>CM022950.1:14213920-15413920 GCA_012931725.1 Litsea cubeba | reverse complement strand
AAAACTAAAATCGTGGAGATGCAGCATTCTAGTTGATATCCACAACCCAGAAGGTTTGAGAAAGCCACAAATTTCAAAAATCATGGGGAAATGACATCAAGTCAGTACCTGCAAAAAAAGATTTTTAAAAAGCAAGGAAGCGACATTCCATCGATATTTTCACCCAAATTCGTGAGGATGCGACATTCCATCAATACTCGCAATCGAATGAACAAGGATGCGACATTCCATCGATACTTGCAAGACCATTCAGCAGGGAGGTGACTTTTAGTCGATACTTGCATTTTCTAAAACCAAAACCTTGCTGTCATGCCAAAAACCGGTTCTCATGTCAAAATCGGCTATAAAATGCCACAAAACCTGGCTCTCATGCCAAAAATCGGCTATAAATGCCACAAAACCTGGCTCTCATGCCAAAAATCGGCTATCAATGCCACCAAAACCTGGCTTTCATTCCAACAAACCAAAACCTGGCTTTCAAAAAACCCAGCTATCAATGCCACAAAATCAGCTATCAATGCCACAAACCCGGCTATCAATGCCATAAAATTGGCTCTCACACCACAAACAAAATTTGGCTCCCATGTCAAAACAATCATTTGACAAAAGATTTTCACAAAATGACAAACTTTTGATCAAATTCTCAAAACAATCATTTCCCATTTAGCAATTGCTTTCATCACAAAAAAGATTTAAGTAAAAGTAGGGAATACAAAAAAAAGTGTTCACAAGCACTACAAAAAAGAAAGTCCTAAAAAATACATGTGGTACCAAAAAAAAAAAGAAGAATAGTTTATGTTACAAAAAATGAGAAGCCAAGAGCTCAGCCAAAAATGGCCTCCATCTAAAGTTTTAGCTCCTCGAGCAAACTTTTGGCCTCAGTCGTCAGAGCTTCCAAGGCACGCTTCTTCAGGAATTTTCCATGAGATGCTGGAGAATGCTTTAACCCTTCTTCGACACCGGGAAGCTTATCCCATGCAGTTCGCCATCATTTGTTTTCTTAAGTCCTCTCGTTGCGAACTCGACCGGCATCTGTAACCTGGCGAATCAAAGCTCTCTCCCTATCGCGAGCCTCTATTATAGTAGCCCACTTGGCCGCGACTTGCGCATTCAAATGCTTAAGACGTTGCCTAGCCTCGGTGACCTCCCTATCAAGGATGGTAATGTCGTGCCTCAACCCGATGATGGCTAACTCTTCTAAGTTCCTCTCCCATACGAACTGCTTCCTGCTCTGTGTAGTTTCATCCATGTCAGATTGAGCCTTATTAGTAGGATCCTGGAACATCTCCTTAAAGAAGTCACCATTAGAGAAAGCCATGGTCTTAAACCACTTGTCGCCCAGTGCAATGATCCTATCAACGATCGCCCTGGCACCTGTGACGTCCAAACCAGCCTCTTCGGCATCACCGAGAATATCCTGCACATGCTGGATCATGCCAAATCCGGCATCCAAGTGTCCAGAAAGGAGAGTCTCGATCCAAGAACTCAAAACCCATGCCAACACGTTCGCAAATAGAAAAGATGGCCCAGATGAGGATTTGCTCCGCTCCGTCGGTCGGCTGCTCATGTCATGCCCCATTGGAAGAGTAACAAAAGAACTCTTTCCAATTGAAGCCACAGGGGAAGGAATCTCATCATGAGGTCTCGCCTTTGCCGTGTCAGAACTGGCTGTAGAAGTCCCTACCTCCGGATCAACCTCTGGCACCCCTTACTCTGGTTCTAAAGAAAGCGATGGAATATCTTCTGTAACTTCATAACCTGCCAATGAAACACAAAAATGTATGAGTACGATCCTGTTAAAAAAAACATTATCAGGGTTATCATTACAAAGTACATTCTTCGACGACTAGCGGAATACTCTCTTCCTCCATGAACTCATCAGAAGCGTCGTCTACATTTGCGTCCGTTGATGGTTCAGAGTCATCGGAATCCTGTGGCACGTTGATAAGAAAAATGTTAGCAAATGAAGTCACAAACAAGAAAAAAAAAAAAACAAAAGAAGTCATACCAATTGGAGATTCTGGAATCACTCCAGAGTCCCTCGGTTCTTCTTCGGGTACCGCAACCGGATCCGTCACCACCTCATCGGCTGAAACCTCAGGCCTCGCCAAGCCATCATCCTCTGCTAAAAAAAAAGGAGGAGAGAAAGCAAATCAGAACATGGAAAATTCCATGAAAGAAATGGAAAGAGAAAGAGGAAGAATCATACCTTCACCGATGGTCTCTTCTTCTCGTCACCTCTTTTTCGGAGGCTTGTCAGCATCCCCTGGCACCTCGTCATTGATAGTGAGAGGGACTTCCAAATCTGGAGAGTCTTCATCCCGTCCCTTGCAATGCTGACTCCTCTTCCTCTTGCTTCTGTGGGTTGGTCTTCTAGAAGAACCCGCCCCGTTGTCAGAGTCAGGTTTCCCACTTGACTCCTCACTGGACGGTCTGCTCTTGCTAGTAGACTCCACGGAAGCTCGCCTCTATGCCGCTTTCATCCAAGCATCAAGCTTAGCTTCCTCTTGTTCTAGTTGCTCTAAGGCCTCATCAGGTACTTCCCGGACAGCTTCAGAACCGATGACGCCCTGCTAATTGAGAAAGCCTATCTTATGTTTCTCTCTAGAAAGGAAGGCCAAAACTTTCTCTCGCCAGACGCCATCCGACTTCCCAATGCCTTTTCCAGAAGATAGCTTTACATCAAGCTTTTTCTTGGAAAGTCCCCAGTATGCCGAAAAGCTCTTCGCAAACCACTTCGTGAAGCCAGTAGTTCGGAAAGTCGATAGTTTAGGATAAGAAATCATGGCAGTAGTGTCTTCAGCACTATAAAAAGCATATGTATTTATGCCGTCCTGCAAACCTCCAAAGCGCTTCACCATACTCGAAGGCGTTCCAACAACGCCTTGAGAAAAGCCCAACTGCAGTGCAAAGCGAGAAGGTTCATATGGCTGGATATCGACGAAAAGATGTTTACGGTACTATTGACACCAAAAATGTCACTTTGCCTCTTCAAGATCTAAAGAGCTACATGAAGTCGCGACCTGCCATAAATAGGCAATGCTACTTCCAAAAATCAAATCTTGTCAGAATCAAACAAAAACTGCAAGATCCTTCAAGACAGCCAAAAGAGGAGTACACAAGAAGTTTCGGGCCATTTCAAAATCATTTGGCCTAACTTCGCTTCTCCGACAGCCGAAAAGGAGCTCTCGGCGGCGAAAGCATCGGAGACACCAAATCTTCGATCAGAGCCGATGGATGGTCTCAAAATGCATCCAAAAGGCTCCACGTCAAGTTCCGAGTCAAACCAACAACGTTTGACCCTACATCAACCCTCGAACAGCTAAATCAAGCCTCTCGGCAGCAAGAACCGCCGAGGCCATCACTCATCAGATAGAGCACATGGACGACTTCAAAATGCTTACAAGGGGCTGCACGTCAAATTTCAGGTCATTTCGACAACATTTGACCATAGTTTGACGCTCGGAAGCCAAATCAGGCCTCTCGGCGGCAAAGCTCTCCGGGACCATGGTTTCAAAGATAGAGCCTATGGATCATCTTAAAATGACTCCAATGGGTTCCCTGTCAAATTTCAAGTTAATCGGACATCGGTTGACCGCACATCAAACAGCGACATCTTCATCGCGAAAAAAGCGAGTCTACTGGTGATAGGACCCCAAACGGCTTCAAAACTCAAACAAATGCCTATGGTTGGTCTTATTTATTACTCAGGAGGCTTCACACCAAATTCCAGGTCATTCCGACATCGTTTGACCCAGTTTCAGCTTCTGACTGAAAATCGGCAGCTCTGCGCGACAAAGTCTTCGGCTTTCTCAAGAAATTGGAAACTTTGCAAAATAAAATGCAAGGATTCTCATCAGGTTTCCTACAGGGAAATCAAGCCAATAAATGGTCAAAAATGTCAAGGAAAAATACAGAAGAAAAAAGAATCGAAAAACAGCAAAAACGGACACAAAACGGGACAAAAAGGGGAAAAAACCCCCCAGGGTCGCAGGCGACCCTGGAGCCCGGGATCACCGGGAAGGCCCCGGAAACCCCGGTTTTCGCCGTTTTTTCGCGATTCGAAGCGTCTGGCCTCTGGTAGTTTCGAAAACTCATACTTTTGAGACACCAAATCTTCTGACATCCGTCAAAAATACGGGTCAATCATCAAAAGTATCGAAAACAACATTGATCGCCACCCGGTCAACCAAAAAAAGTGTGCTTTCTACCCGACCGATCGAGAAATCGACAGGACGGATGGCACTGACCCGCTGTTGGCAACCAACACTTGAAGTCACATGGTCATCCGATGTAGATCTACGTGAAGATCCATCGATGATCATTACCAGAAGAATCCCAAAAGATGCGGCACGGCCCGCGACTATTCAACTGCTCGGTGACCACTTAATGCGATTAATTGACTAGCTTTATTACAGTCATTAATCCATTTCTTTGGATGGACCAATCAGAAGTGAGCATCTGAGAGTTACAAGTCAAGAGATTCATGGCATTTAACCCATGAAACTCCTCCCATCATGGCGATTAAAGGCGATTAAATGCCCTCAATCTCCTCCGGCCAATCAGAAGCCAAGAAAAAGGAGTTACAAAATAAAGATTTAAATCCTGTAACTCCTCCCATTATGCGGCTTAATGACAATAAAAGCCTATAAACCCTCCTAAATGGCTACCTAAAAGCCTATAAATAGGAGAGCTCTCCAAGAAGAAAGAGATCGAAGAAAACTCACAGAAAGAGACACAGACAAAGCACAGAAACTCAGAGAAGGAAAAGAGAGAAAACTCTGCGGAAATCCTACACCGACCACCGCTACAAGGTGACAAAAGTCCCTTGGGGGTATCACCCCCCAAGGTCCTTGCCTTCTCCTTCTGCCTCCAATGGCTTAGTTGTGGCTTTTCAGCCCGTCTACTCGATTTTTTATTGGACATAGGACCTCCTTTTGGTCTTTGTCCTCTAAAAACCTGAGGTTATAGCCAAGCCAAGAAAATCAATAGCATCCTCTGTTCTCATCTGCATGGATGATGGCGAAGCCCACATATGGCTTGCGACCGTCAATCTAAATGGGTCCCCCACAATCTCCTGAGAAGTTAGATCCTCCTTTTCTTGCTTTTCATTGTAGTTTGTATTTTTTTCAAAAGAGACAAAAATCACAACTCTTATCTTTCATTATTGATAAGGATTGTAAATCGGCTATAAACGCCAGAAACCGGCTATAAACGCCAAAATCGGCTATAAATGCCAAAAAATCGCCTTTCACGGCAAACCAAGAAAAAATGTCTCTTTTCTTAAATATATGTGCAATGGAAAACTTGAAAGAAGTTGATTTCCTTTTTACATGCGAAGGTTGATCTCCGGATCACCACTTGCAATTCCAAGTAAAATAGAAAATCTGGCACACCCACACAACAAAAATGTTGATGCGCGCCTCTGCCCCCCGGTTACGAAAGGGTCGGACCCAACGGACTCCCACGTCCGCCGACCTCGGTAGAACCGAGCAGGAGCGCGGTCCATCAAGCTGGCACACCCGGTGGGACTCGTTTATTTGAGAACACGATGCTAGAAATGAAATATTTGCATATCATATATTTTGCGCTATGCTTATATTTCTTTTCTCGATTCCTTCACTACTTTATAATTGGTGGCCTATGTTGGATTCCGCATCTAAAAAAATGAGATGAGATTTTTTGGAAATTTCTAATTCTTTGAATTTATTTCCGCTCTTTCTCTTTTAAAAAAAAATAAAAAAATTAGATTTCTCATTTTAAGATTCAAAATTAAGAAACCTTGATCCGTTCCTATCGTTCATCGCGCTTGCAGAAATGTTGAGCCTGTTCGACTAAGGTTTTGGGCCATCGTTTCTCTTCGATGAGTTCATTAAAGATCTAAAAGAAAATATATAAAATTTTTTTTCTCATTTTGGATTCAAAATTGAGAAACCTTGATCCGTTCCTATCATTCATCGCGCTTGCAGAAATGTTGAGCCTGTTCGACTAAGGTTTTGGGCCATCGTTTCTCTTCAATGAGTTCATTAAAAATAAAAATATATATATATAAATTAGATTTTTCATTTTGGATTCAAAATTGAGAAACCTTGATCCGTTCCTATCGTTCATCGCGCTTGCAGAAATGTTGAGCCTGTTCGACTAAGGTTTTGGGCCATCGTTTCTCTTCGATGAGTTCATTAAAAATAAAAAAAACTATATATATATATAAAATAAAAAAAAAGACATAGACCACTAAGGTTAAACCAACTGTGTTCTTTGATCATGGTTGATTCAAAGAAAAGCCTTGTCTAGAGTGTGGAGACAGCTTGACTGTTCTAGGCAAGGGTCCTCCAAACGGATTCATTAAGTAATCCTACCCTTACCTGGGGGCAATTTTATCAATCAAGATTTCATAAGACTGAGTTAGGAGGCCTATGTGTACTCTCTCGTCTTTTAAATAATTTTTTTTTAAAAAAAATAAAAATTTTAAAAAAATAAAAATTTTAAAATAAAAAAATAAAAAATAAAAATAAAAAAAATTTCAAAAAAAAAATCCTAAAATAAAAAAAAAAAAAAAAAAAAAAAAGATTTAAAAAAAAATCTTCAAAATCTTCAAAAAAAAAAAACTTCCGTCATTTTGGGTT
This sequence comes from Litsea cubeba, assembly GCA_012931725.1. Taxonomy (NCBI): domain Eukaryota; kingdom Viridiplantae; phylum Streptophyta; class Magnoliopsida; order Laurales; family Lauraceae; genus Litsea; species Litsea cubeba. The sequence continues at coordinate 15,407,294 of CM022950.1, read as the reverse complement.
TAGATTGGAGAAATCTTGGTCTTCTCCTTTCTGAGCACTGGCGCTCGCGGAAATCGCTGAGCCCGTGTTCAGATTGGAGTGCCTTTTGCTCTCTTTGATGAACCCGATATTGGCTTTTCAAAAAAAAAAACTCGTCATTTTTAGATTCAGATTTGAGAAATTATGGTTCATTTCTTTCTGAGCACTGGCGCTTGCGGAAATCGCTGAGCCCGTGTTCAGATTGGAATACCATCTGCTCTCTTTGATGAATCCAATTTGGACCTTTCAAAATAGAGAATCTCATCTCATGGATGCGGTCTCAAAACATTTGTGTCTAGCAGTACTAGTACGCCCTTTCAGGGTCTACTGTATTGCGACCGGCACATCTGTAACTCCAAACTTTATATTCTTCTTATCTCGAGGATTGAAACTCTGATGGAAAACCTTCTCCTCGCCTTCCAAAATCAGGCGAACAATGAACCTCCTCCAAATCATCAAGACGATAAGGTAAATAGAGAAGAAAATGAGTCACACGCCCTTACCAAAAAGGACGTAGACGGTATCCTCGCAAAAGCAAAAGAAGAGGATATACTCAAGGAGCATGGGATCAAGCCACCATATCCCTTATGGATGGACTCGGTCCCGTTCCCTACAAAATTCAAGCATCCTACTCTCCAAACATATATGGGGAAAGGATTAGCCAGACAACACGTCATCCACTTCAAGATCTTGACGGGAGCTATCGCGGATCAAGATGCACTCAAGATCCACCTCTTTGCAAGTACCCTAAAAGGTACGGCCTTTGATTGGTACTCCACACTGCCGAAGGACTCTATCCAAAACTGGGCCATGCTAGAGACACGCTACCTGACTCACTTCAAAGGTGAGGATCATCCCGCTACTATGGCTCAGCTGTGCAGCCTAAAACAGGGGGAGAATGAGTCAACATATGACTTCATTCACAAGTGGAAATCAATAGCGTACAAATGCTCTGATGTACTGCCACAAGCGTCGCTAGTCGACATCTGCCGAAACAACATGAGAGCTAGAATCCGCTCCATGATCATCGGCAACAAATCAAAAAACCTGGGAGAACTCCTGGAAGCTTCCATGGAAGCTGAAACGGTGATTAAAGACCTCAACAGTCAGAAATCATCAAGAAAAGAGCCAACCGCCATTGCAACCTCTAAACCAAAGAAGAAAGAGGTCCTCAATGTGCAGACCAAGTCAGCTCCTCAACCACCAAAGAAAGCTGAAAACAAAGCTGCTGGTAAGAGACCTGAACTCTCAGATGCCTTCAAAGAATGAGTAGAGAAGAAATACCCGTTTGATGAAGATGTTGATGAAATCTTCAGGGCTGTTGTGGCGAACGGCAAGCTCACTTTGCCTGAACCCAAAAGAATGAGTGATATTGGCAAAACCAATGATCCTCGGTACTGTCCATACCACCAGATGATCTCGTATCCTCTCAATCAATGCTTAATTGTGAGAGAGAAAATAAACGAGATGTGGAAAAACGGAGTCATCACCTTTGACAAAAACTATGGGTCTGCCTCCGTCAACATGGTGACATGTGGACAAACATCAAAATCACCGAAGAAGAACATCACTACTTCCTTCAAGGTGATAAACACAATCCAAGCGTCCGAGGAACTGGTTCCTTACCCGACACCAGACGGACAACCCATATGGGTACACCCTGATCTCCTAGAAGATGAAAATTGGGAGGTCGTGAAAACAAAGCCTACAGCTCAACAGCGAAGGCATGCTAGGAAACATCTCCTCAAGCTCAAACAGTAAGAGAAGACCCAGCCAAAATAAGAAGTCCAAGAAAAGGCAGAGTCCTCCTCTACCGCTTCACTGGAGGCAACAAAAATGTCCCTTCCAGAGACTTCAAAGGGGGTAAGAAAATTCACTCTCAGTGATTTCATGCCACCTCAATTCAAAGAAGCCACACAGGGGGCATCATACTCTTGCAATTCGGTAGTTGGATTCTCCATTTATGGATACGAGTCCAGCGACACCGATGATGGATTCGAATCCAACTACACCGACGAGTGGGAGGAGTCCCTTGAAGCAGGAAAATATCTCTCCGATGAAGAATGGGTTCCTGAGACTCATCTTATGCCAGTAATCTGGTATAACCCCCTACAGCCACAAGGATCTTGGTCTGATGATGAAGAAGACCAAGAGGCTATACAAGAGAATGTTGTTGAACCAGCACCCGTCATTACTCCAGTGGAAATCTACTACGTTGAGCCATAAAGAGCAGATGAAGAAGAAGATTTGGCTCCTTTGCCTGATCTTGAAGAGTATGCAAGGATCTTGCAGCGTCTCGCTCTAGAACAAGAGCAAGACCGCGTCAACGAGCCTCCTCGCAATCCAGAGCCGGAAGTCCCTGAAGACCGTTAGGTACATCCTCCCTTAACTCCTGAAAATGGAGAAAATTGCTGGATAGAAGATCCTCTTACATCCAAGGATGAGTCTGACTCCGATCAGACAATGTCTCCTATCATAGCTGCCTGTAACGTGATAATTCGGGATTATAACTCTTCCGAAGCGTCGTCTGACGAGATCACTTACACTCCGGCGTCTCCTACCAATGTATCTTCTGGAGCCACCTCATCTCACGTGACTTTCACTGAGACGACACCATCTCAGGTTTCTTCTCCTAAGACTGTGACTTCAAAGTTCACACCCTTCCTGACTGAAGAATTCCCAGCTATTGATGCTTGGGACGATGAATTGGTCGACGAAGAAGAAAGGTTGCAGGATGCTGTTCAGGACTTGTTCCCAAAAAATGCTCCGTGTAACACAATCACTGAGGATGGTAACTCTGCTACTGATACATCCTCAGCAAATGAAAAACGACAGCCTCTTGATCTTAAAGACAATCTTCCAAACGAAGACCCTTCTCAAGAAGCTCTCGAAGTTGGTAGAGGCGCCCGCTCTGGCGGGGACTACCACAAAAATTAGAACCAATCTTCCTTTACATATGTAAATCCTTCGGGAAAAGATGTTGTAAGCACCCCTAATGGTAACAATGATGAACATGCAGGCCCTAAAGAGGCTTTCAAGTTTGACTTGATTGAACACTTCAAGCACATACCTGCATGTCTGCACATCTTAGATTTATTGAGAATGTCTCCGCACACTTGTGATAATCTCATTTCAGAATTACAAAAGCTGAATGAGGATGTCGACAAACATGCCCCGCAAGTCCTCCAAATTGAAATGGACTACCGGGTCAAAAACTCAGAAGCTTCCTCAAAGGGAGAAAGAAGAAAACTGAGGGATCATGCATTGAATGCCTCTCGGTTAAAAAAGCAGCTAATGCAACCATCGCCTTCACTAAGGATGACCTCCTACTTGGGAAACAAGGCACAACCGACCCCTATACTTCACAGGGTACATCAAGGAAATGCCTATGCATAGAGTTCAGATCGACCCAAGTTCTGCACTCAACCTCATCTCCACATCGGCTCTCGAAGAGTTGGGCATCCCACCCAGCAAGCTGAGCCACACATCTGTATCTATCTTTAGATACGATGGGAGTACTGAAAGGCCTATCGGCAAAATTAGGTTCAAGTTGCAGATTGGTGATCTTATCTCTGAGGTCACTGTGTATGCAATAAAAACCCCTTCATGCTACAACATCCTTCTTGGACGCCCCTGGATCCACGAGAATGGTGTTGTCCCTTCAAATTTACATCAATGCATCAAGTTTGTTGGCGACGACGGCATGATACATCGAGTCTTTGCGGACAGAAAACCCTTCAGAGGTAAAGAAGTCCACTTCGCAGACTCACAGATGTATGAAGGTGAGAAAGAAGAAGAGGAGAAGCAAGCAGCACCCTTTGCCGAAAATCTCCAGAAAAATAAAGGCAAGGCTCCTCAACAATCACCGGAAGAAAAAAAAAACCATCCGGTAAATCCGAAGAAAGCATTCAAACTCCCTTCATCATCTCCCTCAAACCTTCAAAGCCTTTGGTCATCATAACTAAAGTGAAGAAGGCAAAGCAAAAGTCTGGGGGCAAATTTGTTGTCTCTTTCGTGTCTATCATGCAAGACACAGATTCGGATCCAGAGCCAGAAGACGACACATCGTCAAGCCAAGCTGACACTCAGCAAGTTCAGCCTGCTCATACTCCAATGGAGACAACTTCTGACATAAAAGATCCTACGTCAGCTTCCTTCGTTGTTCTAGCAACTTCAGCAAAGGAAAAACCGATCTTCTTCCATAGATCGGATGCTTCTTCATCAAACTCCATGCTTGAACCTTTCCAAAATGAAGGTATGCCTCAACTATCCTTATATAGTTCTGTGGCACAAGCTATTATGAAGAAAATGGGCTATGATGCTAAAAACCCAATCGGTTTGGGAGAAGGACGCAGTATTCTCACGCCATTGGGACCCGTCTTGACCAAAAGCCAGCTGGAAGATTGGAGACTCTACGGCTATGTAGAAAAGTCTTCACATGGGTTAGGGTATGATCCCGACTCTCCCCTAGACAGTTGACACAAAGTCTTAAAAGTAAATTTGCTGACCAACCCTCAACATCTCGTATCCTTGAAAACATCGATCTCCCTGGATATCTCTTCGATAAGTCACCTGACAAAGATCCAGGAAGCTCATCCAATTGGTACAATTTCTCTGACAATGAAGAGGAGTTGTCCGATGGCACAGACATGTGGTCTTCCGACCAAGAAGAATCCTCGTCTCTAAAAGAAGTACCCTACTTCGACCCGGTTTCAACAGGCGATTGGGATCATCTCATAGCAAACCTTGAGAAGGTTGCCGATCAAGAAGACCCGTGGAAAGGAACAAAACCTTGGTCTGGAAATGCCCTTGAAACCCCAGAAGGTTTCGTTGAGCTGGAAGCCTCTGAAAATATTATGGAGGAACCACCTTCGAACCTTCCAACAGAAGATCCTGTTCAAAAGATAGACTTGGGAACACATGATAACCCACGTCATGTATTCATAAGCAAGAATATAAAGGATGATGAGTTGCCCGAGTATATCGCCTTTCTTCGTGAGTTTGTCGATTGCTTTGAGGTAATGATTGATAATACCTGTGGATTCGAATGAATGACATTCATGGATGGCTTCTCTGGCTACAATCAGATAAAGATGCATCCTGAGGATGAAAAACATACATCCTTTCGGACCCCATTTGGCGTGTATTGCTACACTGTCATGCCATTTGGTCTGAAAAATGCCGGTGCCACATATCAGAGGGCTATGATGAAAATATTCCAAGATATGCAGCACAAGACGATTGAATGTTACGTTGATGACCTCGCCATCAAAAGCAAAAGAAAGGAAGATCATCTCGAGGACCTTCGAGAAGTCTTCCTTCGACTTCGCAAACACAAACTGCGAATGAATCCTTTGAAATGCTTATTCGGCGTCTCGTCGTGTAAGTTCCTCGGATTCTTAGTTCGAAAAGTTGGAATAGAGCTTGACCCCATAAAAGTCAAAGCCATTCTAGAAATGCCCTCTCCAAGAACCTTGAGAGAACTCAAAGGGCTTCAAGGGAGATTGGCCTACATCAGACAGTTCATCTCCAATCTTTCGGGGAAATGCCGTCCATTCTCCCGGTTGATGAAAAAAGGTGTAAACTTTGTCTGTGATGCTGACTGTGAAGCTGCGTTCCAAGATATCAAGTCATACCTGACCAAACCTCCAGTGTTAGCTGCTCCTACCACTGGAAAACCATTCATCTTGTACACAAGAGCCCTTGATCACTCTCTGGGGGCTCTGCTTGCATAAGAAAATGATGAAAGAAAAGAAGCTGCTCTATACTACCTCAGCCGCATGCTAGTAGGTGCAGAGCATCGTTACTCTCTAGTCGAAAAAGAATGTCTTGCAGTGATGTTCGCAGTACAAAAGCTGCGTCATTACTTGCTTTCCAACACAGTCTACCTGGTCTCAAGGGTCAACCTCTTGAAGGTCCTTGTCACAAAAGCAGGTTCTCTCAATTCTCGACTGGCAAAATGGTCCATCCTTCTGTCATAATTTGATATTAGGTATGTACCACAAAAGGCGATCAAAGGACAAGCTCTAGCAGACTTTCTCGCAGAGCATCCATTGCCTCCACTCAGAGATGATCTCCCAGACGAACCAGTCTACAATGTGGAGACTTTCTCACAAAGTGCCTCCTGGGACATGTACTTTGACGGTGCAACCAAGACAAATGAAAAAAGACAGCTGATCTCGGGAGTTGGCATCCTCTTTGTTAGCCCCGACAAATACATGATTCCACACGCTTTCTCGCTACTGGAACCATGCACAAACAATGCAGCTGAATATCAAGCTCTGATCCTAGGATTGGAACTCGCCATCGAATCCAGTATCACCATGCTGGAAGTCTTTGGAGACTCTCAACTGATCGTCAACCAGATGAATCAAAAACTTGAAGTCAGGAAGCCTGATCTGCTGCCTTACTACAACAAGGCACAATCGCTTCTGCAAAAGTTTGACATCTGTCACATCACTCACATTCGTAGAGGTGAAAACATACATGCAGATGCCCTGGCCGGACTTGCCGCATCTATGGCAATCCAGAAAGGGGAAAACATGCAAATCATAGTGTGCGAAAGAAGAATTATTCCTCCTCTTAACACACATCAAGCAGTTGCTGAATGCCACCAAGTGGTTGGAAGTCCGATTTCAATCTTTCAACCTTCAATCGGCGACTGGAGGGATCCATTCATTGATTACACTATGTTCGGGATCCTACCTGAAGATCCAAAAGAACGGGTAAGCATCCAAAGGAGAACCCCAAGCCTTCATTTGGATATTCCTTCAAAAATCCTTTACAGGAAATCCTTCAACGGAGTATTTCTACGCTGCTTGTCACAACAAGAGGCTGAAGAAACACTCAAAGAAGCTCATGCTGGTCTTTGCGGAGCCCATCAGGCTAGTTCCAAGCTCTATGATCAAATAAAAAGGTTAGGTTATTACTGGCCTACCATGGTAGCTGACGCAATGCAATTTGCTAAGCGCTGCCAACAATGCCAAGTTCATGGAGATTACATTCACATGCCTCCAGAATTGGTACATCCTACAGTGGTTTCATGGCCTTTTGAAGCCTAGGGTATGGACATCATAGGTCCTATTTCTCCCCCTTCAAGAAAAGGCCATCGCTTCATCTTCACCGCTACGAATTATTTCTCCAATTGGTCAGAAGCATTTACGCTCAACGAAATGAAGACCTCATCAGTCCTTCAGTTCCTATGCACCAACATCATTTGTCGTTTCGGCATACCCAAAAGACTCATCCATGATAACGGACCACAATTTCGGGATCATTGATTCTACAGGTTCTGCGACAAATACGAAGTCCAAAGCTGTCCTTCGACTCCATACAATCCGGCGGCAAATGGATTAGCAAAAGCTTTCAACAAGACACTCTGTAAAATCCTCAAAAAAATGGTCTCTAGTCACAAAAGAGACCGGAGCGACAAACTGTCTGAAGCTTTGTGGGCCTATCGAACCATCATTCGAGGACCAACCCATAGCACACCATTCTCCTTGGTCTATGGATGCGAAGCTGTTGTGCCCTTGGAAGTACAAATTCCTTCCTTGAGGGTATCCTTGCAAAATGACATGACTCAAGAAAGCAATGTCAAATTGCGACTCCATGAGCTGGACAATCTCGATGAGAGACGACTTAAAGCTCGACAAAGCATTGAACTTTACCAAGCATGCATGGCAGGATCTTTCGACAAAAAAGTCAGGTAACGCGCCTACAAAAAGAGTGACTTGGTTCTTGCGGTAAAAAGACCAATGGTCTTCGCTCACAAGTCCAAAGGCAAATTTTTGCCAAAATGAGAGGGACCCTATGTCATTGACAAGGTTTTCTCCAACGGCGCGTATGCACTCCTAAACATGAAGGGTGAAAGATGTATGCTCCCCATCAACGGCAAGTTCTTAAAGCGGTACTACCCTTGAAGAGTTACCCAACTGGGTAAGAGCAATGCCTATACGGCCAAAACCGGTTTCCAGGTATTCGCTCGCTAAACCCTCTCTTTTTAGAATTTTCATCACAAATGTTGAAATTTCTAGAAATTTAAACAATGCTTACTTTCATCGTTTCATTGTTTAAAAATCCAAGTTTAGGAACCTTTCCCTAACTTGACCAAAATTTTCAACCCTTGAACCCAAAATTCATGGTTTGAAACAAAATCTGGATTCAGGGATTTCCACCCTAGTCCACCCTGCTTTTTACTGCCAAAATGGTTTTAGGTCAAAATTTATGACCCTCGTGTCTTTAAACAAAAAAAATGGTTTTTCAAAAACCGCGGGGAAGCGACGCTTAGTCGATACTCGCACAAATCGGAAGCATGCGAACCACATTCGACACTTCCAAAATCGCAGGGAAGCGACATTTCGTTGATACTTGTAAAATCCAAAACCGTGGAGATGCAACATTTCAGTTGATATCCACAACCCAAATTTCAAAGGTTCGAAAAAACCAAGAAATCACGGAGATGCAACATTTCAATTGATATCCACAACCCAAATTTCAAAGGTTCGAAAAACCCAAGAAATCATGGAGATGCAACATTACAGTTGATATCCATAACCCAAAGGTTCGAAAAAACCAAGAAATCATGGAGATGCAACATTACAGTTGATATTCATAACCCAAAAGTTTGAGAAAACCACAAATTTCAAAAATCGTGAGGAAACGACATCCAGTCAGTACCCGCAAAACCAAAATTTTTGAAAAGCAAGGATGCGACATTCCATCGATACTTGCACCCAAAATAGCGAGGATGCGACATTCCATCAATAATCGCAACCGAATGAGCAAGGATGCGACATTCCATCGATACTTGCAAGACCATTCAGTAGGGAGGCGACTTTTAGTCGATACTTGCATTTTTGAAAGCCAAAACCGGCTATAAATGCCACCAAAACCGGCTATCAATGCCACCAAAACAGGCTATAAATGCCACAAACCGGCTATAAATGCCACCAAAACCGGCTATCAATGCCACCAAAACAGGCTATAAATGCCACAAACCGGCTATCAATGCCACAAACTAAAAACTTGGCTTTCAAAAAACTCGGCTATCAATGCCACAAACTAAAAACTTGGCTTTCAAAAAACCCGGCTATCAATGCCACAAACTCGGCTATCAATGCCACCAAAACCGGCTATCAATGCCACAAAACTGGCTATCAATGCCAAAATCGGCTTCCATGCCACAAACAAAATCTGGCTCCCATGCCAAAACAATCATTTGACAAAAGATTTTCACAAAATGATAAACTTTTGATCAAATCCCATTTAGCAATTACTTTCATCACAAAAAGATTTAAGTGAGCATAGGGAAAACAAAAAAAAAACATCCCATTTAGCAATTACTTTCATCACAAAAAAAGATTTAAGTGAGAGTAGGGAAAACAAAAAAAAAAGAAAAGGGCATCCCATTTAGCAATTACTTTCATCACAAAAAAAGATTTAAGTGAGCGTAGGGAAAACAAAAAAAAAAAAAGAAGAGTACCAAAATATACATGCGGTACCAAAAAAAAAAGTGTTCGCAAACACTACAAAAAAAAGAGTACCAAAAAAATACAAAAAAGAAGAAGGATAGTTTCTGCTACAAAAGTCAGAAGCTCAGCCAAAGATGGTCTCCAGCCAAAAATCCCATGAAAAGAAATGGAAAGAGAAAAAGGAAGAATCATACCTTCGCCGACAGTCTCTTTTTCTCGGCTTCTCTTTTCCGGAGGCTCATCAGCATTCCGTGGCACCTCCTCATTGATAGTAAGAGGGACTTCTAAGTCAGGAGAGTCCTCATGTCGCCCCTTGCTGCGATGAGGACCCCTCTTCCTCTTACTTCTGTGGGTTCACTTCCTAGAAGAACCTGCCCTGCTGTCAGAGTTAGGTTTCCCACTTGACTCCTCACTGGATGGTCTACTCTTGCCAGAAGACTCCACGGAAGCTTGCCTCTGCGCCGCTTGCATCCAAGCATCAAGTTCAGCTTCCTCCTGTTTTAGCTGCTCTAAAGCCTCATCAGGTATTTCTCGAACAACTTCAGAACCAATGACGCCCTAGTCACCGAGAAAGCTTGTCTTGTGCTTCTCTCCAGAAAGGAATGCCCAAACTTCCCCTCGCCGGACGCCATCCAACTTTTCAAGGCCTTTTCCAGATGACAGCTTCACATCAAGCTCCTTCTTGGAAAGCCCCCGATATGCGGAAAAGCTCTCCGCGAACCACTTCGCAATGCCGGCAGTCCGGGAAGTCGACAATACAGGATAAGAAATCATACCTTCGTCGACAGTATCATCTTCTCGACTTCTCTTTTCTAGAGGCTCATCAGCATTCCCTGGCACCTCCTTATTGATAGTAAGAGGGACTTCTAAGTCAGGAGAGTCCTCATGTCCCCCTTGCTGCGATGAGGACCCCTCTTCCTCTTACTTCTATGGGTTCGCTTCCTAGAAGAACCTGCCCCACTGTGAGAGTCAGGTTTCCCACTTGACTCCTCACTGGATGGTCTACTCTTGCCAGTAGACTCCACGGAAGCTTGCCTCTGCACTGCTTGCATCCAAGCATCAAGCTCAGCTTCCTCCTGTTCTAGCTGCTCTAAAGCCTCATCAGGTATTTCTCGAACAACTTCAGAACCAATGACGCCCTGGTCACCGAGAAAGCCTATCATGTGCCTCTCTCCAGAAAGGAAGGCCCAAACTTCCTCTCGCCAGACGCCATCCGACTTTCCAAGGCCTTTTCCAGATGACAGCTTCACATCAAGCTCCTTCTTGGAAAGCCCCCGATATGCGGAAAAGCTCTCCGCGAACCACTTCGCAATGCCGACAGTCTAGGAAGTCGACAATACAGGATAAGAAATCATACCTTCGCCGACAGTCTCTTCTTCTCAGCTTCTCTTTTTCGGAGGCTCATCAGCATTCCCTGGCACCTCCTCATTGATAGTAAGAGGGACTTCTAAGTTAGGAGAGTCCTCATGTCACCCCTTACTGCGATGAGGACCCCTCTTCCTCTTACTTCTGTGGGTTCGCTTCCTAGAAGAACCTGCCCCGCTGTCAGAGTCAGGTTTCCCACTTGACTCCTCACTGGATGGTCTACTCTTGCCAGTAGACTCCACGGAAGCTTGCCTCTGCGCCACTTGCATCCAAGCATCAAGCTCAGCTTCCTCCTGTTCCTAGCTGCTCTAAAGCCTCATCAGGTATTTCTCAAACAGCTTCAGAACCAATGACCCCCTGGTCACCGAGAAAGCCTATCTTGTGCTTCTCTCCAGAAAGGAAGGCCCAAACTTCCTCTCTCCTGACGCCATCCGACTTTCCAAGGCCTTTTCCAGATGACAGCTTCACATCAAGCTCCTTCTTGGAAAGCCCCCGATATGCGAAAAAGCTCTCCGCGAACCACTTCGCAATGCCGGCAGTCCGGGAAGTCGACAATACAGGATAAGAAATCATGGCTGTAGTGTATTCAGCACTATAGAAAGCCCATGCGTTTCTCCCATCCTGTAAACCTCCAAAGCTCTTCGCCATGCTTGAAGGCGCTCCAACAACGCCTTGAGAAAAGCCCGACTGCAGAGCAAAGCGAGAAAGTACATACGGCTGGATGTCGACGAAAAGATGTCTGCGGTACAGCATCGTGCCGACATGTATGCTGAAAAGCCACTCATTCTCTGCATTTGTCAAGGAGTAATGCCTTCCCGACCCCGCCCTGGTAAAGTCGCGGGAGGCACCAAAATCAAAAGCCTTCTTCCGCAACTCCGGAGAAAGCTTCACTGAAGACTGCCCCATCTTGACGTCCCTGAATCGTCGGATCCTCATGCGGGCAAACAAAAGTGATTCAGACACGTCTTTGCCCTTAGCCAGTCGAATCATCAGAGGATCATCATCCTGTGCAGCACCCAGCCGGTGGAAGCCAGGACAGTGATACACATACCACGAATAAAAGGTTTGGGCTGAAAATACCCTATTCCTAGGGAGCCCAATCCGAACCAAAAAAGCAGCAGCCTGCAGTTCGGTGCACAAGTAGGAGTAGAGAGCTGGCACCAAAGCAAGCTGCTCTCCAAACGCCATCTGACAAGCCAAAAAAATACAATGCGGCCTGATATACGTTCCATCTCCTCCAGCAAAAACGGCCTCACCAAGCCAATAAGTGAGGTAAACAGCGAGATCTCTCCGCAGTACAATGTCAGGGCATATGGCGTTTGTACTCGCACATAAATCTCTCAACTCTTCTTGCATAGCCAAGATCTTCTTCGAACTTGGATCCTGAGCCCTGGCTTCCCGAGTCGCACTATCAGAAGACTCCCCGCTTTCAAAGAAGTTAGGAGAAGAAGAGTTAAAACTCTTCCAACTGCTGGATCTAACTTTCAAACCTTCCTTCTCCTTTAAAAAGTCATAGAAGGCAATAAGCTGAAAGTACAGAACCCTGAACTCCTCAGACTGCTCCTCAAGGATACTGTCGATCGGCATAAACTCCTCATAGAGTCTGCCAAGGATGGGTAATCTCACCATTCGTCACAACAAAGGTATTAGTTTGTGGAAGGAATGACTCCAACATAGCCATGAAGGCCTCGTCGGAAAAGATCACGGTCTCCCTAAAGGCGCAGACCGCATCAAAAATCTCGGCTTCCTTCAAAACGGCGCCACCAATCAGCAGGACACGATCAGTCCACGACTTCCACTCGGAGTCAGCATTGAAACGGCCACGAGGTCGAAAAGGCTTTACCAATTGCAGCCGTCACCGCTGAAAATACCAAGGCCCGCCGGTCTCAAATCGACCGACGGATAATCAGAGCTCTGGTAGCCGCTGGCTAGCATCAATAAGTCCATGTCAGCAGGCGACCTCTCCGTATATCCAGGAGAACCGCCAACAAAAACTCCGGCCTTGATTACATTTGTCCTTCTCACCCAGCTTGGAGGATCTTCCATCTTAGAGCACGTGGGGGCAAGGCTCATGATCGAGACGGTGCGATCAAACGTCGACCGGGTAGCAATAGTCTTCTTCTCACCATCTGCTGTGAAAGAGAATGGAAAACATCTCCTCTGGTATGACATGTCATCAGGGACGGCATCACCAAAGAAGAAGGTAGGGTTGGGTAAAATACTCTGATCTTCCATCACCCATGGACGACTGCTTACCATGATCTTATAAAATCCCTCTCCCTTGAGAGCGATCAGTCACTGCCTCATCTCATCTCTGTTGAAGGAGTCACACTCTTCAAGGTTTCTTTCAACATACTGAACCTTGTCCCAAGCCTGCTGAACGGCCGGATTAGAAGAACTAGCAGATCGACAAGGTACGCTGGTAGCAGGCTCTTTGCCCTTGTTCGTTTTGGAAGAACCACCTGCAAAGGATGGAAAAGAAAAAGATCAAACATCAAAATGACAGAATTTCGCTAAACAAAAAATCTGGCGAAATTTTGACATGACTCCGGGGTAATTCCAAAGAAAAAGGAAATGTCCTGAAAGAAATAGAAAGCTTGAAGATGGGCTCAACATTGCTGCGAGCTCCGAAACTCCAAACTTTCAAAACCTCAAAGTCTCCGCAAAGTCATGAAGGGCTCAACATCGCTGCGAGCTCCAAATTCCCAAGTTTGCAAAAACTTTCAGGTATGCTATCACATCATGCTACAATTCAATTTACAAAAAAATATATACATGCATGAACATCTTGGTTTGCAAAAAAAAAAAATGCATTATCATGATGAGCAAAAAAAAAAGAAACTTTCTCAAAAAAAAAGGAGAGAAAGAAAAGAACAAAAAAAAATAGAAAACTTTCTAAAAAAAAACAGAGAAAGAAAACCAAAAAAAAAAGAGTTGGCCCACAGGCCACATGGCCGTACGGCCAGATCCGTACGGCCCACAAAAGAAACAAAAAAAAAAGTGCAAAAAAAAAAAAGAAAAAGAGATGGCACAAAAAAAAGAGGGAAAACACGTGTAAAAAAAAAAAAAGGAGAAAACACGTGGAAAAAGAAGAAAAGAAAGAAACAAAAAAAAGGAAAAAAACTTCTTTCTATCATCCTATTTCCTACAATGGAGTTTTCTTGAAAAAGAGAACTTACTTGAAGCCATTGATGGAGAAGAAGAAGAAAATTCTTGAAGATTTTGAAGAAGAAGAGCTCTTGGTCTTGAAGCCCTCTTGGGATTGTTGCAAAAGAAAGCAATACCAGCAAGAGATCCAACCTCCTCCTTGCTTTTATAGAAGAGAGCAAACCAAAGAAGGAAAGAAGAAAGAGATAACCTTACTAAAAGAAAGAAATTAGAAAGATTCTTTCCCAAAAGAAAGATATCTTGAGGGATTCTCTCCCAAAAAGAAATCGATGAGAGATTTTCTCCCAAAAGATAGGATCAATGAAAGATTCTTTCCCAAAAGAAAGATATCTTGAGATATTCTATCCCAAAATAAAAGGAAATGAGAGATTTTCTCCAAATAAAGATATTCTTAGATATTCTCTATCCAAACGAGATATTTAGATATTCTTTACAAAAATGACACCATATGAGATCTAAGACATTCCAAAAAGCTTAAGGTCCCATGGGTTAGCCCATATGAGCCAGGTTTGACCACCTAGGCACCAAAAAAAAATTGGGCTTTTAGTCAAAGAGAAATCCCTCTTACCAAGAGCATACAAAAATAGATCCATGCCTCTTTTGAGTTGATTCGACCATACAAAAGAGAATTCCAAGCCCCATGAGCTTCCAAAAATCAAACCATCCAGCCTCATATACCAAATTGAGCCAAAATCTTGAAATTGACATTGCACAAAAATCCAAACCAAATCCTGGTCCCCTAACTTGCCACATACAGCTTGTTAGGTCACAAGACCAAAACCAAAAATCAAAACCTGATCCCCTAACTTGCCACATACAGCCTGTTAGGTCACAAGATCAAAACCAAAATCGACCCCCAACATTCCACATACAGCTTGTTAGGTCACACGGTCAAAACCAAACCCGACCCCCCTAACCTGCCATATACAGCTTGTTAGGTCACAAGGTCAAAATCCAAATCCACATCCCTGATGTCATCTTCAAAACTTTGCCTCGAGATGGTACGTGATCCCTTTCACTACCATAAAATTCCCCTGGAAGCTCAAAAGGCTACAAATACCAAAAGAAAGACTGCTCAAAGACTCTTGGTCATGTCACAGGCTCTCCTTCACAAATCTCTTCGAGGCACATCGACTACAAAAGTTAAGCAACTCGTCGCTGCACCTCGAGGGGGCATTTGTTGACACCAAAAATGTCACCTTGCCTCTTCAAGATCCAAAGAGCTACATGAAGTCGCACCCTGCCATAAATAGGCAATGCTACTTCCAAAAAATCAAATCTTGTCAGAATCAAACAAAAACTGCAAGATCCTTCAAGACAGCCAAAAGCGGAGTACACAAGAAGTTTCGGGCCATTTCAAAATCATTTGGCCTAACTTCGCTTCTCCGGCAGCTGAAAAGGAGCTCCCGGCGGCGAAAGCATCGGAGACACCAAATCTTCGACCAGAGCCGATGGATGGTCTCAAAATACATCCAAAAGGCTCCACGTCAAGTTCCGAGTCAAACCGACAACTTTGACCCTACATCAACCCTCGAACAGCTAAATCAAGCCTCTCGGCGGTGAGAACCGCCGAGGCCATCACTCATCAGATAGAGCACATGGACGGCTTCAAAATGCTTACAAAGGGCTACACGTCAAATTTCAGGTCATTTCGACAACATTTGACCAGACTTTGACGCTCGGAAGCCAAATCAGGCCTCTCGGCTGCGAAACTCCCCGGGACCATGGTTTCCAAGACAGAGCCTAGGGATCATCTTAAAATGACTCCAATAGGTTCACTGTCAAATTTCAAGTCAATCGGACATCGGTTGACCGCACATCAAGCCGCGACATCTTCATCGCGACAAAAACAAGTCTACTGGTGATAGGACCCTAAACGGCTTCAAAACTCAAAAAAAAAGCCTATGGTTGGTCTTATTTATTGCTCAGGAGGCTTCACCCCAAATTTCAGGTCATTCTGACATCATTTGTCCCGGTTTCAGCTTCTGACGGAAAATCGGCAGCTCTGCGCGGCGAAGTCTTCGGCTTTCCCAGAAAATTGGAAACTTTGCAAACCAAAATGCAAGGATTCTCATCAGGTTTTCTATAGGAAAATCGGGCCAATAAATGATCCAAAGTGTCAAGGAAAAATACAGAAGAAAAACGAATCGAAAAACAGCAAAAACGGACGTAAAACGGGACAAAAAGTGGGAAAACCCCTCCAGGGTCGCAGGCCCCTGCGACCCTGGAGCCTGGGATCGCCGGGTGGGCCCCGGAAACTCCATTTTTCGCCATTTCTTCGCGATTCGAAGCGTCTGACTCCTTTGATTTTCCAAGATTCATACTTTTGAGACACCAAATCCTTTGACATCCGTCAAAATCACAGGTCAATCATCAAGAGTATCAAAAATCAACATTGATCGCCAACCGGTCAACCAAAAAAGTGTGCTTTCTACCCGACCAATCGAGAAATCGACAGGTCAGATGGCACCGACCCACTATTGGCAACCAATACCTGAAGTTACATGGTCATCCGATGTCGATCTACATAAAGATCCATCGATGATCATCGCCAGAAAAATCCCAAAAGACGCGGCACGGCCCGCGACTCTTCAACTGCTCGGCGACCACTTAATGCGATTAATTGACTAGCTTTATTACAGTCATTAATCCATTTCTTTGGACGGCCCAATCAGAAGCAAGCATCCGGGAGTTACAAGTCAAGAGATTCATGGCATTTAACCCATGAAACTCCTCCCATCATGGCGATTAAAGGCGATTAAATGCCCTCAATCTCCTCCGGCCAATCAGAAGCCAAGAAAAAGGAGTTACAAAACAAAGAATTCCATCTTGCAACTCCTCCCTTTATGTAGCTTTATGACAATTAAGGCTCATAAATCCTCCTAAATGGCTACCTAAAAGCCTATAAATAGGAGAGCATTCTAAAGAATTCCAGATCGGAAAAATCACAGAGATCGGAAAAACAAGAGAGATCCCAAATAAAAAAAAGCACAGAAATCCAGAGAAAGAAAGAGAGAAAACTCTGCGGAAGTTCTACACCGACCACCGCTACAAGGTGACAAAAGTCCTTTGGGGGGTACCCCCTCAAGGTCCTTGCCTTTTCCTTCTGCCTCCAATGGCTTAGACGTGGCTTTTCAGCCCGTCTATTTAGTTTTTTATTGGACATAGGACCTCCTTTTGGTCTTTGTCCTCTAAGAACCTGAGGTCATAGCCAAGCCAAGCGAATAGAGAGCATCATCTGTTCTCATCTGCATGGATGATGGTGAAGCCCACATATGGCTTGCGACCGTCAATCTGAACAAGTCCACCACAATCTCCTGAGAAGTTAGATCCTCCTTTTCTTGCTTTTCATTGTAGTTTGTATTTTTTTAAAAGAGACAAAAATCACAACTCCTTTCTTTCATTATTGATAAGAATTGTAAATCGGCTATAACTGCCAAAAAAATCACCTTTCACGGCAAATCAAGAAAAATGTCTCTTTTCTTAAATATATGTGCAATGGAAAACTTGAAAGAAGTTGATTTCCGTTTTACTTGCGAAGGTTGATCTCCGGATCACCACTTGCAATTCCAAGTAAAATAGAAAATCTGGCACACCCACAAAAAAAAATGTTGATGCACGCCTCTGCCCCCCGGTTATGAAAGGGTCGGACCCAAACGGACTCCCACGTCCGCCGACCTCGGTAGATCCGAGCGATAGAAGCGTTGTCCATCAACCGCATGTATTTTTTTTTGTACTCTTTTTTTTGTTTTCCCTACGTTCACTAAAATCTTTTTGTGATGAAAGCAATTGCTAAATGGGATGCTTTTGTTTTTGTTTTTATTATCCCTAAGCTCACTTAAATCTTTTTTGTGATGAAAGTAATTGCTAAATGGGATTTGATCAAAAGCTCGTCATTTTGTGAAAATCTTTTGTCAAATGATTGTTTTGGCATGGGAGCCAGATTTTTGTTTATGGCATGGAAGCGGTTTTGTGGCATGAGATTGTGGCATTGATAGCCGAGTTTGTAGCATTGATAGCCGGTTTTGGTGGCATTGATAGCCGAGTTTGTGGCATTGATAGCCGAGTTTTTTTTTTTTCTGAAAACCAAGTTTTGATTTGTGGCATTGATAGCCGGTTTTGTTTTGTGGCATTGATAGCCGGTTTTGTTTTGTGGCATTCATAGCCGGTTTGTGGCATTGATAGCCGGTTTGTGGCATTTATATCCTGTTTTGGTGGCATCTATAGCCGGTTTTGGTTTTCAAAAATGCAAGTATCGACTAAAAGTCGCCTCCCTGCTGAATGGTCTTACAAGTATCGATGGAATGTCGCATCCTTGCTCATTCGGTTGCGAGTATCGATGGAATGTCAAATCCTCGCGGATTTGGGTGCAAGTATCAATGTAATGTCGCATCCTTGCTTTTAAAAAATTTTATTTTGCGGGTACTGACTTCATGTCGTTTCCCCACGATTTTTGAAATTTGTAGTTTTCTTGAAACTTTGGGTTATGGATATCAACTGAAATGTTGCATCTCCATTGTTTTTAGGTTTTTTCGAACCTTTGAAATTTGGGTTGTGGATATCAACTGAAATGTTGCATCTCCACGGTTTCTTGGTTTTTTCGAACCTTTGAAATTGGGTTGTGGATATCAACTGAAATGTTGCATCTCCATGGCTTTTCGAACCTCTGAACCTTTGCAAGTATCGACGAAATGTCACTTCCCTGCGATTTTGGAAGTGTCGAACGTGGTTCGCATGCTTCCGATTTGTGTGAGTATCGACTAAGCGTCGCTTCCCCGCGGTTTTTGAAAAACCTTTTTTTTTTGTTTAAACACACGAGGGTCATAAGTTTTGACCTAAAACCATTTAGGCGGTAAAAGGTAGGGTGGACTAGGGTGGAAATCCCTGAATCCGGATTTTGTTTCAAACCATGAGTTTTGGGTTCAAGGGCTGAAAATTTTGGTCAAGTTAGGGAAAGGTTCCTAAACTTGGATTTTTTTTTTGAACAATGAAACGATGAAAGTAAGCATTGTTTAAATTTCTAGAAATTTCAACATTTGATATGAAAATTCTATAAAGAGTGGGTTTAGCGAGCGAGTACCTGGAAACCGATTTTGGTCGTACAAGCAATGCTCTTACCTAGTTGGGTAAGTCTTCAAGGGTAGTACCGCTTTAAGAACTTGTCATTGACGGGCAGCATACATCTGTCACCCTCCATGTTTAGGAGTGCGTATGCACCGTTGGAGAAAACCTTGTCGATGATGTAGGGTCCCTCCCATTTTGGCTCAAACTTGCCTTTAGACTTGTGAGCGAAGACCATTGGTCTTTTTACCGCAAGAACCAAGTCACCCTTTTTGTAGGCGCGTTGCCTGACCTTTTTGTCGAAAGATCCTGCCATGCGTGCTTGGTTAAGTTCAATGCTTTGTCGAGCTTCGAGCCGTCTCTCATCGAGATTGTTCAGCTCATGGAGTCGCAATTTGACATTGCTTTCTTGAGTCATGTCATTTTGCAAGGATACCCTCAAGGAAGGAATTTGTACTTCCAAGGGCACGACAGCTTCGCATCCATAGACCAAGGAGAATGGTGTGCTATGGGTTGGTCCTCGAACAGTGGTTCGATATGCCCACAAAGCTTCAGACAATTTGTCGCTCCAGTCTCTTTTGTGATTAGAGACCATTTTTTTGAGGATTTTGCAGAGTGTCTTGTTGAAAGCTTCTGCTAATCCGTTTGCTGCTGGATTGTATGGAGTCGAAGGACAGCTTTGGATTTTGTATTTGTCGCAGAACCTGTACAATCGATGATCCCGAAATTGTGGTCCGTTATCATGGACGAATCTTTTGGGTATGCCGAAATGACAAATGATGTTGGTGCGCAGGAACTGAAGGACTAATGTGGTCTTCATTTCGTTGAGCGCAAATGCTTCTGACCACTTGGAGAAATAATCCGTAGCGGCAAAGATGAAGCGGTGACCTTTGCTTGAAGGGGGAGAAATAGGACCTATGATGTCCATACCCCAGACTTAGAAAGGCCATGAAATCGCTGTAGGATGTAGCCATTCTGGAGGCATGTGAATGTAATCTCCATGAACTTGGCATTATTGGCAGCGCTTAGCAAATTGCATTGCGTCAGCTACCATGGTAGGCCAGTAATAACCTAAACTTTTTATCTTATCATAGAGCTTGGGACCAGCCTGATGAGCTCCACAAAGACCAGCATGAACTTCTTTGAGTGTTTCTTCTGCCTCTTGTCATGACAAGCAGCGTAGAAGTCCCCCGTTGAAGGATTTCCTATAAAGAATTTTTGAAGGAATAAACAAATGAAGGCTTGGGGTTCTCCTTTGGATGCTTACCCGTTCTTTTGGATCTTCAGGTTCGAAGGTGGTTCCTCCACAATATTTTTGGAGGCTTCCAGCTCAACGAGACCTTCTGGGGTTTCAAGGGCATTTCCAGACCAAGGTTTTGTTCCTTTCCATGGGTCTTCTTGATCGGCAATTTTCTCAGGGCTTGCTATGAGATGATCCCAATCGCCTGTTGAAACCGGGTCAAAATAGGGTACTTCTTTTGGAGACGAGGATTCTTCTGGGTCAGAAGACCACATGTCTATGCCATCGGACAACTCCTCTTCATTGTCAGAGAAATCGTACCAATTGGACGAGCTTCCTGGATCTTTGTCAGGTGACTCATCGAAGAGATATCCATGGAGATCGATGTCTTCATGGATACGAGATGTTGAGGCTTGGTAGTAAATTGACTTTTAAGCCTTTGTGTCAACTGTCTCAGGGGAGTGTCGGGATCATACCCCAGCTCGTGTGAAGACTTTTCTAGATAGCCATAGAGTCTCCAATCTTCTAGCTGGCTTTTGGTCAAGACGGGCCCCAATGGTGTGAGAATACCACGTCCTTCTCCCAAACCAACTGGGTTTTGAGCGTCATAGCCCATTTTCTTCATAATAGCTTGTGCCACAGAACTATATAAGGATAATTGAGGCATACCTTCATTTTGGAAAGGTTCAAGCATGGAGTTTGATGAAGAAGCATCCGATCTATGGAAGAAGATCGGTTTTTCCTTTGCTGAAGTTGCTGGAACAACGAAGGAAGTGACGTGGGATCATCTATGTCAGAAGTTGTCTCCATTGGAGTACGAGCAGGCTGAACTTGCTGAGTATCAGCTTGGCTTGACGATGTGTTGTCTTCTGGCTCTGAATCCGAATCCGTGTCTTGCATAATAGACACGAAAGAGACAACAAATTTGCCCCCAGACTTCGCCAAGTAGGAGGTCGTCCTTTGTGAAGGCGATGGTTGCACTGGCTGCTTTTTTAACCGAGAGGCATTCAATGCATGATCCCTCAGTTTTCTTCTTTTCTCCCTTTGAGGAAACTTCTGAGTTTTTAACCCGGTAATCCATTTCAATTTGGAGGACTTGCGGGGCATGTTTGTCGACATCCTCATTCAGCTTTTGTAATTCTGAAATGAGATTATCACGAGTGTGCGAAGACATTCGCAATAAATCCAGGATGTGCAGACGTGCAGGTATGTGCTTGAAGTGTTCAATCTAGTCATACTTGAAAGCCTCCTTAGGGCCTGCATGTTCATCATTGTTACCACTAGGGGCGCTTACAACATTTTTTCCCGAAGGACTTACATATGTAAAGGAAGATTGGTTGTGATTTTTGTGGTAGTCCCGGCCAGAGCAGGTGCCTCTACCAACTTCGAGAGCTTCTTGAGAAGGGTCTTCGTTTGAAAGATTGTCTTCAGGATCAAGAGGCTGTCGTTTTTCATTTGCTGAGGATGTATCTGCAGCAAAGTTGCCATCCTCAATGATTGTGTTGCATGGAGCATTTTCCGGGAACAAGTCCTGAACAACATCCAGCAACCTTTCTTCTTTGTTGAGCAATTCATATTCCCAAGCATCAATAGCTGGGAATTCTTCAGTCAGGAAGGGTGTGAACTTTGAAGTCACAGTCTCAGGAGAAGAAACCTGAGAGGGTGTCGTCTCAGTGAAAGTCACGTGAGATGAGGTGGCTCCAGAAGATACATTGCTTGGAGTCGTCGGAGTGTAAGTGATCTCATCAGACAATGCTTCAGAAGAGTTATAATCCCGAATTATCACATTACAGGAAGCTCTGACAGGAGACGTTGTCTGATCGGAGTCAGACTCATCCTCGGATGTAAGAGGATCGTCTATCCAGCAATTTTCTCCATTTTCAGGAGTTAAGGGAGGATGTACCTAATGGTCTTCAGGGACTTCCGGCTCTGGATTGTGAGGAGGCTCGTTGACACGGTCTTGCTCTTGTTCTAGAGCGAGACGCTGTA
The DNA here is from genome assembly GCA_012931725.1 of Litsea cubeba. NCBI lineage: Eukaryota > Viridiplantae > Streptophyta > Magnoliopsida > Laurales > Lauraceae > Litsea > Litsea cubeba. Next base: position 15,384,983 of record CM022950.1, on the reverse strand, counting down.
AGATCCTTGCATATTCTTCAAGATCAGGCATAGGAGCCAAATCTACTTCTTCATCAGTTCTTTGTGGCTCAATATTGTTGATTTCCACTGGAGCAATGAGGGGTGCTGGTTCAACAACATTTTCTTGTATAACCTCTTGGTCTTCTTCATCATCAGATCAGGATCCTTGTGGCTGTAGGGGGTTATACCAGATTACTGGCATAAGATGAGTCTCAGGAACCCATTCTGCATCGAAGAGATATTCTCCTGTTTCAAGGGATTCCTCCCACTCGTCGGTGTAGTTGGATTCAAATCCATCATCGGTGTCGCGAGACTCGTATCCATCAATGGAGAATCCAACTACCGAATTGCAAGAGTATGATGCCCCCTGCGTGGCTTCTTTGAATTGAGGTGGCATGAATTCACTGAGAGTGAATTTTCTTACCCCCTTTGAAGTCTCTGGAAGGGACGTTTTTGTTGCCTCCACTGAAGCGGTAGAGGAAGCCTCTGCCTTTTCTTGGACTTCTTGTTTTGGCTGGGTCTTCTCTTGTCGTTTGAGCTTGAGAAGATGTTTCCTAGCCTGCCTTCGTTGTTGAGCTGTAGGCTTTGTTTTCACGACCTCCCAAATTTCATCTTCTAGGAGATCGGGATGTACCCATATGGGTTGTCCGTTTGGTGTCGGGTAAGGAACCAGTTTCTCGGACGCTTGAATTGAGTTTATCACCTTGAAGGAAGTAGCAATCTTCTTCTTTGGTGATTTTGGTGTTTGTCCACATGACACCATGTTGACGGAGGTAGACCCATAGTTTTTGTCAAAGGTGATGACTCCGTTTTTCCACATCTCATTTATTTTCTCTCTTACAACGAAGCATTGATTGAGAGGATGCAAGTCATCTGGTGGTATGGACAGTACCGAGGATCGTTGGTTTTGCCAACATCACCCGGTCTTTTAGGTTCAGGCAAAGTGAGCTTGCCGTTCGCCACAAGAGCCCCGAAGATTTCATCAACATCTTCATCAAACGGGTATTTCTTCTCTACTCATTCTTTGAAGGCATCTGAGAGATCAAGTCTCTTACCAGCAGCTTTGTTTTCAGCTTTCTTTGGTGGCTGAGGAGCTAACTTGGTCTACACATTGAGGACCTCTTTCTTCTTTGGTTTAGAGGTTGCAATGGCGGTTGGCTCTTTTCTTGATGATTTCTGACTGTTGAGGTCTTTAATCACCGTTTCAGCTTCTATGGAAGCTTCCAGGAGTCCTCCCAAGTTTTTTGATTTGTTGTCGATGATCATGGAGCGGATTCTAGCTCTCATGTTGTTTCGACAGATGTCGACTAGCAACGCTTATGGCAGTACATCAGAGCATTTGTACGCCATTGATTTCCACTTGTGAATGAAGTCATATGTTTACTCATTCTCCCCCTGTTTTAAGCTGCACAGCTGAGCCATAGTAGCGGGATGATCCTCACCTTTGAAGTGAGTCAGGAAGCGTGTCTCTAGCATGGCCCAGTTTTGGATGGAGTCCTCCGACAGAGTGGAGTACCAATCGAAGGCCGTACCTTTTAGGGTACTTGCAAAGAAGCGGATCTTGAGTGTATCTTGATCCGCGATAGCTCCCGTCAAGATCTTAAAGTGGATGACGTGCTGTCTGGCTGATCCTTTCCCCGTATATGTTTGGAGAGTAGGATGCTTGAATTTTGTAGGGAACGGGACCGAGTCCATCCAGAAGGGATATGGTGGCTTGATCCCATGCTCCTTGAGTATATCCTCTTCTTTTGCTTTGGCGAGGATATTGTCTACATCATTTTTTGTAAGGGCGCGTGACTCATTTTCTTCCCCATTTACCTCATCGTCTTGATGATTCGGAGGAGGTTCATTGTTCGCCTGATTTTGGAAGGCGAGGAGAAGGTTTTCCATCAGAGTTTCAATCCTCTGTTGGCCTTGTTCCAACTGCTGGATGCGTGTGATCGCATCATCTTGAGGTGGATTGCGAGGTGGTGGCTCAGAATTTGTAGCCAGGACGTTCATCCTTCGGGATTTGAACGAAGAAACTGTCCTAGTGACTGAGCTGGGGCTCATTCTTTTTGAAGAAGAGCTTGAGGAAGGATCACTATGCCGTCTTTTGCTTGAAGGAGCAGGGGATTCTTCTGAATGTCTTCTTGTCCTGGAGACGCTGTGGGTCATCGGACGTCGGACATGGATTTTGGATGCTGACTTTTGGCGTCTTCTGGTTTTTCCCACCATATGGACAGCAGCAACTTGGTTGGGTCTTTCTTTTTCGACCCATTTGGGAGAGACTTAAAGCGTAGGAGGCTGTGTCCTTTGCTTCTCTAGTCTTTTTTGCCGATACGACGCGTGACGGCGTATACGACGAGCAATTTGAGCTTCGGTTGGCTCTGGCTGGGCTTTGACGATGAAGGATGTGCTCCCTCGGGTGCAGCAGCCGAGCCTGTCTTCTTTGTAGCTGGGCAAGGACAGGATGCGAACCCGGTCCTTCGCCTGTTGTAGCGAAGCTTTGAATTTTTCCAGTTCGGCCCCTGTAGAGATGAAGGTTCAAACTGTAGGATTGTAGGCCTTAGCAGATGTCTGCAGAGGCCTTGTGATTCATGATCTGATTTTGGGCTTGTAGGAACAAGCCGGCTCATGCTGGGTTGACTTGGGAGTCAGGTTGGAGATAGGTTTCTTCTCTTTCATGTAAGCAAGAGGGTAGAACTAGTTCTCCTTGAGTGGGGCCAGGAATGCTGGCTTGGTGGATGTTTGGGACCTTCTTTGTCTTGGTGAAGGTCTTGGGGACCAAGTCTTGGGATAGACCTGGTCGTTTGCAGGTCGAGGCTTCGTGGGGGTGCCACGGGCTTCGGGCCTTCTGGTGCTCGCCTTTGGTGTCACGGTAGTGACACGTTGAGAGACGAGCTTCTGCATCTTGGAAGGTGCAGTTTGTTCTTTGGGAAGTGGGAATGGTCCCAGCGTCCCAAAGACAATAGTTCGGGGAGTCGAGGTCGACCCGGAGTTCAGAGAGTTGCCGAGGGAGTTGACACTTCGGCAGCTGATGGGGTGCTTGTAGGTGCACGTGGTTTGCTTCTGTTGAAGCATGAGCTGGTGCTTGTTCTCATCGAAGGTAATGGTTAGTGAAGCTGCCATTGTTAGTTTTCAAAAAGTTTCTGAAACAAGACCACATCCATTAGTAATCACAAGAATATAATGATCATAAATGGGAAGTTCTATAGTTTTGTCTTTTCAAATTGCTTGAGGGAGATGACCCAAGCAATATGAAGAAAGCAAAACGCCATAAAGGATACAATTGTTCTGATCGTAGGTATGGTAAGCTCAGAATGAGCATCCCAGCGACTGTTAGAAGCAATTGTGAACTTAAATTCGACTTATCGAGAAACAGAGCTTGCTCGATATAAGAAAAATATAAAGTTGGAGTTACAAATGTGCCGGTCGTGAATACAGTAGACCCTGAAAGGGCGTACTAGTACCGCAAGACACAAAATGTTTTGAGACCGCATCCATGAGATGAGATTCTCTGTTTTGAAAGGTCAAGATTGGATTCAACAAAGAGAGCAGATGGTATTCCGATCCAAATACGATCTCAACGATTTCCGCGAGCGCCAGTACTCAGAAGGAAATGAACCATATTTTCTCGGATCTGAATCCAAAAATGACGAGTTTTTTTTTAAAGGCCAAGATCAGATTCATCAAAGAGAGCAAAAGGCACTCCAATCTGAACACGGGCTCAGCGATTTCCGCGAGCGCCAGTGCTCAGAAAGGAGAAGACCAAAATTTCTCCAATCTGAACCCAAAATGACGGAAGTTTTTTTTGAGAAGATTTTTTTTGAAAAATATTTTTTTTATATTTTTTATTTTTTTTAAGATTTTTTTTTGAATTTTTTTTTATTTTTTATTCTAAAATTTTTATTTTAAATTTTTTTATTTTGAAAATTTTTTTTATTTAAAAGACGAGAGAGTACACATAGGCCTCCTAACCCGGTCTTATGAAATCTCGATTGATAGAATTGCCCCCAGGTAAGGGTAGGATTACTTAATGAACCCGTTTGGAGGACCCTTGCCTAGAACAGTCAAGCTGTCTCCACACTGTGGACAAGGCTTTTCTTGAATCAACCATGATCAAAGAACGCAGTTGGTTCAACCTTAGTGGTCTATGTCTTTTTTTTTTATTTTTTATTTTTTTAGATCTTTAATGAACTCATCGAAGAGAAACGATGGCCCAAATCCTAATTCGAACAGGCTCAACAATTTCTGCGAGCACATGAACGAAAGGAAAGGATCAAAGTTTCTTAATTTTGAATTCAAAATGAGAAATCTTATTTTTTTTACTTTTATTTTTTTTTAGATTTTTTAATGAACTCATCGAAGAGAAACGATGGCCCAAATCCTAATTCGAACAGGCTCAACAGTTTCTGCGAGCACACGAACGAAAGGAAAGGATCAAAGTTTCTCAATTTTGAATCCAAAATGAGAAATCTAATTTTTTCTTTCTAATTTCTAATGAACTCATCGAAGAAAAACAATGGCCATTTCCACAATTCAAACCGGCTCAACGATTTCCGCGAGCACAGAGACAAAACGAAAAGGATCAAAGTTTCTCAATTTTGAATCCAAACTAAGAAATCTGATTTTTTGATTTTTTTTTTTGAAAAGAGAAAGAGTGGAAATAAACTCAAAGAATTAGAAATTTCTAAAAAATCTCATATCATTTTTTTAGATGCGGAATCCAACATAGGCCACCAATTAGATAGTAGCCAAGGAATCGAGAAAAGAAATATGAGCATAGAGCAAAAGATATGATATGCAAATATTTCATTTTTAGCATCGTGTTCTCAAATGAACGAGTCTCACCGGGTGTGCCAGCTTGATGGACAGCGCTTCTGCTCGGTTCCACCGAGGTCGGCGGACGTGGGAGTCCGTTTGGTCCAACCCTTTCGTAACCGGGGGGCAGAGGCATGCATCAACATTTTTTTGTGTGGGTATGCCAGATTTTATATTTTACTTGGAATTGCAACTGGTGATCCGGAGATCAACCTTCGCAAGTAAAACGGAAATCAACTTCTTTCAAGTTTTCCATTGCACATATATTTAAGAAAAGAGGCATTTATCTTGATTTGCCGTGAAAGGTGATTTTTTTTGTATTTATAGCCGATTTTGGCGTTTATAGCCGATTTACAATTCTTATCAATAATGAAAGACAAGAGTTGTGATTTTTGTCTCTTTTAGAAAAATACAAACTACAATGAAAAGCAAGAAAAGGAGGATCTAACTTCTCAGGAGATTGTGGGGGACTCATTCAGATTGACGGTCGCAAACCATATGTGGACTTCGCCATCATCCATGCAGATGAGAACAGAGGATGCTCTTGATTCGCTTGGCTTGGCTATAACCTCAGGTTTTTAGAGGACAAAGACCAAAAGGAGGCCCTATGTCCAATAAAAAACTAAGTAGATGGGTTGAAAAGCCACATCTAAGCCATTGGAGGCAGAAGGAGAAGGCAAGGACCTTGGGGGGTACCCCCCAAGGGACTTTTGTCACCTTGTAGCGGTGGTCGGTGTACCCCCCAAGGGACTTTTGTCACCTTGTAGCGGTGGTCGGTGTAGAACTTCCGTAGAGTTTTCTCTTTTTCTTTCTCTTAGATTTATGATGCCTTTTTCTATCTGAGTTTCTGTTTTTTCTGCAGTTTGTCGTGCTATCTTTTCTTCTTAGAGTGCTCTCCTATTTATAGGCTTTTTGGTAGCCATTTAGGAGGGTATATGGGCTTTTATTGTCATTAAGCCGCATAATGAGAAGAGTTACAGGATTTAATTCCTTTATTTTGTAACTCCTTTTTCTTGGCTTTTGATTGGTCGGAGGAGATTGAGGGCATTTAATCACCTTTAATCGCCATGATGGGAGGAGTTTCATGGGTTAAATGCCATGAATCAATTGACTTGTAACTCCCAGATGCTTGCTTCTGATATGGCCGTCCAAAGAAATGGATTAATGACTGTAATAAAGCTAGTCAATTAATCGCATTAAGTGGTCGCCGAGCAGTTGAAGAGTCGCGGGCCGTGCCGCATCTTTTGGGATTCTTCTAGCGATGATCATCGATGGATCTTCATGCAGATCGACATCGGATGACCATGTATCTTCAAGTATTGGTTGCCAACAGCGGGTCGGTGCCATCTGTCCTGTCGATTTCTCGATCGGTCGGGTAGAAAGCACATTTTTTTTGGTTGACCGGTTGGCGATTAATGTTGATTTTGATACTCTTGATGATTGACCCGTGATTTTAAAGGATGTCAAAGGATTTGGTGTCTCAAAAGTATGAATTTTGGAAAATCCCAGGGGTCGGACGCTTCGAATCGCGAAAAACGATGAAAAACGGGGCTTCCAGGGCCCTCCCGGCGATCCCGGGCTCCAGGGTCGCAGGGGTCTGCGACCCTAGGGGGTTTTCCCCCCTTTTGTCCCGTTTTGTGTCTATTTTTTATGTTTTTTTATTCTTTTTTCTTCTGTATTTTTCTTGACATTTTTTTGATAATTTATTGGCCTGATTTCCCTGTAGAAAACCTGATGACAATCCTTGCATTTTGGTTTGCAAAGTTTCTAATTTTCCGAGAAAGCCGAAGACTTTGCCGCGCAGAGCTGCCGATTTTCTGTCAGAAGCTAAAACTAGGACAAACGATGTCGGAAAGACCTGAAATTTAGGGTGAAGCCTCCTAAGCAATAAATAAGACCAACCATAGGCTTTTGTTTGAGTTTTGAATCCGTTTGGCGTCTTATCACTAGTAGACTTGTTTTTTATCGCGATGAAGATGTCGCGGCTTGATGTGCGGTCAACCGATGTCTGATTGACTTGAAATTTGATAGGGAACCTATTGGAGTCATTTTAAGATGATCCATAGGCTCTGTCTTGGAAACCATGGTCCCGGGGAGCTTCGCCGCCGAGAGGCCTGATTTGGCTTCCGAGCGTCAAAGTCTGGTCAAATGTTGTCGAAATGACCTGAAATTTGACGTGTAGCCCTTTGTAAGCATTTTGAAGCCGTCCATGTGCTCTATCTGATGAGTGATGTACTCGGGGGTTCTCGCCGCCGAGAGGCTTGATTTAGCTGCTCGAGGGTTGATGTTGTTGGATACCGCGATCACTGAGAGGGGGGGGGTGAATCAGTGATTTCTAAAAACAGGTCCAATTCAACAACAAAACAAGTCAAATCACACTATGACACCAGATTTAACGTGGTTCACCGAAAGGCTACGTCCACGGTTCAAAGACTGTCCGAACACCAATCCGGGACAGATCTGAATCTTATTTAGTCGCACCAACGACAAAGAGCACCAACCCTTAGTTTCAGATACCACCAACTATCTAGGAAGCACCTACTCCCTTGAGTTTCAGATAGCACCAACTATCTAGGAAGCACCGACTCCCTTTACAATTTATCTGCACCAACAGATAGGATCACCAAACCCCAAACACCAAGCACCAACTTGATGTAAGAACAGAGTAGAAGATTAATTCTGTCTACAGCCCTTCCCCTCTACAATTCTCTCTCTCTCAATCCCTTACAAATTGAAATCTAAAGCATAAAAGAGAGACACTTAACTCATGGACGAATCACCATCTTCTAGAGCATAATCTCGTCCACAATTGCTGTAGAAAACGTCTGATAATGCAGCAACACAGCAACACAGCACCAGCACTTCTTTCTCTCAAGAACTCTCTCTATAACTCTCCTCTTCTGGTGTCTCTTCTGATCTGTTTATGAACGACCCAAGCATGCCTTTATATAGGTTTTAATAACCCTTAATTGTATTCAAAACGGGCTACAATTCGTTTAGAAAGATTCCCAAACGAAATAGATAACTGTGCTGAATTTTCGTGCAAAACTTCTAATTCTGCGCAACTCTGGTTCCCGTGCTCGGTCGACATCATACTGTGCTCGGTCGACATCATACACTATCTGGAAATAGTCACTTATCGAGCTCGGTCGACATCCTGAGGGCTCGGTCGACCGAAGACACACTGTGTCACGAAAATAACTGAGAGGTGCCTTTTTCTGTTTTCTGCAGGTTTCTTCTTGCTCGGTCGACCGCATAAAGAGCCCGGTCGACCGCGTGCTCTGCTTCAGGAATTCTGAATTCCTGACTGTTTCAATTCTGTTTCTTCTTTTCAGCTCTATCAACATTAGAATTCCTGACTGTTTCAATTCTGTTTCTTCTTTTCAGCTCTATCAACATTAGCCTATTATCATCATGTTTGTGACAATGTGTTGACAAGAATTCCAACTCAAATCAATACTTGAGATACTGATTCTTCAAATCATCAAAAACTACTCAAGTCATCTCAAATTCCAACAATCTCCCCCTTTGGAATTGTTGGCAACACTATTGGAACTTCAACACTTTCAACTCCAGCTTGCAGCTCTTCCAAGTTCTTTTCAATACTCACTTGGAACCAATTCTGAAATTCGGAAATATCAACCATGCACTGTCAACATTCTGCCCCTAGCTTTCATAGCATAACATCTCTACTTGCTATCATAGCATAACATCTCTCCCCCTTTGACAACAAGTCCAAAGGGACCAAACCGAGGAGCGAATAGGATATTCAATGAATGCATTGCTCCCCCTTTCAAGCACAACTCCTACGGTTTAGGAGAGTGAGTAACTCCTAACTTTTTCCGGAGATACTCGAAGACTTCCTTTGGCAGAGGTTTCGTGAAAATATCAGCCACTTGCTCAGTTGTTGGAACATATTCCAACTTGACCTCTCCATCAGCAACTTTATCTTTAAGAAAATGATAACGAATTGCTACATGCTTTGTTCGAGAGTGCTGAACAGGATTCTTAGATATATGAATTGCACTCGTGTTGTCACATAGGATCGGCGTAGGATCCGTTGTAGGAACTCCTAGATCAGAGAGCATTTGCCGCATCCATAACACTTGCGTACAACAAGTTGCCGCTGCAATATATTCCGCTTCCGCTGTCGAAAGGGATACTGAGTCTTGCTTCTTACTATGCCAAGCAACTAATCTTTCTCCAAGATAAAATGCGCCGCCGCTAGTACTCTTGCGATCATCTACGCATCCAGCCCAATCGGCATCAGAATATGCAACTAGAGTGAAGGATTTGCCTTTGGGATACCAGATACCAAGCTCCATAGTACCTTTCAGATATCGAAAGATTCTTTTCACTGCTGTAAGGTGCGTTTCAGTTGGTGCTGCTTGAAAACGTGCAACCATACATACTGCTTGTAGAAGATCTGGTCTTGTAGCAGTCAAGTAGAGCAAGCTTCCTATCATAGAGCGATAGGTGGTATGATCAACGGACGAGGCCTTATCATCTTTGCTAAGCTTCGTGTTCGTTGTCATTGGTGTGCTCACTGGCTTGCTGTCTTCCATATTGAACCGTTTCAGCATTTCCTTAATGTACTTCAATTGTGATATGAAGATGCCATGTTTCAGCTGCTGAACTTGTAAACCAAGAAAGAACTTTAGTTCTCCAAGCATCGACATCTCAAATTCTTTCTTCATCTCTTCTGCAAAATTCCTGCACATCTCCTCATCATTGCCACCAAAGATTATGTCATCAACATAAACAATGACAACCAGCTGTTTGCTTAACTCAGTTTTGACATATAGATTGCTATCAACAAGTCCTTTTCCAAAACCGATCTTGCGGAGATATAGGTCCAGCCTTGCATACCACGCCCTTGGCGCTTGTTTCAGTCCATAAAGAGCCTTTTTCAACTTGCATACTAGATCTGAATTTTTGCTGATGAGAAAACCATCAGGTTGCTCAATGTAGACTTCTTCTTCAAGTAAACCATTCAAGAAAGCTGACTTTACGTCCATCTGAAATACCTTGAAGGTTTTGTATGCTGCCAATGCAAGGAACATACGAATAGCTTCCAGACGAGCCACCGGTGCAAAGGTCTCTTCAAAATCTATGCCTTCAACTTGAGCATAGCCTTTACAAACCAACCTTGCTTTGTTTCTAATGACTTGACCATCTTCATTCAGCTTATTCCGAAAGACCCATTTAGTACCAATAACATTCTTATCAGTAGGTCTAGGAACAAGTTCCCATGTGGAGTTCTTCTCAATTTGCTCCAACTCCTCATGCATAGCTTTTAACCAACTATCATCGAGACTGGCTTCAGCCACAGTCTTGGGTTCAATGGTGGACACAAGTGAGTAATTACTAACTACACTTTGTCTAGTTTGAACGCCTGCCTTAGGATCTCCAATGATTTGATCCTTAGGGTGTTGCTCTACCCAAGTGCTGTGCTTCTTAGGTGAAGTATCTTCTGAGTCATCTTTTGATTTCTCAGAATCATTAGATTCAGCCATCTCATCATCAATCTCACTCGAGTCCTCATAAACTGGACTGTCATTATGAGTTCCACTCTTTGCTTCATAGTTTTCATCAATTCTAACATCAGCACTTTCTATGATTTTTCTGGTTCTTTTGTTAAGACACCTATATGCCTTGCTAGTAGAGGAGTAACCCAGAAATATACCTTCGTCAGCTCTTTCTTCAAATTTGCCCGGATTTTGTTCGAGCCGCTTGATGTAACACTTGCTGCCGAAGACTCTGAAGTGCTTGATTGTTGCTTTTCTTCCAAACCATAGCTCATAGGGAGTTTTGACTTCATGTGGCCTGATCAAGCATCGATTTTGAATGTATACAGCCGTATGAATTGCCTCTTTCCAATACTTGTCAGCCATCTTGCTTTCACTTAGCATCGTACGAGCCATCTCTTGTACGGTGCGATTCTTCCGTTCCACAACTCCATTTTGCTGTGGAGTTCTAGGGGCTGAGTACTGTCTTTGAATGCCATGATGTTCACAATATTTAGTGAACTCTTCAGATGTGAACTCGCCTCCACGATCAGACCTTAAAATCTTGATACGTTTTTCCAATTGATTTTCAACCTGTGCTTTAAACACTTTAAAACGATCAAGTGCTTGATGCTTATGCTTAAGAAACAATACCCATGTCATACGAGTATAATCATCAATGCATAACATGAAATACTTATCTCCATTGGTGCTTTGAGTTCGCATCGGTCCACAGAGATCAGTGTGCACTAGCTCAAGAGGTTTCTTGGAATGATGCTCCTTTGACTTGAACATAACCCTCGTTTGCTTTCCCTTTTGGCAAGAGTCGCAAATGGGATTGGAAGGCTTTTCCACTTTAGACATGCCTCTCACAGCCTTTGAATTGCAAATCTTTGACATATTGTCAAAGCTTAGATGCCCAAGGCGTTTGTGCCACAACCAACTTTCCTCTGTCCGACTCATCAAGCAGGTCTTTTCAGCTCCATCTGACAATGTATAGAGATTTCCAGCAGTTCTTGATCCAGTTGCCACTGTTTTGCCGTTGCTACTCTTCTTGATGGCAAACCCATTCTTTGTGAAGATAACTTCATGACCCTTGTCACAGATCTGGCTCACACTAAGCAGGTTGTGTCTCAATCCAGACACATATAAGACTTCTTCAGATCTGATCTTGTTTGCCATAAGCTGAATAACACCTTTTCCGCAGATTTTGGCACCATCATTGTTGCCAAACTTCACTGAACCGCCTTCATAGTGCTGTAATTTGACAAATTTCTCTTTATCACCAGTCATATGGCTTGAACAACCACTATCAAGGACCCATGGTGCTGTCTTCTTTTGTGCATTGAATGCCGTTTGCACAATGAGAGATTCTTTGGGATTACCTTCCCTTTTCTTTGCCCTCCATGCCTTAACTAACTTGGGTTTCTTTTCAACCTGAAATTGGTTAGCAATAGGCAACCTACAATCCCTAGCCAAGTGTCCATAATTATGACATATATAACACTCAATTTTGTGGCTACTTAGGATTGAAAAAGGATTCCTAGTCACAAATGGACTGTTTCTTACATAGAATTTGCAATCAGCTCTTTTATGTCCAAACATATTACAATGAAAGCAATAACCATAGAATTTGTATCTTCTTTGTGGCTGGTTAGTCTTCATTACCTTTCTAACAGGAATGGACTCCTTTCTAGGTTGAGTGGGCTTCATGGAGTTAGAGGGTGCAGTGACTTGCTTCACAAACTCTTTCCTTTTAGGAGGTGCAATCTTAGAGGATTCACCTTTCTCAAATCCTAGACCAAATCTGAAGTGGGCTGGTCTTTGAACTTTCAGTAGTTCATTGAGTTTCATAGTCCCTTCAATCGCTTGGAGCGCTTTGAGTTTCTTGCTATTTTCCAAATTTTCAGCCTTTGCTCTAGCGATCTCAGTTTCAAGTTTCATAGCCTCTTCCTTTTTGATACTTATTTGGTTTTCAAGGACTTCTACCATTCTTTTATATTCTTCTACTTGAGTTTTCAAAGCAATAATGGAACTTTCAGATTTATGGAGAAGTTTCAGATTTTTCTTACTTGATTTGCGTTCCATGCTAAGCTCCTCAAGTGCGGCTATGAGTTCCTCTTCAAGATTGACTTCAGCCTCCTCATCCTCTTCCGGATCTAGCTCTTCTTCTTCTTCTTCAACAGTGACCATGAAGAGAGCTTCGGTTGATTCATCATCGTCTGAAGTTTCAGACGTGCTGTCATCTTGTTGACATAGAAAGTTTTTAGCTTTGCCCCTTTTTCTGAAATTTCTCTTTCCTTTACTCTTTTCAGCATAAGAGTCACTTTCATTGTCTTCTTTTAGCGGACACTTCGCAGCAAAGTGACCAATACCTCCACAATTGAAGCATTTAAAGGGTAGCTTCCCTTTGTACTTGCCGATGCTTCCTTTCTTCAACTTTCTAACAAATTGAGCCTCAAGCTCATCATCATCAGAATCAATATCATGACCAGCAGTCTCTTTTGCCTTTTTCTGAACTTTGAAGGCCGCTTCTTTATCAGATGAAGACGACTTTCCTATGCGCATCTCATAGGCAGTTAGAGAACCATGTAATTCATCCATGGAAAATGCATTCAGATCTTTGGCTTCTTCAATGGCTGAGACTTTTGAATCAAACCGGGGAAGAAGAGATCTTAGAACCTTTTTGACGATGACCGGCTCTTTAATCTCCTCCCCTAGTCCACGAATGTCATTCGTGACTTCATTCACTCGTTGCATATACGAGTCAACATTCTCGCTTTCCTCCATGCGAAGGGACTCGAATTGAGAGCGATGGGTTTGTAATTTGGCTTCTTTAATCTTCTCATCACCTTCATGTATGCTTTGCAACTTGTCCCAAATTTCCTTGGCTGTTTTGCATGCAATTACTTTGACAAGCTCGCTGTCCACAAGGCCACTAAAGAGTGCATTCTGCGCCTTGGAGTCGTTGTCTGCCAACTTCTTCGATGCTGTATCATTGGGTACGGTGGCAGCATTGTAACCGGCTCTGACAGCCTCCCAAACATCATAGCCAAGAGATTTGATGAAGGCTTGCATCCTAATCTTCCAAAAGGAGTAATTAGAACCATCAAACAGAGGTGCTTTCATATTCCCTGTATTGACCGCCAGGTGATTTGACAAGAGATCACCCTTAGCGTATTAAACTGATCAAGGGAACCTCGCTCTGATACCAATTGTTGGATACCGCGATCACTGAGAGGGGGGGGGGTGAATCAGTGATTTCTAAAAACAGGTCCAATTCAACAACAAAACAAGTCAAATCACACTATGACACCAGATTTAACGTGGTTCACCGAAAGGCTACGTCCACGGTTCAAAGACTGTCCGAACACCAATCCGGGACAGATCTGAATCTTATTTAGTCGCACCAACGACAAAGAGCACCAACCCTTAGTTTCAGATAGCACCAACTATCTAGGAAGCACCTACTCCCTTGAGTTTCAGATAGCACCAACTATCTAGGAAGCACCGACTCCCTTTACAATTTATCTGCACCAACAGATAGGATCACCAAACCCCAAACACCAAGCACCAACTTGATGTAAGAACAGAGTAGAAGATTAATTCTGTCTACAGCCCTTCCCCTCTACAATTCTCTCTCTCTCAATCCCTTACAAATTGAAATCTAAAGCATAAAAGAGAGACACTTAACTCATGGACGAATCACCATCTTCTAGAGCATAATCTCATCCACAATTGCTGTAGAAAACGTCTGATAATGCAGCAACACAGCAACACAGCACCAGCACTTCTTTCTCTCAAGAACTCTCTCTATAACTCTCCTCTTCTGGTGTCTCTTCTGATCTGTTTATGAACGACCCAAGCATGCCTTTATATAGGTTTTAATAACCCTTAATTGTATTCAAAACGGGCTACAATTCGTTTAGAAAGATTCCCAAACGAAATAGATAACTGTGCTGAATTTTTGTGCAAAACTTCTAATTCTGCGCAACTCTGGTTCCCGTGCTCGGTCGACATCATACTGTGCTCGGTCGACATCATACACTATCTGGAAATAGTCACTTATCGAGCTCGGTCGACATCCTGAGGGCTCGGTCGACCGAAGACACACTGTGTCACGAAAATAACTGAGAGGTGCCTTTTTCTGTTTTCTGCAGGTTTCTTCTTGCTCGGTCGACCGCATAAAGAGCCCGGTCGACCGCGTGCTCTGCTTCAGGAATTCTGAATTCCTGACTGTTTCAATTCTGTTTCTTCTTTTCAGCTCTATCAACATTAGCCTATTATCATCATGTTTGTGACAATGTGTTGACAAGAATTCCAACTCAAATCAATACTTGAGATACTGATTCTTCAAATCATCAAAAACTACTCAAGTCATCTCAAATTCCAACAGATGTAGGGTCAAACGTTGTCGATTGGACTCGGAACTTGACGTGGAGCCTTTTGGATGTATTTTGAGACCATCCATCGGCTCTGATCGAAGATTTGGTGTCTCCGATGCTTTTGCCGCCGGGAGCTCCTTTTCAGCTGTCGGAGAAACGAAGTTAGGCCAAATGATTTTGAAATGGCTCGAAACTTCTTGTGTACTCCTCTTTTGGCTGTCTTGAAGGATCTTGCAGCTTTTGTTTGATTCTGACAAGATTTGATTTTTGGAAGTAGCATTGCTTATTTATGGCAGGCTGCGACTTCATGTAGCTTTCTGGATTTAAAGAAGCAAAGTGACACATTTTTTTTGTGTCAACATCTTCGAGGCACATCGACTACAAAAGTTAAGCAACTCGTCGTTATACCCCTAGGGGGCATTTGATGACACCAAAAATGTCACTTTGCCTCTTCAACCTTAAAAAAGCTATGTAAAGCCGCAGCCTACCATAAATAGGCATTGCTACTTCCAAAAATTCAAATCTTGTCAGAATGAAACAAAAACTGCAAGATCCTTCAAGACAGCCAAGAGAGGAGTACATCTGAAGTTTCAGGCCATTTTAAAATCATTTGGCCTAACTTCACTCCTCCACAAGCAAAATAGGAGCTCCCGGCGGTGACAGTGTCAAAGACATCAAATCCTTGATCAGAGCCTGTAGATGGTCTCAAAATACCTCCAAAAGGCTCCACGTCAAGTTCCGAGTTAAACCGACAATGTTTGACCCTATATCAACCCTCGAACAGCAGAATCAAGCATCTCGGCGGCAAGAACCACCAAGGCCATAACTCATCAGACAGAGCACGTGGCTGGCTTAAAAATGCTTACAAAGGGCCATACGTCAAGTTTCAAGTCATTTCGACAACATTTGACTAGACTTTGACTCTCGGAAGCCAAATCAGGCCTCTCGGCGGCGAAGCTCCCTGAGATCATAGTTTCCAAATTAGAGCTAATGGATCGTCTCAAAATGACTCCAATAGGCTCCCTGTCAAATTTCAAGTCAATCGGACATCGGTTGACCACACATTAAAACGCGACATCTTCCTCACAATAAAATCAAGTCTACTAGTGACAGGACCCCACACGGCTGTAAAACTCAAATAAAAGCCTATGGTTGGTCTTATTTATTGCTCAGGAGGCTTCACCTCAAATTTCAGGTCATTCCGACATCGTTTGACCCAGTTTTGGCTTCTAACGAAAAATCGACAGCTCTGCGCGACAAAGTCTTCGGCTTTCCCGGAAAATTGGAAACTTTGCACCCCCAAATGCAAGGGTTCTCATCAAATCTTCTATAGGGAAATTATGCCAACAAATGTGCAAAAATGTCAAGAAAAATACAGAAGGAAAAGGAATCGGAAGAAGACGGAAGAAACGGCCGAAAAAAGACGACCAAAGGGGACCAAACCCCATGGTCGCCGGCGACCTTGGGTGCATGGTCGCCATCGACCCTAGAAATCCGGTCGTCGGATTTTCACCAAAGGGCCATTTTTCAACTCCCTTTCGCGTTTCGAGACTTCCGGCCCCTGTTATTTTCTAAAATTTTGACTTTTGAAGCAACAAATCCGTCGATATTCGTCAACATCATGGGTTCGTCTTCAAAAGTATCAAAATCATCATTGATCGCCAACCAGTTGACCAAAAAAGTACACGTTCTACCAGATCGATCGAGAAATCGACAAGACAGATGTCACCGACCTACTGTTAGCAATCAATGTCTGAAGTTACATGGTCATCCAATGTCAATCAGCATGAAGATCCATAGATGATCATCGTGGGAAGAATTCCAAAAGACGCGGCAGGCCCGCGACTCTTCAAGCGACTAGGCGACCACTTAATGCTGTTAATTGACCCATTTATGGCAACTTATTGCGGTCATTAACTCATTATTTCGGACGGCCCAATCAGAAGCAAGCAAAAGGAGTTACAAACCTAAGGTTTCATGACATTTAAACCTTGAAACTCCTCCCATCATGGAGATTAAAGGCGATTAAATGCTCTTAGTTCTCCTCCGACGAATCAGAAGCCAAAGAAAAGGAGTTACAAAATAAATCAATTAAAGCTTGTAACTCCTCCCATTATGCGGCTTTAATGCATTTATGGCCCATAAACTCTCCTAAATGGCTACCAAAGGCCTATATATAGGAGAGAAAAAATCGATCAGATCATTCGAATCCGAAAAAAAACCAGAGATCAGGTCTAGAAAAAATCGATCTGAATCCCGAAATCCAGACAGATAGAATCTAGAGAATGAGAGAAAACTCTGCTGAAGTTCTGCATCGACCACTGCTATAAGGTGACAAAAGTCCCTTGAGGGGCACCCCTCCCAAGGTCCTTGCCTTATCCTTCTGCTTCCAATGGCTTAGACGTGGCTTTTTAGCCCGTCTACTTAGCTTTTTATTGGACATAGGATCTTCTCTTGGTCTTTGTTCTCTAAAAATATGAGGTTGAAGCCGAGCCAAGTGAATCAAGAGCATCATCTGTTCTCATCTGCATGGATGATGGCGAAGTCCACACATGACTTGCGACCGTCAATCTGAACGAGTCCCCCACAATCTCCTGAGAAGTTAGATCCTCCTTTTCTTGCGTTTCATTGTAGTTTGTATTTTTCTAAAAAGATAAAAAAATCACAACTCTTGTCTCTCATTATTGATAATAATTGTAAATCGGCTATAAATACCAAAAATCAGTTATAAATGCCAAAAAAATCGCCTTTCACGTCAAAACAAATGAAATTGCCTTTTACGCCATTTCAAAAACATGTCGCTTTTCTTAAATATATGTGCAATGAAAACTTGAAAGAAGCTGATTTCCTTTTTACTTGCAAAGGTCGATCTCTGGATCACCACTTGCAATTCTAAGTAAAATAGAAAATCTGGCACACCCACAAAAAAAAATATTGATGCTCATTTTTGCCCTCCCGGGCGCGAAAGGGTCGCACCCAACGGACTCCCACGTCCGCCGACCTCAGTAAGCGCCCAATCGACACCGGAGCGCGGTCCATCAAGGATAATATTAGGCATGTTGCTAGAGCGAACCTATTGTACATATTGGACAGCACACTTTTGCTGACAAGATTGGCACGTGGGTCCTGATCATTTATCTGCAGTTGCTGACAAACTTGGATCGGGTTGATACATATGCTTGGGGTGCTACTGCCTTGGCATACTTGTATAGACAACTAAGACTTGCCATGCGGGTTTTCGTCAAGTAAATAGGTGGTTATTTAACACTTCTGGAGGCATGGATATACGAGCATTTTGAGCAGTTCAGACCTACTCCTAACAACGGGTACATGCCTCGTCAACCTAGGGTGCATTGTTGGATACTATAGAGAGAGACTGGAGGAGACATGTCTCTTTTACATGTACGGCAGGAGGCTCTTGACAGGTTGAGACCTCATGAGGTAATATGATAGCCTCTCTTAATGTTAACAGTATTTGTTAAATAGAATTCTATTTAATGTGTCTATTCTCCACTGTGCAGGTAGTGTGGGATCCGTATTATCATCAGAGGGGTGATCGTCCATTCCATGAGGTTGCCTTCTATACTGGCTGCTTGAAATGCATGGACATTGTCGAGCCATACCAACCCGACAAAGTACTGAGGCAGTTCGATAGGGTACAGACGATTCCTTCTGCACCCACCTGCTACGGTTCGCGCATCACGTGGGTCCACCGTAAACCAATATCGAATTGAGTACCAGTACCTAAACCGAGTATGGGAGAGCTGGCCCAATCATTTACTATCTCCTCTAAATCGTGGTGCGCCAGTGACTCAACATGGGACTGCATTCCCAGGTACATGGATTGGTATGTACGGGTGTCTCACCCACTTATCCAAAACCCAAATCGTCTATCCACGCTCGACCCATGCGTGCAGGACTCTCAGGGTGGCTCCACCATAGACCCTCAACTGATATGGCTAATGGTGCAAACTATCTTGATATGCATGGCTTAATATTAATAGCTGCCCTTTTATTTGAATTTGCTAGTTGTTTGTTTTGTCTTAAATGTTCTAATTATAGCATTTTTCTTATTGTGTAGGAATTAGAAGGAACTGAGCATATATGAGCTTAATTCGGAGAGGTTTAAAGCTAAAAGCCCATTAGAGAAAAGTTATACACAAAGAGTATGTAGGCTTGTTAGAGGAGAGCTGGAATTTCAAGTTAGAGGTCTTGAGTTCAAAACTTGGCACAATCAATTTCACCATATCTAATGCTTGCTCATGGTTGCCAAAAACTAGCAATCAACTTTACAAGAAAAGGGAAAGTCGGAATTGTAGCCATCCTGTGCAGCCTTTACTATTTTGATTATAACTTCTGACTCAAGATGCCGATTAAGTCAAGGTCAGATGCGTTCGAAAGAGGACTCAAAGACAAAAATATCACATCGCATGAGATTCTCCCAATTCTGACGTTTTGGGGGTCAAAACAGGCTGTTAATTGGAGGGATATGAGGGATGATGAATTTGAGTGATTTTTTCTTTCTTTTTCTTCTTGTATTTTTTTCTTTTTAAAGGAAGGCTCTTTCTTGCTCTAGGATGATTAAGTTATTTTCTTTAATCTTTGTTAGAAAGTGAAGGTGGAGATTGAGTGGTGTATTAGACAACTTTGAAGGCTTTCAATAATGGAGATTTGCTTCTTTATTCTTGCTTGTTCCACAATGCTTGGCTAATGGATTAGGTGGAAGAGAAAACCAAAACCGGTGAGATTGTTCCTTGTTTTTTTGCTATCTCTTTCCCTCATTATGCTTAATGATTTAATAGTTCTCCTTCACAAATGTTATTCAACTTCTGGTTTTGCAAAGGTTATTTGGAATGTCTTTTACTTTTATGCTTGATCTTGACAAATCATGTTTAGGTTAAAATCCTTTAATGGTTTGTGCTTGATCTTGATAAATAGTGATTAGAGTTTCAACATATTGAAGTGAAAGGAGTCTTAAGTACTTATTAGAGAATTAAATTTTAAGAAAAATAATTTTCAAAGTTAAATCTTCCGATCCATGGGAATTGCTTGCACATTGGGTTGAGTTTTGCTAAGATAAGAGTATGATGTAATTTTTAAATGATTAAATTTGTTTTGGTGAAATCCGATACCCCGATCTCTCTTTCTCTGATCAGTTTGAGTTTAGATTTCTTTGATAGTATTTTAGTTATTATTTTCTTGATTAATTGTATTTTTAATATCCCTAGTGTGAAAACTGATTGAGGAATTTTGGATCTTGTTTCTACAAATCCCTATAGATCGGCCCGTACTTGCCATTATCTAATTAATAGAAATTTATGCGATTGCGGTTAATTATTTTGAGCACACCATATCTTATTCAAGTTATATTTTGATCGGTTATACTAATCAAACACTTATTTGTTTGTATGATTTCCAAATGTAGCTTGTCGCGGATTTGCAAAGCATCATGGGACTGATTCTTCAGAGGGGACATGATTTGAGCATAAGCGACCCGAGTGCCCTATACTTGGCAATTAAGCAGGTGGACAGATTGAGTCGAGGGATGTCGACCCTAAGTTGTTTGCAATTTGATGTCTTGCATTTGCATCATATTCATCTAATTACCTTCATTATCATTTCACAGAGTTTCATCTGGAAAATCATTCTTTTGAATTAACCGACTCATGTTTTATTTAAACTCTTTTTGGTTGATTTGAATCTTGATTTTATTCATGTTTTTCTGGGTGAAACAATTTATAAAAACACCTTACAAATATGAGTTTTCAAATGGTTTCAAAGTTTCACTTTTTTAAAACTTCAGATCTTCAGAAAAATAGTATGACCACACTGTCGGTCAGCTCGTCGATCCATGTCGGCCAACCGACAAAGTGAACCGAGACCAACCGATGGCTCTGTCGGTTCCATTTCCAGCGAGCTATAAATTTCATACTACACTATCGGTCAGCTCGTCGGCTCTTGTCGGTCAACCGACAGTGCATAAAATTTCAGACCGAGAGCTCGTCGGTTCCAAAACCAGACAGAAACATTTTCAACATTTTGTGCTGTCGGTTCAGCCGTCGGTCCCTTTTTGGTCAACCGACAAGTGCATATGGGTCAAAAAACTTTAAAAAAATATGACCGTTGCATGCGACCGTTAAGCTATCGGTCGACCGACACCTTGTTGTCAGCTGATCGACAGGTATCTGTTGGACCATTTTTTCTATAAAAAGCTAGTTCATTCCAAAGTATCTGGAGATGATTAAGGAGGCCATTTTTGGTGTTTTAAGAGCCCAAGCAAAGGGAATGAATTAAGGAAGCTTAATTGGTCCAAATGGAAAGCTAAAGCTTGATTACAAGAAGTTAAATTTCCTAGTAAGCTTTACTTTCATTTTACATATGTTATATGCTATGTATTAAAATCTTGGAAAATGATTTCTAGCATATTAACTATGTTGTGTTGAATCCACTACTCATTTAATCTTTGATTTAAGTTAATGGATTCATCACTTTGTTTTCTAACCAAGTTGTTTTAAAATCTTATTAATCATGTATTGTCAAAACCTTTGATTACACTTATACATGTTAGTTTTACTTGGTTGAAACTCTTCTTGTTGTTTTCAATTCATTTAGAACTTTTGTTAAATTAGTTTATACTTGAAAACAACATTCCACATGCTTCACATAATTTCATTTAAATAGTTATATACAACTTGTTAGCTTTTGATTTTGAAATCATTAACAAGTTTACATCTTTACATGTGATTAGCATTTTACTTCAATCAAACTCTTGTATGCCTTAACCTTCAATTGCTTTTAGCATACATTGATTAAACCTTCTCTTTCAACTTGATTGAAGTCTTCACACACACACACACACACATCATTTCCATTCATCTTTGCATCTCATTGAGTGTTGTTTGAGTTTATTTTCACTTTCATATTTTCCTAATTAAGAGGCACTTTATTAGAGCTTAATCTATTTCTCTTCTAGTGTTTAGACACTTTCTTGAGAAAGAAAATCATTGTAAAGGTTATTGCTTAGCCTAAGAAAAGCATAGTGTATAGGTTGTTGTTGAGCCTAGAAAAATAACATTGTAAAGGTTATTGCTTAGCCTATTGCAAAAGCATAAATAGTGAAAATCCGGTGGGGTGTTGAGCACAAGCCGGTAGTGGATGTAGGGATTGAGGCCGAACCACTATAAATCATTGTGTAATGGTGAATGGCTTGTGGTGATTGATTTGTTTATCTTCCGCACTTACTCACATAATCATCACTAGTAAATGGTAAATTGAAAAGAAATTAAAATTGGTCATTAATTTGTAGATCACCCTATTCAACCCCCCCCCCCCCCCCCCCCCCCTTAGGGTTAAGATCCCGGACTTTCAATTGGTATCAGAGCTTCGTGCTCTATTTTTAGGATCAAGTGTTTGAAACTCTTGATTAGGTGTAAAAACCTAGAGTTTAGACCCTAGTTGTGTATTTTATGAAAATCATAAGTATGGATTCCACTAAGCTAGATTGTGTAGATTCCCTTGTAGATTCTTCTAGACCACCCCTTCTTCCATCTATTGGAGATTCAAACATTGGAATTAATGAATCCCAAGTTGAATTAAAAGAAGAAGAAAATGATGAATATGAAGATGACCTTCAACAAGCTTATAATGAATTATATACATTGTTCTTAAAGCTTGATAAGAATAATAGAATAATAAAAGTTTAAAAGAAGAATCTAAAAGATTAAACAAAGAATTGGACTCTTCAAAAGATGAACTTAGAGAGAAAGAAGAAGTAATACATTGCCTAGACTCTAAGTTTATGATCACTTTGCACAACTTATCCAATGCTAAAGATGAACTAAATGAAATTAAAATAAATAGTGATGAGCTAAATAAGGAAAATTTAAATCTAAGAGATACATTAAAAAGACAAGATGAAAAATTATCTATTTAGAATCAAAATTGAAAATTTCTAAGGATAACTTGTCTAATCTTCAAGATGAACTAAATATATCTAAGATAAGTTGTGAAGGACTTACCAAAGAAAATTCAACTCTAAGTGATCATATAAAAAATCAAGTTGAAGACATTGTTAATATAGAATCCATGTTAATAATCACCAAAGAAAATTTATTTAATGCTCAAAGTGATATAAAAGCTTTACAACTTGGATCTTATTTAATGCTCAAAGTGATATAAAAGCTTTACAACTTGGATCTAACGTTAATGAACTTAAACTTAAATTAAAACTTGCTTATGAAAAAGTTAACAAGTTGAATGGAATTGGAATTCAACTCATAAAAGTTAAAAATGAAAATTCAATTCTTAAAAACCAAGTCACTCAATTTGAGACCGACAAACATAAGTATGAGTGCAAATTTATCCAAAGTGAAGAGAAATTAAAAAAAATTATTTAGAATGGGTAAATCACAAGGAGATAGGACGGGTCTTGGATTCAATAAGTATACTACACATGACCCAAATTTCACCAACACATTTGTGAAAGGTGAGTCCTCATTCTCATGCACTCACTCTCCATTGCCCAAAACAAAATGTCATTATTATGGTAATGAAGGGCATTTCAAATTTGAGTGCAAATTAAGAAAAAGTCATTTGTCTAAACCTATCTATGAACCTAAAAAGGGAAAATCTAATTCTATGAAGGTTAAGGCATTTAAATCAAAGGAAGACTCTAGAAAGTTTCAACAAATTGAAACATCTCAACAAGAGTCTCCTAAGATAGATTTTAAAAAGAATAAACAAGTAGAAAATAGTCAAAATAAATCTATCAATAAGAAACCTCTCACTTTACCTCCTTTAACCTTGGAAATGAAAGAAATTTTGAAAAAGGTTGAAAGATTAAAATTAAAATTCAAAAGACAAAAAGAAGGAGGAAAAGTTAAAAGAAATGAGAAGAACACAAAGAAAACAAAACACCAACTTCCAAAGACTAATCATCATTATAAAATTGTCAAACCTCAAAGAGTTGATGATAAGTCTAAAAGAATTCAAAATTTATCTCCTTTAGTTGGTGGAATCTCAAACATAGAGCCAAAAGCCCAAGACCTTAGATGGATACCTAAGGTGAAACTTTTAGACAAATATTAAGGCCTTGAAATTAGTTTAGACCAATCCTTTCATCATAAGTCATATCTCTATGTTGGTCCTAAATCTAGTTGACTCTAATTCACTTAGTATTGTCTACATGTTAAAGATTTCAAATTGTTTGAGAATTATTTATTGAATATGCATTTTTAAACTAAAAAGGTACATTACTTTTTAATGCATATGGAAAATCAATTGAAGAAGAATTTCTTTTTATGATTGAATTGTTCTTGTGATCAATTAATTGTTCCTTATAGTCAAATCATCTTTAAAATCCTCAAGCTAGTGATCATAAGTTAAGAATGTAGATTTAGTGGATTATTCCACTTTTCTACAAGTACCGGTTGACCGACACTTAAGTTGTCGGCTGACCGACAAGGCACAGGTTCGATTAAAACCCTACGCGCAGAAATCCTCCTTTCTGTTCTGTTTCTCCCTGCATCGTCTCCAAAACCCTAGGGCGCTCTAGTCTGCTAGTTTTCCTTCTCCAAGAGTGAGATCTTCATTCGTTTTCAAGCATTGATCATTAGCAAACATCATTGGGCATTTTCTCAATTTGATTTCAATGTCAGAGGCGTGCACTGTTCATCTTCTTGGCTACTGTGCTTGACTGATTCCCTCTACAAAACGTGAAGAACACTCTATTCTAGCTTCTCCAAAATCCTAAGAGACCTACTGAGCTCCAGCCAAGCCTTCCAAGACCTCAAAATCGTGGTCGGCCTCTCCAAGCTGTTGTGCACCATTTTGGCAAAGTCCAACCTCAATTTCTCTCTTCTGTTTTGGTTATCTGTGGATGTTTTCTTCTTATGGATGGTTGTATGAAAAGTTCAGGAATCATTTGTAGACATTGTTGTCCAAGATTGAGCAGCTGTTTTCATTGAATACCAGAGCTACAATTTCTGCCTGCCAAGTGTTTGACAGTTTGCCTGAACTAACATTCCTTGCCATTTCAGCCCCTGTCTTAGTTCTTTTCAAGATTAAATCCAGGTGAAATTGAAATCATACTCTTTCCTTCACCTTCTTGCACAATTCCTCTCAAAATTTTCAAATCCTTCTATCTAAAAACTCACTGTGCACACTAAGTGTTTGTGGAAATGTCTCCTAGGACAAAGAAAGCTACCGCTAGATGTCCTCTAAAGAAGAGAAAATCAACAGCCTCCTCTAGTAGACCAATAGATGATAGTGCAAATGAAAGTTCATCTCCTTCACCTCCTCCTCCTTCAATTAATTTAAGACATGACTCCAACATTTTACAAAGTCTTCAAAAAAGGCCTATAGTAGTGGAAAGGAGGACTATAGTAGACAAGATTCGTTCCAAGGGCTATAATCTAAGTGAGGTAGTCGGTCAAGTAGGTTGGGAAAGGATTCTACATTGGGGTGAAAATGCATATCCCTCTCTAGTTAAACTCTTGTATGCATCTATTACTAACACTGATGATTCTATTAATGCTTGTTCATTTACCATCTCCTTCATGGATAGAGATGAAGTGTTTACACCCCAAAGAATAGGCTTAATCATGGGGATTCCTTGCACCCCTATAGGAATAAAATTTGTGCCTGACACTCCCTCTGAAGATGAGAGAATCAAAGCCACCATTGACATTTGTGACTTCAACTGTCCTTGGGATAAGAAAAAACATCATTTGACCATCAGTTCCCTTGTTCCCATCAATAGGATAATTCACAACCTCTTCACCTACAATGGATATCCTAGAGGTGGAAATAGAACTGAACTCACTGCTTTCATGGTTAGTGTCTTGTCCAAGGTTGTAACTGGTACTCCCATATGTTTGCCCTCTCTCATTTGCCATACAATCATCAAATTTTGCAATTCTCTTCCACAAAAGAATGCAATTCCCTATGGGTATTTGATGACTCAGATTGCCCTCCATTTTGGTATTCCAATACCCAGTGGAGAGAGTCCAATTTTTCAAAGCTCCATTTTCTCTAACCAATCTGAATCAGATGAACCTTATTCCAAATCTTCAGATTCCCATAGCAGATGATCCTCCCTTGGCACAAGAGCCACCTGTTTCTCCACCTCCTACTCATCGTGCCTCATCTTCTATGCACACTCCTGGTCCTTCCACTTCAAGCACAATTCCAGACTGGAGGGCAGCAATGGAGAGAGATATAGCTTACATAAAGAAGAAGCAGAAGAAGCAATCAAAGTCAATTGGCAAGATATTAACATATCTTTCAGTTATCTCCAAAAGTTGTAGGAGAGATGATGTTGCAGCCCCTCCTTCTCCGTCTCCTCCATCTCCAGACTCAGACTAGGAGTCATCTTTACTTTTTCACCACATTTTGTTATGATTGGAAAATTCTAGTGGTGTATTTTGTTGGGATAAAGGATAGCACGCTTTTTTAAGGATGATGTTTAAATTTTTTTCACTAATACTTATGGATGGATTTTGGTTAATTAAGTTAAACTTTTTAGTAATGTCATTTGTCATGTGTAAATTTTTAAATTTCATTATATGAATGACATATTTTGATCTATCCAATGAGCACTTTTAATGTTGCCCTCTCTTTTATTTATTTTGATGATGTCTATACTATTTGCTATGAGAAAGGAATATGTTTGCATGAGTCTTATTTGCAGATAATTTTTAGCAATTTGATGTCAATGGGGGAGAAGATAGAAAAAGAGGAGAATAGAGACAAGAAGAAATAAATAAATGGGGAAGGACCAAAATCAATGAGGAGAAAAGAAGAAACAAAAACACTGGGGGAGTAACCATTGTTCAACTATGGGGGAGAGCAAGAACAATGAAGGAACTGAAGCTGAGGAGCTGAAGCTGATTTGAAAAATATTATCAACTCAGGGGGAGTTGAAGCTCAAATATATGAAATGGATGAATGGTTATGTTGTGATGATGGTTTTAATTTTTTTCAATCTTTTTAGTGTTATTTGTCATCAAATTGCAAAGGGGGAGATTGTTAGACCCTAAGTTGTTTGCAATTTGATGTCTTGCATTTGCATCATATTCATCTAATTACCTTCATTATCATTTCACAGAGTTTCATCTGGAAAATCATTCTTTTGAATTAACCTACTCATGTTTTATTTAAACTCTTTTTGGTTGATTTGAATCTTGAATTTAATCATGTTTTTCTGGGTAAAACAATTTATAAAAACACCTTACAAATCTGAGTTTTCAAATGGTTTCAAAGTTTCACTTTTCTAAAACTTCAGATCTTTAGAAAAATAGCATGACCACACTGTCGGTCAGCTCGTCGGTCCATGTCGGCCAACCGACAAAGTGAACCGAGACCAACCGATGGCTCTGTCGGTTCCATTTCCAGAGAGCTACAAATTTCAAACCACACTGTCGGTCAGCTCGTCGGCTCTTGTCGGTCAACCGACAGTGCATAAAATTTCAGACCGAGAGCTCGTCGGCTCCAAAACCAGACAGCAACATTTTCAACATTTTTGTGATGTCGGTTCAGCCGTCGGTCCCTTTTCGGTCAACCGACAAATGACGGTCAACCGACAAGTGCATATGGGTCAGAAAACTTTCAAAAAATATGACCATTGCATGTGACCGTTAAGCTGTCGGTCGACCGACACCTTGTTGTCGGCTGACCGACAGGTATCCGTTGGACCATTTTTTCTGTAAAAAGCTAGTTCATTCCAAAGTATCTGGAGATTATTAAGGAGGCCATTTTTGGTGTTTTAAGAGCCCAAGCAAAAGGGAATGAATTAAGGAAGCTTAATTGGTCCAAATGGAAAGCTAAAGCTTGATTACAAGAAGTTAAATTTCCTAGTAAGCTTTACTTTCATTTTACATATGTTATATGCTTTGTATTAAAATCTTGGAAAATGATTTCTAGCATATTAACTATGTTGCGTTGAATCCACTACTCATTTAATCTTTGGTTTAAGTTAATGGATTCATCACTTTATTTTCTAACCAGGTTGTTTTAAAATCTTATTAATCATGTATTGTCAAAACCTTTGATTACTCTTATACATGTTAGTTTTACTTGGTTGAAACTCTTCTTGCTGTTTTCAATTCATTTAGAACTTTTGTTAAATTAGTTTATACTTGAAAACAACATTTCACATGCTTCACATAATTTCATTTAAATAGTTATATACAACTTGTTAGCTTTTGATTTTGAAATCATTAACAAGTTTACATCTTTACATGTGATTAGCATTTTACTTCAATCAAACTCTTGTGCGCCTTAACCTTCAATTGCTTTTAGCATACATTGATTAAACCTTCTCTTTCAACTTGATTGAAGTCTTCACACACACACACACACACACACACACACACACACACACATCATTTCCATTCATCTTTGCATCTCATTGAGTGTTGTGTGAGTTTATTTTCACTTTCATATTTGCCTAATTAAGAGGCACTTTATTAGAGCTTAATTTATTTCTCTTCTAGTGTTTGGACACTTTCTTGAGAAAGAAAATCATTGCAAAGGTTATTGCTTAGCCTAAGAAAAGCATAGTGTATAGGTTGTTGTTGAGCCTAGAAAAACAACATTGTAAAGGTTATTGCTTAGCCTATTGCAAAAGCATAAATAGTGGAAATCTGGTGGGGTGTTGAGCACAAGCCGGTAGTGGATGTAGGCATTGAGGCCGAACCATTATAAATTATTGCATAATGGTGAATGGCTTGTGGTGATTGATTTGTTTATCTTCCGCACTTACTCACATAATCATCACTAGCAAATTGGTCATTAATTTGTAGATCACCCTATTCACCCCCCCCCCCCCCCCCCCCCCTCTAGGGTTAAGATCCCGAACTTTCATCTCGAGGAAACCTAGCAAGCAAGGCCACGTACCTGCCAAGAACATACACCCACACTCGCACCCGAGGGGGTCCCAGGCTCCCAGCCATGATGTCTTCTCTTGTTTTTTTTTTTTTTTAAGAGAGATTTGATGGGGTTTGTATAAGACCCAGATGTTTGTTGGACGTATGACGTTTTACTAGATTTTATTGTTGTTGAGAAATGGAAGTTTATTTTATTTTGAATATGTATAGGATGGTATTTTGTTTTTTTATTTTTGTTTTTGCAGGGTAACACCCTAAGCCGAGATATTGCTAATGAGGGAACTCCACCACCTAGACCGTACTTCGTGGGACTGATGTGGCTTCCAAACCCCCGACCAACCTAACTAGTCGGAAACACAGCATTATGGATCTCTCCTGCCACTAGGGACCCTTTGGGCCGCACGAGCCAGACAACGTTACAGATTTCTCCTGCCAGGTCAGCAGAACCTGAGCCCTCCATTACGCCACAAGGCAGCGTTCCTGGAGCCTCTACTGGGAGTCAAAATGACGACCTCCAGATCATGGAGCGGGGCCTTACCAACCGAACTAAATAAGAGTTGGTCTAAATAAGTTAACGATACATATGTATTGGATGTTTTATTATTTTGTTCCACACCTATTCTATAGCGAAATTAAACATGTTCGGTCACTTAGGACCGAACAAAATTGTTTTGTTCGTTCAAATATAATAGTGTTCGACTATAAGTGGTCGAACAAATATAATAATGTTTGACTATAAGTGGCCGAACAGATGTTTTATGTTCGGCCACTCAGGGACGAACAGTTAGACTATTGTTCGATCACTCAGGGCCGACCAATTAGATTATTGTTTGGCCCTGAATATTCGAACAGTTCGGGACGAAACACTCCCAAAGGTGCAGAAGAAAAACTGAGTGGCGTCCCTTCGGCTCCAAAAAAATCCATAAGTCATCTCTTTTGGAGATGAATGCAGGGGGAATGGAAGGGAAAGGAGGAATGAAAAGAGGAAGGAAGAGAATTGAACATGATGGAAGATGAAGAGAACGATGATGGAAGAGGAAAAGAGAGGGATAAAGAATAATGGAGGGAAAATCTATATTTTTCAATGGAAGTGTACAAAGCAATTGGAAGGCTTTAAAACCTTTAGCGATGTCCAATTCCGTCATTTAATGAATGGGTAGGTTGGTCTTCAAAAAATTGGATGTGCACCGAGCAACTTTGGATGCGCAAATAGCAACTCCCTTTCTATTGAAAATTTTCAAATAAGGCCTTAATCTTTTACCTTATTTCAAAAAGGGACACAAGTTTCAAAATATTTTTCAAATTAGTTGCTAAGTTTTGCAGTAAGTTTTCAATTAAGGACATCAGGCCATTTAAAGGGATTTTCTATCGACTTTTTCCCTCAATATTTTAAAAATACTTAAATTACCCTTCATTTAAAGCCATAACATGGTTTCAGCAGCCACTACATGCAGCCAATCCTTATGGGAACACTGGTTGTCCTTAATCATCACGAGAATGCTGGTGAACGAAATGAGGAGAATATAAAGGAAATGAAGGAGATTTTTATTTCAATGAAGGGTAACTTGGGTATTTAGAAACAATTGGGAAAAAAGTTGATAGAAAATAACTTTAAATGGATGGATGTCCTTAATTGAAAACTTCCTGAAAAACTTAAGACTAATTTGAAAAGTTTTGAAACTTATGTCCCTTTTTGAAATAAGGTATAAACTTAAGGCCATTTTTGAAAATTTTCATTTTCTATTTGGTATCTTCAGTTCAAAATTCCCCTTTTCTTCTTAAAAAAAAGTTCAACAAACAACTTTGTGAAGCCACTGGATGAAAAAAAAAAAACATCATCAACTTTTTACACAAAAAGTCAAAATTTTATTTATCAAGCCACTAAAAGACAAAAGGTCATCACAATATAATTAGACCCTCTTATATTTTATTCTCTATTGATTTGAGGCTTCACTTCACTTCACTCTACACGTAAAGTTATCAAACAAGGGGCAATTTTGGGATTTTGAGAAAAGAAGTTGGAAAACTAGCCGAAAGTCTCCAATTTGGTTGGATGTTCTAAATTGAAATGTGATTTTAATTTTTTCCTATTTCAAAATCTGCCAGAAACTTAAGCCCCATTTTGAGATTTTCCGTAGGAACTTTTAAGCTTGACTTGTACCAAAAAGAAAAAAAAGTTTAAGCTTGACAAGCCCAACCCATGTTCTGCTTCAATACTTTTTGTCAAACTCAAACTTGATTGTAAACCAGTCAAGCCAAGCTAGACTTAACACTGGCTTGATCTCTTTCGAAATATAATTGAATATGAACTATATATAAATTTAGGGGTTTTTATCAGAAAAAACCCCCTTAGAGCCTTAGTAGACCAAAAATGACTCCTAAGAGATTTATGGCCCGGAGTAGTCCTATGGCCCCTTTTCGATTATTTTTTTACGAGCAGCAATATCGCGGCTCGCTGCGTGCCCATTAAAACACATTCTGCACCGACCTTTTCTTCCCCTTAATTTCTCTTCTCTTCGCTTCTCCTCTTAATCGATAGTGACAGTACTCCCTTGCGTAAATGGGCCTGAATCCTTTTTTGAACCCGTGACCGTGACCTAAACGGGTTTGATTCCGGTTCCACATTGGTTCGGACCCGTGGACCCGAGACCCGACACATCGTTAACGTACTCGTTGCCTAGTCCCGATAATTGTGTATTTTGCCAATTTGAGATATGTAAAAGGTTTACACAGTGTAGAACATCAATCTTAGCTGGTTTTACTCAGTATACTCAAAGTGTTTTCCTTATTTTTGGATATTTTCTCTATTCGAAGTCTAATTAGGTCTTTTATGTGGAGTCTGGAGTCGGCGCCATTAAAAGCTTAATCCCACCCGGTCGGACCTATGTGTCAAGATTTCCTTGATACTAATTTCCTCACTATAGTGTAACCCTCGTTAAGTAGCGCAGCGTCATTTGGTACTATATTTGATTACCGGATGGCCCGTGGATACGTATTATCACGCCTGGAGGAGTTTCTTTCGGAATACTTGTTTATTATTTGATATTACTTGTTATTGTGTTGCTTTCTTTTGGCCATAGCAGTATGCCCTCGCTATTGCCAGCGGAATTTAGCCATGTGAATGTCGTATTTGCTAGAATTTGTGCATGTGTAGCTTGTTACTCATGATTCTCAACACGTTTACTCTCATTGCACTATCATGCCTAGTTTTACAGCTCATTCGGAATCTTGCAATCTTATCTGTCTTTTATTCATCATCGATATTCATTCTATGATATTTATTTTGAGCACTTGTGAGGCATTTGTGTATGATACTGTAGGTGCAGAAAATAATGACCCACAATAAATGGGGAGCCTTAGAGGACTTATCCAATGGTGGTGATGACTGGGTACCGTCCGAAAGCCTGAAAGAGAAGAACACACGGTCAGAGGACCCTGGCCTGGGCGGCGCAAGGCTCTCCGATGCCAAAGTCAGTGAAGGAACTGGAACAATGGAAGGAGAGGAAGAAGAGCGGCAGAGTAACAGCTCTCGAGTGTATATGTTGCGTACCTTGCATGTGGTATGGGATTATATTTATAGAGGCTTGGCTTGTATTTTTAGAGGATATCTTGGTATGGGTCCCATGATTTGACTGGGAGTCATGATAAGCCCGCAAAGTAATAAATGTGGTCCAATCCAGCCCACCCTGCATTTAATGTCAGTCGGATCAGCCCACAATGCATTAAATGCGCGTCTTGTTGGGCCAGATCGTGTTGGGTGCTTTTGGCGGTAGGAGCATCATCGGATCTGCCCTCGGGCCTTGCCCTGATGTGGCTTCTGCCGCTGGATGCCGCCTTGTCAGTGATCCAGCGAAGATTGTGGACGGCTGGATGTCGCATCTGTCTTACTAGTTCGCACCCCTGTTTCTCCACGCGCCTGGTGACGTGGGGGATGAGGGGTGCGAGTGGAGGTCTTTTCTTGCTTCGGCTTTCGTCTCGGCTCCTTCAGCCGAGGTGGAGTTCTCAGCCGAGATGGACACGTGGGGTGGCCGAGCTCGGCGCTAGTGGCATGGAGCTGTTTGACTTCGGTCGAGGCCTCTGCCTTGCTAGCCGAGGTGAGTTTGGTGCCACGTGGATGGCACGCGGATGGCACGTGAGAGTGCTTCGTCTCATCTGATGGCTGGGATTAGCTTAATCCTGTGCTCCGGAAATCTCCCCGCACAATTGCCCCCTAGCTTCTGACCTTGCGGAGATCGTCAGTGCCGTGAGGTCGGGAGCTATGCGACGGTGCTTACCCGGTGGAGGGAGTTCCTCTCGGCCCTGATTAATGGTCGCTTTGGATAATCGAGGCAATAACTGGCGTCCCTTATTCAATGCCGGAGACAGGTTGACGGCTCTGCGTGTCGTCCTCTGGTTAGTCGTCTGTTTTCTCGAGATCGTACGCGCCGTTCTGTCAGGGACGTAATCAATGTTCAAAATGATTCGCGCGGAGCTCTAGGAGGCGCCCCTTTGGCGCGCCCAACTAGGGCCTCTGGAAAGGGGACCTTTTGGCGATATATATAGGGCAATCGAGGTTCGTCTTCTTCTCTGTCGCCATTCTGAATCAAAGGAGAATAGGCTACTGCTAGGGAACCTCGTCTGAGAAGTGGTGTGCTGCTGAGGCCGTGTCTCTTTGCTGCTCATTGTCATCGTCTTGCTCCCGTAAGTTCCTTCTACCCTGCCTCTTCTCCTGTGGGTTTCTCTGTCTTTGGATTGGGGTAGAAATGGGAATCTATAGCCACTGGTTAGAGGGCGAGGCAGCGATCGAGGGCTTTAGGTCGGCCTTTAGGGTCCCTGCTGACGTCCAAGTTAGGGGTGAGGATCCCAACGGCATCAACCTTCGCGACTTCTCGGGGGGTTGGATGCCGTTTCCTCTAGTGGCCGTGACAGAAGGTGGGGTCCGATTTCCCCTTCACCCCCTTCTCAGGAGATGTCTCAGTCAATGGCGCCTCTGCCCTTGCCAGCTGCTACCCAATGCTTTCAAGATTGTGATGGGCACGGCTAGGTTAAATGAGGTTTTGGGCATTAACCTCGGCGTCTTCGATATCGAGGACGTATATGACATATGCAAGTCCGGAGATGCTTATTATCTCCAGGCAAAGCCAGGCCGGGACGGCTTTGTCCGATACTTGGAGGATTCAAGCAAGTATGCCAGAGACGATCTCCTGTATGTCTCGGGAAACTGGGAGTTCGGGGTGGCCGACACCGATAGAGGCTACCAAGTCCCTCGCCACTTCGGGACCATTCCAAGTAAATACCTTCTCTCTGTTTTTCATATTGTTTCTTTTTGCTCTGCCGCGCTAACGCTTCTGATCGTTACAGCTTTGAAGGAGAGAAAACGGGCCGCCCGCTACATCTGGAAGAGGAACGAGGCCTGGCTCCGCCTAGTAAAGCGGTACAGTGGCCATGACGGCAGGGCGGCTTGGTCGCTGCTAGGGTATCAGCAGAGATACCGTGGGTATCTAAGGGGCACCGTAGAGCCGATCCAGGGTGAAGGTGCCGGTCCCGAAGTCGGGCAGGAACAAGCCAGTCCGGAGGCTGCAGAAGAGCCTTCGCGGGCGTCGTCTGACGTTAGGGCCACGTCTGGAGTTCTAGCTTCCACGTCGGGATCGAGATATCTCCAGGTCCCGGGAAGGGAGTCGAGTCGGACTGCCCGATCTCCTTCGCCAAGTTCCGAGATGAGGCACACCAGGCGCTTGTCCTTCGAGGACCTCGAGGCCTTGGCGCTCGGAGTGGAGGATGCCCGAGCCCCCCAAGGGCCTGTGAATCTGAATTCCCCTGAGCCTCCTCCGAGTGCTCGAATGAATTCCCCTGCAGCTGCGGCGGAGGTTCCCGCACCCCCTAGCCCTATTGGTCTAGAGGTACGTTCGCCTCCGGCTGAAGTTGAGCAGGAGGGAGCTCGGCCGCTGAAGATGCCGAGGACCGATGCAGGTCCCAGCTCGGTCGCTGCCTCGTTGCCCCAGGGGCCGCCGTTATGGGAGCCGAGCTTTATGCTTGGGCCGGGGAGGCCGATGACGATGGAGGATCGCGTTCTTCACAGGATCGATCCCCAGGTCCTCGAGGCCCTGGGGCGAGCCTGCGCCCTCCCCCGGGACATGGAGCAGCTGGACAAGTATAGCGATCAGAAGCTGATTCTGTCGATGCTGCAGTCTAACTTCACGGTAAATCTCTCTGCATTTCTTTTCGCCAATCCGGCGGTTCGGCATCTACGATCTCTGGATCTAACGCGTATACCCCGTTTCTTTCACAGGCGGCACAGAAGTCCATGGCTGTTGCTGACAGGATCAACAGATACAGTATGGACGCTGCCGAGCTGACCGTGGAGAAGAACGGCTTGCAAGAGTCTCTGGACGTCGTCACCCAGAAATTAGCCAGAGTGGAGGGAGAATACGCGGCGAAGCTTGAGCAGGCGAGGGGAGAAGCCGAGGCGGAGAGAGCTAGAGTGGCCGAGCTCGAGGTTTCCATATCGAAGATGGGAGACGACTATGCGGCCCTGCTTCAGGCCGAATCCAAGAGGGCGGATGAAGCCGAGGCGAAACTCGAGTCGGAATGCGATGCTGCATTCGAGGACGCCAGAGCGCAGGTCACCGCCCATTACAAGGAAAGGGTCCTCGTCGTGAGGGATAAGGCCTGGGTGAAAGGATGGCGTGCCGGCCTGAAGGAGGCCGGGGCTTCTGAGGACCATCCTTCCTTTAGGGAGCCTCCCCCGTACCCACTTCCGACGCCGGCTCCTGCTCTTCCAGCCAGCGAAGTTTCTGATGCTGCAGCCCGTGGGTCCGACCGGGCATGATCTCGGGACATTTGCCTCTCTGCTTTATGCTTTTTGTAATTTCCTTCAATTGTATCTGCTGCGCAATGTAATGACCAGGATTTTAATGCAATTGAAAGTTTCTTTGATCACTCGTCCTTCCATTTCTGAGCTCGGTACTTCTATGCTTGAGTTTGGTACGGCGCCTTTTACAATGTGACGTTAGAAATGAGTGCCGAGCGGTCCTCTTGGGCGCTTGCGATGATACTCCGTATCTTGGGCGATCCTTTCTGGTATTCGCGCTGATACTCCGTATCTTGGGCGATCTTGAACAGTAGTAAGCATGGTGATATGACTATTGAGGGGAACGAGGAGATGGCCCCACGTGGCATCATCAGAACCGCAGGTTATTGTAAGGGAAGTCTTAGCACGCCACGCAAGGCGTGAGAGACCTCGCCTCATAATTTCCTTTGAAGATCGGGCCCCCCTCCCTTCCTATAAATAGGAGTGGTAAGCTCGCCATGGGAGGGACGAGAGAACTAGGATATTTGTATTTCATTCAAACAACCTGGCAGCCATGTTTGACAAGTCTTTTAGGGGCTTTTGACCTTGATGAAACTCCTGTGCCGGCGACGGCTTCCTCCGAGGGGAGAAGGTCTATCGCAGTCTGCGCGCTCTCTGAAGATGGTCCTCGTAGGCTACGCGCTCTCTGAACGCGGGTCTATGGCCAGCCTTCCCTGGTGTGGTTGCATGGGAATCTTTGCAGCTATGGGTTGGTGGCGCCCCCTGCGCTCGGCGGCCTTGTTGTCATTCCGCAAGGTTCTGAGCGGAGGGTAGGACTAGAAACGCCCTAGGAGGGGGCTCTTGTTTGCAAACTTTGGTCTGACCAGCCGAAGCGTATTGCAGAGCTCCTGGCACCGGACGCCTGGGGGTCCTGTTTCGTCCCAGAGGGCGGTTCTGAATTATGCCGCAGATCCTCCTTCTTGTGGGATGTCAAGACCTCGGGGCAGGATGCAACAAGCCTTTCTGCCGAAGGTTTCCGGTCGGCGGGCGGCGTCGGTGAAGAGTGGTCTCAAAGCCTTTCAGAAGGCCACGAGCCTTTCTGTGTATTTTGTTTCATGTTTGTAATCCATGTAATGAAGCAGTTGCAATGAATAAAAAGGACGAGTTTTGTGTTCACTCAATCCGTGTACACTTGCATTTTTGTATTTCAATGCTCGCACCGTTCTTTTTTCGAAAGCTGACCTTGGCCGGGATGGGGAGCTTTGGCCGAAGCGAACTGCCTTGGGTGTGATCTCGGCTGTTTGAGTTCGGTGTGACCTCGAGGGTGTTCGAACCCAGAGTCCCGGGGATCTCGGCCGTGCGATCTTTAGGGGTGTATGAACCAAGAATTTAGGAAACGACTGAGCGTCGGAGCTCGGAGCCTTTTCCAGGGTCCAGGACCCAGAGCTTTAGGAAACGACCGAGTGTATGAACTCGAGGCCTTTTCCAGGGCGGTGGACCCGGAGCTTTAGGAAACGACCGAGTTTGGACTCGAGGCCTTTTCCAGGGCGGTGGACCCGGAGCTTTAGGAAACGACCGAGTGTATGAACTCGAGGCCTTTTCCAGGGCGGTGGACCCGGAGCTTTAGGAAACGACTGAGTGTATGAACTCGAGGCCTTTTCCAAGGCAACCCGGAGCTTTAGGAAACGACCGAGTGTATGAACTCGAGGCCTTTTCCAGGGCGGTGGACCCCGAGCTTTAGGAAACGACCGAGTGTATGAACTCGAGGCCTTTTCCAGGGCGGTGGACCCGGAGCTTTAGGAAACGACTGAGTGTATGAACTCGAGGCCTTTTCCAGGGCGGTGGACCCGGAGCTTTAGGAAACGACTGAGTGTATGAACTCGAGGCCTTTTCCAGGGCGGTGGACCCGGAGCTTTAGGAAACGACTGAGTGTATGAACTCGAGGCCTTTTCCAGGGCGGTGGACCCGGAGCTGCCGAAGTCATGTAAAGAGAGACGACACAGATTAGTGACGGGGCAAAAGGTGCTTTCATTGATTTTGAGACTCGCTACATCTTTTAGAAATAGAATTTCTTCGGGTAGGATGCATCCCACGGTCTCGGCAGCGGCTTGCCCTCTTAAGTCTCCAAGCTTGTAGGCTGATTTCCCCGCCAGTGCGACCACCCTGAGCGGGCCGTGCCAGTTCAGGGCCAGCTTCCCTTCGTTTGGTTCTGTTAGCTGGCGGGGGCTTCTTGAGAACCAGCTCTCTCAGGGCGAATCTCCTTGACATTTTGGTTGTACGCCTTGGCTAACCTCTGCTGATAGCCGGCCAGACGCAGGGCCGCTGCTTCTCGGTGCTTGTCTGCCAACTCCAGCCCCATTGCCAGGTTCTTCTTATTTCGGCCTTGGTCGACCAGCCCTGTCCTCAGGGCGGGAAGGCCGATTTCTAAAGGAACGACCGCCTCCACCCCGTAGGCCAGAGGGAAAGGTGTTGCCGAGGTGGGAGACAGTTCGTCCTCAGTTACTTCTGGCTCGCGCCCCGTGCCTGTCAGCGCCGTGGCAGGCTTGGTCGGGGCCGAATTGGGCGAGACGATGTTGAAGTCCGCCAGAATCTGGGCTTTGATCGCAGTTCGGGGCCGGCCAATAAAGTGAAATGTGCTGCAGCCATTTTCGTGAGCTTCTGGACTTCTTTTGTGGTGGAGGGGCTCTGAATGCCCTAGATCGCAGTGATCTGGTCTGGATCAGCCCCTATCCCCCTTCGTGTTATCAAGCTACTGAGGAACTGGCCAGGTGCTATGCCGAAGGCGCACATGGAAACATTTAGCTTGAGCTCGCATGCCCGAAGGATGTCGAAGACTTGGCCGAGATCCGCCAGGTGATCGCTGGAATACACTGATTTGGCGACCGTGTCGCCGATGTACATCTCTACCGTTAGGCCGAGCTGAGCCTGGAACATCCCCGTCACGAGGCGCTGATAGGTTGCCCCCGCATTCTTTAGCCCGAAGGGCATCTCCTTGTAGCAGTTAGCGCCGCGGGGGGTTGTGAATGACGTTACCCTCGTCAGGCTCGTGAAGTGGAACCCGGTGGCAGCCTCTGTAGGCGTCAAGGAAGCTCATCCGGTCGTGGCCAGTGGTGGCGTCGATCAGGGAGAACCTGTCTGGGTCTGCCGAGTTCGGCCTGGCCTCGGCCATGGCCTCAATCGTTTTGGGGGAGCTGGATTCCCCCGAGATCTTTATCTGAGAGAAGAGATCGCAGGTCGGCCGCGGCGAGCTTTTTTTGGGTGCCAGCCCGAGCTCGGCTTCTATCACCTTCTTCCCGTGCGGTGCGAGCTTCCGCGAAACGAGGGAGAGGGAACTGAGGATGCCAGGTGGATCACGTTAATGATCTTTTCGGAATCCTCGTTGTCTGGGTCCCGAGCCGTGCTCTGGTGAACTCGGCCCCCGCTGCCGCCGGCATCTTCTGTCTTGACGAACTCTTGAAGGTGGCCTTTACCGGCGAGTCTCTCCAGGTACCACTTCAGAGAGTTGCACTCCTCGGTCTTGTGTCCTTTACCTTTGTGGTAGGAGCAGTAGAGCTTGCTTCGACTGCCGTTGGTGGGCTCATTTTTCAAGGGTTGAGGCCACTCGAAGAACGGCTTACCCTTTATTTTGTTCATGATCTGGTGTATCGGCTCCCTGAAGACGACGTCGATGCCTTGATAGGCGCTGGCGTGAGGCCTTGGCCTCCTGGTGCCCCCAGATCTGGATGGTGTGGGCATCGCCGAACTGGCGACCCAAGCCTGCTTGGGCTCCTGCTTCTGGAAGGGCTCCCCGCCTCTCTGCCGAGGCTGGTTGCTCTTGTGCTCGGGCTCTGGCCTTTCGTCCTCTCCTCGGGCCTGGGTTTCATCTTCCTCCCGGGCGACGAAGCGCTTTATCCGGGCCATTAGCTCTGGCATGGACTCCGGAGGGTCCCCGACCAAGTCCTTCCGGAGGTCGTGGCCGGGGATCAGGGCATGTTGGAAGGCGTAGATTGCTATCTCTTCCCTAGTGCCCTCGATCTGGCTGTAAACCGCCCAGAATCGTCGGGCGAACTTGGCGAGGGTCTCACCCTGCTTCATTCTCAGGGCGAGAAGGTCCCCTTCTCTCTTAGGGACGGCGCTGTAAGCTTGGAACTTCTTCAGAAAGGAGGGCTGGAGCTCCTTCCAGCTCGATATCGATTCCTCCGGGAGGGCGCAGAACCACTTCAGAGGGAGGTCTCCCAAACTGGAGGAGAAGATTTTGCAGTTAAGGTGACCCTCATTTCCCCAGATGGACATCTTCTGGGAGAAGTGACGGAGGTGAGCGGACGGGTCGGACAGTCCGTCGTAGGGGACGAACCGCGGGACGGAGAATCTCCTGGGCAAGGGGGTGCGCCCGATATCCCTTGTGAAGGGCGAGGCCCCTAGATCAGTGTGGCCACAGATCTGCTTCTGGTCCCTCACGTCCAGGTTGCGCTGAAGAGCCAAACTGACGCGCTTGTCGAATCGCTCTTGCTCGTCGTCCTTTACCGGAGTCTGGGCTCTTGACTTTCGCTTGGAGCGGCTCGGGCTACGATGGCTATGAGTTCGGCCATCGCGGCTATGATGACTCCGGCTGTTGCTCGAGCCTTCGTCACGAATCTGGCTCCGCTTATGGTCCAGATGGTTTCTGAGATCCTCGCGGGGAGGCTGGGCTGCCCTGCTGGGGGCGTCCCTCTTCTTCCCTTGAGGCTCAGAGACCTACCTCAAGGAGGCGGTTTGCGCTGCCCTCAGCTGCTGCTGGAGCTCGCGAATCAGCTGCTCTTGCCTCTGGAGGAGAGCAGTTTGGGCTGCGACAACCCCTCCAGTGGCAGGGGGTTGAGCATGGCGCGTCTCTTCTACGGCCACGGCTTTGTCCTTGCGAGGACGCGCATGCCGACGCTCATCACGTCGGGGTGGCATGACTTCTTCTGCTGAGATCGAGGTCTCGAGTCCCTCTTGGAGGGGGACCTCGATAAAAAGCTGCGAGCCTAAGCGGCCCTCGCCTGCGGATGTGCCATGCACCGTGCGGGACCGCCCCTGAGGAGGGACGTCCGCCGACGGTGGTGGCAGCTCAAGCGCTGCTCTCGAGGACTCCACACCCTTCCTAGCTTTCGGAGGCATGGCTTCTGGGAGATTGAGGTTGAGATTCTGGGAGATTGAGGTTGAGAAGGTTGGGAAGGTTTGGGAAGGTTGGGATATTACTTTCCCACAGACGGCGCCAATTGTAGGTGCAGAAAATAATGACCCACAATAACTGGGGAGCCTTAGAGGACTCATCCAATGGTGGTGATGACTGGGTACCGTCCGAAAGCCTGAAAGAGAAGAACACACGGTCAGAGGACCCTGGCCTGGGCGGCGCAAGGCTCTCCGATGCCAAAGTCAGTGAAGGAACTGGAACAATGGAAGGAGAGGAAGAAGAGCGGCAGAGTAACAGCTCTCGAGTGTATATGTTGCGTACCTTGCATGTGGTATGGGATTATATTTATAGAGGCTTGGCTTGTATTTTTAGAGGATATCTTGGTATGGGTCCCATGAATTGACTGGGAGTCATGATAAGCCCGCAAAGTAATAAATGCGGTCCAATCCAGCCCACCCTGCATTTAATGTCAGTCGGATCAGCCCACAATGCATTAAATGCGCGTCTTGTTGGGCCAGATCGTGTTGGGTGCTTTTGGCGGTAGGAGCATCATCGGATCTGCCCTCGGGCCTTGCCCTGATGTGGCTTCTGCCGCTGGATGCCGCCTTGTCAGTGATCCAGCGAAGATTGTGGACGGCTGGATGTCGCATCTGTCTTGCTAGTTCGCACCCCTGTTTCTCCACGCGCCTGGTGACGTGGGGGATGAGGGGTGCGAGTGGAGGTCTTTTCTTGCTTCGGCTTTCGTCTCGGCTCCTTCAGCCGAGGTGGAGTTCTCAGCCGAGATGGACACGTGGGGTGGCCGAGCTCGGCGCTAGTGGCATGGAGCTGTTTGACTTCGGCCGAGGCCTCTGCCTTGCTAGCCGAGGTGAGTTTGGTGCCACGTGGATGGCACGCGGATGGCACGTGAGAGTGCTTCGTCTCATCTGATGGCTGGGATTAGCTTAATCCTGTGCTCCGGAAATCTCCCCGCACAGATACTATACTTGATGTTGTAAGTAACCTACCCCAAAACAGGCGTTTGAGGTGGTCCAAGCGGAATTGCAGGGTCTGAGGGAGTGGATAGCTAACGATGTTAAGTGATGCATCGGCAAGTGGGAGTGGTTTGCCACATTTATTATTACCTGATCATCGGCAATATTTAGGGTTCCATCTTTTGTTCTTTGATTATTTCCTGATTTTATTTTTTGGCAGGACCTTATTTTGCGTTGTAACTAAACTTACTTTTGTTATAAATGTTTAACTTCGATATTAATGAATGAAAATGTGTTTCTTTCTACTATCCGTTCTACTATTGCCATCTCATGATTTTATTGATACACTAGTGAATTCTCAAATGGCTCGCACAAGCTTCCACCATGATCCTGTAGGCACGTCCAATAAACTAGGTCCACTGCTGTGGACCTAGGTCGCACAAGACCGTAACAAAGGCAGCCCCTTTTGATAAAAAAAAAAAAGGGAGAACGGCTAACACAGACTGACAATAGGTGTGTTCCTTGGTATCACAAGAAAACAATGGTGGACGGAGATATGTGAAATTTTGAATAAAAGGCAAGAAAAAAAACCAACTAGATGCAAAACATAGGAGGAAATTTTACTTATATAATGCTAAAAGAAGCCTGTTGCTATAAAATGGCACTCAATCGATTTTGCCAACTATATTTAGCACATGAAAATATTTTTATACCTGAAGAAAGTTAGCAAATTGTAATATCCTGAGTACTTGGGCCTAGAATGGGTTTGGCCCAGGTAGTATT
The DNA here is from genome assembly GCA_012931725.1 of Litsea cubeba. NCBI lineage: Eukaryota > Viridiplantae > Streptophyta > Magnoliopsida > Laurales > Lauraceae > Litsea > Litsea cubeba. The sequence goes on along the minus strand of CM022950.1, from coordinate 15,342,748 downwards.
TTAATTATAGATTGGCCCAAGATATAATGTTAGTAGAACCCAAGTTATAATGGAAATAGAGTCCATGCATCTTTGAAACTTAACAAGTATCCCACGTGAGTGAAATTGGGAAAGAAGGGAGTTGTAACACAACTCTAAGAAGGAAGTTTGAAAGGAATAGGGAGTTTCTATATTTCCTCTATATAAAGAAACTAACGACCATAGTTGTATTATAATCATTCTCATTGGAGAAATTCTCTGAGAGCAAACCATTGTGGTTTTCGATTTAGGAGAAGGAGAAGAAGGCGGCTGTTGATGTCAAGCTCGCATTCAAAGAAGACAATTGTGTATCAGAGGTGAGTGGATCTTCCTAAATACCTATATGATTTAATCAAGATGGCTGATAATAGGGCATGATTCAATTATTCTTAATTGCTATGTATACAGTGATTTTTCTGTAACTGTGGAGTAGATATAAAATCTGTTTTGAGCCCAGGGAATAATGTAAGAAGGGCTGTTTGAATGATACAACTGATATGGAGTACAAATCCATGAGCATCCATCAAATAGGTATGAAATTGGTGAGACCAGAAGCATGTCGACAATGATACAGAGTGATATAAAGGAGTTGTGGGACCCATCTAAGGATCGGATTAGTGATCAAAACCCCACATCTGTGAGAGGAGTGGTAGTCGACCACTGTGTAGATGGACATCTAACAATTGAATCAGTGGGACCCACTGATCAATGTATTTCAAGGATGTCAGGCGTGAATTGGAGACAAAACAGTAAATTACCGATTTTGATTGTGGACCCCACGTTGTGATTGGATGATGGATCAAGACCACACATCTGTTCAAGGACACATAGTCGACCAAGGTGTAGTTGGCTGATCATGGAATTGGATGGTGGGACCCACTGCACATTGAAACCAAGAAGAATCCAGGCGTCATTCCACCTGAAGGTCGTTTTGGGTTTGTGGACCCCATTACATGATCAAACAGTGAATCAGACCCATTGGCAGTGTGCATCAGTCTTGGGCGACCCATACCTAGTTGTCTGATCATGCATTTGATCAGTGGGACCCACCATGATTAGAGCCAATATGATACAGGCGTGAACTGTACTAGTCCTTGTATGAATAAAACTGTCAGATGGAATATATAATTAGATTAGTCCTAGACTTGGTGAGTAAATAACATATGACCCTTACATTCAGATTACTTAACTTTTAAGTGATCAATTGACTGAGTTTAACCATATGGATATGTGATTAATTTTGTAAGATCAGGATTAATTACATGATTATGATTAATTATGGAAGATCAGGATTAATTACATGATTATAATTAATTATGTAGATTGTGATTAATTATATGGACAGTGAGTAATCAATGTGAATATGGGACACCCTATACTAATCGATGCTAATTATGCTTAGATGGGGGCAATGATCAATCTGAATGGTGTTTGGGTTGGGTCCATGCTGCTATGCATGAGTATTTATTTCTATTAATTACTGTTTATGTTTTTCAGTCGATATATAATTATGAAATACAATGTATTTGGGTTTTATATGTTGGACTGGTGTCCGGATGATGGATGGCTTCGGGCCATGATGGCCGGTATAGCGGCGGGTCCTTAATGGACGTGATGAGCCACTTTGATGGCTGGTCCTTGGTGGACGTGTCTAATGAGACAGGGTCATGGTGACCGGTATACATGTATACGATAAGACCTTTGAGGCGTGGTGTTGTGCATGGGCACGGATTGTGTATGAAAGAATCTAAATAATACTTGATTATTGATTTAGACTTGTTAAATCATGTGATGTTATATTTATATGATTTGTGTAATTTAGGAATATTCATTCACCAGTAATACTGATGTTGCTTTTACCCCCTTCAGGTAATCAAGCTGCGGGCGGGATAGAGCGGAACGATGATCAGCACGTGAATTTCAATATGCGTGGCTGACAAGAGTGCACGACAAAAGATATTGTAGTAGATAAAAGGATTAGCATGGTTTAGGAATATTATTTGATGTTTTAGCACATTATTGATGCAGACCGAACATAGAATAGTTTGAGTAACTATTTGATTAAATGAAAGTATTATTTGATTCTAAATGCCAAATGCTTATGTGAATTATTTGACTAATATCTGGTAAATCTTATCCAAGTTATCACGATCCAGAGATCTGACAGGGCCCCAGGATTTGGGTCGTGACAAAGTGGTATCAGAGCATAAGGTTTTGGGCAATTAAAAGAATTAGCAACCCATAGGCAGCGTGGTGAGGACGATGGGGTGTCAACAGTAGAAACTTAAGAAAGATATGTTGCTATTAATCCTTTAGCTTACAATTTATCTCTTTTGCAGAAAAAATAAGAAGATGGCTAATGTTGAGGAAAATGAGAATGAAAACAACAATATCCAGCCGAACAATGGAGGTATGGAAATGCCGGAATACGCCTGGCAGATGTTTGAAAGCTTTTTGAAAGCATATACGCAGGTTCAAGAACAGATTTCCGCTCTTCACCAACTCCAAAGTGAGAATGGCGAGGGAAATAGCAATAACAAGGGTGGATCAGGAGAAGGTAGCAATAACGGAGGCAGAAATCGTGAGAAGGATACGCTATACAAGAGGTTCAACGAATTTCGCCCAAAGAGTTTTGAGGAGACCACTAACCCATGGGATGCGAATAAATGGGCAGAACATATGGAAGGCATCTTCGAGGTCATGGGGTGTACTGAACAACAGAAAGCCATATTAGCCGCTTTCAAACTAGAAGGCGATGCGAAGGAGTGGTGGAAAGCAATCAAGAGGTCCTTTAATGGGCAAGAAGCAGAGATCACCTGGACCTTCTTCAAGCGCGAATTTATAAAGAAGTTTATACCGGATCACATTCGGGCGCAGAAGAAGAGGGAGTTTGAAACATTGGTGCAAGGCAACCTTACTGTAGCCAAGTACGCTATCAAGTTCACCGAACTGTCTCACTTCGCAGAAACATTAGTGGCTACATAACAGGAAAAGATGGAGCGATTTGTTAATGGCCTGCGATCGGACATTAAGAAAGATGTGAAGCTGCACGAGCCGAAGACTTATGCAGAGGCTCTAAAGAAAGCCTTCGTGTCTGAAGAAGCAATCGAAGATATAAAGAGGGAAACCCAACTGGTAACAACGGAGGGCAAGTCAGATAATTCTAAACACCAGTTTCCCAACAAGAAACAGAAAACTGGGGCTAAACCAGTTTGCAATCATTGTGAAGGATTCCATGAAACAAGCCAATGTCGAAAGAAATCGGGAGTGTGTTTCGGCTGTGGAAAGGGAGGTCACAAAGTAAAGGATTGTCCGGAGGCTAGGGAAAGAAACCAAAACAAAAGAAAGGGTGGATGTTTCGGCTGTGGGCAGGAAGGACACCAGGTAAAGGACTGTCCTAAGAGGCAAGGAAGGAATCAGAACCAGACACAAGGACAACCCTTTAGACAGAATCAGCAGGATCGTCAACAGGAGCGTCCACAGAACCAACGCCCCTACCACCAGAATCAAACCTACCAGTACCGAGGAAACCAGCAGAACCCACCTCAAGGACAATATTACAATCAAGGCAGGAATAATCAAGGGGGGAACCAAGCTGGGCAGCAGCAGAATGGGAGAGTCTTTGCTCTGACCCATCAGGATGCGGAAACGGCCAATAATGTTGTTGAGGGTATGGTTTTAATTTCCAGTCATGAAGCTAGTACCTTATTCGATTCTGGTTCTACGCATTCTTTTGTTTCTCATGTTTTTGCTGCTAAGATAGGAAATTCCCCCTCAACATTGACTCATGCACTGGTAGTGTCAACACCCACGGGTGAACACATTCGTACTAGTACCATATTTTATGATTGTATGCTAGAAATTGCACAAGTGCAGATGCCGGCAGACCTGGTAGTATTGCATATGAATGACTTTGATGTCATTTTGGGAATGGATTGGCTTGCTAGGTATCGAGCCATTTTAGATTGTTTTAATAAAGTAGTTCGGTTTAACCTGGGGGGATTTACTCAGGTCAGTTTGGTGGGAAAGAGGAGACCTGTTAGGTCGATAGTCATCTCAGCCATCAAAGCCGTTGAGCTATTGAGGAGTGGGTGCAAAGGCTTCATAGCCTTTATCACTGAAGATAAACAGAAGCCCCGATTAGAAGATATCCCTGTTGTTAGGGAATTTCCGGAAGTATTTTTGGATGATTTGCCTGGATTACCCCCAATTCGAGAGGTCGATTTTACTATTGAGTTAATGCCGGGAACAGCCCCGATTTCTAAGGCACCTTATCGAATGGCTCCTGCGGAGCTGAAGGAACTCAAGGATCAATTAGAGGAGTTATTGGACAAAGGATTCATCCGACCTAGCATATCTCCATGGGGAGCACCGGTGTTGTTTGTGAAGAAAAAGGATGGCACTTTGAGAATGTGTATTGATTATAGACAGTTAAATCAGGTGACTATCAAGAACAAGTACCCTCTACCTCGCATTGATGAATTGTTTGATCAACTACAAGGTGCGAAATACTTTTCCAAGATTGATCTCCGATCCGGCTACCATCAGCTAAGGGTGAGGGAGGAAGATATTTCCAAGACGGCATTTCGAACGCGATATGGTCACTACGAATTTTTAGTCATGCCTTTCGGTTTAACCAATGCCCCAGCCGCATTCATGGCAATGATGAACCAAGTTTTCCAACCCTATTTGGATAAGTTTGTGGTGGTATTTATTGATGATATTTTGATTTACTCTAGGGAATGGCACGAACATGAAGAACATTTGCGTATCTCCTTACAGCTGTTGAGGGACAACCAGTTGTACGCCAAGCTAAGTAAGTGTGATTTTTGGCTCACACAAGTCACCTTTTTGGGCCACATTATTTCAGGAGAAGGACTATCAGTAGATCCTACTAAAATTGAAGCAGTTACGAATTGGAAGCAACCTGCAAATGTGTCCGAAGTTCGAAGTTTCTTAGGCTTGGCAGGCTATTATCGACGGTTCGTGCAAGGATTTTCTACAATTGCTGGGCCACTTACCAGACTCACAAGAAAGGATGTCCCGTTCATTTGGAATGAGAACTGCGAGGATAGCTTCCGAACTTTGAAAGGTAAGCTCACATCGGCACCAATACTTACCCTCCCCGCTGGGAGTGGAGGATTTGTGATTTACTGTGATGCGTCGTTGCAGGGACTAGGGTGTGTTCTCATGCAGCATGGAAAGGTGATTGCGTATGCTTCCAGACAGCTTAAAGTCCATGAACAAAATTATGCTACGCATGACCTTGAGTTAGCAGCTGTGGTTTTTGCATTAAAAATTTGGAGGCACTATCTTTACGGAGAAGAATTTGAAGTGTATACCGATCATAAGAGCCTCAAGTACATGTTTTCTCAAAAGGAGTTAAACTTGAGACAACGGAGATGGATGGAATTTCTCAAGGATTATGATTTTTCAATCTTTTATCATCCAGGAAAGGCGAATGTTGTAGCTGATGCCTTGAGCAGAAAATCGGTACAGATGGCTTGTTTGACATTGGAATGGAGATTGCTTGAAGAGATCAAGGATTTGGATGTTAACTTATGGTCTATTGACAACAAAATATTATTGGGAAGCTTCAAGGTTCAACCCGAATTAACACAAAGAATAAAGGACCACCAGAGGGACGATAAAGCATTGACAGATATCTTTGACAAGATGGATAATAAACCAGACTTCTCTGTTGTTAATGGTGTGTTGTATTTCCGAGGCAGACTCTGTGTACCACATGTTCGAGAAATCAAAGATGAAATTTTGAAAGAAGCCCATCATACAAGATATACCATCCATCCAGGGAGTACTAAGATGTATCAGAATTTAAAAATCAGATTTTGGTGGGTTGGAATGAAAAATGATGTCACTGAATTTGTCGGCCGTTGTTTTACTTGTCAACAAGTGAAGGCTGATCATAGAAAGCCGGGGGGATTACTGCAGCCGTTGCCAATACCCGAATGGAAATGGGAGCATATCACTATGGATTTTATTTCCGGATTTCCTAGAACTGCAAGGCATAATGAAATAATTTGGGTCATCGTGGATCGATTGACTAAATCGGCACACTTTTTACCACTCAAAGGAAAAACCACGATGGAACAACTGGCCAAAACCTATGTTCGGGAAATTGTACGATTACATGGTGTTCCAGCATCAATCGTCTCCGACAGAGATACTAGGTTTGTTTCACAATTTTGGAAAAGCTTGCAAAAGGCTATGGGTACTAAATTGCATTTTAGCACTGCATATCACCCCCAGACAGACGGGCAGACGGAAAGAACAAATCAAACGCTGGAAGACATGCTTCGAGCTTGTGCCATAGATTTCACAGACAGTTGGGATGAGCAGTTACCATTAGCAGAGTTTGCTTATAACAATAGTTATCATTCGAGTATTCAGATGGCTCCTTTCGAGGCTTTGTATGGCAGGAGTTGTCGTTCTCCGATTTGTTGGGAAGAAGTGGGCGATCGGCGAATTTTAGGTCCTGAATGGGTACAAACTTCTACTGAGAACATTAAGAAAATTCGGGATCGGTTAAAGACTGCTCAGAGTCGCCAGAAGAGTTATGCTGACAAACGCCGCCGAGAATTGGAATTTATGATTGGTGACTCCGTATTCCTCAAAGTCTCTCCAACTAAGGGAGTGATGCGATTCGGCAAGAAAGGAAAGCTCAGCCCGCGATACATCGGACCATTCAAGATTACAGGACGTGTGAGCGATGGGAATGCTTACGAACTGGACCTTCCATCACAGTTAGCTGGTGTTCACAAAGTGTTTCATGTGTCAATGTTGAAGAAATATGAGCCGGACCCATCTCATGTACTTGATCTTGTGACAATGGAATTACAACCCAATTTATCATATGAAGAGAGACCTGTTGCAATCTTAGACACCAAGGACATGGTGTTACGGCGACGAACAGTTCGACTCGTTAAGGTGTTATGGACACATCATGATCCAAAGGAGGCCACCTGGGAGCTCGAGGACGACGTTCGGAGCAAGTATCCGCATCTTTTTGTCACAGGTATGTTCTTAATTTGGAGGACCAAATTTCCCAAGGAGGGAAGTATGTAATATCCTGAGTACTTGGGCCTAGAATGGGTTTGGCCCAGGTAGTATTTTAATTATAGATTGGCCCAAGATATAATGTTAGTAGAACCCAAGTTATAATGGAAATAGAGTCCATGCATCTTTGAAACTTAACAAGTATCCCACGTGAGTGAAATTGGGAAAGAAGGGAGTTGTAACACAACTCTAAGAAGGAAGTTTGAAAGGAATAGGGAGTTTCTATATTTCCTCTATATAAAGAAACTAACGACCATAGTTGTATTATAATCATTCTCATTGGAGAAATTCTCTGAGAGCAAACCATTGTGGTTTTCGATTTAGGAGAAGGAGAAGAAGGCGGCTGTTGATGTCAAGCTCGCATTCAAAGAAGACAATTGTGTATCAGAGGTGAGTGGATCTTCCTAAATACCTATATGATTTAATCAAGATGGCTGATAATAGGGCATGATTCAATTATTCTTAATTGCTATGTATACAGTGATTTTTCTGTAACTGTGGAGTAGATATAAAATCTGTTTTGAGCCCAGGGAATAATGTAAGAAGGGCTGTTTGAATGATACAACTGATATGGAGTACAAATCCATGAGCATCCATCAAATAGGTATGAAATTGGTGAGACCAGAAGCATGTCGACAATGATACAGAGTGATATAAAGGAGTTGTGGGACCCATCTAAGGATCGGATTAGTGATCAAAACCCCACATTGTGAGAGGAGTGGTAGTCGACCACTGTGTAGATGGACATCTAACAATTGAATCAGTGGGACCCACTGATCAATGTATTTCAAGGATGTCAGGCGTGAATTGGAGACAAAACAGTAAATTACCGATTTTGATTGTGGACCCCACGTTGTGATTGGATGATGGATCAAGACCACACATCTGTTCAAGGACACATAGTCGACCAAGGTGTAGTTGGCTGATCATGGAATTGGATGGTGGGACCCACTGCACATTGAAACCAAGAAGAATCCAGGCGTCATTCCACCTGAAGGTCGTTTTGGGTTTGTGGACCCCATTACATGATCAAACAGTGAATCAGACCCATTGGCAGTGTGCATCAGTCTTGGGCGACCCATACCTAGTTGTCTGATCATGCATTTGATCAGTGGGACCCACCATGATTAGAGCCAATATGATACAGGCGTGAACTGTACTAGTCCTTGTATGAATAAAACTGTCAGATGGAATATATAATTAGATTAGTCCTAGACTTGGTGAGTAAATAACATATGACCCTTACATTCAGATTACTTAACTTTTAAGTGATCAATTGACTGAGTTTAACCATATGGATATGTGATTAATTTTGTAAGATCAGGATTAATTACATGATTATGATTAATTATGGAAGATCAGGATTAATTACATGATTATAATTAATTATGTAGATTGTGATTAATTATATGGACAGTGAGTAATCAATGTGAATATGGGACACCCTATACTAATCGATGCTAATTATGCTTAGATGGGGGCAATGATCAATCTGAATGGTGTTTGGGTTGGGTCCATGCTGCTATGCATGAGTATTTATTTCTATTAATTACTGTTTATGTTTTTCAGTCGATATATAATTATGAAATACAATGTATTTGGGTTTTATATGTTGGACTGGTGTCCGGATGATGGATGGCTTCGGGCCATGATGGCCGGTATAGCGGCGGGTCCTTAATGGACGTGATGAGCCACTTTGATGGCTGGTCCTTGGTGGACGTGTCTAATGAGACAGGGTCATGGTGACCGGTATACATGTATACGATAAGGCCTTTGAGGCGTGGTGTTGTGCATGGGCACGGATTGTGTATGAAAGAATCTAAATAATACTTGATTATTGATTTAGACTTGTTAAATCATGTGATGTTATATTTATATGATTTGTGTAATTTAGGAATATTCATTCACCAGTAATACTGATGTTGCTTTTACCCCCTTCAGGTAATCAAGCTGCGGGCGGGATAGAGCGGAACGATGATCAGCACGTGAATTTCAATATGCGTGGCTGACAAGAGTGCACGGCAAAAGATATTGTAGTAGATAAAAGGATTAGCATGGTTTAGGAATATTATTTGATGTTTTAGCACATTATTGATGCAGACCGAACATAGAATAGTTTGAGTAACTATTTGATTAAATGAAAGTATTATTTGATTCTAAATGCCAAATGCTTATGTGAATTATTTGACTAATATCTGGTAAATCTTATCCAAGTTATCACGATCCAGAGATCTGACAGGGCCCCAGGATTTGGGTCGTGACACAAATTCTTGAGATAATAAAGGATTTTTTAGAAGTTTTTCATGATGCAACCTTATTTTTTTCTGGGATATATTATCCCACACCAACTCAAGCTTTGACACATTTTTTTCGAAATAAGTCTTGCTTTTAAAAGATATAGAAATGTATTGATTTTTCAAGTGATGTGTAAAAAAATGGAAGCAAAGTTTTCACAATATTGGAAAGTTGCTTCTTTAACATTTTGTTTATCTGCTACATTAGATCCTAGGTTGATATTAATAGGTACAGAAACGTTACTTACTAATATAAATATCAATGTGAATCAAACTAATGTAAATGATAATTCTACAATTAGGATTCAATTAAAACAACTTTATTTGGAATATGCTACCCAAATTGATAGATCCGAAATACCCTCTGCCAAAGTGGGCCCTCCCCAAACACATAAATGGGAAAAAAAAAGGGCACTTGGGGTCTTATGAGGAACACTATAGGAAGTGGCTCCTCTTCTTGGGGGGGGGGGGGGGGTTGAAGTCTTGGATGATGATGATGATGTTGCCTTTTTGGCCCGGTGGAAAACACATAAAAGTAAATTTCAAGCATCTACGGTTGCATCATAGGGGGGCCTTATTGACCTCAGCGGACGATGCTGGCAAAAGAAACTGTGGAGACCTGCATGTGCCTGCGGGACTAGTTTCAAGCAAATAATAAAACACATCACTTGATGGAGGAAAATGAGATAGAAGACGAGCCCTTGGCGTTACATATATCATGGTGTTCAAAATTTATCATCTTATTACCTTCTGTAAAATTTATCATAGTTTTTCATATTATAACATTTTTTTATTTATCATAAATTGTAATTCTTAATAATTTTTGGAATGAATCATAGTGTTCAAAGTTGTAATTTTTAATTTTTTTCATTTCACATAAAGTTTGAATTTCATCGTAGTGTTCAAACTTATACATATTTTAAAAATTTTTGTAACTTCATTTCAAATAAATATAATCTATTGATATCCTTTTCAATAAATGTTTGTGTCTTTATCTCAATGAAATAAAATATAAAAATTTTTAAATTTTAAATTTTAAACTTAAAAAAAAAAAGAGAGAGAGAAATGGGCTGGCTCGTGATCGGAACGGCCCAGCATGACACCGATAATTCGATGCCATGGACCCTGAGCCCCAGCTGGCTTGGGCACGGCACGCCGGCACGGCACAAGCGCCGCCGGGCACAGCGTAGTTTTCACGGCTGCTCTCCCACTTCCCACTCGCCACTCCTAAAGTGAGAAGGTAGAAACAAATGACACTGACGTAGTTCAGTGTCACCGATACCCGATCCCAACATTCCTATTTTCGGAGTTAGATCAGACCCGAAGAAACAGACAAAATACCTGCATCGAAGAGGAGTTGAGATCAGACCCGAAGAGACAGACAAAATACATCGATCAGCAACATTCCCATCTCAATCCACATTCATTGAGATCATCTCAAGAAAAGTAATAGAAGAAGATGGCGAGTCCTCCTCTTGCTCCTCACGTCCTGACTGTAGCCAAGGACAAGAAAGGAGAGTTCTCGACCGTGCAGGACGCCATCGACGCAGTTCCCCTCTCCAACACGCGCCGCACCATCATCCGTGTGTCCCCCGGGGTCTACAATCAGCCCATCTACGTGGCCAAGACCAAGAACTTCATCACCCTCGCCGGCTGCTGCCCAGAGACCACACTCCTCACCTGGAACAACACCGCCTCCCACATCGACCATCATCAGGTTTGTATGTGTGCGTGCGGCCCACCTTCAACCATCACGATCGTCTGTCTGCTAGGGTTTGTATTCTCCTTTTCTTTCTCGGAGGCTTCATGGTTGGTGATTTCAATTTGTTTGATTTTCTCAGACGTCTCGGGTGATTGGGGTTGGAACGTTTGGGTGTGGGTCTGTGATTGTAGAAGGGGAGGATTTCATTGCTGAGAACATCACGTTCGAGAACTCTGCACCTGAGGTAACCCTAGATTCCTTTTTTTTTTTTCTTTTCTTTTTTATATTTTTACCCTTTCCTGCTTTGTTATTATTTTTTTTTCTTTTGGAAGCTAGAGAGTAGAGATCGTTGTCATAGATATGGTTATGTAGAAATAGTGTGTATAGGGTAAAATGTGGGGATCCAAATACTGTATGTGGTAAAGAAAGTTTATAAAAAACTTCCAAAACATCAAATGCCCCAAATTAGTTCTATTTTTTTTTCCTGTTACCAAGTTCATCTGCCTCCTTTAAGAAAAAGTCCTATAGAGGCTTTTGAGAAATTTGTGAAAAGCCTCCAAAACGGTAGGATGTACTCATGAAAATGGTGATTTTGATAGACATGGTAACGTGTTTCACATATGTAACATTTGTATATGTAAAGCCCATTTTTCCAATCTCATGCGTTAAAAGGCAAACGGCCTATTAAGGATCACTTTTCAGGCATAATGGTTATTAGAAGCAACTTGAGAAATGCATTGAGTGGGTACTCAAAAAAGGTTTTCATGCCATGGAGATTGACTGTAACTTCAAGGGAATTTGGTTGCTTCTAGAAGAGATCACATTTCAAATTCAAGAATATTGTCAGGGAGGACAAATATAGTAGTGGATCAGTGAGTGAAAGAGGGGATCAAGAGAGAATAGTGATGAATTTTGTGATGAAATGATGCTATCTATATGGGATGTATTGTTTGTTGAAGCACGCTCTTATAATAATATATATTAATATCTATTACTTTAGTGATAGAAAAAAAATATCCGATGGAGTGCATTAAGGATAACCTTCTTGTTTGTACGTGATTGATGCCTTTGTAGTTTTTCAGTGGGATCATTAATAGTGAAGGGATTCTAATGGTGTGATCAATGATCTTTGTCTACGAATTAAGGTTATTATGATTATTTCTTTAACAATGTCAGTGGACTTCTCTTTTGGAATTTTTCTTTTTATTTTTCATAGAATCAACAATTAAGGGTGCGTGCATACCTGAAAGTGTTGTGAGGTCACATCTAGTGAACCTCTCATGGTACTTTCTAAATCATTTTTTAATAACATCCTAATTCTTTGTTCATTCATTTGCTCTGAAGGTCCCCTTGAGTCAAGTTGAGTTGACTGAGTCGCATGGGACTGAGCTATGTTGGACTGAGTTCCACCTTGGATCCCACCTTAAAAGTATTTGTAAAAATGATATAAAAAATCTTTAAATAATAGAAAATGGTGTCGTATGATTCTAAAATTTTAAGACACATGTTTTAACCATTAAGAATGAATTCAAGTAGTAATAAGTGGCTGCATTTGTATTTTTCTAAGGGCCCGTTTGGCAACTCTAATCTAATTAAATTAATGTCTAAAATAAAAGCTCTAATTTTAAGTTCGAATATATAATTAGATTGTTTGGTAGAATTATAAAAAAAAAAGCTCTTATTTCATAATAGAGTGTTTGTTAACCATCAGAATAAGAGCTAATTAAAGGGGCATTTCTAAGTCATTTAAAAAAAAACAATAATTTAACTAAAAGGAAAGCTTGCCTTATACTGACGACTCCACGTCAAACTAAAATTATTTCATGCCTACATCTGTTATGTAAATGAAAGATAGCTGAGCCCATTTGTTAGTGGGATGTCGAGTTTCATACCATCCTTTTTGAGTATGTGCGGTCCATTTGTTAGTGGGTGCCAATTGCCATTCCACATACATTTCGGGCTTACCTAATGTGGGACATGTGTTGGACCAAGGTTAGCCAAATTTAATTGATGCTTAGAATGGCGTAATGAGCTCATAGTTGAACCCATGCCACACGTGACCTACAGTCACTCAATTTGGTTCCAGTTTTTAGCATCCAACCACCGATATATTTGTTCCTCCAACATATTTAGGGCCTGCAAGTGCAAGTGCAACGAGGGTAGATTAGGTCAAGCATTATCTTTAGCAAAGTCCAACTCAAATTATATGTTGGTAAACCAAAACTCAAACCACTCTAGAGTGTAAGCCAAACATGCCCAACCTGAACTAGGCCTGAATTACAAATTCCCTACCCAAGAACAATTTTGATTTTATATGGTTGATGCAGATAGACCTCAAGCCACATGTGTAGGGCTCAAGTTAATTTAGGAGTTATTTCACTAATTATCTGATATTAGTTTTAAAATTTTATTTAAAGAGTTGTAATTAGGACACGATTCTAGTTTACTTAGTTTCCCAGTTTAATTAGTTTTTTTAGGCCCTATTTTATGTTTTTATTCTTTATATGGCATTGTAAAAGTTGGAATTTCAGAGTTGATTAATTGAGTTGGGTTTTCCTTGTTGCGGTGCGTCCTCGTTATCGTCTGAGGCTTGTTGAACTGTTTGCGGACACGTGCTTCGGCACTCCACGCAAGCCATGACCCTAGGGCTTGCATTAGTTTGGTATGAGAGTTGAACGATCCTCGTGATTGATCGGCGTGATTGTTAAGCCATTTGAAATTGGATTTCAGATAAGTTTTCGCCTACACGTTTGTGGAGAGCAGATCTACGAAAAAGGTCAGTCCATTTTGACACAGAGTCAATATGAAATTGCATATCGGTAGATTCTACAATGCATTTCAAAGAGCCAAATATGCACTTAAATATGGAATATGGTATGCTGAGAATGAAGGCTATTTTCGGCAATTTCTTGATTTGAAGCAAGAAGAGTTGTCTGTTCTTGACTACTTTGACAAATTTTCAAGGCTCTAAGATGCATGTGGATTAGAGGATTATGAGGAGCACAATTTAATTAGTTTTTTGAGAGGCTTGAGACTGGATATAGTGGAGAAAATGAATGACTGCAAGACCATTCTTGAGGCATTTGGGAACCAATTTTTGTGGAGCGCATGCTTAAACGATCTCATCTGGGGAACGTTACGCCTCAAAAAGGAAAGTTACCATAAATAACAGCAGACCACTATGTTGAGGAACCAGTGGCAAAGGAATTGTAGACGGAGAAGCCAAAGCAAGACACAGAAGACTCCACAACTAAAGTTGGCCTCGGATTTTCTCCTATGGGTAATGGTGATCAAAATATACAAGCAGCAAGGAAAGATGAAAAAGTTGATGCAATCCCCCACATTAATTCTCACATTGATTTTGTCTTCGGGGATCAACAATGGAAACTTGGAGATGAACAACGGCTAGTCAGAGATTGTGATTTGATGGTGCAAATTCCATACATGAAGTCCGTAGGGGTTCGATCTCACAACCACATAACATCCAACCATTGAAAGAAGTTTTATATGAAGCGGTACGCAGAAGCTGTAGATCAACCAACAAATTGGAAGTTCGTCGGATTGATCTTTGACCCAGGTGGACTTTTACCGAACTCGAGTTCGAGTTCTTTCCAAGCCGGGGATAATGATGCAGATGAACCTCATGCCACATGTGTAGTGCCCAAGTTAATTTAGGAGTTATCTGATATTAGTTTTAAAGTTTTATTTAAAGAGTTGTAATTAGGATAGGCTTCTAGTTTACTTAGTTTCCCAGTTTAATTAGGTTTCTGAGGCCCTAAGTTTTTTTTTTATATTATTTATATGACATTGTAAAAGTTGGAATTTCAGAGTTAATTAATTAAGTTGGGTTTTCCCCATTGAGGCGCGTCCTCGTTATCATCTCTGCGGAGACTTGTTGAAGTGTTTGCTGACACATGTTTCAGCACTCTACGCAAGCCCTAACCCTAGTGCTTGCATCAGTTCTTGTTGGCCATTTTTAATTTGTTTGTGCTCCCACCACGTATATTGTTAAGATGGCAGTTTCTTTACTATATTCCCAAAACGGTAAACCCAGATTCACTTGACCAGATGAGATATCGCTTTAGAAAATGTTAACAATTACCATGGTAAAATTATAGTCCTCGCGTAATCATTTTCAATTCCACGGAAAATGCTCAGCTCAAACACACCCCAGATGTGATAGTTCCCCATTTTCAGACAAATACACATTTCTACCCCAAAAACATGATTTCTCCAAATATGAAAAGAAAAAAAGGGAAAAGAAGATTTCAAATAATAGCCAAGTTAGTTTCTTTTGAAATCCGCTCATTCTAATCCCAACCTTATAGATCAAAACAGCGAAATCTCATCATAAAAAAAAAAAAAAAAGAGCTGAAATTAAAATATCCCGCAAGTCATTATGTCTCACCCCACCCCCCGCCCCCCCACCACAAAAAAAAAAAAAAAAAAAAAAAAAAAAAAAACCACCCAAACCCCAACACAAAAATAAATAAAGAAATAAAAAATACTTCATTCTTACATCACATCCAAACCAACAACAATAAAGTATAAAGAAGGATCAGACCATCTAAAGCTCGAAAGCTCTCTAACTCAAACAAATTTCATCCAAAAGTCAAGCATACCTTCTTCTCTCTCTAACAACTTAGATGACGAGCAGGTTATGCTGGGATAGGTTTAGCGGAAATATCAGTTAAACAGACATGGCTATCAAAAGAAAAAGAAAAAAAACAAAAACAAAAGAATATAATACATATAAGATATGTTTCTCTAAACTAGAACACAAAATTTGATATTGAACATCCACCAATTCAACCATCCACCAAAATAAAAACAACAAACAATTATGTTCACTCAAATCATCCATCAAAGAAATAAACCACCATTAACACAATTTTTATAGGCCATCCAACAAAAAGTATAAACAACCATTAATCATGTTCATAAACCATGTTTATAAACCATCCTCTAAAATATAAAGTACGTCAAAATCTCTAAAAGTAAAATTTATCAACATTCAAATGCCATCCACAGATTTAAAATACCAATGTTAGAATCTCGAAACTAGGCAACGAAACTACTGTCCGCGTTTTCTTTCAACCACATCATGCGTATTCTATCATCATCCTCAGACAGCCATATCTCTCTATTTTCCTTTATATGAAAGGCATTGAGTGCATAAATGTATGACCAATTGGGCGCATTTTGGAGCTTTTTCAGGGATGCAATGCATTCAGCGATTGTCGGACCATCAGCTTTGGTGGTGGAACCAATTAAAGAAACAAGATATTCAATGCTAACCACCGATGCATCATTCCCTAAGTGTTTCCTACATCAAGATGGGTAGGAGTAGGACGCTTGCGCCTTACTTCGGCCAATTGGTCCTTTAATCCAATTTCTTGGTCTCCCTCTTGAAAATTGGATGACTATGGAGATATAGGGTTACTAGCAAAGCTCAAGTTATGATTTTCCGAAGGCAGCCTCAGTATATGATCCAGTATCGTACTAAATGCTGGTGTCCAAGCAGCTTCACCGATAGCCATGGTCCCACCAAATAGGATAGCTATCTCTTTGAGGAACTGTAATGATTTTGTGGGGAATACCTTCATATCAGGATTTGCTTGTAACAAATGATATATTAGTTTAAGGCTTTCCAAGCTTTGAAATATAAAAATGATATATTTACCTTCAAGTACTCTTCCCATCTTTCTAGCTCCATAGTGACAATATGACTCTGTTCGTTGTAACTATCCCCATTTGGTTAAGAACTTGTTCCATGTTGCATACTGCTGCTTCATGATATCCCACATATTTTTTAATTGTTTCTGATCGTAGTTAAGCTTTGTTTTTTGTTAAATGCTATAAAAAATTTTTTTCCATAAAGAAGCTTTTAGATGAGTCCTTGGTCTGCTTCTTGTTTGCACTTCTTCAATGCAAAGGTCAATGAAGATCTTATTTTCATTGGACCACAAAGCCCTGCCCCTTTCTATTGTAGCCAATCTTTTTTCTCCTATATTGGCAAAAAGGTGAACAGAATATGATTAAAGGGCTCACCCGGTGCACAAAGTGCTCCCCGGCTAAGCGGGGGTAGGGGGAGGGTGGGCGCATGTGTACGCAGCCTTACCCTTGCATTTTTGCAAAGAGGCTGTTTCCACGCCTCGAACCCGTGACCTCGAGGTCACCAAAGGAGCAACTCTACCGTTGCGCCAAGGCTCGCCCTCTGGTGAACAGAATATGATTCCTTAAAAATATATATGTGAATGGTAATAAGAAGTAATAATTAATAAAAACCAACATCCAGCAACAAATGTAATTCTTATAACAACAAAAATCAGACATTTGTAGTATATGCGTGTCGCCGAACTTACAAAAATCACTCCAACAAGATAGCATTCCAATATATAAGAAATGAATATTAGTCACCATAACTAATCTGAAATCAACCTGAAAGAAATATAAGTATCAATTTGCTTTCAATGGTCATCTTAGTAGAACGTTGGAGAGTTAGCACAATCAAATTGTTCAAAAGATTAGTGAACAAGTAAGACTGCATACTATTCTAGTATACGAAGAAAAATGACATGATACAGAGTCCATTTTGCTAATACAGAAGTGAAAATTTTCGCATCTCCATTGACAATTATAAAGTTATCATCAATACAACTAGACATCTTCTACAGCCAAAGAAATCAACAGTTACATTTCTAGCAGGTTGGTTGTTTTCTGATAGAAGAGCCACCATTTATTCAGAATTTCATCTTAATTTGGTTTAGTCGATGACTGAGACAATGTGTCTAATTAAAACAAAGGAGACAGAAAAGTAAAAGGGTAAAGGAAGTGAAGTTACGCAAATCATACACCATGTTGGCATGCGAAAGCCCAAAAGATCTAATGTAACTATTTTACCATCGGAAAATAGTGTACCTTGATAAACTATCATTGCCATTGACCCAACTCCACTCTACCATCCCCACATTATCAATATACCTTGAGAGACCCAACATTGACGACAACCCCCACTATGCTAGCAATACAGAAAATTCACATGGATCAGCCTCGGGGAATGAGTTTCAACCAGTAGATATTAAGGCACTTTTCATTTGCAGGTCTTATAGTAATTGGATAAAAGACCACATTCAGGAATTGCTTGTGTGAGACAATTTGAAGGATTAAAAAAGAGGTATGGCATTTAGGACCTTGTGCAAACTAGTGAGGAATAATAGGTCATTTTGTGGAGTAACTGAGCACATGATATTGAATATGGTTGGGGTGGGAAAAAAAAAAAAAAACTCAAAAACTTGATCATAGTTATATGAATTTCACAATGTTGTAGTTGAGTAGGTGTATCTTTAGCTAATCAGAGTGTGAGGATCTATAGCATATATCATATACTTGGTAAAGAGAATTCCTCATTCTTACACACATGTACATAGTGGGAGACGATTTCTTGCTCTATTGGAGGTTTTCTTTTTTCTTTTTCTTTTTTTGAAAAAAAAAATTGAGGATTTTTGGAGTAGAACTCTTTAGTCAACCCACATTGATGAGATAAAGCTCTGATGATGATGATCACAAAGACGACGATAGTGATGATTGTTGCTTGCTCTTACCCATAAAACTTTCAGATACACACACACACACACACATATATATAGAACATAATTTTCACATGAGAACTAGCTTGTAGGGCCCAGCCTATTATCAATCTATCCCCCCACACTCACTACTGCCTCCCCCCCTGATGAATTGACACTCTCCCTCGTTCTTCTGCTCTGGATTTGAAATGCCCATTTATATTTAAGTTATTCGTGGGGCCTCACTCTATCTATATATAAGGGCCATGCTCACGTGTGGATAGCCTTGTGTGACCCATCAGGGAGGTGGGGGATCGAATGATCTAGATGGTTCTGGCATGCGTGCAAAATTCCAAGTCCATAGATCACCCTAACCCTTGATTGATGACCCTCAAGTCTAATGATTTTAGAGGGCATCATTTTTTTAGGATTTCAATCCTCCGGGTGACTTCTGTTCAGATGGTTGTCGAACTTGGGGCTTGTGGCATTTTATTTTCTTTTTTCGTTTCTTGGTTGATTGAGGGTGGGTAGGGGGTGTGAAGAGGTTGGACTCATCATAGGGGGTCCCACATCTCAAAAAAATGGGAATCCACACAGTTGCTCCCATGTGAAGCGTCCATTTGAACATTTCTTTCTATATATATAATTTTGCTGATTTTTTGGCTACCCTGATGCATGTCCACCCCCTTATACCGCCCATCATTAGCATGCGTCTAGGTGGGTCCCAGAAGGCGGTTCTCATTTAACAATATAAGAAATGGTTCTCAAGTGAATAGAACTCCAAATACATTATCTATCAGTCAGAGTTTTATCTTGTTTATTTTGTTTGATCATCTCATTTGGTTCTGCTTGTGCATGTAATGTTTTCATGAGATAAAATAATGAAAGTTGCAATAGAAATAATTGCCGATTTATAATGGCATCTTTCCTTAAACTTTCTTGGTCCTTACAGGGTTCCGGCCAAGCTGTAGCTGTTAGAGTAACAGCTGACCGCTGTGCATTCTATAATTGCAGGTTTCTTGGGTGGCAGGTATTCTAATGCTTCTACTTTTTACTTTCTTTTAACCTTTATTCAATTTAGAAGATGTGTTCCTGGTTTTTGATTATCGGAGAATTTCATTTTTCTAGTTGACATGACTTGCTTATGATTACTGTAAAAATTATGGGAAAAAGGGAATGGTTAAACATCTAGAAGAATTGGAATAATAACTCAAGCTGAGACAAGAATACTGAAGAAAATAAATTAATAAGTGTAATTATTTCTCTTTGAATGTAAGTTGTAATCTTTCAGATCCTCAAATCTTCCGTAAATTATGGAAAGGAAAAGGGAAAGAAGGGGACCCTGTATCATCATGAGACCAATATGCATTGATTTATCATATCAGTGCGATCTTTTTGTAGCAAAAAAACCCAGATTATTGGAAAACCCTATAAATTATTATATCACAAAACTGCAAGATGGCTGGCTTGGATGATGATGATGATGATAACACTTGGATACTTCACTATGGGCAACATATAGATGTTCTATGATTACCGATATAAGTTAATGTACGAAATTGGTGTCCTTGCTGTATTCATGGCTTGCCCTGTTGTATTCTTGATGTCTATGAGCATCATAGTTAGCAGGAAGCTTCACCTATGTATCAGACCTCTTGCTATCGTAAAACACTAATTCATTATGACTGATTCCCGACCTTTCAACTCACCTGTTTTACCTTTGTGCAACACATGATCAAAATATGATTTACTTTGTTTGATTGGAAAGTGGAAGCTAGTCATGTGTTTTACACTCTGATCCAATAGACAATGAGCTCAACTGTGATTAGAGTGAGATTTAGGCTAGTGCCATTGCAATGTGAGGATTGTACTGTTAAAACAAAAATTTTGGATTTCTCGCCTTGAGGTTGAGGTTGTCTCAAATTTCTTTCAGGAAGTACTAGAAGGGAATAATATTTTGTGAGAAAATGATGTTTTAATCACGGGCCAAAATGATTGAAAGTCATGTCTGATACATGTCCTACATCGTTCTGTTTTTCATTTCAAAGAATCCATGCAGTATAGGCCAGGGACATCAGGGACATCGCCTGCAAATATATGGGTCATTGATCTTAATCAACCCAGAATTGAACAGTTTGAGCATTTTCTCGACAATCTAAAGTTGTTTCATGGTCTTAAAGCATGTATATTTCAGCTAAACACATTTTTGGTCTGTTTGTGAAGGATACCTTGTATTTGCATTATGGAAGACAGTATTTGAGAGATTGTTATATTGAAGGCAGCGTGGACTTTATTTTTGGTAACAGTACTGCTCTTCTTGAACATTGCCATATTCACTGCAAGTCACAAGGTTATATAACCGCTCAAAGTCGGAAGTCTTCTCAGGAGACAACAGGTTATGTGTTTCTGAGGTGTGTTTGCTGCATGATCTCTTTCATGTTTAAGTTTGCTCCACTGCATATTTTAGTTGAAAATATTAGTAACAACTACTTAAAGCTACTTAATAGTAGTAACCATGGTTCAAAATAGCGGTTGCTACGTATCGGCCGTAGCGGTTGAGTCCGCTACGTCATTTTGAAAATAAGGACGCTACGGTCTAAAACCTAATAAAGCCAAGTGGTTTTAATTTAAAACATTAATTGTCCTATTTCTTCTTCTCAGTAGCCTTTCCTAACGTTGTCTCGACCCTTATATTGTTTTAAATCACTAAGAAAAACATAAGATTGACCGCTACACAAGACTCGAATTCTTTTGACAACTTAAAAAATTCACGCCGCTACATATCGCCGCAACTGCTACGTATCTTCCGCTACACATAGTGTTTGGCCACTGGCCGCTACTCCCACTACAACGGGTACTTTGATCCTTGGTAGTAACAACTAATTAAAGTTGCTTAGATCAGTAAGTGCCATTAGTTCTCAAGGAACTCAGACAGAAGAAGGGTAGGATGTCTTTACCTCATTCCTGCCATTCACTGGATTTGTGCGCATCAGATATACTCCTCTATTCAGTTATTTTCTCTCCTGTTATTTTTGAAACCGTAACCTCATAGTCTCTCTTGTAATGCTCATTTGGGTTTTATGAACTTATTAATTTAATCAGATGTGTGATCACTGGCAACGGAGGAACGTCATATTCATACCTGGGTCGGCCATGGGGACCCTTCGGAAGGGTGATATTTGCATACACTTGGATGGATGCATGCATTAAGCCTGCTGGGTGGAATAACTGGAACAAAGCTGAAAATGAAAGAAGTGCTTGCTTTTATGAGTTCAGGTATTTGCACTCAACCGACGTGTTCTAATATTTGTGTTTTTGTACCTCTGCTAAATGCTTTTGTCGCTAAAAGACCTATTTTCTGTGTCATTTGAGTGGTGTGTTTTGTAGTTTCTGCTGCCTTTGTTCATTACCTACCTTTTCTGATCACATACTGACTTTCATGGGTAAGGAATTGCTTATATGCCCATCTCATTTGCCATGCAGGTGTTCTGGTCAAGGTAGTTGTCTTTCAAGAAGGGTTCATTGGTCCAGAGAATTAGTAGATGAAGAAGCAGACCAGTTCCTCTTGCATGATTTTATAGACCCTGATATTCAGAGGCCTTGGCTTTGCCAGAGGATGGGAATTAAAGTACCATACTCTGCATAACTTTTTGCCTTCTAGTAGTGGGTGATTTGAGATGGTTCATGGAAGATCCAACGATGATAGTCTCTCTGATTCTGGTAGTTGTTTTCTAATGAATTCGTATTGACTTTGCAAGATAAGTGTATGAGATGTTCACTAAAAACTTGATGCTAGAAAGCAAGTATTTTAATGTTGGAGTATGCAGGTGCCATTCTTACCGTTGGCTTCTTGTGTTCGTTTGTGTGAACAGAAAGATGCTCTAAATCATCCTTTCTTATGTAAAATTCTAAAGCTATTTATCTTTCCCTTCCACATATGGGTAACAGAACATCCTTGCAATAGAAGGGAAAACCAATCGTTCGCATGTAAATGAAAGGTTTTCTACATTTGGATAATTTGAGTTGCCCATAATTCAAAGCTGTTTCGTGCTTTGTTACAACCAAATTACAGGTAAAATGGGTGCAAGAGAGTCAACTAAGCTCCTCCTCTGGTCATATAGAGTTTCCTGGCCTATCCATGTCATTGCGAGATTATTGTTACTTCAGCAAAACTGAAAAGCAACAGTGACGCATGTTTATCATTGTTTTAAAGTTTAAATCACTGTTTTGGACCTGCTGGAATTTCTTCGTTGCTCAAGTTATTGGTGTTTAACCGGCATCTCAGCTTGTTTTGGCATTTCTTATTTATCTGAAAATGGTAAAGAAAAGATCTGAAAAAATATTGAGAAATTGTGAATTTTTGTTTATTTTTATTTCCAAGTGCTTTTAGATGCAACAATAATATAGAATATTTAGTTGCTGCAATAACATAATTAAATTTTCAGACTAAATGACATGGATCAAATCCCATCCATGGTTGTGGATCAAGAAGTATGGGCCAAAAAACATAAAATGGATGGTCAAGATGGTTCCATACACTTTCTCAAAATTAATTATGCATATTCTGAATTATTCAGGGATCCAACTCAGTCCCTAAAAGATCCAATTTGACACAATCTAGGAAGCCAGACATGACCCACAAAGATCAATTGGTTCGAAATATATGGACAGCTTGGATATGACCCAATCGAAGAACCCGGCCAATTAAGGCCCAGTCCATCTGGGACCCATCCAAAAGGGTCGGCAGAGCTGGAGACTCCTTCCAGGCTTTCAGTTGGCCTATCAGGGCCACCTAGTGAGCTCCACAGATTCAGATGTGCAAATTTGTCCAGGTCGACCTACAGTGTCCAGTTTCCCATTGTTAGGGGTCTCCCAGGAAGACAAAAATTACTATAGTTCCCAACGAGAGGTGTAATTACTAATTAGTAGTTCTGTTGTGGTGCTGTGGAAGAAAAGACAATCATTTTGGAGGAACAGAAACAAATGTCTCTAGGAAAGCAAGAAACAAATTTATGACAATTTAAACAGAAATTGAGAAAGTGAAAGGGATCTGGAGTTCTGGACAACTTTTTTCCATAAAATATGGTGTGCTTATAAGTCAATTTTATCTTGTTTCTCAATAAATTAGGTCCCTGTTTGAATCTGGGTCATCTCATCTCCGTGGCTTCCTCATGCTTACCTCTTTCTACAATGTGCCCAATTCTACAGCAGCGGCTAAAGCTTGCTTTCCACATCATTGTCTTTAACATCAATGTGGACTTCTAATGCATTAAAAGAACTAGCAGGGACCCTTTTTTTTTTTTTTTTTTTTGAGTCTTGGGCTCCAAGAAATTTGTCATGCTCTGCAATGGGGCCAACTTATTTAAAATCTAAATAGTTATTACATATTCTAACTCGAAAATATTTTGATCTACCTTTAAGATTTATGACGCACGTAATAGAAGGGAAGAAAATTAAAAAAAATATGGAAAGCTTTAGATTTCTGACATTCACAAAAGAAGCTGAGAAAGTGGAAGGAATCAAAACATCTTTTGACCACCAAAAGCTGGGCAGGTATTTGCACTCAACTGACAGTTTCTTGAATTCTCAAAATGAATACTTTTTGTTTTTGTACCTCTGTCGAAATGCTTAAGTCAAAAAAAGCCTATTTTTCTGTTTCATTTCTTGTGTTCTTTTAGCATTACTATGTTTTGTAGTTTCTGCTGCCTTTTATTCATCACTACTTTTTCTGATGACATACCAAACGGATAAGGAATTGCTTATTTTCCCCCCTCATTTGCCATGCAGGTGTTCTGGTCAAGGTAGTTTTGTCTTTCAAAATAGGCTCATTGGTCCAGAGAATTAGTAGATGAAGAAGCAAACCAATCCTCATGAATGATTTCATTGACCCAGATACTCTTGAGGCCTTGGCTTTGCATACTCTGCATAATTTATTGCATTCTTTAACTTCGCTTGAAAGTATATGAGATGTTCACTGAAAACTTGATGCCGGAACACATGTATTTCAATGTGCAGTATGAAGATGCGAGTCTTATTGTTGGGTTCTTGTGTACATAGGTGAGGACAAATAAGATACTGAATAGAACACTTGAGCAAAACAGAAAATTAAAGTAACAATTACACATACGTCTATTTATCATTGTTTTAAATCATGGCATATTGGTCAATATATCGGAGATCGACCAACGTTAATTTCATCTAGATTTGGACTTATTTTATTTATTTATCTGGAAATGAAACAAGAAAACTAGAAAAATGTTTAGAAGTTGTGAATCTTCATTTCTTTTTGTTTCCATGGACTTTCAAATGTGACAATGATACAGAATATAAAGATCCTACAAGATGGGACTTCTAAACAATTGAGACAATTGACGTATAAGAGTAAAGCTAGTGGATGATACTGACTCAGTTCCACCCGATTTTAGAAGTATGATTATACAATTGAAAATTAAGACCCCAAGCATGATTTACTCATCTAATCATTATTTCCAAAATGTAATTGGACAAGGGGCCGTCACCTTGATTGCTATTTCTTCATCCCTTCTACCTCTTTCAGGAAGAGTGTCAAGAGTTTCCCATATGTACCAAAGACTCCTTCAAGCACATCCATAGCCCTCTTCCTATCCTTTTCCACCACAGCCAACCACTTCTCCATATCCTTCATCTCCCTCAAAGGCCTACATATCTCCCGACCCGCAAACCCAAGACCATTGTCGCCCCATTCAACAGCTTTGTGACCCACGCTGCCGCCTCCTATGCATTTTGCCACCATGAGATCACTAACACTGGTCAGCTCTTTCCCAAGAACCCTCACCACCTTCCTGCTTGTCATCTCCCAAACCAAAATAACCCCGTCTTCCGAAGCTGTAACTAGATTACGACCTTCATTTGTGATCACCAATTCAGTAACAGCCCCACAGTGTTCTTGGGACAAAGCTACCACCTCTGCTTCATCTCTGGATGATTGGTTCCTCCTACTGACCTTCAAAGCTCCCACATGGACCTGGCCATTGGAACCTCCGGTGTAAAACACCCAGTCGATTGGATCCATTGTAACTGACCAAATTGGACATGGGAATTGAATGGTGCGTAAGTGAGTGCCATTGGTTAAGTTCCAAAACTTGCATGTGCAGTCTAAGGAGCATGAAACTGTAGTAGAGTTATACCCGCCGACTCCAGAAATAATGGCTGTTATGGATAGTGGATGTGCTGATATCTGATGAAAAGTTGATTGGGTTGAATTATTAACATCCAGTAGCTGGAGGATGGGGAATACAGTGATTAAACCATCATCACCACCTGAGATGAGTAGCGAGCCATCATCATTGATAGTGAGACAGGTGACGGGCTTACGATGAGTAGGCAGGGAGCGGAGAAGGTCTCCAGATGGGAGCGACAAGGCATGGATATGGCCGGAGATGCCACC
Source organism: Litsea cubeba (assembly GCA_012931725.1). NCBI lineage: Eukaryota > Viridiplantae > Streptophyta > Magnoliopsida > Laurales > Lauraceae > Litsea > Litsea cubeba. The sequence continues at coordinate 15,316,663 of CM022950.1, read as the reverse complement.
AGCAAAGAGGGAGGAAGTGAGGAACCATCTGCAGTTGTGGTTATGGGGGCGACTGGTTCAGGTACAGGGAGGTGGTAGAAGGCAGTTGAGGACCACCAGTTGTAGAGACATATGGAGGGAGAGGCCGTGTCAGGTGAGATGTGTGAGGCGGCGATCATGGTCTTTCCGGCGAGGGCTAGGCCTCTGCGGGGGAATGGCTGCCGGAGAAGTGGGTGAGGGCTGTGCCTGTAGATGCATTGTAAGCCATGATTGGGCCATCAGGGGAGCTCACAAGAAGAATTTCCGGGGGAGATGATGTCTTCTTTTCGCCACGAATTGCGAAAACTCCCAACGAGGTTCAATTGGTTGAGGGTGGAGTTCTTCTAGTATGGTAGTGGTATTGTGGTGCTATGAAAGAGGAGAATCCTTTTGGAGATACGGAAACTAAAGTCTGTAGTAAAATTAGTAACTGAATTTATGACTTTCTTTGACAGACTGAGAAACTGAAAGGGATCTAGACACTTTTTGACCACAAAATGGGAAGAGCTTTTGAGGCATTTTTATCTTCTTTCTCACTAAATTCAAACTCTTATTGAATCTGGATCATCTCAATTGCTCACCATGCTTATCCCCGTTTCCTTAAAGTGCTCAAAGTGCAAAATAAATAAATAATTTAAAATAGGTAAAATTAGCGAAAGGTCCCTATAAATCCATGTTTCCAGCCTCCAGTCCAAGGAAAAACTTTTAAAGTCTGTGGTCCACTCAGCTAGACTTTTTCCAGCCTTAGTCCCTGTGCACACATGTTTTCATTTTTCAGGACTAAAATACCCCTGAACTGACGCAGCATGGAATGAAGTGGTCCCCAACCTGTAACGCTTTTTCAACAACGTGTCACGATAATGTAGCCTCAGATTTAGGTGATAACTCATCGCCTGTTACTGATATGCCCTTGTGATTCACTGCAAATCTTGTATTTTGAATTTTAAATTGCAGTCACGCTAGAAAACTTCTGATAGAGATTTTATTGTTAGTAGATTGTAGATCAGTCGTCTGTGTTGCAGACTACAGATCTAGCGTTGTGGAAGCATGTTGCTGTTCTGAATCGAATTAGATTGTAATTCATATGGGAAGATTATTTCAAATCAGATTGTAATTCATGTGGGAAGATTGCGAGCAGATTTCAGAGATTACAGATTGCAGATCCATCGTTTTGAAGCAGTTCGCTGATTCACTGTGAACCAGATCTGAGTTTCTGTGCGTAACAGATTGCAGATTCAACTTTGGCCGGAGGTAAGGAAGGTTTTATATTCATAGCAGAGTGTATGCAAGATTTCTTGTTTAAATTGTAGATTTATATTTCTGATACTCATTTTCATTTTTATTTGACCATATATTTATTTTGTATAGGATTCTGATATGTTTGTTCAGATTTGTTATTTTTTTTGTTATTTATTATAGTTAGATTTCCAGAGTTTTGTTCTGATTAACATTTTTATTTGATTGGATTCGTATAGATAAAGCCTGATGTATCTAGATGTCAAATAAGTTACTTTGTTTCTCATTAAATCGTTTAATAGTTTCAAATTCTGTTCAAAGCTGCAATGTTGAAGGAGTCCTGTAATCGAATATATGTGACTTTTTGTATCAACTGTATCTGTCTTTCTAATATACATATGAGATTTATAAAATTATTTCAGTTTTTTTATAAAATTATCTGAGTTCTATAGAAATTATCTGAATTCAATATGGAATTTATCTGAGTTCTTTCGATTTTATCTGAATTCTATATCGAAATTATCTGAATTATAATGAATAAATATAGATAACTTTTATATAAATTCAGATAAATTTGTTAAGAAATCAGATAAATTTGTTCAGAAATCAGATAAACGTTTATAGAATTCAGATAAATTTAGATAAATGGTTGTTTTTTTATATTCTGCACACTTTTAAAGATGCTGATGACTTTTGATCTCCGTTGATTTTTGTAAATTCAAAGATGGCACAGCCGCTAATGCTTCTTTGTAAGTATGGCATGTTTACTGTCGTCATTCATTTTAGTCTGGGCATGAGATTTGATGATTTAATTCGTCAAGTTTGCAACAAATGGAAGATGTTGGCAGTAAACATGGTCTATCTGACTTACACATTGTCTGGCCACCCAAAGTGTTTGCTGGACAGCGACTCAGATTTATTGAGCTTATTAATGTTGGCGTCTTCAATGGGATTGGGAACAGTGGATGTTTTCGTATCAGAAATGCAGGAATCAGATGATGATGATCAAGAGGAAAACGTTGATGATTTCATTGAAGATGCCATTCAATTAGTGGGTTATGAGGGCACAGATATTGAGACAGATCTACTTCCACAGTTCTGCACACACAAGGAGAAGATTTAAGTCTTCAGGCTGGTCAAGTGGTATTAGAGAAGTGGGACAGAGGTTTGAAGGCGGTGTTGCAGAGTTTAGAAGTGTCTGTGTAGATATTCAATGGAGGTTGAGTTTGAGTTTGTATATGTGAAAAATGATAAAGTTAGGGTTACAGCTGAATGTTCTCGCAGTCGTTCGATGGGTTGCATGCAAATGGCGTGTTCATGCATCGATTGAGAAGCCGTCTGGACATTTTTATATCAGGATATTAGATAATGAGCATACGTGTGGTGCAGCAGTCCGAACTTCAAAGAACAGCCGTATGAGATCTGAGACGGTTGCTGATTTAATGATTGATTGATGTGCTCAAATTATTAACCGCAATCACACAACTATCTATTAAGTAGATAATGGCAAATACGGGTCGATCCACAGAGATTTGTAGAAACAAGATCCAAAAATCATCGATCAGTTTTCACACTAGGGATTTAAAACCATAATTAATCAAGAAATTAATAACTAAAATGATATCAAAGGAAATCTAAACACAAACTAATCAGAGAAAGAGAGATCAGGGTATTAGATTTCACCAAAATAGATTTAATCATTCCAAAATTACTTCATAGTCTTATCCCAACAAAACTCAATCCAATGTGCAAGCAACTGCCTTGGATCGAAAGATTTAGCTTTGAAAACTTTTTTCTCTTACAAATTAAATTCTCTAATTAGTACCTAAGACTCCCTTCACTTCAATATGTTGAAAATCTAATAACTATTTATCAAGATCAAGCACAAACCATTAAATGAATTTAACCAAAACATGATATGTCAAGATCAAGCATAAAAAGTAAAAGATATTCCAAATAATCTTTACAAAATCAGAAGTTGAATAACATTCATGAAGGAGAATCTATTAAATCACTAAGCATAATGAGGGAAAGACATAGAAGAATAAGGAACGATCTCACCAGTTTTGGTTTCCTCCTCCACCCTAATCCACGGATTAGCCAAGCAGTAGAACAAACAACAATAAAGAAGCAAATCTCCATTATTGAAAGCCTTCAAAGTTGTTTATTACACCACTCAATCTCCACCTTCACTTTCTAACAAAGATTAAAGAGAAATTAAATTACTCCTGGAGCAAGAGAGAGCTTCCCCTTAAAAAGAAAAAAAATACAAGAAGAAAAAGAAAGATAAATCTTTCAAATTCATCATCCCCCATATCCCTCCAATTGACAGCCTGTTTTGACCCCCAAAACGTCAGAATTGGGAGATCCTCGTGAGACATGATATTCTTCTCCTTTGAGTCCTCTTTCCAACGCATCTGATCTTGCCTTAATCGGAGTTTTGAGTCACAAGTTATGGTCAAAATAGTAAAGCTTGCACAGGATGGCTATAATTCCGAAAATCTTCTTTCCTTCATGATTTGATCACTTGCTAAAGAATAGCATTCTTATTGATGTCCATGAGATTCCTTCCCTTCTTTTAAAGTTGATTGCTAATTTTTAGCAACCATTAGCAAGCATTAGATATGGTGGGGGCCACCAAATTCGATCTCCAAAAATAAAAATAAAAATAAATTGTGCCAAGTCTTGAACTCATGACCTCTAACTTGAAATTCCAGCTCTCCTCCAACAAGCTTAAATACTCTTTGTGTATATCTTTTTTCAAATGGGACTTTAGCTTTAAACCTCTCCAAATTAAGCTCAAATATGCTCAGCTCCTTTTAATTCCTACATAATAAGAAAAATACTATAATTAGAACATTTAATACAAAATAAACAACTAGTAAATTCAAATAAAAGGGTAGTTATTAGTATTATGCCATGCATATCATTGATCATATTCGTGAGAAACCGCTCACTAGACCAATTGATGTTGTGCACCACTTTAAGGAGAATTATGGACTTACAATTACATACCATCATGCATGGTGGGGCGTGGAAAGGGCTAGAAATAAGTTGTATGGTGATTTGTCACTATCTTTTGACCATCGTCGTTGGTACATTATGGTGGCAGAGGATGTGAATCCAGGAAGCCTTTTTGTGCTAGATTATGACCATCAACTATGTGCTTTAAGCGGCTGTTTGTTTCATTCTATGCTTCAATTTCTGGTTTTTAATCATGTCCGTCCTTTGTTATTTTTTTATGGTACTTTTTTGAAAGGGAGATACAAGGGAAACTTGTTGGCAGCAACAGGGAAGAATGGAAATCAAGGTATGGGCAGTTGCTTTCGATTCTTATATTTTTGACATTTTTTTATTAATGATTACCATTTATTGTTTTTTATTTATTTCTTGGAGTATAAAACTTTATTTTTTTATGACACAGGTTTGTTTCCCCTTGCTTTCGCTGTTGTGGACTCAGAGATGGAGGACAATTGGAAGTGGGTTTTGCAGAATTTAAGGAAAGTTTTGGTTTCGGATCGCACTATTACTTTTATTTCCAATAGAAATCTAGGTCTGATAGAGGGTGTTTCAAGCGTTTTTCACTATGCTCATCATGCTTTTTGCTTACAACACTTGAAGACAAATCTGAGGGACAAATTGTCAGGTGGATACACTAACGAATTTAGAGAGAGAATGGTTATGATGCTTCGGGAATGTGCATATTGTTGGAATTTGAGATGACATGATTAGTCTTTGAAGAATTGAAGAAATTAGCATCTCAAGTATTGTTTTGAGTTGGAATTCTTGTCAACACATTGTCACAAACGAGATGTTAATAGGCTAGTGTTGATAGAGCTGAAAAGAAGAAACAGAATTGAAACTGTCAGGAATTCAGATTTCCTGAAACAGAGTGGTCGGTCGACCGGGCTCTTCATGCGGTCGACCGAGCAAGAAGAAACCTGCAGAAAACAGATTCAGGTAGCTCCCAGTTATTTTCGTGACACAGTGTGTCTTCGGTCGACCGAGACCTCAGGATGTCGACCGAGCTCAAAAGTTGTCTGTTTCCAGTCAGTGTCTTCGGTCGACCGAGCAAGCCAGGATGTCGACCGAGCACGGGAACCAGAGTTGCGCAGAATTAGAAGTTTTGCACGAAAATTCAGCACTCTTATCTATTTCGTTTGGGACTCTTTCTAAAAGAATTGTAGCCTGTTTTAAATACAATTAAGGGTTACTATAACCTATATAAAGGCATGTATGGGTCGTTCTAAATATACACCAGAAGAGAGAAGAATAGAGAAGTGTTTTAGAGAGTTCTTGAGAGAAAGAAGAAGCTGCTGGTGTGTGTTGCTGTGTGCTGATGTGGTGACGTTTTCTACAGCAATTGTGGATGAGATTATGCTCTAGAAGATGGTGATTCGTCCATAAGTTAAGTGTCTCTCTTTTATGCTTTAGATTTCAATTTGTAAGGGATTGAGAGAGAGAGAATTGTAGAGGGGAAGGGCTGTAGACAGAATTAATCTTCTATTCTGTTTTTACATCAAGTTGGTGCTTGGTGTTTAGGGTTTGGTGATCCTATCTGTGGGTGCAGATAAATTGTAAAGGGAGTTGGTGCTTCCTAGATAGTTGGTGCTATCTGAAACTAAGGGTTGGTGCTCTTTGTCGTTGGTGCGACTAAATAGATTCAGATCTGTCCCGGATTGGTGTTCGGACAGTCTTTAAACCGTGGACGTAGCCTTTCGGTGAACCACGTTAAATCTGGTGTCATTGTGTGGTTTGACTTGTTTTGTTGTTGAATTGGACCTGTTTTTAGAAATCACTGATTCACCCCCCCCCCCCTCTCAGTGATCGCGGTATCCAACAATTGGTATCAGAGCGAGGTTCCCTTGATCAGTTTAATACGCTAAGGGTGATCTCTTGTCAAATCACATGGCGGTCAATACAGGGAATATGAAAGCACCTCTGTTTGATGGTTCTAATTACTCCTTTTGGAAGATTAGGATGCAAGCATTCATCAAATCTCTTGGCTATGATGTTTGGGAGGCTGTCAGAGTCGGTTACAATACTGCCACCGTACCCAATGATACAGCATCGAAGAAGTTGGCAGACAACGACTCCAAGGCGCAGAATGCACTCTTTAGTGGCCTTGTGGACAACGAGCTTGTCAAAGTAATTGCATGCAAAACAGCCAAGGAAATTTGGGACAAGTTGCAAAGCATACATGAAGGTGATGAGAAGATTAAAGAAGCCAAATTGCAAACTCATCGCTCTCAATTTGAATCTCTTCGCATGGAGGAAAGCGAGAATGTTGACTCGTATATGCAACGAGTGAATGAAGTCACGAATGACATTCGTGGACTAGGGGAGGAGATTAAAGAGCCGGTCATCGTCAAAAAGGTTCTAAGATCTCTTCTTCCCCGGTTTGATTCAAAAGTCTCAGCCATTGAAGAAGCCAAAGATCTGAATGCATTTTCCATGGATGAATTACATGGTTCTCTAACTGCCTATGAGATGCGCATAGGAAAGACGTCTTCATCTGATAAAGAAGCCGCCTTCAAAGTTCAGAAAAAGGCAAAAGAGACTGCTGGTCATGATGTTGATTCTGATGATGATGAGCTTGAGGCTCAATTTGTTAGAAAGTTGAAGAAAGGAAGCAATGGCAAGTACAAAGGGAAGCTACCCTTTAAATGCTTCAATTGTGGAGGTATTGGTCACTTTGCTGCGAAGTGTCCGCTAAAAGAAGACAATGATAATGACTCTTATGCTGAAAAGAGTAAAGGAAAGAGAAATTTCAGAAAAAGGGGCAAAGCTAAAAACTTTCTATGTCAACAAGATGACAGCACGTCTGAATCTTCAGACGATGATGAATCAACCGAAGCTCTCTTCATGGTCACTGTTGAAGAAGAAGAAGAGCTAGATCCGGAAGAGGAAGAGGAGGCTGAAGTCAATCTTGAAGAGGAACTCATAGCCGCACTTGAGGAGCTAAGCATGGAACGCAAATCAAGTAAGAAAAATCTGAAACTTCTCCATGAATCTGAAAGTTCTATTATTTCTTTGAAAACTCAAGTAGAAGAATATAAAAGAATGGTAGAAGTCCTTGAAAACCAAATAAGTATCAAAAAGGAAGAGGCTATGAAACTTGAAACTGAGATCGCTAGAGCAAAGGCTGAAAATTTGGAAAATAGCAAAAAACTCAAAGCGCTCCAAGCGATTGAAGGGACTATGAAACTCGATGAACTACTGAAAGTTCAAAGACCTGCCCACTTCAGATTTGGTCTAGGATTTGAGAAAGGTGAATCCTCTAAGATTGCACCTCCTGAAAAGAAAAAGTTTGTGAAGCAAGTCACTGCACCTTCTAACTCTATGAAGCCCACTCAACCTAGAAAGGAGTCCATTCCTGTTAGAAAGGTAATGAAGACTAACCAGCCACAAAGAAGATACAAATTCTATGGTTATTGCTTTCATTGTAATATGTTTGGACATAAAAGAGCTGATTGCAAATTCTATGTAAGAAACAGCCCATTTGTGACTAGGAATCCTTTTTCAATCCTAAGTAGCCACAAAATTGAGTGCTATATGTGTCATAATTATGGACACTTGGCTAGGGATTGTAGGTTGCCTATTGCTAACAAATTTCAGGTTGAAAAGAAACCCAAGTTAGTCAAGGCTTGGAGAGCAAAGCAAAGTGCAGAAAGTCCCAAAGAATCTCTCATTGTGCAAATGGCATTCAATGCACAAAAGAAGGCAGCACCATGGGTCCTTGATAGTAGTTGTTCAAGCCATATGACTGGTGATAAAGAGAAATTCATCAAATTACAGCACTATGAAGGCGGTTCAGTGAAGTTTGGCAACAATGATGGTGCCAAAATCTGCGGAAAAGGTGTTATTCAGCTTATGGAAAACAAGATCAGATCGGAAGAAGTCTTATATGTGTCTGGATTGAGACACAACCTGCTTAGTGTGAGCCAGATCTGTGACAAGGGTCACGAAGTTATCTTCACAAAGAAAGGGTTTGCCATCAAGAAGAGTAGCAACGGCAAAACAGTGGCAACTGGATCAAGAACTGTTGGAAATCTCTATACATTGTCAGATGGAGCTGAAAAGACCTGCTTGATGAGTCGGACAGAGGAAAGTTGGTTGTGGCACAAACGCCTTGGGCATCTAAGCTTTGATAACATGTCAAAGATTTGCAATTCAAAGGCTGTAAGAGGCATGTCTAAAGTTGAAAAGTCTTCCAATCCCATTTGCGACTCTTGCCAAAAGGGAAAGCAAACGAGGGTTATGTTCAAGTCAAAGGAGCATCATTCCAAGAAACCTCTTGAGCTAGTGCACACTGATCTCTGTGGACCAATGCGAACTGAAACGCACCTTACAGCAGTGAAAAGAATCTTTCGATATCTGAAAGGTACTATAGAGCTTGGTATCTGGTATCCCAAAGGCAAATCCTTCACTCTTGTTGCATATTCTGATGCCGATTGGGCTGGATGCGTAGATGATCGCAAGAGTACTAGCGGCGGCGCATTTTATCTTGGAGAAAGATTAGTTGTTTGGCATAGTAAGAAGCAAGACTCAGTATCCCTTTCGACAGCGGAAGCGGAATATATTGCAGCGGCAACTTGTTGTACGCAAGTGTTATGGATGCGGCAAATGCTCTCTGATCTAGGAGTTCCTACAACGGATCCTACGCCGATCCTATGTGACAACACGAGTGCAATTCATATATCTAAGAATCCTGTTCAGCACTCTCGAACAAAGCATGTAGCAATTCGTTATCATTTTCTTAAAGATAAAGTTGCTGATGGAGAGGTCAAGTTGGAATATGTTCCAACAACTAAGCAAGTGGCTGATATTTTCACGAAACCTCTGCCAAAGGAAGTCTTCGAGTATCTCCGGAAAAAGTTAGGAGTTACTCACTCTCCTAAACCGTAGGAGTTGTGCTTGAAAGGGGGAGCAATGCATTCATTGAATATCCTATTCGCTCCTCGGTTTGGTCCCTTTGGACTTGTTGTCAAAGGGGGAGAGATGTTATGCTATGATAGCAAGGAGAGATGTTATGCTATGAAAGCTAAGGGGAGATTGTTGACAGTGCAGTGCATGGTTGATATTTCAGAATTTCAGAATTGGTTCCAAGAAAGTGTTGAAGTTCCAATAGTGTTGCCAACAATTCCAAAGGGGGAGATTGTTGGAATTTGAGATGACATGATTAGTCTTTGAAGAATTGAAGAAATTAGCATCTCAAGTATTGTTTTGAGTTGGAATTCTTGTCAACACATTGTCACAAACGAGATGTTAATAGGCTAGTGTTGATAGAGCTGAAAAGAAGAAACAGAATTGAAACTGTCAGGAATTCAGATTTCCTGAAACAGAGTGGTCGGTCGACCGGGCTCTTCATGCGGTCGACCGAGCAAGAAGAAACCTGCAGAAAACAGATTCAGGTAGCTCCCAGTTATTTTCGTGACACAGTGTGTCTTCGGTCGACCGAGACCTCAGGATGTCGACCGAGCTCAAAAGTTGTCTGTTTCCAGTCAGTGTCTTCGGTCGACCGAGCAAGCCAGGATGTCGACCGAGCACGGGAACCAGAGTTGTGCAGAATTAGAAGTTTTGCACGAAAATTCAGCACTCTTATCTATTTCGTTTGGGACTCTTTCTAAAAGAATTGTAGCCTGTTTTAAATACAATTAAGGGTTACTATAACCTATATAAAGGCATGTATGGGTCGTTCTAAATATACACCAGAAGAGAGAAGAATAGAGAAGTGTTTTAGAGAGTTCTTGAGAGAAAGAAGAAGCTGCTGGTGTGTGTTGCTGTGTGCTGGTGTGGTGACGTTTTCTACAGCAATTGTGGATGAGATTATGCTCTAGAAGATGGTGATTCGTCCATAAGTTAAGTGTCTCTCTTTTATGCTTTAGATTTCAATTTGTAAGGGATTGAGAGAGAGAGAATTGTAGAGGGGAAGGGCTGTAGACAGAATTAATCTTCTATTCTGTTTTTACATCAAGTTGGTGCTTGGTGTTTAGGGTTTGGTGATCCTATCTGTGGGTGCAGATAAATTGTAAAGGGAGTTGGTGCTTCCTAGATAGTCGGTGCTATCTGAAACTAAGGGTTGGTGTTCTTTGTCGTTGGTGCGACTAAATAGATTCAGATCTGTCCCGGATTGGTGTTCGGACAGTCTTTGAACCGTGGACGTAGCCTTTCGGTGAACCACGTTAAATCTGGTGTCATTGTGTGGTTTGACTTGTTTTGTTGTTGAATTGGACCTGTTTTTAGAAATCACTGATTCACCCCCCCCCCCTCTCAGTGATCGCGGTATCCAACACATATGCCCCGACCATAGCTGCATTCCATGCCAAGTTGCAGGCGTTGAGGCATCAAGGTAGTAGCAACGGAGATAGATTTCTTTCTGGATTGCCTCATGAAAGATGGAGCAATGCGTATTTTAATGGTCAGCGATATGGTGAGATGTGTTTAATTGTACCTGAATCTTTCAACTCCTGGATTAGAGAAGCTCGCCATCTTCCAAGTACAAAGATGGTGGACACAATAAGGGTTCAAATAATGGAGCAGATGGCTACTAGGAAGGAAGTTTCCAGCAGATGGAAGTCAGTCATTTGCCTGGATATGGATAAGAGGTTGGATGCTTTGATCCAGCTTGGACGGACGTGGACTGTCAGGCGTTCTAGTGAAACTATTTACGATGTTTACTCTTACCCGTCAGTGACTGTCGACATTTTTAATCATATATGTTCCTGTTATCAGTGGCAGATTAATGGCTTTCCTTGTGCCCATGCTTGTGCTGCGATTCAAAAGAGTGGAAAGGACCTAAATTTTTATGTGGATCATTATTTTCATCGATGATTTGAAAAGGACGAAATAATTAACTTACAATGAAAATCGATTGTTTGAAGTTTCTTTTTTTTTTTTTTTTTTTGCAAACACATTTGCAGTGAAATAAGCGACGTCTGCAAGTAGGGTTTGAATCTCTTCTTCTTTGGAGTTCTTCTCGTCGAAATGGAATATATCGTAGATGCAGAGTCTAACTTCCCATGAAACAGTTATTATATGGAAACTATTCAAAAATCTGACCTAATCGCTTCTTCTTCGCTGCATGAAACCTCAATCGCCGAAAATCGCCTTTGTCTTCGTCGGTTTCTCGATTTGGAAGATGAGTCCAAGCGTTTTCTGAATATCTATCCATATCGGCCGACGTCATCGCTTCTTTTATATTAATAACGCTACATTTTAGAAAGTGGCAAATTAGTCTTTTCAGGTATCTAAAAGTGTGAGAGGGACCTTTGGCAACATGGTTTTTTTTTTTTTTTTTTTTTTGTGGACTGTTAGCAACAAAATGATGTTATGAGGGACCTCCGGCCAAAGCTCCCTTTAAAATAAAAGTTTGCTTTCTACAGCATTGTCTAACTTTTAGTAACCTCTTCTTTACTAATTACAATAGAAGTCTTACTTCTATTAATTAGTAACTTACCATATCATAATTAGAAGTCTCACTTCAAATATGATTAGTAACTTTCCAATTCCTTTCTAATTAAAATAGATATCTCACTTCTACTAAAATTAGTAAGTATACTATTACCACTATTAGAAGTCTCACTTCAAATAGAAATAGTAACTTTCTTTTTAGAGTTCAACTAGAATTAGATACTTTCTAATAATTGGGCTAGCGTGGGGACCACCAGGGATTCCTTAGAAAGCTGGCTCCAACTGGACACGCGACCCCACATCTCATGTGTAATCCGGGCCCACAGTTAATTGCAAATAACTCCACTATATAAATGCAATTGAACTCCAGTCTTAGGAATATTACATAAAAGACCCTAAACTTCCACATTACCACAAGTAGACCCCTCTATCAATATCCATGGATCAATTGGACCTGTCTTCCAAACTAGATCCATATCTTATTATCCTTGAGCCCCAATTAATTATAATGATCATAGGTACCTTTCCAATTAACTCTTAATCGGAATGGGTGCGCAGTTACCAATGATAAATCCATTAATTGGCACAAGGGGATATTAGAGATAGATTCCATCTTGACCATTGAATGTTCCCACAGCTCTACTACCACGTACCCAAATCACCGAGGTGTTGACCTACAGTTGGCCTCACTCATTGGTGACTCAAAGCAAATGAATAGATAGAAACTTAAGTTCATTAATGTCTCAAGATTGAGAGCCTATTGCTAGGGAATTATGAGAGCAGACCTTAGAATAAAGACAGTGTTTATAAGGTGTTTCTCATGATCCTTCAATACATCCAATGTACCAGCACTATGATCCAGAATCTTCTATTCTGATGATCGAGACAAATCACACTATCTCATAGTGATCAAAGTGCTGCAACCTTGTCAGTATGAGATGTCCAGTCTCATCACTGGTTGTGAAGATATTTTAAGTATAAGATTTGTCACACATGTCTCCCGTATGTGGATCTCATCCATACACATGTGTTACATCTAATATACTTGTGGACTCCAGTTCATCTCATGAACCATCATGTCATTCGTATTGGTTATGTGCATATATATAATAAATCACCATTCATCTCATGAAAAGTAAGCATGAATAAATGAATAAATAAAGAATTTAATCAATTTATTATATCATCTACTGGATTGAGTCCATAAAACTAACAATACCATGGGTGTGTTGGCTTGTCCGGTGTTTCAATTCCTTATTATCCTTGTTTGTTTGGTCTGATGTTGCTTTGCTTCTAAGAATCTCCTTAGGGAGAAAAAAAGAAAAAAAAACTATTTAGGAATGAACATACTCTTTCTCATCCCATAAAAGTATCAAGTACACACAAAGAATTACATATTACGTTAAAGTTGTATTCTTTCTCATTCCATAATTGGTTTTTGCTGGGTTCGGGGAAAGAGGCCAAGTCAATCATAAGTGGGTTAGATGGCCTCAAAAACAATTCAAGGCCACATCGTTTCTTACATGTAGGCGATCTTCAAATATTCATCATCATCATTATAATCAACGCCTTATATGAATTCTATTGTGTCATTTTAGTATATCTTGAAGTATGATTTAGGACCTCTTCTTTATTGGAATTTCTAGAACTCATGTCTAGTGGTTGTTTGTAAATATCAAATGTTGGAGTTTTGAAATGCTACATTAGATGGCCTTGAAATTTCAAACGTTTGCAATAATATTGAATTCTATCATTCTTGAATTCTTTGTCGCATTCATGTTGGAATTCCTGCACGAGAATTTCATGCATCTTAAATTCCATAAATCCTCTATTAGAATAACACCTTTTATATATTGTGGTACATGAGATCTATCTTTTGTGATTGTGAACATGCAACCAAACTTTAGGAACTACAACCAGACTCACCTTAGGAATTATAGTTAGTACATGGCACCCACCTTTAGAAATTAGAGCGGCGGGCCAACTTTAGGAATTACAACATAGGGCCCATCTCCATAGGGATTTCGTGGCTCCACCTTTAGGAATTGTTGCATGACGCCAACCTTTAGAAATTGTATGGGTTCCACTTTAAGGAATCAGAACATGGGGCCCACCTCTAAAATCCATGTTGTATGTGGGCTCGTCATTGTCTATTACAATGTGGGAGCCACCTTTAAATTACAGTGTGAGGCCCACCTTTTGGAATTACAATATGTGGCTCAACTTTATAGGAATTATGTAGACCTTTGTAATTGTAAATATGGGACCTATCTTTAGGAATTACATTGGTCCACCTTTAAGAATTATAGTATGACTCCACGTTTAGGGAATTATTATACATGGGGCCCACCTTTACAAATTACAATATGGGACCCACATTTAGGAGTTAGATCATGAAACCTAACTTTAGTAATTTTATCACATATGGGGCCATCTTTAAAAATCACAATGTGGGATCCACCTTTTAAATTCCAACATAGAACCCCTTTTTTTGGCAATTGTGATGCTTGAAGCCCAGTTTTCAAAAACTAACTACTTACCTACTTTTAAAACATGAGACTCCACCTTTGAAAATTGCAAGGAACCCACCTTTTTGAAAGTTATTGTACTTGGGCCTTAAACCTATATTTAGGAATTATCATGTAGTGCCCACTTCTAGAAATCACCAAGTTTAGGTGTTTACCACATTTTTAAAGATTTTGCTATATCTTCTACTAGTTTTGAATATAAAGTACACACCTAAAAATAAAATTTTAGATAATTTAGAATGTATCGTACAATATTTCACTTTCTAACAAAACCTTCCATTTTAGATTATTTAAGGATAAACGGTATAAAACAATCTTTCACCAAAAAACCTTCCCAAAACACAGGTGGAGAATCTTAGCAAACACACATGGAGAGCTTACAAGCAACTATCTAAAATAGTGGCACACTATAATTTTTAACATTGGTGATTCTTTCAAGGGTCCTATGACTCCCAATTTTAAATTATGTTGATTTTATAACCATCTTATAATTATAAAGTCCCTTTGTTGTTACTAATATTAGGTGGATCCTACATATGTCACCCTATGTGGCTGCTATTGTGGTTACCAACATTACATTGGGTCCCTTACTACCAACATTAGCTGGGTCCCATATTAATTACTAAGACTGGCTTGTGCATCACTAAATGAGTCTCATGTTTAGATGGCTCCCCTAGTGACTATTATAGTTGGCTGTGGCTAATATATTACCAACATCAAATGAGTCCCATGATTCAGGGTCCACGTAGAAAGTAATTTTGTCCATACTACTTCTATCTACTTTGAGAATGATAGAGACCTTTTTTTTTATCTTGGAATTACTTGGAATGAATCATGTAAGAATCAAATTCACTTTTATCAATCAATGTGCTGCTCTCCTCCTCCTCCTCCTCCTCCTCCTCCTCCTCCTCCTCCTTAACAAATATACAAGCCAAAAGGCCAAGGTGTTAAAGAGTGAGGGAGCTTCAATGGTATGCTATCTTCAATAAGATGGCTACTGTTTAGACTGTGATGGAAATCCTACACTTGTGCAAATAGGATTTCATTCCAGGTATCTGGAATGCCAGGCAGGCACCAATGCAAACAATCACGCATCCCTTCAGTGGCTTTGATACTGTACCGCGATATGTGGCCTTCATCTCTCAACTGTGAAATGGCAGTTATGTCTAGAAGCCTGACCCTCGTGCCCTCAACGGCACCCGCCACAACAGTGTCTTGAGATTCATCCTGTGAAACTGTGTCCCCTGAAGCCAAAGGAGCTGTGTTATCGCAGCTACCACCAGTATTCCAATCCCCATTGAAGAAATGCCTGGGTGATAAGGTCCTGAAAAAAGCTGTCAGCCGTGGATGCTTTGGAAGCTCTGAATCCAGCCACTTCACAACACTCTGAATTGCAAAGTTCTTTGCATTTCCTATGGGAGCAAGCTTCCGATTTTTGTTGGGCTCACCATTCACATGCATCACCCAATGGTTTGCATTAAACTTGCCTCTGTTCCAATGGTGTCCTGTATTGAGAACCAAAACATCCAACATGTGGAGGTAGCGCTGCAAGAAGGCTGCAGGACGATCCAGATGCATGGCATATTCTGTAGCTGGTTTAGTCATGTTCAGTGGCTCCAAGTCACAGAGGCTTGCGGACCAGTGATAGAGAATGGTGGTATTGGTTGTTGGAAATCGGTATGCCCACCCATCTGGTCTCATAGCACCTACAGCTTTGACAAAGCCATACTTCCATCCAACATCTTCCACTTCTGGGCTGTCTTTCCCTCCAGTGACCATACACATCATGGACTGGAATTGCTGCCTGCCCAAGGAATCCCCTACAAAAGCAATAGTCTTGTCCTGCATCCTGGAAATAATCACAAATGTCGACACTGCAAAATTTCAAAGTCCTGACTAAAACATAAAAGAAATGATTGGTAACAAAAAAAGATAAGGAAAACAGAAAAAGAGAAAGAAACGAACCCCACACACGAGCCCTGGAAGAGGAATTTTTAAGGCCCTCCACCACAGGACATTTTACAGTTTGCTGCAATTCCTATCCTACACAAGCAGGATCTATGATTTGGTCATCTATACTGAAATATCCCTGACTGAAAAATGATAGGCAATCAGCAAAGAGATTTTCTGGACTTTTGTATGCTATTTCAACATTCTCTTTATATGCTATAAAATTAAAGACCTTGGAATTAGAATTTCCCAATTTGGAAAGATTTTGTGACATTCTCTACAAAGGGTGGGAAATGAGTTGGATCATTGCAGAATAGGGAGGGGCAACATACTAATCTGTGGTTATATAGGACCATATAATTCTTCACCCTCCAAAATAACTTCACAGTACCCATTTGCACTTAATTAGTACTAATGAGACCATAAACAATTAGGAAAAGAAGACGATAGAGAATATAAAGAAATCATGCCTTTTCAAGAATGCTGAACCATCAAATTCTGGCATATCGCAATTTTCTGGTTGCCATCGAAAGCCTTCATAGGAGAAATCAGTACGTTGGGTCAATCTACAAGCCCACATCTCCGATAACCACTGCTTACAACCAAAACCAGAATATAGGGGCCGTCTGCTTTCCGCCACCCATTTGCCCTTGGCATAGTTACACCCTGTCAGAATATTTTAAGGCTGTTAGATGCAAATCAAAATGTGAACAGAAGAAAATTGGACAAAGGATTCACTTGGACAGTGAAATCTACCACACTAAAATACAACTGTCTGGGTTTTTGTTTTATTTGCTGAATATTCTCAATTCCATGCAATCTGAAAGTGCTCTCTTTCCCTTCGTGAACAATTGATGGGATTGCAGCACACATCAATATCAATTTTTTTCCTTTTCTTTTTTCTTCTTATTTTGTTCTTGAGAAGCTATACTGTGTACACAAAGTACCTGTCAGAAAGGGAACATGTGGGAAGCTAGTGGACCCATTGGTGTGGGGTGGGTTGGAGTTAGCTAACCAACAATGTTAATAACTACTTTGATGAATACATGTTAACATAATATCAGAAATATGGAATTTTGTGTTCAATCCAATTTACCCAATAAACAATCAATTAATTAAACCCCAAAGATGATTTTAAAAAAAATGAAGAATTTGTAAGCCATGTCTATGTGATGATGCTAAAGTATATAATATGTATTCTCAATTTGTATCCAGTTATCAATGATATAACCTAAATAAACTAAAACACACACACACCTCATGTCTATATGCACATAGTACAAAATATATAAATAAATAAATAAACAAAAAGAAAAACAATTAAAGACCAATCTGATGAAAATTTCATAAGCTACTCACTGGGCCCACTTATGAAAAATCTAAAACACTCAAGGCATCAGATTCACTTAATGGTCCCCGCTATCAGAATGCTAACTTTCAAAACTCAAAGTTCTGGAGAGATCAATCAGACAATGGACCTAGATCGTATTGGAGTGAAATTTCTCGCAAAAAAGGAGGCATTTCCTTGTAGCCATTGATGATTTCAAGGCCCACCGATGTTGTCTACACAGTAAAGATAGGGCAAAAATCGTAGATGAGTTCCACAAGAATTTAGTGAGCCCGCTCAGAGGGCCCACCTGTAAACAGCTAAATCATTGAAAAAATGACCACTTTATGTAGTGTCTCCTCATCAGATTTCACTTACATGACCCGCTTTTAAAACAATCAAATAAAATATTATAACAAATCTAATGTTTTTGTATAGATTAATCTTTGGCCCTAGATCAAATTGTGTAAAAAAATTTTTTATAGAAAATAAGGAATTTCTGTGGGGTTTACATTTTTCTTGAGTGGAAGTCATTTTCATTCTTCTTTAGTGGACCCACTTAGAAGCATCAGGCCTAGAGGATTCGCATTCCAAGCCTGTTCTGTTTATTTCTCAAGTGGGCCACACTAAGAAGCGTCACAAAATACTCATGTCTGGGAGCCCTAGAGGATCCTGATTCAGACTCTATAAAGGAAGGAGGAATTGCAAGAGGCATGCCCTTTGTGAGCAACAGAAAGACAAAGGTCAAGAGGTTGGATTGCCAAACCGCCTTAGCGGGCAAGAGGAAGAGTGGCGAGGAACTGGAGAAGAAAAGGGGGTATAAAATGAACCTTTCTTGGCCTTTTGGCTAAGGGGACATGAAAAGTGAGTTCCTTTTTTTTATCTTTTGGAAGAAAATAGAAGACACGAATGCCCTCAGTACTTTGCCTCCCGCTGAAACCCGTATAAAAAACATAAAAAATTGCTCACGATCATTGCCTTTAATTAGAAGGCTAGAAACCTTTACTGAGCAGGTTTTTGACAGATACCTAATCCACCAGCCCCTCTTCTTATTTAGAGGAACCCACCAGGTACCCTTTCTGGTAGAATTTTCAGTTTCATTTATGCATAGTTCATCTTTACATTACCATTATCCTGCCTCAGAAGTCACAAGCAAAGAGAGGCCAGAGAAAGGGTGCAACAATCGAAAATAAATAAAAAAAGGTCAAAAAGCAAAGATTAAACTAGTCGTGTTTTGAGACTGAATTCAAAAGGGGAGGATACAGAGAGATAGTAGCATGCCAAAGAGAGAGAGAGTAGAAGACAAAATGGTATAAATCAGCATTACTCTAGTCATTTTAAAGTTGATTTACAAGAGAGTGGAATGCCCAGAGTGATAGGGAAGGGCAGGGAGGGGGAAGATGAAGTGAAAATGGTAAAATATACTTTAAAATAGTCATTGTTTATTGTTCTTTTGGAAAAGGAAGGTGCAACAAACATGCATGTGCACACACAAAACATATATAAAAAATAATATCAAAGAAACAACAGAGGAAACAGACATAGGTAAAACGCTTCACCTTTCTCCTCCACAAGAGGTGTTATTGAATTATCATCCACTTTTTTCTCGTCAGGAAACCTTGCAGTCCCAGAGTCAATTGGTGCAGCCCCAGAATCATTTTCTTGATAACTTACTGTTTCTACCTCAGTTGCATGCAAGAGTTGTGTGTTTATATCACCTTGTTGAGTTTTTGTTTCTTTGTCTATGGCCACATATGAGAAGTCTTCCTCAATGTTAGCCTCATCTTTTAGGGAAGCTAAGTTATTAGATGGAGAAACATTAAAAATCACTGCACCACATGGAAATCCAATAGTAAAAAATAAGTCAAATTCTTTTGGCCATTGAAATCAACAACCATGTTAATATATGTGACCTCATGGGACAAACCTGGAGAAGAAAGGACTTTCAACCGTTTCTGCGGAGGGAGAGTAGTGACAAGTGGGGTTTTCTCCCATGCCAAAATAAGGATGGCTGTGAAAGTTAGAGTGGTGAGAATAAGAGAGAGCCATTTACCTCTCAATCCATTAAAACTTATTCCACCTCTCATTCTCATATAATGGTACCAGAAATATGCTCTGCTTTTGACCTTACTAACTTGAACTCAAGCTCATCCCCTTGTCATCTCAGATGATGTTCTTATTCAATTCTCTACTGTGAAAAAAATGCAATTCTTTACAACAATATTCATAATCTTTTCTCGACAAAATTACTTGTCCGGTAACTAATCCATATACAAATTTATTTACACCACTATTGTTCAAAATGTAAGATCATCCATTAACTTTCATAACAAGAAAAGATGAGTTATATTATTCATCAAAATGATAAGATTGGCAATGACCTTTCATTTAAATGTTTGCTTAAACAGTTCGACAATTAGATTTGTGGGCGAATGCATAAGAATAAGAGTGATAAGATAAAACATTTATGACATATAAGTAAATAACTTAATGGCATTATCAAAGATTTATAGGTAATCTTTTAATTACAAAATGAATAATTAATGGTTGAGGAATTGGCAAGAAAAGTGGAATTTCCCTCAAATTTAAGATGCAGAAAACTCCCTTAGGACAAACCATTCAGGCATAATGCCTTTAAGGTGCTGCCTAGGAAAGATAAAAACACCACAGACCGCATGTTATTAATAAAGATAATTATTAGGTGCAGCCGCTTCTGCTCCAGTAGTGAGAGGTCCAATCCCTCCATCAAATGTCGTTATGAAAAGGTATAAACCTTTTCTTATTGTTAGATGACAAGAATCAGAAGACAATTATGGTAACATGGGTTGCTTTTATAACCATCCTCTTAGTTTCCTGACGTGTGTGTAGAAATTCGAATCAATGTGATACACTGCAATATAGCACACTATAGGTTATACTTCTACTCTAGAGATGGAAGTATTTAAAAGTGATCGAATAATTCAACACAAGCAAATTCTTCCATGCGGAGCCCATAGTTTGTCATTGATCACCGGTTCAAATATCAATCCAAATTCCAAAAAGAGATTTGATTGTTGGATTGAGGTGCTTTATCACTTGGTAATCCACTTTTAGCTTGAGGCAATGGCATCAATTCAGTGCATTGATGAATGACAATAACATGAGTGGCAATTCATGGGGTGGTTTTCCCCTATGATGAATGATAACCTCCTTATAAATAATCAGTGGCATCTTCTTGGATGAGTCATAATTAGAAATTGCAACTTCATGGTGGAATAATGTTGAACCAACTTAGCTCTAATTATTAATCTGATTTCATTGTGTTACTTTCTCTATGATGCTAGTCTGATTAATGGACCATACATATTTATTTCACATCTTTTACTCTTTTTTCCTTTAACTGCTCTATCCTTCCGACTTTCTTCGTCTTGCATGTATGTGAGCATGCGCTTCCTTAAAGTATCTTATGTATGTGTGCTGGTGTCCGCGTGTTGAAGATATCTTATGTATGTTGGAAACCATTTTGCTCAGTAATTCATTTTTAAGGTATCCAAAAGAGCCCTTTTGTGGGTGTCAAAATTTTTTTTTTATTAGTTTCTATTTGCATGTGTGCTTCTGTAACATACTAACATGTATCACTCACGGATCCTACATATGCAATGTTAAAAAGATCATAACTGTCAATTTGTATGCATGATCATGGATTGGCTCTGGCCCAAAGGTACTCTATGGTCATGGTCATGTAATGTCGAGGATTCCATGATGCTTAAGTAAAAACTCTTCTTTTCCACACACACAAATTCTCCATAGTTTGATGTGCTTTTCTCCATGGAAGGAGGAAAATTTTGAAGCAATTTTCCTCGATTCCTAAAAAAAAAAAAAAAAAATTTCTATTTGTGTCTGTAAGTGTGGTTTGGAACTGCTTTTCCTTGGAGCGTGGAATCATAGCGTTACACAAACAAGCCCTAAAGGGATAATTCTGACCATCAATCATGGCATAAAGATTACCAACAATCACATTCGCCAAAGAGATTCTCACCAATCACTTGTCAGGTTGTTCCATTTCAATGTAAATTTTGAACTACAACAGGTCATTTGTAGTATTGTGGCCTAATAGATGGGCAAGCAATTGGATTGATTGAAGAATACAGATCAAAACATTCTTTTTTGTGTAAAAATCCAAAACTAGAATAAACAGTCGGAGAGAATAAAAGAGAAGAAATCGCACCTATCCGACACTTAGGTTTGGCGACCAGGCAGGGATATATCAATGAAATTCTCGCAAGTTCCAAAAAAATCATAGTTAATAAAAAATTACAGAAAGGGCCCTCAAATATAAAAGCCCCTCTAAGCTTCTCAACATTCCCATTCAAGTGGTGCATAAATGTTAGTACACGCAGGTTAGAGAAAACAACAGAGAGTTGTCTTTTGGTAACTGTTGGTAAGAAAGCCAGCCACATGATTCTCAGATCGTGTATGTTATAGCTATACTTCTTTTTTCATCACTTTTTCTTGAATAACGTGAAAATCTACTTTAAAAGGGAAACAAAAAAAATCCTAAGATACTGAACTGAGACATGACCCTTATACCAATGCCACTATAAAGGATATTGTGCACCATCTAAAGATTAAGGAACTAAATATCCTTCAGAGAGTCCAGGAAACAGAAATTGTTGCTTTCATGGCCACCATCAATAATCATCTGGCCTGACCTCAGGTCCTAAAAGACACATCAAGATTTAAAAAAACAAAAAACAAAAAATTGACACTGCAGTTATATGTTTTGGTCAGGCAGTAACAGATAGAAGACTATGAGGAAGCTGAGGTACATGCAGAATAGATAATAAAGACAATGCAGGAAATTCTATAAAGGACCCTCTGCCCACAATTGAGTTGAATAAACCATTAGCAGCCCACCTCCATGAGAAATGGAGTATGTGATGAAAATGTGTGTGCATACCAGTTATATGTCCTTTAGACCCTGAATCGGTGATCAATCCAGGACTAGTGGATGAAGTGAACCCATATATGCCGCCAGACTACTAGAAAAGGCACATGAAATCATACCTATTTTTCCTTCTTTTTTCTTTTTGGTAGAAGAAGTCATACCTATTGATGATGCTGCATCCTCCAATTCTTGAGGTCTCTCTGATTTCACTATGCCTATTCTGCTCTTCTTTATTTGATGATTCATGTTTGAGAAACAAGTTCACTGGTTTTTTCTGATTCAATTGCACCAGAAAAATTATTTCTAGTGGCCGACCAACTAATTCCCAACATACATCACGAGTATGTTGATACAAGCCACAAAAGTGTACAATGGACCTCATCCTTAACAATATTGGACAGTCCACAACTGTGCCCACCACCACCACCACTGCAACCAACCTAACCACCTCAATGATCTTGACCTTGATTACCATCCCCGTGACCACCACCACAACCATCAATGGCACTAGTTAAGGCTGATCGATCATATATGCTAGGAGTTTAAGGGCGGCCAAGTGGTTAACATCATTTATCTCCCATTTTTCACTTTAGAGAAGTGTGAATACTGTTCCCAAAGCTGCAAGTGGATCTTGACTTAGTATCTCTGCACCTACTGCCTCATAATCTGAATTTAGACCTCTAAAAAAGATAAATGATATGTTGGATTTCTAATTCTTGTTCCTATTCATTTGTATAACAAGCTAAGTTCAAGCAACATCCCTCTGAGCTTAGCATAAAATCCCAGGGGAAAATTACCCTGTTTGAACTGTGACAACTCTCTTGTTAACTGATAGGCCCATGCATTATTCTTATTAGCATGTGTGATGTGCATGGGTAGCAGAAATAGAATCTCATAATTCTTTGGCAGTTTGACAGCAGCAAATTTTAGCTGAACTTCATCCTGCATGGATATTTTCAGCTTCCAGTCTCTATATTTTGGATCATCCATAGGTGGTTATACAATCCACCCATATCCTTCATCTTCACCTCTCTAACAATCCTTCGGTCGAGCTTGTAAGTGCACAAAAACTCACAGACTCGGGGGGTAGTGTTCTTGAGACTCACTGAGGAGGACGAAGGCTGAAGCTCCTCATTGATGATGGAAGAACCGATGCCTGAGAACCTGGAAGAGGGAGAAGAAACAGGTCAGAGGACCCTGGCTGTGGGCAGCGCAGGGCTCTCCGATGCCTAAGTCAGTATGAGAACTGGACAGTAGGATGGAGATTTGGAGAAGATGGAGTTTGGGCATGGCGTACCAGAGTTATTGGCCTCTGGATCTGGGGGGTTGGATTGGATCCTTTGCTCTCTGCGCCTGCTGCTCCTTATATGGACAGGAAGAGAGAGAGAAAGAGGGCTCCGTGCTCTGACTGGAAGTCTTATCGCAATCCATCTGTCACATCGGGCCATACCCTGGCGCCTAGGGAACTGTGGACGCCGCTCTGTCAGAAGGCATGGGCGGTATGGGAGGCTCTGTCAGATGATATGGGCGGTGCCCTTGTCTTGTCGCACGTGCTGTAGCGTGCATGAGTGTCCAAGGGAGGACAGCTGTCAGCCCCTGCCTTGGCTAGCTCTGGCATCCTGACCGAGGTCAGGGTGTGTTGCCGAGGTCGGGGAGCCGAGGTCGGGGGCGACCTTGACTTGGCTGGAGACCTCGCAGGGACGCCGAAGTGGAGGATCGGGATGAAGTCCCTAGCCGAGCTAGGGATGCCCTGGCGAGGTGGAGCTCATGAGCGTATAGCCGAAGTGGAATCACTTGGCCGAGCTGGAGGCTAGCACTATCGCCGAAACCGAGCCTTGCCGAGATGGGCTAGTTGGCGCTGGAGCACGAGATGGAGCATCAGGCCAGTATTCCGGTGAGTTCGGAAATATCCCCACACAGAGCTCATTTGACCTTGAACTCCTATGTATTCTATACAAACAAACAGACCCTAAAATGTCATTGTAACATCTAGTGTGGAATCTAAATAAACTCTTGGGTACTTTCTTTGACTTGAATGATCTCTGTTCTGCGGTACAGGCTACAAGTTCCAACTAATATGGTATAGAGACTGCTTTGGTAGGTGAGTGCAAAGGAAATTGACTGGACCATATGGCAAGCTTTCATTAACAAGAAAATACATGTTTTTCGAATTGGGCATCTGCAGATTTTTTGAGGGACTGGGTTAGTCTATTTCTGTAAACTTTTACAACAGAGAATTGTATGTCTTCTCCATTGTGACCAAATGGAGACACAGAACTAATTTGTTGAGTGCTGGCATTCTACTCAGAGAATGAAATGGGTATGAAATAGAAAATGGGAAAGATCTCAGCCCTGCAGGTTTCTAACAAAGAAAATGCAATGCATGCATATATATATATATATATATATGCTTACATTATTCATGTAAACCATCAGATTAAAACTGCACTGCATGATAGCTAGTCCCCGATGAATAGGTGCAGCACAAAAAGCATGCTTGAACTCCTACTGAGCCAATAGTGTTTTCTTCTTCATCATTCAGTGATGAATATCACTCTATAGGGCCATCACCTATAATGGGGAAACGTTCGATAATGGTGCCTTCATGAAGCACAGGCACAATGTAGACATTCTGGAAGCATAAAAGACATGAATATGGTAAATCCTTTATATTAAAGCATGAAATAAATGTTAAAATTGGAATATTGGATATAAGAAGGAAAAAGAAAAGGCCAAGGGGATGTTTAGCTTGCCAGAATTCCATAGAAATACACAAGAAAGCCCACCTTTACATTTAAAAAAGCTGTTTGGAGAACCTATTTCCATTTTCTTTCGTGTGGCACATAATACGCACATTCCACCTCGTAAGATTCCAATGCAAGCACTGAAATAATAATTCCTGGATTTCCATAAGAAAACCCACTTTTATTTTTATCAATTTCCTTCGCATTTCATAGATCCAAAAGCCTCAAAACTCTTTCACAGTTATTTCAAACTTCATAGAGCCCCCATCCTTATTCACGATTATATCAAACAAGTTGTAGTGTGTTCCAATCTAGCCCTGCGATCATCACCCATTACATGATTCCATCTTCTAAACTTCCAGTCCAAGCACAGAAATACAACTCCTGGATTTCCATTATATTATATATATATATATATACAAAACCCACATTGTATTTTATCTATTTCTTTTAATTTCATAGACCCTAGCAGCCCCTGAGCTATAACCCTTTTAAGAGTCATTTCAATCTTCCCAGAATTTCCATCAGCATAAAAGTCCCAATCTAGCCATGGGATCCTCAGCCATTGCATGGCAACCTACTCAAATTTTCCATAAAACACCTTTCCATGGTTTTCCTCTCTCCACATTCTTTGATTTCTGACTGTAATATATTTTGATCATGGGTTTTCCATTACTGACAGAAAACACCCTAAAAATGCAATTTTCGAACTGTTTATGCCTCTAAAAGAGAAAAAGAGAATCCTCATCTAGAAAGTTCCCATTTCCATTTCAGACAAAATGCAAACAAGACCCAGATAAACAAGACAAACATCAAAGAAAAATTTGACAAGTTCCGTACCAGAGACGGAGGGGCGTGAGGAATGCAGCATTTCTCCCAACGCGTTTAAACATCCGGATTTCACGTTAGCAAAGGAAGCTGAGGGAAAGTAGAATTGTTGTAATAAGTGGCGATGACGTGGGTCCAACTCTTTCATATCATGTTAGAGAGAGAACAGCTGGAGATTTTATAAAAAGCTGTGGACAGTTTTCATCACGGCCAAACAACCCCGGAAACTAGGAATAGTTTTATTTATTTTACATTTTTTTTCTTCTAAATCAAAACTAGGAATCCCATAGTTAATATAGGAAAAATATTTATTTATTAAATCAGAAGGCATTCTTCAGTCCTTAGTGTCTAGAACCTCGTGCCTGCCTTCTTGATCTCACTTCGAAAACGCAGATCGCAGTTTTCAGAGCAGAACCCTGCTCAGAGTATAGTTCAGCTATTTTTGAAATATGGTTTAGCCGGAGCAAACAGTGTAAAATTTTTAGTTTTTTTTCTTTAAGCTTGTTATTTATCTTTTGAATGAAGAAACTTTTTTTTACTGATTAATTATTATTTATTTTATATTATCAAATTGAAAAGTGAAATTTTTTTTCCATTTTTAATATTTAAATATGGGAAAATATTCAAGTGAGAACTAGTTCTCACTAATTATATGAGAACTTTTTTGCGGGGCCCAACTAGCAACCCATCCAAACCTAGCAACCAATAGGGAACCCCTTATAGTCACTAATCCCAAGAATTGGCACACGTTCGAATAGAATGAACCATTGGATCGAGGGTTGAAATTTCTTTTGAATATGAAGTCATTAAAATTGTGGGCCACGGATGAAGGGGTTAGGGGCATTGGTTTGGGGTTAAACTTGATACTTGCGGTGGTCTCATATAGATCTTTTCATCCCCCCCGGTCCCATCCCCTAATGGGGCTCACAATTGGGCCCCACAAAAAAGTTCTCATATAATATGTGAGAACTAGTTCTCACCTGAATATTACCCTTTAAATATATGGATAAGATATATTTGTTCTCATTAATTAGTTGTTTATAAACCCACAAACATTATGTTGTATACATATTTCGAAAATATAATTATTTTAAATTTAGTGTTTCAGTGCTCCCACCCTTGCTTTGCGCTTTGGACACCTAGCTCCACTCTAGGGCCGGCAAAATGTTACGTGAAGCTAACCCAATCCGAATTTGATTTGTCAAACCCAACCTGCCAAATATACAGTCAAAAGTGACGGCTTCCGGACCAATATAAGAATGGATTGAGTTAGGGTTGGCCCGCCTAACCTAGCATACCCCTCTAATAAGTCCCTAAATCCAAACGGACTCATATTTTCAAATTTGAGAGATATTTGGAGTTTTTTTTCACGTTAATGACTTTCCAGTTTCCACTTTTCGATTTCGTTTCAACTATTATTAGTAGTTTCCAAATCTCGATCTCACTTGGAACTTTAAGAATTTCGCGGGTGTAGGTGCAAAAAATAACGACCCACAATAAGGGGGGTGCCTTAGAGGACTTACCCAAGTGAGATTAGGGACACCGATGCCTGCGCCTGGAGCCTGAGAAAAGGAAGGAGAAATGCAGGTCAGAGGACCCTGGCCTGGGCGGCGCAGGGCTCTCCGATGCCTAAGTTAGTATATGAACTAAGCAGAGGGAGGAGATTTTTGGGGAAGAAGATGGCATACCAGAGTGGTAATGGCGTCCCCCTTCCTCTGGAGCTGTCGCTCCGTTTATGTAGAGGAAGAGGAGGCAAAGGAGTAGTTGGCTGTCTTGTCGTAGCCCATTTTGTCAGGTACTAGGGAGGCGCGGTCTCATCGTAGCCTGTCTGGTCCCGTCGTAGCCTGTCTTGTCCCGTTAGGCCATATCCTGGCGCCTTGGGAGCTGTGGACGGCGATCTGTCAGGAGATACGGGCTATCCCCTTGTCTTGTCGCACGGGCCATAGCGTGCTTGAGCGTCCATGGGAGGACAGCTGTCAGTGCTCACTACTTTCATCGATATGAGGCGCTTGGCCGGGATGGAGTGTCGTGCCGGGTGAGACCTGGCGGAGATGTAGGGCCATGGCACTGTTGCCGAAGTGGAAGGGCCTGGTACTGTCGCCGGGCTGGGCAGCCGAAGTGGGATGCTTTGCCGAAGTGGAGTGTCTGGTCTTGCTAAGGCGTGCATTGCCGAGGTGGGGGAGTTGCCGGGATGGACTTGCCGGAATGGATTTGCTGATGGGC
Source organism: Litsea cubeba (assembly GCA_012931725.1). NCBI lineage: Eukaryota > Viridiplantae > Streptophyta > Magnoliopsida > Laurales > Lauraceae > Litsea > Litsea cubeba. Next base: position 15,288,469 of record CM022950.1, on the reverse strand, counting down.
CCCCCGGGATGGAGCACCTTGTCCAGGATTCTCTTGGGATTTTCCCCACACAAAGTCCCCCAGCTTCTGAGCTCAATAGGCTGCTCTTTTTGAGGTTAGAAGGTGAGTATCATGGAAGACAACATTTGTGCCTCGGAGCTGCTCATAGTTTTGAGATGACTGGCTGGCAATGGACCGGAGCTGGAGGGTGCATTGTTGCTGAAAGCCAAGAGAGATGGCTCATTTATTTAGGAGTATGCAGCTACTGCTGCTGAGGAGGCAAGCTGAGGAGGAGGCGAGCTATAGACTGGGTGCTGCTGCTAAACCGGAGACTGGCACTGCTGCCGAGCCGGAGGAAGGATTTCCTGCCGTACTGGAGGCTGGCGCTGCTGTGGAGCTGCGAACTGGCATGAGGCCGAAACCGGAGACTGGCACTGCTGCCGAGCCGGAGGAAGGATTTCCTGCCGTACTGGAGGCTGGCGCTGCTGTGGAGCTGCGAACTGGCATGAGGCCGAAACCGGAGACGCACTGCTGCCGAGCCGGAGGAAGGATTTCCTGCCGTACTGGAGGCTGGCGCTGCTGTGGAGCTGCGAACTGGCATGAGGCCGAGGTGGAACCAGAGTAACTGCCAACCTGGAATCCGGCACTGATGCCGAGCTGAGGACTGTCATGAGGACGAGGTGATACGGAACGGTCTCTACGGCAGTCTTGTCGAACTGCCATTGGCCGAAGTGGCCAGCTTTTGGCCGAGACGAACTGCCTTGCGACAGTGGATCCAGAGACAGTGGATCCAGAATCCCGCTGGTTGCGGAGCTGTGAGCATGAGTTCGGCAACGGTCTTTGAGGGGTGTAAAAACCCATACTTTAGGAATCCGGCCGAGTGTCCGAACTCGAGGCCTTCTCCAGGGTCCAGGACCCGGAGCTTTAGGAAACGACCGAGTTTGGACTCGAGGCCTTTTCCAGGGCGGTAGACCCGGAGCTTTAGGAAACGACCGAGTGTGGACTCGAGGCCTTTTCCAGGGCGATGGACCCGGACCTTTAGGAAACGACCGAGTGTGGACTCGAGGCCTTTTCCAGGGCGATGGACCCGGACCTTTAGGAAACGACCGAGTGTGGACTCGAGGCCTTTTCCAGGGCGTTGGACCCGAAGTGTGTCCAAGACACGGGGGCTTTAGGAAAGGCTGAGTGTAGGAACTCCAGGCCATTTCCAGGGCGTAGAGCCTTGATTGTGTTCAAAACACGGCCTTGATTGTGTTCAAAACACGGGGCTTTAGGAAAGGCTGGGTGTAAGAACTCCAGGCCATTTCCAGGGCGTAGAGCCTTGATTGTGTTCAAAACACGGGGCTTTAGGAAAGGCTGGGTGTAAGAACTCCAGGCCATTTCCAGGGCGTAGAGCCTTGTAGGGTGAAGACCCTGAGTTTAGGAATTGGCCGAGTGTCCGAACTCGAGGCCTTTTCCAGGGCTGTTAACCCTTGGAGATGGGTGAAGACCCTGAGTTTAGGAATTGGCCGAGTGTCCGAACTCGAGGCCTTTTCCAGGGCTGTTAACCCGTGACTTGTCTTTCTGGCACTCGCCGAGGTGGAGAAGCCTGGGTGTACGAACCCGAAGGCAGTCTCGATGGCACTGGCCGAGACCAACATGAGGCCAAACCTGTGAAGCGCGTAGCTAGCACGAGGGCGATACCAACATGAGGTCGTTAGATGCGGTCGAGACCATCATGAGGCCGAAACCAGCGTGAGGTGGAGACCAGCACGTGGACGGACCAGCATGAGGTCGTCAGATGCGGTCGAGACCATCATGAGGCCGAAACCAGCGTGAGGTGGAGACCAGCACGTGGACGGACCAGCATGAGGTCGTCAGATGCGGTCGAGACCATCATGAGGCCGAAACCAGCGTGAGGTGGAGACCAGCACGTGGACGGACCAGCATGAGGTCGTCAGATGCGGTCGAGACCATCATGAGGCCGAAACCAGCGTGAGGTGGAGACCAGCACGTGGACGGACCAGCATGAGGTCGTCAGATGCGGTCGAGACCATCATGAGGCCGAAACCAGCGTGAGGTGGAGACCAGCACGTGGACGGACCAGCATGAGGTCGTCAGATGCGGTCGAGACCATCATGAGGCCGAAACCAGCGTGAGGTGGAAACCAGCACGTGGACGGACCAGCATGAGGTCGTCAGCTAAGTGACAAAAGGTTCCGTCTAGTTGCCCCCGAGTTGGAAGAGATTCCTGCAGAGCTGGGGGCTACTAGCGAGCTGGAGATATCCGCTGAGCTGGAGACGTCCGCCGCGCTGGAAGCATCTGCCGAGCTGGAAGCGATACGATCGCTGTCGCGGAGGTTGAACTGCTCCCGGGCCCGGTTGCTTCTGCTCTTCAGGGCGCGTCTTTCGGGGGGTAGAGTCGAGGTCGAATCCTTAGAGGATGAACCCGACCGAGTATCCTGCTGTTGGTCGCCTGCTTGGCCAGATCTTGCTCCTGACCTCTCTCGGCGGGGGACCGTCGGCAGCTGTGTCGACAATGCAATAGGTTCCTTTTCCTTTCTGGCTCTTCGAGGCATGGTGTTTGGAAAGATTTGGAGAAGGTTGGGAAGGCTGGGATATTGCTTTCCCACAGACGGCGCCAATTGTAGGTGCAAAAAATAACGACCCACAATAAGGGGGGGGGTGCCTTAGAGGACTTACCCAAGTGAGATTAGGGACACCGATGCCTGCGCCTGGAGCCTGAGAAAAGGAAGGAGAAATGCAGGTCAGAGGACCCTGGCCTGGGCGGCGCAGGGCTCTCCGATGCCTAAGTTAGTATATGAACTAAGCAGAGGGAGAGATTTTTGGGGAAGAAGATGGCATACCAGAGTGGTAATGGCGTCCCCCTTCCTCTGGAGCTGTCGCTCCGTTTATGTAGAGGAAGAGGAGGCAAAGGAGTAGTTGGCTATCTTGTCGTAGCCCATTTTGTCAGGTACTAGGGAGGCGCGGTCTCATCGTAGCCTGTCTGGTCCCGTCGTAGCCTGTCTTGTCCCGTTAGGCCATATCCTGGCGCCTTGGGAGCTGTGGACGGCGATCTGTCAGGAGATACGGGCTATCCCCTTGTCTTGTCGCACGGGCCATAGCGTGCTTGAGCGTCCATGGGAGGACAGCTGTCAGTGCTCACTACTTTCATCGATATGAGGCGCTTGGCCGGGATGGAGTGTCGTGCCGGGTGAGACCTGGCGGAGATGTAGGGCCATGGCACTGTTGCCGAAGTGGAAGGGCCTGGTACTGTCGCCGGGCTGGGCAGCCGAAGTGGGATGCTTTGCCGAAGTGGAGTGTCTGGTCTTGCTAAGGCGTGCATTGCCGAGGTGGGGGAGTTGCCGGGATGGACTTGCCGGAATGGATTTGCTGATGGGCCCCCCGGGATGGAGCACCTTGTCCAGGATTCTCTTGGGATTTTCCCCACACAATATCGTCTCAATATTTTTAATGGCCCGTTATTTCCAGTTCCTATTGGAGAATGACATCTCAAACATATTATAGAAGGGGACCTTTTGGGGTTGTTGGTGTTTGTCGTTTTTCTTCTCTATGTTCAGTGATTACGTTCCTTCTAAACCTAGGCTTTTGAATCTTGAGGCTATGTTCAGTGATTACGTTCCTTCTAAACCTAGGCTTTTGAATCTTGAGGCTAAAGTACAAAACCATGATCGTCATTGTGGTGATTTTTGTTCCATCTTTTAACTGTGTTAGATATGTTCTTTGGGTTTTCGGGGATTGATGGTGTTGGATAGGTTGGGTTATTTTATAAGTCTTAAAAGGTTTTACCTTAAATTGATGGGGATTTTACCAAAAATTAAAATAACTTTAGTTGGCAACTGCACCAATCCTGAAACTTTAGCCAGTAGTGCACCAAACATGGAATCCGTATAGAAAAAGTGACTTTTTTCACCATTTTTTTTGTAGTCGCATTCGACTTTTATTTTCTGTGTTGAGGGTCGTACCCTAAGCTCTTCATCTTCTTCCTTCTTCCTCGAGTGTTCAAGTTTTCGATTAGATGATTGGAAGATCTAACCTAGTAAATTGCCAATCTGCCCCAAAAGTGTTGTTGGTGGGTTGGTCAATTTAAGAAAGGTTCGGTCCCTAATAAATGTTGTCGATTGGTTGCACATCATGTGAATTGCTGGTGCCCTGTTCTCTTCCTCATCTCCGGTTTTCTTGTTGGTAGCGTCTTTTATTTTAGGCCATTGGTGTCTTCTTGTATGGGCATGATTTTTCTGGCCCAAAGCACAAATGAGCGTGGATCATAGCTTTTGAATTGCTCCTCCAATCCATTCTTCCAATTTAGCAAAATCTGTTTCACGTGATGTTGCACAAAACCATAGCATGCTAGAAATTTGGGTTTGAAATTGCAAGAGCTTTTATCCGGAAGGATCCTCTATGAGAAATTTACGAAAAAAAGTGGCAGATCTTTCAGTCCTCTCTTCCTTTTAACCGAACACTCGAGAAAGAAGAAGATGAAGAGGTTATGCCTGCTCAGGGTCAAATGTAACCCTCACTTGTTATAGCGAGGGTCAAAAATGAAGGTCGAATGCGACCACAAGAAAAATGATGAAAAAAGTTACTTTTTTCTGTACGGATTTCCTGTTTAGTGCACTACTGGCTAAAGTTCCATGTTTGGTACAGTGGCCACTTAAAGTTATTTTTTTGGTAAAATCTTCTTTTATGTATGTCATATTCAAATTTCAATGGCTATCACTAATGGCTCAATGCTTTTTAGCACTTCACGACATCATTACGTATTAAGTCTTTAACTTTATAAATATTTAATGGATTTTTTATGTTGGGCTTCATGAATTCCTTATCTTCTAATGTTCATGGCTTGGTGTCTTGTTGATCATTAGTTGAGTTTTTTTTTTTTATTTTGCGCGACGTTTCAAGAGGTTTGGAGTTTTAATTGAAATTGATTTCTATTACATTACTAAAAAGCCTTTTCCAATGATTTTTCCTTCTAATATTATTAATACTATGTTTTTGAAAGTAGAGTTTATAATAATCCTCGTTTGTTTTATTGTAAAAAGGAATCTTTTGTCGCTGGTGGTTGTTGATAGGGCTGATCAACCGGATTTCCTGTCCGGTTTTCAGACCGGAATCCGGTCGGACTGGATTTCCGGTCCGGTTGGACCACTTAAAGTGGTCCGGACCGGTTTCTATTTTTTGTTTTTTCATTTTTTTTCTTTTTTTTTTATTTTTTTTTTCATTTTCATCTCACATCTAAAAAGTGGGCAAATGTCAAATGAATGAATGATGGGTTTTACAAATGGGTGATGGGTTCATGCCTCATGGGCTCATCAATATGAAAAAAAATATTTTTTATTATTTTAATAAATGCGGTCCGGTCCGGTCCAGACCGGACCACAAAAGGCCTGGACCGGACCGGACCGGACCGGACCGGATTTGGACCACTAAGACCGCAAATCCGGTCCGGTCTGGTCCGGTCCAGTCTGCGGTCCGGTTCTGTGCAGTCCTAGTTGTTGAACACCCCCAAGTGCAAGGGTGCATAGCAATACATCCCGGTGAACATGGGGTCAAATCCACAAGGAGCAGTTTCAATTAAGTGTTTTTCAACCTGTCCTAAAGTTAGTTCTAACCTAAATAAAAATCTAACAAATTACAGAAGATCACTAATTAACTGAGATTAAAAGTAATTACAAACTTTTAAAAGAAACCTAATTTAAAAACAAACCTAGACTATCAAACCCTAGCTAACTAAAACCTGCAAAAACATAAGATAAAATCAAAACAACCAATTTGATATGATAAAAAATTAGAATTAAATAACTGAGAAATGAAAGTGTTAAAAAGGGTGGAAAAAAGTAAGTAATTCGAGAACTTGGAAATCCACTAATGCGTAAGCATTGAAAATACGGATGACTTAGCTTCTTCCCCTCTTTTCAGAGTTAGAAAAAGATACGAATATTTGAATTCAAGTCGCCAAAATCAGCGTTTTTCAATGATTACACTCCAAAGTATATGATATATCTATTACCGAAAATAAGTGCATATCAAAGGATTAAGTCAAAGAAAACAAACCAACACATCAATTACCCATACTTAAGAGGAGTTGCTTGCACGTATTAATCAATCAAAGCTTTGTTTCATTCCTTGTAACTTGAATTACATGAAAACAAAGCACTCCTCTTCATCATTCTCCTAAACAAAGCCTTTCAAATAGTGCCTAGATGAACCAGAAGGGGGGCAGTGGAGAAGGGGATTACAGAGAGAAAGGTGGAAGGATATGGATAGGACGTCCTCTATTGTGAACTAAAAGGCTTGGGGCTGGACGGGTCCCCCTTGGTTCCCTTCTATAGTTCTTGGTCTCTCATGTGTACAAGGAATTTGTTTCCTCTTTGGACTTTATATCCTCCTATGCATAGACTCCTAGTTTAATCTCCAAGCAAAGACTCTCCTTTAGCAACAATATGAACTTCAAAATCCAAATTATATTTGTTTCTAAGCTTGGTCCCTTATCCTTCAAGACTTTCCATGTTGGGCTCCACAAAGGATCTTCAATGCTGCAAACTTTGGGATTTCTTGCAATTCTCGTTTAATTTTACAGCAGTCAACTTCCCAATGTCATATATCCCTCAATATAGCTCTGATTGACGTTATCTTGGGTTCTACAGATATCTACTCGAAAAGAATTTCTAACGATGGATGGGTTGCGCCAATCCGACACTCAGTTTGAAAGTTATGGACGTTACAAGTTGCTGCCCTTGAAAAAAATGGAAATAATTATGCAATACTTTAACCTTCCGTGGGACATCCAAGCGCAAGTGGAACCCCTTTATTGGACGTCCAAGGGAGCTTGGAATCTTTCTTTGTGTGTGCTTGATTCACCTTCCATCTTTGCTTGCTTTCTTGCTTGCATATTTGACTTTTCAACCCCCCTTAGTAAACTTTCCTCTTTTTTTTTGACTTGTTATTTATTTTGAGTTTTAAAGCTTGGAAACCAATAGCACTTTCCAAATCTGAATTCTCTCTTCCTTAGGCTTGAATTTCTGACTTTTAACTTTCCAAGATTAACTTTTCAATTCTCCAAGGATTCCTAGAGTCTTGCCAAAACAGGGAGCTTCCAAGTGGGAATTCCCACCTTGGGATTCATGCCCAAGGTGGACCCCACATGTGTGTGACAATTCTTTCTCTTCTTCTCCTTTTCTTCTTTTGATTTCTCCCCAATTTCATCTTAATGTGGGCCCCGAATGTTTAATGTTTCTTACACAAATTAAAAGAACTAATTTCAGCTATAATAAATTTTAAGAAACTCACATGTACCATGCATGGGACCCAAACATGCATAATAATGTACCAATTTGACCCAATTTCCATGAAACACACATTGGTGCAAAAATAGCAGGTATGCTATTTTGAAATAAAAAGGCTAATTGGTGTGATGATCAAATGATGCAGAATAATGATTTCTTAAAGATCATGTATTGTAATGAATTTTGACGAGTTTTGACTTAAATTCCAACTTGATGCCCGCCCAAATGCATGAAATTGTGAAATTCTATGAAATTCGATCCAATTAATCCTAATTAAGTCCAAAAATTCACATGAAATGATGAATTAATGATGCATTATTGTAGACTTATAAGCGGTGTTCATTGATGTTCTCTTCAATCAGGCTTATATTAGAATCCTTGTTTGTTTGTAGGCTTTTTAGGTCGTGAAGATTCAGTGATCTTATTGTTGGCAGAACATGAGTTTTTGAATCTTCGAGACTACTAGTGCAGAAGGGTCATGTCCACCAATGCGGGATTATGGTAAAAGCTTCAAACATTGGTAGTAGAAGTAGCATAGAAAAAGTAGCGTAGTCGGTAAGCAAGAAGAAGTTATAGTAGCTATAGTCGTGTGGGTCTGAGATGGGTGGGAGGAAACAGTCAGTATGGTGGGTTCGGATCTAGTACATAAGAAGAAGAAAGAACATGAGTAGGACTAGGAGAAAGAAGACTGTTACGCACAGACATCTCAGTAGGGTCTTGGAAATATGGTGTGTTCTAACATGGGTAGGAAGAATAAATAGTATGGTTTTTAAAATAGGTAGAGTAAAAACGAAGATAAATCATGGTTTTGACTTTTGAAGATGTGGTGCTACATCTAAATGTTTCACTTCTTTCCATTTATAAATACTTGGGGATTTGACATATTGGCCCCTCTTAGACACTTTTGTGTCAATTGCATGACTCTTAGTTAGCTAATGTCATCAGAGTCATTTGACTCTGGTCCACCTTGTATTTTTTACTTTTCTGCCATGGATCCCATGATATCATGGGATCCAAATTAAAAAGCCCATACATTAAAAAAAATCCATAGACCGTACGTCTTTCCCCTCTTCACCTTTTCATTTTTCACTAAGCAGCAAGAGACCGACCCTGTTTCTGCAACATTTGGGTTCTTCATCTATCTAATCCCCTTCTTCATCTTTTTTTTTTTTTTTGTCATCTTTCTAATCCTCTTCTACAACAACTGTGGAATGAGCTCGGATTCGGTTTTGAGAGACCGTATGGTTGCATCTCGATGTGGGATTTGAACAGAGGGGAGATTCTGAGCTCATTCATTGCCGGACGGAGCCAAGTTCCGGCGACAACCACGCCGTCGCCGGCGGTGGCCGTGTACGCCGGAGTGGCGGGGATGAGATTCTGGGACGCAAGGGTCGGGAGTCAGACTTCGGCGGCGGAGTGGAAGATATGTTGGGGGCCGTTAGTGATGTCTCGGTGCTGCAATGTGATGAGATCATACCTGATTTAGGGTGAGCCACAGTAAAAGCCGTCCGAGGACACGGTTGTCTGTAAATAGATTTCAGCTGTTGATACTTAGTATATGAATGGATGGATTTGGCTGTATATGGCCATCTTAAAATTGATTCTTCTTTCCTTGGATCGTTTGATTTTTTTTGCTTGATTAAATCTTACTTTTAATTGTATATACTTTTAGGCTGCGTTTGTGTAGCTCGATTAGCCCTTGGAAAAAAAGAGAAATAGTGCCCTTCTCAATATAGTTTGGTGCAGTGACGTAAAAGTTAGAAACCCTTCATTTTAACCTTCATTAGATGTGAGAGAGATTTTCATTAGTTGGGTTCTTTTTCATTTCCTTGTCTCTGTTGGGTTTTTGTAGGAAATGGGTTTATATTTTGGTTGAGAGAAAGTTAGTATTGGAGGTGAAGAAAGAAAATGCAGACGTTTGTATTGAACACACAGAAAAGCCATGCTATCATGGGATTATCCCATGATAGCATGGCTTTTCTGCAATACATTTGGGTGAAACGTTAGTCCAACTAAAAAAACGATGCCCATGTAGACTTCAAAATCATGGTCATGTGATTACAAAATGTTATTGATTCCTATTAAAATACAAATGTTACTTACAAAATTCAGACAATTTGCAAAAAAAAGAAATACCTGAAAAAGCCATGATATCATGGCTTTTCTGCAATACATTTGGGTAAAATGTTTGTCCAACAACAAAGCATTAAAAACAATGCCCATGTAGACTTAGAAATGATGGCCATGTGTCAATTTTACACGCTCTATCATTATTGATTCCTAAATAAAATGATCTTTATTACTTACAAAATGCAGACAGTTTGTAATATAGAAACTACAAAGGCCATGATATCATGGGATTATCCCATGATATTATGGCTTTTCTGCAATACATTTGAGTAAAATGTTAGTCCAATAACAAAACATTAGAAATGATGCCCATGTAGATTTATTTTGCATTGTATGTCATTATGTTTTCCCCCTTAAAATATAGAATTCATTACAACAGTTGAGGGGGATTCCGATAAAACCCACCATATCATGTGAATAGTGGTTGAAGAGAACAGGTGAGTTCCATGGTTTCATGGGACTGTGCCATGATATCATGGCTTCTCTGCAGCATATTGTGGCAAAAAGGTCTCCAACAATAGAACACTAGAAAAAATTAACCATGTAGATTTAGTTTCCAGAGGACAATATCCAATTCCACAAAATGGTATTCACAAAATATATCCACCTACAAATACAAAAGGTTTCCAGTTACATCATCAAAAAATACTTGCATTCAAAAAATCACACATAATTTAGTGCTCTTGAATAAATTGATGCTGATGTGTCCTTGAATAAATTGATGCTGATGTGTTGACCGGAGAAGAAGGACCCATTTGGGTGACTTCACTTCCTTCATGCACAGATAGAATCCACTGCTGATAAAATACTTGGTGACTTCACTCTCTTCAAATACTCTTGCTTCAGCCCATTCAAACCTTCGGCAAATGGATCAATGGCATATGCGTTCAACCCTCTTGTCCGCCCCGGTGCACCCCCTTTAAGCAAAGATGCATCAAACACGTATCTACATGGATTAAAGGAAATGTAAGCATTCAGTAGGTAATTTTCATGTAAAACAAGGAAATGCAGATCACGAGCTCTTTGATCTTTTCTTACTTTCCAAAAAGAGGTCAGTAACAGGACTCTGGTGACTCCTCCATTAACCCCTCCAGCTGCTCCCGCATCCTCTCCAAAGCTTTATCCAGACCATAGAAGTCCTTGAAAACTAGAGCTTCAGTGGAGGCAAGTTGGAGCAGACTCCTAGTAGCCATTAGTGACTTAAAAACACAATAACAAGCAATGAAGAACCCAAATTATTTTATAAGAACCCTCTTCGTTGACAAAAAAAAAAAAGAGAGAAGAGGATTAGAAAAAGATGAAGAACCCCAAATGTTGCAGAAGCAGGTCGATCTCTTGCTGTAAGTGAAAAAAAAAAGAGGGGGAAATGAAAAGGTGAGAAGGAGAAAGACGTACGGTCTAGGGATTTTTTTAATGTATGGGCTTTTTAATTTGGATCCCATGATATCATGGGATCCAGGGCAGAAAAGTAAAAAATACAAGGTGGACCAGAGTCAAACGACTCTGGTGACATTATGTTACTAAGAGTCATGCAATTGACACAACAGTGTCTAAGAGGGGCCAATGTGTCAAATCCCCTAAATACTTTAATAAGAATCATATGGGAGCTCAATCAGCCCTTTGCTTATTTGAAACTGATTTTCAACGGTGTGAGTATGCATCAATATCACAACAACAAGCCCATTTGGTTTTTAATTTTTTACCATTTAACATTTGATTAATTTTTTTCCCATGGATCGTATTAGGATCCTTACTGTACATGCACCCCGAGATGTTCTAAATGTGTAAAACCAAACACACAACACTAGAATGCATTGTTTTCAAACCATCAAGTTTTTCATAGTTAAAATTAGAAGATGTACGTGTTTTTCCACTGTAATACAATCATCCAACTCAATGGGGGCATATATGGCCAGTAGAAAATTGATTTATCTTCATTGTAGGTGAAGAGTTCTGAATTCTTATCTTAATGGTTTTTGTGGATGTTCAGGCATTATTTTGACGTATGAGATGTTTGGAACTTGAAATAGAGTGGAATTTAAAATCCAAAATCTAAGACATTACAAGTTTAGATCAACTATCTTTGAAATGAGTGAATCATGACAACCATAATTTACTTTATTTCTTGCAACTGGACTTTGGTTAAATATGTCGTCGTGAGTGGATAATGATTTTGACCACATTGATGAAATGAGTGACGATGATATTAATGTTATAGAATCACACTAACTCCAAAAGTTAAAAGTAAATGTCAAAAAAAGTGCTCATCTTCGGTATGAAAGTTTTATGAGAGAATTACTAATAAAGATGGGAATGAAAGAGCTCAGTGCATAAAAATGTGGTGTGAAGTATTTTATTGATAGGAAAACAATTGAGACATTGGCCATGTATCGTCATTTAAAGAGTTTCCGAAGAAATGAAACTCATGATGTGGGTAAGTTACTCTATCTCAATCAGGTGGAGTCCGTCCAAACAAAATAGAACAGGATGTCCTTCTTGAGAAAATAGCAACAGCTATTTTTAGGCATGACTACCCCTTCAATCTCGTAGAACGTGAGGGATTTAGGGATCCATACAGCTACTTAAATCTAGATTCGGAACCCATACATCGTAACACTGCAAAAGCTGATGTACATGTTGAAATTGCATAAGAAGCATAAAGATAATCTTTGTCAAAAGTTAGTATTAAGTTCTAGAAGAATATGTCAAACATCAAACTTGTGGACCTCCATCACCCATGTTGGATATATTTGCCTTACAATACATTTTAGGGATTTTTACTAAAAAAGTGTTCCTATACTCGTATTATACGAATTTAACTACAAATACATTCAAATGCTCATTTTAGTGTTCTTACGTTGATTTTGGACGGTTTTACCCCTCCCTTATCGAACGACGTCGTCTTTTATATCAAACTCTATTTCCATCGAACGATTTGGTTCTCCCTTCTTCCCAAAAATCTTCTTCTCCCTTCATTTTCTCTCCTCTTTTGCATGCTCTGGCCTTCACTCCCCTTGCGTTCCGGCTCCAATCTCTCGTTCAAACACTCTCCCCTATCCTTTTCTCCTCCCCAAAACCCTAATCCTAGATCTCGCCTCCATCCCCTTCACCTGCAAATCCATCACCACCCAACGTTAACGTTGACTTCTAAATATAATATAAGTAAAGTTACTAATTTTAATGGAAGTGAGACTTTTATTTAAATTAGAAATAAGAGACTTACTAATTGTTAAAAGAAGTAAGACTTCTATTGCAATTAGTAAAAGAGGAGGCAACTTGCGAAAGTTGTAAATAGAGGAGAGGAGGGCTGGACATCCCATGCATGCTCCATACCTAGGGATTCACGCCCAGCCCTCTATAGTGCAAGTGTTGCATCTCTCTCTGTTCCCTCTTCTAGTTCTCTTCTAGTTCCTCCTTTGAGTTCCTAGTAGTTTTCTCTTGGAGATCCCACCATCTTCTTGAGAAAAGGAGAATCTGATATGGGTCATAGCGTGGAAGATCAAGAGGTCTTAGAGATCCCTATTTGATTAGTGAAAGCGCTTCATTATCAAAGAAAGACGCAACTTCTCCATTAGAGTACAACCGAGCTCCAAAGGTATAATCTACTTCCTTGCATATTGTAGATTTATTTGTAGCTTATATGTTGTTGTTTCTATCTTCAAGATAGATTGTATTTACTAATCATGATGACTGAGATAGAGGGTTTGCTTCCTGGATTGGGTTTTAGAGCCTTCTGGATAATTGATCCCTGCATCAAGTGGGTCAAAAGTTTTTGAAACCTATCCTAGAGGCCCACCTATTTCCAACAATTGGTATCAGAGCCTTACCTCATCTCTAATCATGTTAGATCAGTAAGCTTGATCTAATCTTTGCATGAGATGCGAAGAGGATAGATCAAGGGCTATGTACGAATCAATTTTGATGGTTTAGCTTGGATAATTAGTGAATCCATGTTTGGATAGTCACAAAAGGGTTTAACAATGATGGAATGATGGTAGGAAGTCATTGGGAGTCTTCAGAAGAGTTCTGGAGATGTTTGGACATGAAATAGAAAAACCCAACCTGCAGATTTCCGTCAGGTCGGTCGACCGAGCCCTCTGGTCGGTCGACCGAAGACACTGACACAGCAGATCGCAGTTTTTATTTTTGTTTCGGGGGCGCTGCCCCCTGGGCCCCCGCGAGCTGACCGGGCAGCTCGAACCCCACCGGGGGACACCCCCGGACCCCTCTGCGTAGCGCATGATTTAAAGTAGTGGCAATTTTGGCATCTTGTCAATTCCATTGTTGTTTGGTAACCCGGTTTTGTAAATTGCTTTGCTAGTATGAGATACTAACATGCAGTTTATCTTGTCCTCTCCATGTGGCCCATAAGTCTTATTACTTTCTTTTATGGTTGATGGTTTATTATTGGCAATTTGTAAAGGGTATCATGGTTTCCTTGGTTTTCCGGTTTAGGGCAAGGCATGGTGAAATTCCCTATGAGCCTTTTTATTTCCATTAATAGATTACCATGTAAGTCTCATCGTAGAGACATAGGAATTTATGTAATTTTCTAAAATTTTGTAAATTCTGGGGATATCCGAGACAAAGAAGGAAAGTAAAGTTGGACTCCTAATCAAAGAGTTTAAAGATTACCAAAGGTGTTTTTGGAGCTTCCCAAAGAGTTTGAGGAATTCTAAATTTTTGGAAAGTCTAGAAGTCCAAGAAGTCTATTCCGCTTGGGCCATATGGAGGAGATGACTAGTTTCTAATTTTAGCATTTTCTATTTGAATGCTTGATTTAGAATGTTTTCAAATCTGATCCAAACATAACAAATTACTAATATTGGTCAAATCAAATTAATTTTTGGAATGAGTTCTAATTAGTGTTGATGACCTATGAGATGGACATATTCGTAACACTAATTTAAGAAACTGGACTTTCCTTAAAATAACTTGACTTGGAACCAATCTTAGATCATATCATGAGATAATTTGATGATTCATATATTTATATATGTGGGCCCTAATACCTTAAAAGGAAATCCTCAATTTTAAAATATTAAGTGGGAGCGGGGAATTTAACTTGAGAAATCCCCATGGTTTTCCACCATAGGTCCATTATAAGGAAAGTATTAGCCTCGCGCCATCTTTGGAATGGCCGTTCCCCACGGAGGACTTTTATTTGTCTGGTTACTAGATATGGATCTCCTTTGGATAGTATTGGTGAGACGTGGTGGGGGTTCACTCCCCAAGGAGGAGCTGCCCCATTGCGGTTGTCATGCAATATTAGTTGGTGGGTCACACTTAACTAAAATAGTGATGTAGTATCCCCAAGGATTTGCCTCATGTATTTTAGAAACCAAAGTTAATCGGGAGTCATACATTATTTGGTATGAGATACCGAGATGATAATGAATGATTGGGGATCAATGATAGTTAGTCTTAATCCTAATTTTGATAACTTTGATCCTCACCAATCTATGGGGCATTTGCACTCCCTAAGGAGGCATGCCCTAGGGGATTGGGATTCCGATGTATTCTAAATTCAGTGCTTATGAGGATTCCCACATGAATTTGGTAGAATACTAAACCCCAATGTCATTTATATTCTTGTATTGAATGTATGGTTATATGCAACAGTTTATTCAGCATGAATTCAAATATTTTCAATCCACTTGTGACCATCCTCAACCAGAATAAGTTGATGGGATCCAATTATGTAGACTGAAAAAGGAACCTGGATATTATCCTAACAGCTTCAAGATGCAAATATGTCCTTACAATACCCTCCCTTCCTGAGCCTGAGCCTGAGCCTGATGCACCACAGGATTTGAAAAACCTTTACACCAAGTGGACCAAAGACAATGAGATGGCCAGATGTTTTATTCAGGCATCCATGTCTACTGTTTTCCTATAAGTCAGCATACGATATTATATCGAACTTAAAGGAGATGTTTGCAGAACAGGTTAGGCCTGCTAGGCAGGCTGCTATAAAAGTGCTGATAAAGACTAAGATGGCTGAGGGAAACCCAGTACAAAAATATTTGTTAAAAATGATGTTGGCATTGAATGAGTTAGATGTACTGGGAGCTACGATTGATACAGAATCACAGATCGACATGATCATTCAATCACTACCGGACCCATTCAAATATTTCGAGATCAGTTGTAATAAATTAGAAATGACCATAGCTGAGCTGTCTCGCCAGCTGGTAGTGTTTGAGGAAATCATGAAGAAAAGACCAACTGCCCTAATGACAGAAAAGTCATTTGCTAAGTCTAAGCCGAAAGGCAAAGACCGAGATAGCAAGAAGAAATCAGTCATCAAGGGTCCTAAGGAGGAGAATGGTTCTACTAGTGGTGTGGCCAAGGTCAAGGATACGGATGTATATTTGGATCTCTGTACCATTCCTGTGGAAACAATGAATGGAGGCATGTTTAATGTGACTATGTTTACTTTTGAATGCAGAAAATTACGCTAGTGGGAGGCTTCATTATGATCATACCGCAAGGCTAGAATGGAAAAAGTGAGCACCCCGCACTTTAGTAGCCAGAATTTCAAACCAATAATCCATTGCCTGCAAAATTTAGATTTGTTCAGAAGACATAATTCAAGATCACATATTTGGTATGCACACACACAAGTTATCCATAACCAATTATCCATTGTATGTTGTTTGTCGTCACCTTGGTATCCAGCCAGTCATTATGTAGGAGGCCCCGCATTTTGATGGCAGGGATAACCGTGCAGATTTTGGCTAATGAGGGATCACTGCAATAACCACAATTGATTCAATCCTAAATGACCATTAGGTACAACTTATCTACTTGAGATGTCAGCAGAAGTAACTTACCTTGCTTTATATTCATTCCAAAAAATGTCAAGTAAGGCAGCCTCCTCAACTGTAAGACTGTACTCAGTACTGCGGGCTCCATAAGTTGTCACCTGGTATGGCTGAAAACGCGTAGGCAGCGTATTCTTCCTGTGCCGGGCTTTGATCCTTATTATCCTGGAGGGGAGAGAATTGCCTGGTGACACATCTACAACAGATTCCTGCGTTGTAACTGGTTGTGTAGGAGAAAAAAAAAAACCTCTTGGACTAGATAGGATATCCTCAACAGGTTGGGAGGATATACTATCTACAGGAATTGGACTTGGCGTGATGGGTTGTGGAGGCATTTGTAACGGAACAGAACTGGGTGTCAGTTGTCTGATGCTGTCATCCGATGTTCTTGGTCTCTGCAATGCATATAAACATTTATTCAATCATAACCCCTTCATTAGTATAATTTAAGAGATTAACAACATATAAGTGTGTGCCACGTATATACTTTCCTCTCCTCCTCATCTGAGCTGGAGCTAATGCAATCTTGCATCTTGAATTCCACAAACCTAGAAGCACATGATGATTTAAATCGCCTGATCTTACGACCTATTCTATCCAAGAATTCATCAATCTTTTTTTCCTTCCCTGGTTGCTTCTTCATATCTTCAATTCCTACCAATAAATGGGATGCAAAATCACCAATCTCCATCATAGTTGAGTCGGAAAAATCTGTTTGTGGATGCGGTTGAGAAGGACCTGGATCTTGTTGTGTGTGATTATGCTCTTGCTCAAGGTCAGGGTTAGTGGCGCCTTCCACAACTTCAAATCGTCTGATCCTCAATCTGGTGATACCCCTATACCACTGAAAATAATCCTCGGAGTGACGGTTGCTATCAACTTCAACTTCCCCTTTAAGCACCGATTTCTTTCTACCATTCCATTCTTTAATTCCTTCTTTCATTTTCTTTGAATAATCTACATTGGCCTTCAAAACCCTATCTTCCCTATTGAATGCACCGTAGAATGGAGGGGGAACTATTTGTTGAAAGCCGAATGCTTCATCACGCGATTGTTATTGTGGCGTTCAACAATCCAGTAACAGACCACCATAGTCTGTGAGCAAAATACCTCCATTTCATGGTCATCTACTATCTTGGCCAATTCATCTTTAAAACCAACATATGGCCGCCAAATGAGCTGCATTTATTAAATAAAACGTCAAATACATTTATCTACTTCAAAATGTTCAAAAAGTACCAAATAATATATGTATATCCTATAATTAAATATTATATTTAAGCGCTTACATTATCTGGATCTTGGTTGTCTAGTTGTTTACGAACAACTTCCACCGTGGAGAAGGTATTGTGACTCTTCAAGCGCCTGGACCACATCCGGCTAAGGGGGAATTCGAAGTCATCATGCCATTGTTGAGTTGATTTAATTTCTCGCCCGATTGACATACGAGATATGGCCCAAATCTGATTCAAATAATTAGTAGACATTAGTAGAATATTATGGAGTAAAATTTAGACAATTCTTACATATAGTGTGTACAAGTGGGTAAGTGTTTTTACTTGCAAGAGTTGAACAGGCCCGCCTAAGGTCTTCTGGTGGTCAGTAGGCCTCTTAGAACCTTTATGCTTGCCGGTTGATTTGGCGACTGTTTTTCTTGATAATTGTCGGTAAAGGTTTGCCAAGCATGCGGGGTCCCAAGCAAATCTTTTAAACTCCCTGAAAAGCTCTAAAATCCATGCCCCCCCCCATCGACCCAGAAGTGTTTGTAAAAATTTGACCCGCCACCAAACAAAAAAGATATGCCCTTGTAGCCATTATTTGCTCATTCTTCGAAGATTTCTTGGAAAGTTTACTAAAGTTATTCACCAACCAAGTCAATTTTAAGTCACTGCCATTGCAATCCCTGTCTTGATGAGGTTGTTTACCCAACAACTCTAAACACACCTCACTAACTGTGATAGGGCAAGAGAATGTACGCCCTGTAACTACTCTCCCATTGATGGGTAGCCCATATATGTAAGCAACGTCTTCAAGAGTGAGTTGCTTCTCCACTAGCCAAATGAAAAGTGTTTGTCTCAGGCTTCCATCTCTCTACTAATGCAGAAATTAGTGCATGGTCAATTGTGATTTTTTACAATTTAGAAATATGAAGGAGGCCCGTTTCTTGAACGAATGCTTCTTGAGTATCGTTCAAAGACCATTTATTTTGCAGTATGGTTGCCGGCTTACAAACGAGTGGTCCCACATCCTGTATCAAAATAATTAATACAAATATACCATGCACAGTTATATGGGAACTTAAACAAAATGTGTTCTTGTATACATAGAGTTCAACATACCCTGCCACTCCATATGACTTCAGAAATATGGTTATCTTGTTCTTGCAGAATGCTTCTGTCAAGTGGACCCGGGTTGAATTCTGCCATCTATAATAAAACCAAATCCATCAATGTAAGTGTGTACACCATATGAGAGAGATAAAATTCAATATGTATGTACAATTTGATCCCACTGCCATATGTCAGTCCATTTCCCATTTGTTCTAGTTACAGTCAACTTAGGAGTACTTTGGGAGTGTGTACCATATATGTCACATAAAATCAGTTTATAAATAAAATTCAGTATGACCCTTAGAATTGAATTACGGTACATTGAGTTCTACCATGAGACATTAATGAGACATGAAATTCCTCATAGAGAGGATAGGTAAGCATGACTTATCATCCATTTCAATCATAGCTACTAAACTGGTATACACACTTAGAATTGACAGTAATATAATTTTCTAAGTGACATTTTATCGTACCATTCACATATATGCGCACGTTCATCTTACACATCACCAAATGTATTCCTAATTAGCATAAACCCAAATGTTTGATGTAAATTCTGCACAGACATATATTGGGGATTGCTTACTTTATCTAATTCAAGGGTAGTGAATGGAATACCAGAGTACTTTTGCTTTTCCTGTTTTGACATTTACATTGGAAATATGAGGATCCAAACTCTAGTGAATGTAAATTTAAGTTCATTTGAATGGTAGAAAAGCTGCATTGCAATTCAGGTAAAATTACTAGAATGTAAAGAGTGATCATTTATTTCTTCCTTCTATTTTTACTCATGGAGTGCGCTCTGATATGAAAGTTACAACAGCATTGGCAAAGTTAGAAAAGACTGAAATAAAGATGGATGAGGGCATATTGAGCCTTCAGAATGTAGAGTAACAAATTTTGAGCTTAATGAGTTGATAATTTTTGTCTTATAAATGACGTTGGCATGTGTTTCACCAACCTCCACATACCTGAACAAATACTCGCACGTTCTCCTTTGTTAGTTCATTTGTAATCAATTTTATTTTTTTAGACAACCTACATTGATGAATAACACTCATGATGATGAAGACGACGACCGTGGCGATGACAACAATGAAATGGGTTTTGATTGGTCTACTTGATATGGAGCAAAGAAATCACTTGTTTGATGTTATGCATGATGGGAGCAATGCCAAGTAATCAACATCATTGGTACATTGATGAAAAAGAAAATAAGTGCTACATTAACATCAAAAGTGTTAGTTAAAAAAGACATCAATCACATATTTAGTGGAAGAATAGATCTTATGTTAAAAGAAATCAATATCAACTTTTCTATTTAATATAAGTATGTTTTTCATATGAGGTTGCTTTCTTCTTGATGAGATTATAACTCAAAATACCTCCATCTTATGATTCTAACCATCCATGATCCAATAGGGTCTCCACTAACAATATGGGAACATGGTTGTAATTATTTTCAATCAGGATGGCTGTGATCATAGGACATGAGACATGTGCAGTTGACTAAAAAATAACATGTCGAGCCTTAGTTACATGGAAAAAGAACATCTAGAGATTTCAAAATAAATAAAAAAACAATTGATTCATCCATAAGAACGTTTAAGCAATTTCAAAAGATATAATCAAATGGCTTCTACCAAAAAAAATAAAATAGAGAGGCGGGTTCAACAATGGAGAAAGCAGTGAGGGAACCAATCTCGGCCAGACAAATAAACATAAGAGTATGTAAAACAAGGTGGAATTGATGGAATGACCAAATCCTCTCCTCATTATGGGGAGGTCATCTGTATCATCCATCCCAACTTCTCTCTCCCAATGTTTCTGTGGTTAGGATTGTCTCATGTGTGTAGTCTAACAGCTTGCACACATCTAAGGTAAAGCCTACTGATCTAATAGGCTTGACTGCACACATCCTTGCCATGTTACCAGAATTATAATGGAAAAGTGAAAAAAAAATAGTGTTCAAAGCTACATTATTTCCCTGTATGTTTCCTCCTGTTGATTTTTATGAATCACTAGCTAGTACTCAGTTTCATGGCATTACATTCAGCTAATTGCGAGGAAATCATGTTCAATGACAATATTATTGCAGCCATTCTCTTTCATGATTTAGTACTTGATCCATATGCTTAGCTTGTAACTAAATCATATTTACAACAAATTGATATGTACAAATATGGAACTCTAATGTTCCTTTTGCAGGTCTTGTAAGCATTGACTGTGGAGGTATGTACAAGTTCAGAGACGATGTCTTTTATTGATTGGATTCCTGATAATCAGGTCATCTATGGTGTTAAAGCCAACTTATTTGTTACAAATGAGAAGCTGAAGCAATACACTACATTGCAATACTTCCCTGCTGATAGCAGATCAAGTATTGTTATACGTTAAATGTCAACTCAAGGACTAGGTACCTTGTAAGAATAACCTTTTTATATATGTAAATCACATTTACAAGAAGATGCATAAAATACGAATGACCCCTAAAGTATTTCATAATCCTTAATAACCAAGAATTAAATTAAATAAGGCAACAATTAAAAGGTCTTCAAAGATCCTAACTGTTTCCACAAGCATCCACACAACTGATCCATACAAACAAAAGGGCCAACAATTAACTACTACGATTTCTCCCACAAAAAAAGGCCCCAACACACCAACTATCAGCACAGAACATAACCCAATTGATAAAGAAATGGATCAGAAAAAGGCATATACCTTACACTACAGGAGACCAATGGGGCCAGTTGGCGAGGGATACAATGGAAGCTGCCGGTGATGTGGATTGCACTCAGGAGAGAAGCGACAAAAAAAAAAAAATGGAATAACAGAACTGGACGGTCAACCTTTTTTTTCTCTTCTAATCCTCTCCAAGACTGGGTTACTCCCCAATGGTAGTCTTCCTTTACACAGAAAGGGTTTGTCTGCATTGATCAAAACGAAGCAAACATTTTTCAGTTAACGAATCAAACAAAAGCAAACATCACCATCAAATAAAAAAGAACTCATGCACATTTTCATCTTCCAGAGTCAAACGAACACATTTAAAATAGCAAACCCGTCTCGGACATCATCCAAGAGTTCGAACCCATCTCTCTCCCATCCAAAACACAATGAGAAAACCCTTTTTGCACACCCAACCCAGAAGAAAATGACAAGGAAAAAAAACCCAATCCCTAACATAGCTCTCTCATCATCAATAAACATGAAAACCCATTTCCAAAACAGAAAACCCATTTCCCAAACATCAACACAAAAGAGAAAAACTACAAGAAAAAGAATCCAATTACAGAAACAAAAATTTCACATTACAAATCGTGCCTCTTTTACGAAAAGAGAAATGAGTCTTCTTGGTTATTGCTGTAGCCGGAGAAGGAAAGAAGACAGGCCAAGGATCGCTGCCAGTCAGAGACAAGGAAGACGAATCAGATTGCTTCCGCCGTTCTCGTCGACGCCAAACCTGTTGACCGGAGAAGAAGAACCCATTTGGGTTCTGGCTGGCGTTCGTTGGAGAGGTAGGGGAAGGTGAAAAACGAAATGGGTGAAAGGGGAAGGTCAAAAGTGAAAAGGGGTTTTTAAACGTATGCTATGTTTTTTACTTTTTACATTTGGATCCCATGATATCATGGGATCCTGGGGCAAAAAAGTAAAAAAAAAATATGAGACCAGAGTCAAACGACTCTGGTGACATTAGCTAAGTAGGAGTCATGAAATTGGGACATCAGGGTCTAGTAGGGGCCAATATGTCAAATCCCCTAAACCCACTAAAGATAAACACGACATAAAGCCATTAACAGTAGAAGATAAGGAATTCATGAAGGCCAACATGAAAAATCCATTTAATACTTACAAAGTCAAGACTAAATCGAATTCCCACGTAATGTTTTCGTCAAGTAATGAAAAGCACACATAGTACAACAATCCCCCCCTCACACACACACACAAAGAGTACAACAATGCCACCCCCCCCCCCCCCCCCCCCCAAATCGAATTCACACCTAATGTTTTCGTCATGTCGTGAAAAAAAAAAAACCCAAAACCAAAATTCACACCTAATGTTTTCGTCATGTCGTGAAAAAAAAAAAAAACCCAAAACCAAAACACCCCAACACCCCCCCCCCCCCCCCCCCCCCACACACACACACACACACACAAAAAAAAAAACAACAATCGAATTCACACCTAATGTTTTCAAGTCTCCTCTAGTCTCCCTCTATGGTATCCAACGATGCACCTTACCAACGATGTGCCCGAGGCCGATGAGGCATGTACCCGGTGTGGGGAATAGGCCGGTGCTCGTATATCCAGGCCTCCAGAAGCGTCAGATAACCACCTATCTGCTTCACGGAAACCCGAGTTGCAAGTCTTAATTTCTGTACAGCTATGCCAAGGCAGCAGACCCCAGGCAAATGTATCCACGCAATCTAAGTCCATTAGCAATTGCAGATAAATGAGCATGACCCGTGTGCTGGTCTTGTCAGCAAATAGTGGGCTAGCCAATACGTACAACAGGTATGCTCTAGCAGCATTCCTAATACTGTCCTCAGGGTCATCATCAGACACCTGTCCAAAAATGCCCTTCAGCCATTCAAACCTGACCGACGTACCCGGAGCACTACTAAGCTCATCATGTGCATCCTTGGGTGAGACGCCCAAGTGAACACACTAGGTCAATAGCCGCGCGTCAGATGACAGTAGATCGGCCAATACTGATCTACCAGTCAGTGAAATCCCGAGAATGAGAATGGTGCCCACATCATCTAATGTAATAATCATCTCATCGAAGGACATGTAAAATATATTCGTTTCGGGCTGCCACCTCTCCACAGAAACCTGCCACCTCTCAACAAAAACCGATATGAGCTGCTTGGTGATGTATTTATATGATGAAGTAATGAGCGGAGACAGCCCTTACCGGACGACCAAATCTCTGAAAATGGTGTTTGGCATAACATTGTGACTGGCTAGCAAATGTCAGAGTTTGCCGCCATGGCTGACGCACTTCAACGGGAGGCGCACATGCAGTGCACGTGTCCATATATTAATAAAATTACTGCAATTAGTGCACGATAACATATAATTATTAAAATCGATAACATATAATTATTAAAATCACTGCAGTTATATATGAATACCTATCCTTTCCAAACTGTCGTTGCGATGTGGTTCCTGAAACTCTGTAGCAAGGTAAAATCGACTGGACCCCCAGGAAATGGTCCAGTGTCCTGTGCATCATCGTCTCCACCTCCAATGTCCGCTGCATCATTGGGTTGGCCATGCTCATCTATAACCTCAGCTTCTTCCTTTGCGTCCTCTGAAACCTCAGGCTCCTCACGTGGCTCAGCTTCCACGGCCTGACGTTGTGCCACATTACGTTTCCAATGCGAAGCTGTAGACCGAATTCGAGAAGGTCCTAGCCTGTCCATGACTGATTGTAAAAAAGAGGAGATAAAACTGTCAGCCAACAAAAGAAACATAGTTGCAAAAGTTGAAAGAAAAAAAAGAGGGTTCTTTTCGGCCCTTACAGACCGAACAACACGAATCTTATTCGGTTGCACCATATCGAATAGGGTCATGTTGTTCGGTTGAACATAGCTGAACATGATGCATGTCGTTCGGCCAATTGCGTCCGAATGGCAACAGTTCTGTTCGGACCTGAAAGTCCGAACAATTGCGAAAAACAAAACAAAAAACCTTACCCCAGTGAAAGATTAAGCGAGGGAGGGAGTGAATGGCCCCTTTAAACATATTAAGCTTTCTTGAATGTATCGAAACTGAACATGTAATTAAATGAGAGATGATAAATGGAGAGAAGCATTACCCAATGAATCGTTTGGATCCTCGACTGTGCAAAGGAGACAAGTTTTGGATCCTCGACCCAACCTCAATGACTAGTTTGGAAACCAGCACTCTGTTGGGAAGGAGGGCAAGAAGAATAAGAAGGAGGAGGAGGAGGAGGACGAGGGAGCTTCAAATCGGGAATGAGTAAAGGAGAAGAAGAAGAGTAAGAAGGGGGAGGAGGAGGGAGCTTCAAACCGAGAATGGGAGGGGAGGAGGGAAGGATATATGTGCACCGAGCAAATGTTTGGGCAAACTGGGAAGAGGGAGAGGTGCAAGGAGCAAAACTGAAATCTAAAGGATGTGCACAGAGCATAGATGTACAGTGAGCAACTTTGGATGTGCAAATAGCAACTCCCTTAAATGAGAAAACACAATTTTAATTCGTCAAAGATTTAAGTAGTAGTAATGAATAGTTGAAGAGAACACGTAGCTTTCATATTCAAATCAATGTAACATCGTTGCAAACCGAAAAATACATTTATATTAAGTTTGAGTTTAAGCTTTTGAGGTTCCTCAATCAAATTTATTCTTAGTGTAATTAAGAAACTAAGCAAGTAGAAAAATAAATAATAAAAAAAGAAACAATGATAGTCATCTAGCTGTGGCTCAACTGGTTAGGGACATTAGTACGTGAGCAAGTGTATAAATTTGAATCCCAATGTAGCCCCCCACCCACCCCAACATAAGAGAGAGGATGAATAACTTTAACCAATCGCATGTCAGAGATATTGTGCTATTTCTTTTATTTCCATTTGTGGGATTATACACACATCGTCATAAGGTGGAAACACATGCTCACGCCCAAAAGAAGTAGAGCTGCAATTAGACAATGCAAATCATTCAGAATATGGTGGAGGGTCCTAGTCATTGGTTACATCTTCAAAGCAAACGTTGCACTAAAGAGGTCCTAACGAATAAACCAAACTTGTCTCCAATACTTTATGAAACATGTTGTCTCAAAAAAAAAAAAAATTTATTAAACATGAGAAGAAATTCTTTTTATTAAAAATTATATGATATTTCATTAAACTTGCAGCTCCTTTGACGATATGTAAAGAAAGGGAGGGGACAGTAAGAATTGACAAAAATGGATCAAAACTAAATGTAAAATGCTCCACTTAATATCTAACAAAAATGTGAATAAAATATTATGACGTCTTACAACACATTATGACCTCTTGCTACTTGAAAGTGAGAATAAAATATTAAAATTCAACTGCTTCATACCGATAAATTTAACAATGACATAACTCTTATTAGAGTGAAAATATCTAATTACCCAAATAAAAGGAGGGCATTTACTTTGGAGGGTATGAAATTTCATAAGTAAACCCCACCGAGGAGCCTCACAAATCTCTTGCGAGCAGA
Source organism: Litsea cubeba (assembly GCA_012931725.1). Classification (NCBI taxonomy): domain Eukaryota; kingdom Viridiplantae; phylum Streptophyta; class Magnoliopsida; order Laurales; family Lauraceae; genus Litsea; species Litsea cubeba. Next base: position 15,262,700 of record CM022950.1, on the reverse strand, counting down.
AGCCCTAGAGGATCCTGACAATGATAGTCATGCCATTATTCTACAATGACTTTTGCTTCAAGTTTTAAACTTTCATGATCCTGGATAAGGTTTGGGTAGAAATCTTGTTTCATCGGTGTAAGCATTGCTCTATTTAAACCAATGGCACATACCAGTCTAATTATAACATCAATTCTGGACAAGTAGAGGGATCAGGATAAATGTGGGGGGTTGGATTCACCTGCAAACTGTATACGATTGTCTTGTCAAATCATGTCCCATCTAACTTGGCATGGTGGGCCATACATCTAAGGAAATTCGATGGAGAGAAATATTTTCTATATTCCTTCCTTTTTGGTCTAATTATCCAGCACCCTGTAACCCTAGAATTAGTACTTACTATTTAGCCACTTACAGTTGTTAAAGTACAAGAAATTACCGGAAAAATCATTTTAGTTGTCTTGTGCACCAAAAAGCCCTCATAATTTATCAGTAATAGTAATTTGTGTTGGGGATTTAACCGGAAAAACCCTCTTAAACAGTCTATTATTTAATTTGGCCCCAATAAAAAAGGTGAGACCGACTGGACTCTAAATCCACGTTTCTCTTTTTTTTTTTTTTTGTCTTTTAGCGCTATAGTCGATATCGACTATCCATGTGTGTTTACTAAAGACCGAAACTCATTTGTTCTCCATTCGTCTTCTTCATCTTTTCCCCCTTTTTCCCCTTTCCATTTTCCCCTTGTCGTTGTCTACACCCCCCCTCATCCCCATTAGTGTTGGTTCAAATTCAATGGGGACATTCTTTTCACAAATGAGTTAAAGAAGCCAAATCTTGGATTTTTCAACTTCGAAGAGGAAGATGATTGTTTTTTAAAATGGAGATTGGGTTCCAGAAGAAGAGCTGTTGTTCTGGAAGGGACGTTCATGAAGATGGGATTGGAATTGCGACTTGCAGTTATGGGGGTGAATGGAAGTCGAAAAGAGGGGATTTTGTTGGGTTTGAATCGAAGAAGGGTAAAAGGTAAGGATTTTTACAGATATTACTTAGAAAGTTGGGTTTTTTGGAGATGAGTTTTCATCTTTTGGGTTGTAGCTGAGTTTGGGCTATTAGTATTTTAAGCTAGCAACGTTTTTCGTGGATGTAGTTATTGAGAATAAAAGGTTCTTGTTTGCTTTCAGAGGCTCGTGGAGATGCATTTTTTCCATTGCAATGAGATGTAATGAATCAAGTGGAAAGATGAATGGAATGCAAGTTCGGAGTCCTTAAACCGATCATTTAATTGTATCCATATCAAGCTGGAAGGGTTTTCAAAATAAATCCCTTGAGAGAGAAAAGTAAGAAATTTGGAAAAGACCTAGAAGAGGAATACAATGAAATCTTGTAAGAAATTTGGAGAAGCAATGAGCCACAAATCTGTGTTGGGCTAGTTTCCATGAACGTGTTCGATGAAATGACGAAGAGAAACAATAATGAAATTTCACGCCCATTTCTCTTATTTTTCTCATGGCAAAGTAGTCTGCTGCTGTTATGGGGTTTGTCATTCCTTGATTTTGCTCACTAGGAGATATTGGAGGAGAGTAATTAGAGAACATGGGTGGGGTTTTCATTCATTACTTTTTGTAATTTTCACACAGATTTCATGAATATATTTTTTGCAATGTAAGGTCTAGGTACAATGAACTTGTAATGTTGTGAATGGTTTCCCCTTATTTGAGATGTTTGAAATGTGTTTGAGATGTCTGAACTCTTGAGTTTTTGAAATGTCTGAGTGAATGGCCAAAACCTTCCCCACCAAAACTCTCTACTATGATGTCCAATGATGAAATTGGTATTGGTTGAATCGGTGGAAGTTGCGAAATGAGTCGGATGAAACCTTCCCCACCAAAAACTCTATACGAATGTTTCCCCCATTACTTTCATGTAGTGCCCATCTTCATTAATATCTGTAGCATTGTGTTGTATTAAAAACACCTCTTTCATGTAGAGATGATGAACTAACCAGTATTTGTACCATGGTATCCAGCAATGATTTAAATAAAGCACTAGACGGGGGAACTTGGCTGGACACCAATCTAATGTATTATTACTATGAGATCATGAGAGAAGGATGTCCAACCGTTTTCATCGTCAACCCAAGCATATGTGTAAGTCTGCGCTAAACTGTCCTATCTTTGATTGTAACAAACACCTCGATGAGTCATCTTTATTTGTTAACCACTTATATTGTGGTGATATTACTATTCGTAGAGTTGGTGGCTGGATGGATCTGATGCCAGTGTTGAAGCTGCGTTCGGTAAGCACGGCCATAGAGTCTAGGAAGCCAGGGAGGCACATATGGCAATCCGAATACATAGTTTGAGACATCACGTTCCCCCCCCCCCCCCCCCCCCCCCCCCACCATTTTCCCATTTTTGCAGATCGACTGGTTGAACAAGATGTATATACATTTTAGGTGGACGGATTCATTTTTATAGACTATCCTATTCAAGGAAGACATTCCTCATCAAGACAATTGTAATGACTGTGGAGTCTTTGCTGTGGCATTCACGGAGCATTGTGTTCACCGCCATCCTATCACATTTACACAATCCGACATCCCTTACTTCCGTAGCAGAATTGTCATTGAGTTATTCAAGATGTAATTTTCTTAGCTGGTTAGTAGAAGTTTTGGGAAGATTTTTTGAAATGTAGACGGAGACGCCAAACATAGATACTTACTTTCTTTACTTCATAATTGAAATTGTGGAACTTGTGGACAGTGGTTGTGGAACTTCTATGGTTTTGGGCAGTTGGATTTAAGTTGTGGAACTTCATGTACAATTATTTGAAATTGAATGGTTTGTTAATGTATGGTTGTTAATTGAATGTATGAATGGAATGTACCAATTCAGAATAATGTTTAGTACAATGGAATGTACCATTCTTGTTTGTTTAACATGACCAATAGTCGATATCGACTATTTAGCTGAAGCCTAAAAAACACAGTCATGGTCGATATCGACTATTTAGCTGAAACATAAAAAACACAGTCATGGTCGGCATCGACTATTTAGCTGAAACATAAAAAACACAGTCATAGTTGATATCAACTATTTAGCTGAAACATAAAAAACACAGTCATAGTCGATATCGACTATTTAACTGAAACATAAAAAAAACACAGTCATAGTCGATATCGACTATGTCATAATACTATAACTTATTAAGTGTAGCTCTAGATGGGGTTAGCTAATCATTTTCAATAATAAAAGTGGAAAAAATAAAACATCAATAACGGGACATTACAAACAACCATTATATTATCATAGATAAGTTCTCAACAACATATAACCCCAAAAAAGGGCGATCCTTACAAAAGGAAAAAGTATGTTTAACACTTGTGCCCTTCCAAAAAATGCTTCAACAATGTGCAAGCCCATCATGGCTACATCTTCTATCAATCACATTAACACCAACTATTAACACCAATCAAAATGGACAAGATGACATTAACACGTGCATCCCCCTTCCAAAAAATCTCTTCCATGTGGAGATTATATGGTCCAGACGGCTGCATCTTCTATCACATTAACACCAAATGTTAACATCAACCAAAGAGGAGTTCACATTAACTCTTACATCCCCCTTCCAAAAAATGCTTAAGTAAACTGTACACTGTCCAGAACGGCTGCATCTTCCATCACATTAACACCAATGTTAACACCAACCAAAGAGGAGTTCACATTGACTATTGAATCATCCTTCCAAAAAATGCTTCAGTAGACATTGTACACTGTCCAGATAGCTACATCTTCTATCACATTAACACCAAATATTAACACCAACTAAAGAGGAGTTCACATTGACTATTGCATCACCCTTCCAAAAAATGCTTCAGTAGATATTGTACACTGTCCAGACAGCTGCATCTTCTATCACATTAACACCAAATATTAACACCAACCAAAGAGGATTTCACGTTGACTATTGCATCACCCTTCCAAAAAATGCTTTAGTAGACATTGTACACTGTCCAGACGGCTGTATCTTCTATCACATTAACACCAAATATTAACACCAACCAAAAAGGAGTTCACATTAACACCAACCAAAGAGGAGTTCACATTAACTCTTGCATCCCCCTTTCCAAAAAATGATTCCACCGATTCAACCAATACCAATTTCATCATTGGACGCCATAGTAGAGAGTTTTGGTGGGAAAGGTTTTGGCCCTTCATTCAGACATTTCAAAAGCTCAAGAGTTCAGACATCTCAAACACATTTCAAACATCTCAAATAGGGGGAAACCATTCACAACATTACAAGTTCATTGTATCTCGACCTTACATTGCAAAATATATATATATAATATATGTTTGAAAATTACAAAAATCAATGAATGAAAACCCCACCCATGTTCTCTAATTCCTCTCCTCCAATATCTCCTAGTGAGAAAAATCAAGGAATGACAAACCTCATAACAGCAGCGACTTCTTTGCCATGAGAAAAATAAGAGAAATGAGCGTGAAATTTCATTATCGTTTCTCTTCGTCATTTCATCGAACATGTTCATGGAAACTACCCCAACACAGATTTGTGGCTCATTGCTTCTCCAAATTTCTTACAAGATTTCACTGTATTTCTCTTCTAGGTCTTTTCCAGATTTCTTACTTCTCTCTCTCAAGGGCTTTATTTTGAAAACCCTTCCAGGGGATACAGTTAAATGATCGGTTTAAGAACTCCGAACTTGCATTCCATTCATCTTTCCACTTGATTCATTACATCTCATTGCAATGGAAAAAATGCATCTCCACGAGCCTCTGAAAGCAAACAAGAACCTTTTATTCTCAATAACTACATCCACGAAAAACGTTGCTAGCTTAAAATACTAGTAGCCCAAACTCAGCTACAACCCAAAAGATGAAAACTCATCTCCAAAAAACTCAACTTTTTTAAGTAATGTCTATAAAAATCCTTACCTTTTACCCTTCTTCGATTCAAACCCAACAAAATCCCCTCTTTTCGACTTCCATTCACCCCCAAAACCGCAAGTTGCAATTCCAATCCCATTTTCATGAACGTCCCTTCTAAAAAAGCAGCTCTTCTTCTGGAACCCATCTCCATTTTCAAAAACAATCACCTTCCTCTTGCAAGTTGAAAAATCCAAGATTTGGCTTCTTTAACTCATTTGTGAAAAGAATGTCCCCATTGAATTTGAACCAACACTGAATGGGGATGAGGGGTTTGTAGACAACGACAAGGGGAAATTGGAAAGGTGAAAAAGGGGGAAAAAAGGAAGAAGACGAATGGAGAACAAAGGAGTTTCGGTCTTTAGTAAACACACAGGGATAGTCGATATCAACTATAGCGCTAAAAGACAAAAAAAAAAATAAATAAATAAAAAAAAAAGAGAGAAACGTGGATTTAGGGCCCAATCGGTCTCACCTTTTTTATTAGGGCCAAATTGAATAATAGGCTGTTTAAGAGGGTTTTCCCGTTAAATCCCCATTTATGTTTCATCTCTTTTTTTTTCTTCTTCTTTTCCCTCCCTTTTTTTTTTTTTTTTTTTTTTTTTTTTTTTTTTTTTTTGTGGGGTGGGGTTGGGGGGGGGGGGGGGGGGGGGGTGGGTTTGTCCAATTCTTTGACCTATAAAAGCAAAGTTTCCAGGGAAGTGGGTTTGTCCAATTCTTTGACCTATAAAAGCAAAGTTTCCAGGGAAGTATAATGTTTTTGGCAGGTAAGCCTATGCCAAAATGGACCAGAAACTTAATGTGCCGGTTGACATTATTGACCAATTAATAAAGGGTAGGTTTGAGTTCATTCATATTACTAGTCATTTGCCATTCAATCCAACTTAACTAATTGCACTAAAAGCCCACCAATCCAATCTATACTGAGCCGTTGGATAAAGTTTCACATTGACCATTTTAACTTCTGAATTGGGTTTGTGTTTACAATTCCAACCTGACTGAAAAGGTCCTTCACCCTAAAAAAAAAAAAATTTCAAAGTTGATTGAAAAGGTAGCTTCTACGTTGGGTTGGCAAGTCGGCATTATTCAAGTTGGCCAACTAGTAAAAATGGCCATAGCCCCAACCAACCTCCTTACTAAATGGTTCAACATGAAAAAGAAAAAAAGAGGAAAAATAAAAAAAATAAAAGAACCTTAAACTACCAGGTGCAGTTGGTCGGTTGGTTATGACTGTCACCATTATTGGTCCACTAAGTAGAGATTAGGGGTGCACAAAAAATTCGTCGATCCGAAAATTCGATCCAATCCGATCCGCGGATTTTTATCCGATCCGAAGGTAAACAGATTGGTGACAGATTGAAAATGTTGTAATCCGTTAGCAACGGATCGGTGGCGGATTTCACCCTCAATCCATAGATTCAATCCGATCCAATCCGTTGACATTAAATATAAATAAAAAAAAAATATAAGGGGTCTAAATATAAAGTAAGACGTCTAAATTTAAAATAAGAAAAAAAATTAAGGGGTCAAAATGTAATTTTTTTATAACATATTTGATAATTTTCTTTTAAAATTAGATTGAACGGATTAATCCGATCCAATCCGGTCCTCCACGGATCGGATCGGGTCGGATTTTAACAGCAACGAATTGGTGACGGATTCCAAATCCATCAATCCGTTGGTAACAGATTGGTGACGGATTTGGCCCAATCCGCACCATTCCGATCCGTGTACACCTCTAGACTAGAGATGACAACGGAGAGGGTTTGGCACAGGTTGGGGTAAACACAAACCACACAAATATGCTGACTCAGGCCAGGCAAACTAAGATGTATACATTTTATCCTTCACGATTACTAAAAAGAAAAGGTTATAAGGCTATTTTACAAAAGATCCACACCCCAGTTCAATAGCTTTGCGTCCACTATCCCAATCATCCCAATCATGATTTTCCTACCCCCGGTAACAGTAAAGGAGGTCGTAAACCACACCCAAAAGGGCCGGTTGCATGATGTGACAAAATTACAAACGCAACAGACAAACAGGCTCTCAATCACAATGCACAAAACTTCCACAGGCTATAAAATCACACAATGTACAAATTCTACATTTTCCCAAGATGACAGGTGATTACTATATTGCCAAGGACATGTCCAAATAAGTACAACAAAGATGACTGACTGCATCAAAGCCCAGCAAGGGACCTAAAACTTGATAAAAGTTAGGTAGTATTTTGGACAATTTTTGGATGAGTTGCAGCGTAAATGGAGGAATTCTGATCATTTGTTAAGTGAGAAAGAAGATGTTGCACATCTGGCCGTAGAAGCTGCACTACTTTGCTGCAGAGAGTCAAGGTGTCTACTTTGGGCTTACTGCTGCTCTGTACAGGTCCTCCTTGCCCTTCATATAAAACAGCATGATGCCTATAACAAACAACACAGTTATTAGGCCTGCTAGTGATATTTATCAAGATGTGATCTGTAAGGATATTTGTGGCACACAATGCTAATGTGGTATGTGAGTTAGATGCCATTCACCATGTTAAGGTCCTCCCTATTTTACACGAGAATCTTAACAGGCCATTAAGTAACAAGGTTGAATAGGTGGGGCTGGAGATGATGTGTTCGATTTGAAATGCTAGATAATTGATCAGGCTGGGCCCATGTCCGCTGAAAGGCCAAATAGGCTGCCTTTTGTGCTCATATACTTGGTTGGAAGGTTGGACTAGGGTTCACCCTGATCATACATTTATGCAGGGTAATAACAAAAAATAATCAGACTCCACAGGGTTGTAGTGTTTGGAAACTAAATCGAACTCTTACAGAAAATCAATAAGATCTGCAATTTCTGATGCTTCATTAGGGGATGATGGCTGCAAATTTTTCCCAAACACGTCTGCCATTATATTGAATAGCTGAGCTAAGGTCTGCAATGGAGAACACAAAAGTTAGGATCTTGGGAATTAAAAAACACATCTGCCATTATATTGAATAGCTGAGCTAAGGTTTGAAATGGAGAAAACATGAGTTAGGATCTTGGGAATTAAAAAACAGAGGGACAATCGCCAAGTGATTGAAGGCAAAAGATGATGAGATAAAAGGGTAATCGAACCTAGGCAAAAACAAATGAGACAATTAACTTCATCACAACACGCGCGCGCAAAAGATGACAAGATAAAAGGGTAATCTAACCTAGGCAAAAACAAATGAGACAATTAACTTCATCACAAAAACACACACACACACACACATACATTATATATATATATAGAGAGAGAGAGAGAGAGAGAGAGAGAGAGAGAGAGAGAGAGAGAGAGAGAGAGAGAGAGAGAGAGAGAGAGAGAGAGAGAGAGAGAGAGAGAGAGAGAGAGAGAGAGAGAGAGAGAGAGAGAGAGAGAGAGAGAGAGAGAGAGAGAGAGAGAGAGAGAGAGAGAGAGAGAGAGAGAGAGAGAGAGAACTGCTCTTCTTGTTTTTAGAGAGAGAGAGAGAGAGAGAGAGAGAGAGAGAGAGAGAGAGAGAGAGAGAGAGAGAGAGAGAGAGAGAGAGAGAGAGAGAGAACTGCTCTTCTTGTTTTTCACTATTAAATGAAAAAGAAAACCAACAAAAAGAGATGCCCAAAAACTGATGGACCCTTCTTATAAAATATAAACAAATAAATAAAATAATGGATCGACATCTGATTTTCAAAGATCCCTAGAGGATTTCTAACTACCAGTCTGAATCTATGTACCACAGAATTTGCAAATGTATATGCCTTCCATGCTTCACCCACCCCTGGCTGTAGGCACAAATTTTAAGAGAGAAAAGGTAAAATTTTCTCTTTTGCTAATGATAATGATAATAATAATGATGTTAATAATAAACTTTTCTTTTTTGCTAACATTAAAAAAATATATTATTTTTGGGTACAACGTAGCATTAAAATACAGGTGGATCATACATAGATGATTAAATTCCTGTGTTCCTTTTACAACAGTAAATAGGCAAAACAATGGACCTCGAACCCTAGATCACAGCATATTGCCAGTGCATCTTGAAGAACCTTCAGGTTAGCGATTCTCCTCTTTTGTCGTCTTTTAGAACTCTTTATGAAACCATGGATGCTCTTGGATGATTTATGAGGATTGAACATGCTTGTAAATGGATGTAGATGCCTCTTGATCTTGCTCCCCACCCCTATTTATCTGGTTGTGATTAAGATGAACTCAACTAGGAAACGGTACCTCGTAACTTCAATTCATAGCAGAACAGGGGATGTTGGCCCTAGGCATGTCCACATTAGGGATGTCTCCAATGACTCTTTAGGATGATATGTTGCAATGTCTCATCTAGGACGTCGATGGGCCCTAACTGGAATTCGGTTCCAATCTTCTTCAAGGTGTTTTTTTTTTTTTTTTTTATGGTCTACTCATATATTAGGAGCCAATTCTTGAGAAGTACAAATGTTAGGACAGTCACACAAAAGACCTAAATCTTTGCTTCCAAGTGTGAATACTAAGATTCAAATGGTCCTTAGTGTACCATACTCTAGTGTAGGGCCGTAAATTAGGCCGAGCTGCCCAAACCCAGCTTGGCTCGGCACGCCGGTCAACATGTCTTGGCCCGGCCCAGCAAGTTGACTAGCCTCACCGAGCCAGGCCAATGGACAGGCTGTGTCGGGCCAGGGTGCCCGGGGCCATGGCAAGCACGGCATGGCCCAGCACATTGGCAATGTTGTGCTGGGCCAGGGAACCACAGCCAGGGCACGACACGGCCCACCCAACGGTCAAACCCCCCAAACCCCCAAACTAAGGATGTAAACGGGTCGGTTCCAGTCCGGATCCATATAGGAACCATAACCGTTAAGGAAAGGATGGTTCCGGTTTCGGCTTAGAGCTAGGGAATAGGTTCCGAACCCGATTTTGATTAGTGAATTAGGTTCCGGTTCCGGAACCAGAACCGATACACAAGGAAGGGGTAGAGGGAGGGAGAGAGGGAGAGATTGAAAACATAAAAACCCTAAAGTCCAAAAAAGTTCAAGATCCTAAAAGCCAATATCCCCAAAATTTCCAAGGAACCCTAAGCCTAGACCTCATCACCCCTAAAAAGAACTATAAAAATCTGAAGGCAACCTTTCGTTTCTTTGTGTTTGGTTAGTTATCCTATTGTTGCGTCCTATTTGCTACAATTCCTTGAGCCTGCTTCTCCATCAACTCTTCCCAAAGTCAATGTCCAGCGTAACACGGTCCCTCCTAAAGTGCCTCCTTCTCCTGTCCAGCGTATCATCCCTCTGTGACGCTCTAGTCGTCCTTCAATTGCCCCTAAATGCTATGGATTTCCTGCTCTTTTTACTTCTTTAGATAGTGCTCCTATACCCACCTCATATTCACAGGCCTCGAAGATTGCATACCAGCAAGATGCTATGAATGAGGAATTGCTCACTCTTGAAGCAAACAAAAAATGGGACTTGGTACCGGCCCCTAAAGGAGCATTTGTGATTGGCAGTAAATGGATCGACTCCGTAAAAGTTCACTCCAATGGGAGTCTTGATCGCTACAAAGCCAGATTGGTTGCGCAAGGTAATAAACAAGAATATGGAATTGACTATGAGGAGACACTTGCACCAGTGGCTAAAATGACCGCCGTTCGTACACTTCTTTGTGTAGCTGCAGCCCGCAACTGGCCTCTATGGCAAATGGATGTCAAAAATGCATTTCTTGATGGGGACTTATGAGAGGCCGTTTCCTTAAAGCCTCCTCCGGGATATGCTTGTCCTCCAAAGCATGTTTGGAAGTTGCGGAAATCTATTTAAGGACTTAAGCAGGCTCCCATGGCTTGGTTCGATAAATTCCGGGAAGCAATTCTTCAAGTTGGATATCGTTAGTCATTCTGATAGTTCCCTATTTCTTAGATGGACACCGAAGGGCTACACATTTCTTTTTTATATGATTATCAATGGCAATGATATTGCCGGCATTACGGATCTCAAACACCATCTTACTCGCCACTTCAGAATGAAGGATCTTTACCTACTTTCTGGGGCTTGAGTTTTTGCATAACAAATCAGGCATTAGGGTCCATCAACGTAAGTATGCTACAGATTTGATCACTTTGGCAAGGCTTGATGATGCTCACACTTTTGATACACCTATAAAATTGAACAACAAAATCAGTACGGATGATGGCCCTCCCCTGGATGATCCCTCCGTTTTCCGGCGGATCGTTGGTAGTTTGCTCTATTTAACTATACGACTCAGCTGGATATTTCTCATGCGTTTCATACAGTTAGCCAGTTTGTTAGCAATCCCCACAAACCTCACATTGTTGTTGCTTTGCGCATACTCCGCTATGTTAAAGGCACTCTTAACCATGGTCTCTTCTACCCTTCTGGTACTTCTCTGCACTTGTCAGCTTATGCGAATGCTGACTGCCCAGATTCTCGGAGATCTACTACTGGCTGGTGTATGTTTCTTTGGAAATCTCTGATTTCGTGGAACTGTAAGAAGCAAACCACCGTTTCAAAGTCTTCTGCTGAGGCAGCATATCGGGCGATGTCATCCGCTAGTGCTGAAATCATTTGGCTACGCCGTCCTCTTTGTGAATTGGGTGTCCTTGTTAGTAATTCTACACCTCTTCATGGGGACAATACCAGTGCTACCCATAGATGAAAATATCGGCCGCTACGCCGATATATCGGCCGTGGCGTCCGTATCAGCTGGTATTTACCCGTTGCAACCGATACGCACCAATATGTTACGTATCGGCCACTATGGGCAATGAAACATGGAAAAAAAACCACTCGGCTTTCCCTTCTCATCAGTTTGATTGGAAGAAAAAAAAAGAAGGAAAAAAAAAAGGAAAAAGAAGTTTGACTGGAGGAAGAAGAAAACAAACCTGATCGCAGTAAAAATAGCAACGGCACCTATAGGAGCAGGCAACACCTCCCCCCGCTTCTCGATTTTCGTAAAACTTCATTTTGGGAAAAGAAATAGGGCACGAAACCCTCTGCCCTTGTTTTATTTCATTAGGGGGGTACTTAATGGGCCCTTATGAAAGTTATAAACAAAATTTAAATGTAACCCCTCTTTTAGAGGGCATTCATGGCATTTAAACCAATTTCATTTCAATGCTTGTATTATTTCATTAAGGGGCACTTATGAGCCTATGAAAGTTGTAAATAAAAATTAAATGTACCCCCTCTTTTAAGAGGAAACTTATGGGCTCTAGGAAAGTTATAAATAAAAATTAAATGTACCCCTTTTTTATAGGGCATTTATGGGCCCTATGAAAGTTATGAATAAAAATTAAATGGACCCCTCTTTTATTTCATTAGAGGGCACTTATGGGTCCTTTAAAAGGCATAAATAAAAATTAAATGGACCCCTCTTTTATTTCATTAGGGCACTTATGGATCCTTTGAAAGGTATCAATAAAAATTAAATGAACCCTCTAAGAAAAAATAAAAGCTGAAGCACTTGATTCCTTTAACCATTGGTGGGCTCCACAATGAGGCTAAATATATGATAAAAAAAAAAAAGTCATGTCTTAGCCAAATATTACTCAATTAAAATCAAGGCCTTAGCCAAATATCATTCTACTTGAAAATAGAGCTCAATCAAATTTCACTCTAACTAGAAATAAGTTAGCATAACTAAGCAACATGAATACATATGAAGAAATTGATCATTACTATTATTTTCTATTCATACAGCAATACAGGATCTCATATAATGAGAGGGCCGCTACGCCCCCTTATTTAAGTTACTTTTGCAAAAAAAAATACATTTCAATCATTTTCTAATATTCTGGATTTTCTGAAAATTTTTCATATTTTTTTTTTATGATTTTTTCAAAACACACTGCTACGCTACATAGAGCTTGCTTCGTAGCGTTTTGGCGGCGGGAGTAGCGCTACTTTCATCCCTGGTGTTACCAAAATCACAAACAATCCGTTTTTTCATGAAAGGACGAAGCATATTGAGATTGATCATCCGTCGACATGTTGTTACTGAGAAGATAGCTTTGTCTCATGTCTCTACTCATAACCAGTTGGCGGATATATTCACAAAAGCACTTCCCAAAATGTGTCATCGGGATCTCACTAACAAATTGATGTTTTGTGTCTTAACACATCAATTTAAGGGGGAGTGAGAAGATAACAAGCCTAAAATAAGGTCTAGGCCTAGCCCAACAAGGCTCATGTACAGCCTATATAAAATCCCATCATATCCCACGTGTGGGACTTAGTCAAAGATTGTATAGCTGATTTCTCTCTTCTTACTTCCTTGCATAGACTAGGATATATTCTTTCATTATTCTGATTGTAAATATCGCATGTTTAAAGCCTGTGATTAGGCATAATGATATTATAAAAATGGGCAATCAATCCTCCATTGAGGATGACCTTTTCCTCCAACTCTCTTCTTCTTCTTGACTTCTTCCATATATTATAACACCCGGAACCATACCCATTTACTTAACGATACCTAAATGAGGTTCCAAACCCGGTTTTTCATGGGTTGGAACCTCCGGGTAATTAGAGAATCGAGTACCCATTTAATAGACACATGGGAGTGTATATGCCCAAACAAGCTAGAGGGAATGTCAATCCAGTGGCAGGGGGCACTCAAATGCAACTATCTCAAAGTTATTCAATTGGTAGTGCAAGAGTTTCTAATAAAAACCTTACTAATGCTAAATACCAACTTGTAAATTTATTATAATTAATTAATTACCATTTTCTACTTGCTAAGAATGAATCCTTAGAAGAATTTGCAAATCAAGCCTTCACCCCTTTATTAAGATTTCTAGAAATACTGCCTGAAAAATACCTCGAAAAATAGGATTAAGTTCGGATTTATGGACCTCCAAACAAAATGTTAGGTATATTTCAATAACTGCACATTATATTGATAAGGCCTGAATTATGCCGAAAAGAATGATTTCAATCTCTTTACTTTGAGTACCCACATACTGGTACTAGCATAGGATCCTCTATCCTAGAAAAAATCAAAGAGTATAATTGTAAGGACCCGGACCATAATTATATGTATTACTGTTAATTAATAGTAATCATTAGTAATTAATTGGATTTGATAGTTTTCTAAGTGGTTTAGTGGTGGTCCAACTTAGATTGAGGGTTAGAATGGTTTTTTAATAGCTTTGGGAAGTTTTGAGACGGTTTTGGCCAAGTCTAATGACTTTAGGGGCCTAATGTAGATTTCGGGAAGGTTTAGGAGGTTATTTGTAAATTCTGAAAAATTCCCGTTTCGACTATGTTTGATAGATAAAATTATTCCCTACGACTTTCATGTTTTTTCCGAATTCATTTGACACCCACCATTTTGCGGTCTTTCGGTGACCGGGGGCATAGTTGTCATTTCTGAAAAGTTGAGTAAAATTTTCGAAGTTCTTGAAATATGTTGTTCTTGGGCTCCTTGTAAACAAGATTTAATTTCCAGAAATTTTCTCTCTTGCAGCGAGTTCATCCGAGGTCCCGAACTCAAGTTATTGAACCCCCAAGTTAAGCACTGAACCCCAGTCATTTCTTATATTTTCTTATCTAAACCCTAGTTCCCCATCATTTCTTCCATTTCTTCTCATTCCATTCTCGTTCCAGCAACCATGACAACAGCACCGTCCCCTTTCCTCTTTCTCTCATTTCTTCTTCTCTGAAACCCCACAAAATCGCCTTTGATCGAAGATCCGTCACCGCAATCATCTGCCTCTCGTGCTCCGCTCTCCAAAGACCCCATTTTCGCACAGATCTCAGTTTGGCCACCCCATCCTTGACTGTTTTTGGCTTGATCAGAGGTTCTAGAGGTAACAGATCTTTTCCATCTTTTAGTATGTGCATTAACAGCCCCTATGGATGTGTTTTCCATCCATGAACCCTAGGTTGATTAGGGGATTTTGTTGCTTAGGTTATTTTTCAACGAAATTGACGAGATTAAAAGTGATTTTTGGAAGGCTAGAGACCAAGGCAAGTGATTAATTTCATATTCATGATGCATTTGCTTGTATTCCATTGATTTTGTGTTCTACTTCATATTTTCCTTAGAATCCTACCCATGTTTAAATCCATTGTTTGCTAGTTTAAATCAGTGATTAGAGGCTTACTTAAATGAGATTTTGGATACCTAAATAATTCCTAAGTGTGCCTAAGGTTCCCCAAAAACTGGCCAAAGAAGGGTACAGAAACGGGGCCAAGACCCGCAGTGTTCAAGGGTTTTCGGACATGGGACTCTGTGGTCCCATGTCCGACCATGTTAGATCGGACATGGGGTCCAAGAAGTCCCATGTCCGGCCACTGCATTTGGGATATTTCGGTTTTTTTAGGCTGTTTGACCCCACTTCCTTCGACATATTTGGGTGATGTTAGGGGAGTTTGAGAACCTTAATTTGGGCCATTGAATGCCCCCCCTCTAATGTACCAATTAGAGGAAATTAATTCCGATTTTTCAAGCAAGAATCTCAAGCCTTAGGACTTGTTATTTGGACTTGTAACCCATACTCATTGGGACTTTTTTTTTTTGCAAGGTAAGGTTTGTTATATTAATAAATAAATCAAAGATACAGCAGCAAAAGAAGGCGCACCTGTTTCCAACCGTTGTGAACAGAGATTGCCACAACAGAGCAAAACAAGCAACAAAAAGTAAAGAATAATAACAACCCCAGAATCCGTGCTAGCAAAAAAAAAAACCACAGCTTAAGGAATGCTACAAACAGCCTAAGGAAAAGAGAAAGCAGAGAAGCAGAACCTCCAACTTCAAACAACTAACATTAGAGAAGTAAAGGGCCAAAAGAAGAATGGCAAGAATTCACCAAGCTACCAGCAAAAATCTCCTACTACCTACGCATTGAACTAGCAACAAACTAATTGTCAGCGGTTACTGGTGTAGAAGATAATGGGCCCTGTAAAACAAGGTTTAGGCCCAGCCCATTAAGGACCATATCGATATGGTCCTTAATGGGCTGGGCCTAAACCTTGTTTTACAGGGCCCATTATCTTCTACAACTGGGTTAACAAGTCTCAGCCCTTTGGTGATTCTAGACCATCAAACTACCTCTTGGGAAGAAATATAGCAGTGTGTATCATTGAGGACAGTAAGCAAGTCATTCAGCCCTTTTGCCTTAAAATGATTGCTCCAAGGATAGAGAGAAGGGTCAGTGAGGGACTTGTAGGGACTTAATTATCGGACTACACAAATGAGTAGTTTGAGTTGTGTAACCACCCTAGGATTGTCCAGAGCCATGTTTGGATCAATATTGAACCGAGGGTATGCCAATTTAAGGCCTAAGGATGTCAAATACACCTTCGGAAGCACCAAATTCATTATCATCCGACATCCGGACCTTAAATGCACATGGGGTTTTTTTCATATTGCCTTGGCATGTTGATGGAAATCCCAAACCTGAATTGGACCTGTAGGTGGTATTCCATGAATGTTTGGTCAATCAATCTCAATATTTACATTGCTTGCTTACTTGCGTGCATGGGCATGCATTTTTTTTTATATTGTATTTGTTAGATACTCACCACTACCTACGTCGTACCCCTCCTTAAAATGGATGGTTAGGTTTGAAAGTCATGCCTTGGGAAGTTGGGACCAGTGAGCACACGGTGCCACAACTGTCCTTTGGATGACAGGATCCTATGTTAGGGTGTTATCGGAATTTGCAGGGGTGCAATTTACGTGTCACGTGCATCCTCGTGCACCAGATCTGAATTATAACTTCTCTCTACCCATTTGGGGCAGCCCATTCCTTGCCAGAATGCTGTCCGACTGTTTCCAGACCATAGGCTTTATTTTATAGTGGTTTTTAACTTACCAATTTTGCTCAATTTTGCTCGTAAGCACTTGACCTGCTAGATTTGACCTTTACAATTTCCATTTAACCAATTTTGGACCCGAAAGGATTACTCGGTACTGTTAGCCTGATTTGCCAAACTTAGTATGTTTCTAAGAGTAGTCCATTTACCCCTAGCTATCACCTCTGAGGTAGTGCCCAGTTAGCTAGTTGTTTGGATTCCCGATTCGGCACCACTCAAGTTCGACCCTTACTTGGTTAGACCAATCTAAGTCTGGGTTTGGATTTATTTATGTCACTGCAATAGGTATCTATCTGTTTGCCACTCTGGTCACACCGCCGCAACCAGTAGTTGGATTTTGCCCTATCACGGTCATGCCACAACAACTGTGATAGAGAATATAGCTTATGTGGTTTGCCATTTTGCTAGGATATGTTGGTTAGCATACATGTTGGTCATTTGATTCTTGTACATGTTTATCAGTATTTATTCATGCACGATTTGCCTAGCTTTTCTAACAATGTCCTTTGTTAATTATAAACTTGTTTATATTCATATTTACTATAAACATATTATACTTTTGTTATTAATCACGTGCCAGGTCGTCGTACTTGACTCCATTTATTTGGTCCTCAGGTAATGTCGCCACTGCCTTTGAGGAGGAGCACAAGGAGGCGGCAGAGTAGCCGCGACCCGTAGTTGAATGGAGCACAGGCGATGTCATCTAGACACCGGAGGCTGTTCGCGAGTAGAGGATCACATTTGAGAGCATATCTTTTATTTTGGGATTTTTGGGTTTTACCAGTCTGGTGACCATTTTATTTTGGGGTTGTACTTAAAACTTACTTTTCTGTAAATATTCAACTTAAATGCTAGGGGATATGATGATTTAGATTTTGTTGTTATCATGTTTATCTTTATACATATGTAATGTGTTGATTAGAATGAGCTTCCTTCTAAATATACACATTGGAAATTTGAGGAAAGGTTATGTAGTCCTCATAGCAGAATCCTATGGGCAATCAACGCACACGCAGGCGAAACTTCATCGCCCCAGCCCACATGCACAGCCGCAACCCCGGATTATGGAACGTGCTTACTTCTAACCCGGTCTGGGGGCGAGACAATAATATTGAAAATTAAATAATTTCTATGACTACGATGTTGATATACTAAAACCTGCACTCCTACTTTATTTAAATGGGCTTATCTTTCACAATAAATGTGCATGGCACATCTTAAATTTTAAGGTACAATATGGATTTTATAATCTTTAGAAGTGATTAAATACATTGTAGGTTACATTTTTTAATTCCTTCAAGGAAACAAAATTGGAAACGAATATGTGGAAGTCTTAATAAAAATCCCACAAATGTACAACCAGATGTAAAGTATAGGTGGAAATTTAGTTATCAAATGTTAAGAGAAACTTGTAATTATTAAGGTGTAATTTATATTTATCAATATTGTGTTTTACATTTAACAGATGCAGATATTTTTATAGGTTAAGAAAATTGGCAAGTTCTTGAAATAATAAGAGATTTTTTAGAAGCTTTTTATGATGCAACCCTTTTTTTTCTGGGGTATATTATCCCACCTCAACAATGAAATTAGTCCTGCCTTTGTAAAATATAGAACTATAGCAACTCTCAAGGATAAGTGGACAGTAATGGAAATGAAGTTTTCACAATAATGGAAAAGTGCTCCATTAACATTTTGTTTAGCCTCAATATTAGATCCTAGGGTAAAATTAGTAGGTGTATAAACTTTACTTGAAGCAATAAATAATAATATGAATGCTACTAATGTAAATAATATTTCTATCATCAAATCTTATTTAGAATAACTCTTTATTGAATATTTTACCAACACCCTGTACCCCTTTGGGCCCTCCCCAACCACTGGGAGGGAAAAAGAAAGCCTCTTGGAATCTTCTTAGGAGCTCTTGAGGCAACAGCTCCTTTTCGTCCGGATCCAATCAAGTTATGAATGAATTAACGGTGTATCTATAGATTGGTCAAGTTGAAGTCCCAGATGATGACACCGGTTTCAACCTTTTGGCCTAGTGGAAAGCAAGTGAAAGTAGATTTCATATGCTTTCCGCTGTGGTCCGCATCTACAGTTGCATCGGAGGAAGCTTTTAGTGCAGCTGGGCAACTTATTGACACCAGGAGGATGATGATAACAAAAGAAATGGTGGAAACAAGCATGTGCCTATGAGACTGGTTACGGGCAGAGAAGAGAAAGCAAAACTTGATGTTGGAAGAAGAAATAGAAAGCGACTTTTCAGCATAAAAAATATCATAGTATTCAAAAATTACTGTAGTTGTTATTTTTTTTAAAATTCATTTCCAGTTAAAAATTATCGTCGTAGTTGTTGTAAACTTTATTTTTTAGGAAATTATAATAGTTGTCATTTTTAATTTTTTATTTATAACTTTTGTAAAGTTGGAATGATCATCAAACTTGTAAATTTTATTTGAAGTTGAAAATTATCATCGAAGTTGCCGTAAACTTTATTTCAAGGAATATAAAATAATTCAAGTTTTATTTTTCATTTGGAAATTAGCATCAATGTTTATGCATTTATTTTAGTAATTTCAACTTTATTTATGTTTGTGCATAAAGTCCCTTTCAATTTACATAAAAAACTTCAAATAAATAAATAAATCAAGGAGGGGTCTGACATAGCATGGCCCGGCCCGGCCCGGCTTGGGCATAGCCCAACAGGGCACGAGCTGGGCCGACCCCCCTGTGGCCAAGGCACGGCGCAGCCCAGGCACGGGATGCCCGACCAAATAACGGGCCGTGCCATGCGTTTTACAGCCCTACTCTAGTGTATCATTTTTATTTGATAATCCCTCATGTACCATGCATTTTTTTAGACTCGACTAGTTAGACAATCCACATTGTACTTATGCAGATAAGCTAATTACTAATAGTGTATACGAGAGACTACTATAAATAGAGTGGTCGGGAGCATTAACCCAACACAACTCCAAATCTCTTATTCTCATTAAGTTGTTTCGTGGTATCAAAGCTTAGGCTCTCAACACTATCTAATCTAAGAGATCTTGAATTCTGTTTCTAAAACTGATGGACCTATCATGAGTTCTGTTGCTGTCTTCTAGACTGATTTGTCCTTTCATGTGTAAGTAGGGCCTAGACTGTTTTCATCTGTAGTAGGGCCCAGATTGCATTTTTTCCTTCCAATTCGGTAAACCAGTTCAGGAGTTCCATCTGGGGCTTAGTTTGTTGTCTCCCACTAATCTGTCTTCATCCAAAGTGAGAACCTTAATCTATAGTAACCCATCCAATTTTTCTGGTTTTCTATACAATACAAATCAGTCAATCACTAGTAGGTCCCACATCAGACCTCAAAAAATTTAACAAACTTCCCAAACCAGGCTGTCCATCACAGAGTGTTTGTCAGGATTTTGGGTTTATTTCAACTTTGTTTGAGTGAGTTCCCTCCCATTTTTCAGTTTGGCAGTTTCGGGGTCTGGTTTTCGAGTCGGCCATTGGATTTCCTGGATTTTTATCAAATTAGATTAAAATCTGGAGGAGACCTGCGCTGCTCATCTACAAACACAACCTGGAAGCTCAATTAAAGAATCAAGTGTATTTGACAGGGTTTCTGCCCATTCTACCTACTTGTTGTCCAGACCAGGTATTGGTTTATTGTATGTAGTATTTTCTCTGGTTTTATGACACTTAGTTGTTTTTGGACATTCATGGATATTTCCCATGTTTAGCTTGCATATTCCTCTATTTGATTTGCATATTCTTGACTTACATGGCTTCCAATCAAGCCTAAGTTATTTATATTCAGCTCAATGGGACAAACTATGCATATTGAGTCATCTCATCACCAATTTCTTGAAAGGAAGAGAACTATGGAAATATATTTCCACTAAAATAGAGAAGTCCTAGCTAGCCAACTCTGTGGATCTCACCATTTTGCTCATCCAATGGATGCTTCGGATTATTTAGGTTGACTATATGCATAGAACTCTGCCAAAAGATGTTAGCTGAAATGGGATACGCAGAATGCTCACCAAACTGATGACTAGATTCATGCCTTATATGTGAAAATGACAATACGGTGGGATCAGTTGTCATTTATTGGAGCCATAATTCACATATGCCGCTGACTCTACCACTTTTGAGACACATCATCAAATAGGCATGTACAATTGTTCGTGGCATTAAGACCTGAATTTGAACTTGTAAGGAGCATGCTTCTTCTTATCCTTGGGGATTGGTGGATTGGGTGGAGCCGTGGAGGAGGTGGAAGATATTTCAAGGAGGTTGGGAGCCAGCTTCCATCATATTCTTAGAGAAGCAAATGCTGTGGCGGATAGTCTTGCTCGAGAAGTTGTTTGCTCTTCCATTTCTTTTGAAGTTTAGTTATTTTTTGTTATCGTTTTTTATTATGCTTTCGCTGTGTTTTGTCCCTTTTTGGGTTTGGTGAAATAAAATTTTATTGTTATAAAAAAATGTAAGGAGTATGCTTTTACATCAATCCCCTTTTCGTTTAGTCGATATGGCTTTATGTGAATTACTTCCAAAAGAGAAAATGATGTCCTCTCACACTACCAAAAGGACCACAGATGTAGACCATGTTCTTGTATCTACATCTCCTGCTCTCCAGCCTGGATTTCTTAGTCGTCCTCGTCAAAAAGGCAGTTCATTTGACATTTGAAACTACTGCAAGCAGTGAGGACACTGGAAGTGCGAATTTCCTCTTCCTCCGAAGGGACAGGTCGTACAGCCTTCTCACCACCAAATGGGTGATCAGCATAGGCAACCTACCTGTCCTCAGCATGCATCCCTACATCTACAGACCCGCCTTCCTCTTCTGATCTAACCTCACAGAATCATTCCATTATTACTGAGCAACTCCAGATGATGCTCTCCTCTGGCTCCAAAACTTCTTTCCCAGTTTCCCTTCTAATATCCTCCTCAGATTTTCAAGCCATTGCCTCCTTTTCTCCCATACGTAACTCAGCTGTCCCTTGAATATTTGATTCATGTTCTTCAAGTCACATGACCTCAAACAATTCACTTCTTACCCACACATTCATGTTCTTCTAGTCACATGACCTCAAACAATTCACTTCTTACCCACACTCAATTCACCCTCATCTCCATGATTCATTTACAATGCTAACGAATCTCATCTACCTGTCACCCAAATCAACACCACTATCTCTAACTATTCATCGGGTTTGCTTCCCATATCATTTGTACTATTTGCTCCAAACTTGTCTATAAATCTATTATCTGTCAGTCAACCTTCTCAAGATGGCTATGTGATCACCTTCTCGATAGAGTGGCACGTGTGGTGTAGCATGTGCACTCGGGTCCACCAAATCCAGTAGAGTTGACTTGTATTGATAGCATTGATCAGGATAAAGATTTGTATCGATAATTCCAATCGGCCCATCTTCAACACCATCAAAAAACTAAAAAAAAAAGAACAGTTCCATCAGACCCTCGCCCCTTCCAAAATCCCAAAAACGCTGTTGCCGAACCCAAACCTCTTATATAAAAAACCCAATGCCCCAAATCCCTCCTTCTGCAAACCCTTCCCCACCGCGTCACCCACCACCAGAAAACCCCAAACCCGAGCCAGAAGTAGAAAAAGAAAAGAAGACAAGCAGAGAAAGGAAGGAAAAAAAAGAGAGAAAAGGCGTACCTGACTCCAGATTTCTGGCAGCCAGCAACATTTCATCTCTCTTCCTTCAGCAGTGCCTCGCCAGTGCCAACACCACCAGCCACACCCCAATTGAAGCCTAGAAATCTCTCACTGCTTGTTGTCGCCAGAAATCCTGCATCTTATATTCATCAAGCTGGGCCTTCAATTTTGCTGCCAACATCGCCACCTTCATCCTAAGCTACTGCATCTCCTTCTTCATCACTGCTTGCTAGTAGTACGATACCGTAGAGGTTCTCGTTTCTCCTATTCCACAAAGCATCAGTAGAGAAAAAGTTGTTTGGTCCCGCTTTGGGCGCTGCAGAAGAAGCAAGCAAAAGAGGTCTTGAACGTGCCCTTCTTGCTGTGACATGTGCCTGACCCAAACCCAAATTCATTAAAAAGGAGAGCCTAAGAAAGCCTAGTGGGGAGCACAGTAAGCAGTGACATCAGCAGACAAGTAAAGGGTTATATTTGACTAGATTGAGGGCCAGAATTTATTTTCGCGATATCGGAGCCAACTAAACTCAGATTCCAGATGCGCTTTTGCCCACGCTTTTGTGGAGATCAGATCTACAAATCAGGCGAGTTTAAATTTTCAGCTTGCATTAAAAAAATTGGCTAAAAAGAAGAAAGAAGAGGTGGAGTCTTCATCCACATCCGTGGAAGAATTGGCTGAAAATGTCGCGGAATTATCTAGAACTGTTGCTCAATTTTTCGCAAGCACTCAATGAAAATCTTGTAAGGATGTGGATGTTGATAATCAGTGTGGGGTTGCTAACCGAGATAATGGAGGACATATTTGGAATCAACGAGGTCGACCAGCAGTCGATGTTGATCGAGATTTAGGAATTAAATTTGTGATTCCTGAATATGATGGAAAATTGAAGCCAGATGAATTTATGGATTGGTTAGTGCGTGTGGAAAATATTTTTGTACATAGACCAATGACTGAGGGCCATAAAGTCACTTTGGTAGCAACTCAATTTCACAATTATGATGTGATTTGGTGGGCTGAATTGCAAATAAAGAGAAGGAACCAAAACATCGATCATGTTGAGACATGGATTGAGATGAAAAACCTTTTGAAACAAAAGTTCCTTTTCGTCGATTATTCAAGAGATCTACGTTCAAGCTTTCAAGACTTGAAACAAGGGTCCAGGACAGTTATCGAGTGTTCTGAAGAGTTTATGATAATTCAAGCTCATTGTGGCTTAAGTAAGACCAATGATGCTTTGGTCAATCGATATTTTCAGGGGTAGAGAATTGACATTAAACATATCCATGCATTCAAGAATTTTGATATGTTGATGAGATCATCAATCATGCCGTCAAGACCGAATACATTGAAAATTATCACGCCCGAAAAATTAGTGTATCTAAATGGCCTGCACAAAAGAGCCCATCAAAGCGAGGTTCAAATCCAAGTGCTTCCTCGAAAAAAAATTTCTCCATGCTTGACGATCAAAATAGAATCACATGTTTTCATTGTAAGCAAAAGAGGCATCGTTCATTTAAATGTCCAAAATGAATAAACTTAATGGAAGGTGCACACGATGAACCAGATACACAAGATGATCCTAAAGACAAAGAAATAGAGGAAGTGGAGGAAATAGAAGCTGAAAAGGATGGTGAAGCTTTATGGTCGTCCAGGAGACTACACCCACTGCTAAGAAGAAATGGTTGCGGAAAAATATATTTTGCTCAACAAGTCAGTACATAGGCAAAATTGCATAGTTGTGATTGATGGCGGAAGTTGTGTAAACATCATCTCTCAAACTCTTGTTGATCGCTTGAAGCTGAAGCTTTACAAGCACAATCGTCCCAACTTTGTCAAATGGCTAATGACAGATGATGAAGTGCTGGTGCGATATACATGCCAAGGCAACAACATATACACATTCATCTCCATCCAAAGAAGCCAGGGTTGCCGAAGAAGAGATCAAGAGAAAATGCAACAAAGGAAGTGCTTCACATACACCATGTATACAAATATTTTGTTGGGTCACCCATGGATGTATGACGAAAATGGCACCCATGGTATGCGGGACAACACATACACATTCATGCACAGTGGAAACCAAGTCACACTCCATTCAAAGAAGTCGGTGCTGCCGAAGAAGAGATCAAGAGAAAACGCAACAAAGGAAGTGCTTCACTTACACCATGTCTACAGAGGCAACATGAAAAAGACCCGAGTTCGAGGTCAAACTCTCCTTTCAACCTGGGGGGAATGATGCAGAACGAATGACCCAAGTGCGAGGCGCAGCAAAGTATCTTAGGAATTATTTTTAAATTGTTTGTTATTTAAGATAGTTTCTAATTTAGTCTCTTTCCTAGTTGATTAGGTTTCTTAGCCATCAATTTTGTTTGTTATTATTTTACATTGTAGAGATGAAAATTTCGGAATTGATTATTGGAATAAAATTTATCATGGGTTTCTATGCCTTCGAGGTGCATCCTCAAGTTGAAGTCTCTCTGAAGACATGAAGTGTCTACAGACATGTACTCCGGCACCACCATCGTGTTTCAACACTTCCACACAAGCCCTAACCCTAGGGCCTACATCACTTTTCCATGTCGTAAAGACATCACCACTGATTACATCGACTTAGTGCACAAGGATGTTTGGAGGATTGCACTCACCATCACTTATTCCCATCATAACTATTTTGTCACATTCATAGATAATTATAGTAGATTTACTTGGGTTTATTTCTTGCATGCGAAATCTGAAGTTTTTGATGCCTTTAAAAATTTCTTGCATCGATCAAAAATCAATTTCCTAAGAAAATCAAAATTCCGTGCTTCTACTCGGAGGGAATATGTTACACAACCTTTCCATAAAATTTTACAATCTATAGGCATCATTTCTTAAAGATTATGTCCTTGCACAAAATATAGTATCCAAAATGAA
The DNA here is from genome assembly GCA_012931725.1 of Litsea cubeba. Lineage (NCBI taxonomy): Eukaryota > Viridiplantae > Streptophyta > Magnoliopsida > Laurales > Lauraceae > Litsea > Litsea cubeba. Next base: position 15,237,364 of record CM022950.1, on the reverse strand, counting down.
AATTAGTCATCTTCTTGATGTTGTTTGAATTCTACTTCTAAAGCCCTCTGTTCTAATAAACTTAAGGGTCAAAGCCCTCTCGACTAATGTGTATCTCTTTAAGCTTCTCCCATCACCAAAGCTTAGAAATCAGTAAGTTTACTTCCATTTTTATGGATCTCATCCTCCAATAACCATCTCCATAATTTTAGTTGCTTGTGCTTTGTCCATCTTCCACCTCATGAAAGGAATAAACTTTTTGCCCAGTCCATGAAATGTGCTTTCCTAGGATATGCTACACATCAGAACAGCTTTATGTGTTACGATCCAACCCTTCATTGCACACAAATTTCTCAAAACGTAGTGGTTTCTGAAAATCGGCATTTTTTTATTACTCATCTAGCATCGCCTACGCCTCAAAACATTTCTTTCCTTCTGGGCTGGTGTATAGAAGCCGGAATCCTCAAGAAAATCTTGTAAATGGGCCACCTCTCATTGCGCCTAACCTGGCACCTAATCCAGACCCTACATTTCTTTAAAGATCCACTTGCCTCTTGTGTCCCTTAGATCGTTATGATTTTTCACATTCCTCACCACTTGCCTTGTTATCTTCCATTTCTATGCATGACAACTATTCCCAGGTTGTGAAAGCAATACACGATGAACTTGATGCACTGCAGCATAACCATACATGGGATGTCCCATGCCCCTCTCATATCAAACCCATTGTGTGCAAATGGATACTTACTCGGCCAAGCTCAATCAAGTCAGATGGATCTTTCGAATGATAATAAAGCTCATCTTGCAGCTTTAGGCAATTGACAAGAGCAGTTGACTATGATGTATTAATACAAGAGAAAACCAAAACAAAGATAATTTTCCAAATAAAAAAAACTCTGCCAAACATTACATTCGAGTCCCATTCTTATAGAACCAGACCCACGATCGAAAAGTAGGTCAATCTCCAATGGGATTGATCGTGATTCAAGATAATGGAAAACACCATTATTGAAGAGAAAACTTAGAACTCATATTTTAATTGATAAAAAGCATGAACTAGTTTGAGGTAGAATCATCTATATAAAGAGAGGATTAGGGTCAATCCTCTCTCTTGCTTAGAAGTTAAGCCCCTATTTGACATCACTATTTTTTGCCTCTATTTCTCAAAATCTCTAAATCGGATAGAGATTTTGAGAATAGAGTTGTTTGGCAGCCTCTAAATGGTGTAGAGAAGTAGAGGCAAGGTCTCCATTTTCCACAACCCACCATTGGATGCATGTAGAAAGTAGAAGGAAAAAACAAAGGCGGGTAAACAGAGTTCCTGGCCAATTCACGCCCAGTCTGTTTTTTTTTTCTTTTTTTTTTCCAAAAGCTAAAAGTGTAGATCAAGATCCAAACCGTTGAAAATGTTCACAAGATCAAACACGACTGTAAGAACAAATCTCAGCTGTTGGATCATCACCAATCTCGAGATATGTGCAAAAAAAGTGAGCCATTGGATGCAATTTTCTGAAATCTGTGGGCTCCAAACGTAAGATCCAACCCGTTGGATCTCTTTGGAAGGCTGAAAATGGCTATGTGATCAATTTTCAAGGCTTGATACCTTGTGAATCTCGAGATATTTGCAAAACAATATCACCGATTGATGTATTATGCTCAATATTGGATTTGTCCATGAGCAGTAATGTTTTTCTTTTTTTTTATTTCTGGGAGTGTAAATCAAGATTCAAACCGGTGGAAATGGTCACAAGATCAAACACGGCTGTGAAACCAAATTTCAGCCGTTGGATCATCACCAATCTCGAGATATGTGCAAAAAAGTGAGCCAATGGATACAATTTTCTAGATTATGTGGGCCCCAAACACAAGAGCCAAACTGTTAGATCTCTTTGAACTGTTAGATCTCTTTGGAAGGTTGAATGCTGCCATAGGATCAATTTTCAAGGTTGATACCTAGTGGATCTCGAGAAATTTGTAAATAACTTTCAATCATTGATATAAAAAAGTCTATTATTTAACATAGATCCTTGCATTACCAAACACTTGTTTTGATTCTAGACTCTTTTTTTTATAACTCTTTTTTTAATGGCTCTATTTTGATGGGTCTATCCAAAAAAGAGGAGATACCAAACAAGACCTAAGACTTTCTTAAAAACTAGAGAAGACTAAATAAAAGAGGAAACTAACAGTATGGAAATCTTAATCAAACTAGAAAATAGAAATAGTTCTCTAATTAAACAAGGAATGAAAATAGAAAAAGGTTAAAATTAGAGCTCCACAATAGTTATCGGTTAAATTGGGTCTATGGACTAAACCCAATTGTAATACCCCATACCCTGATTTTCTAATAATTATATATTGAATTTCCTTGGTCTCCTGTAATGATTGTATATATATATATATATATATAGGGAGATGCTCCTGTGAGAGCATCTCTCACCTTACTATGAGAGGTAAGGTGGTGGCCCTCACATTTAAGTTGTTCGCATTGGATATGGATGTGAGGGCCCCCACCTTATCTCTCACCTTACTATGAGAAATAAGGTGGGGGCCCACACATCCATATCCAATGCCAACAACTTAAATGTGAGGGCCCCCACCTTACCTCTCATAGTAAGGTGAGAGATGCTCTAACAGGAGCATCTCCCTATATATATATATATATATAATGTGTGGTTGTATAAGTATTAGTGATTTTGGGTGGCTATTCTTATTATTATAATAATATTGATGTTATGGATATTCTGGTTCTCTTGGGCAGGCCCAAGCAAGCCATTTGGACAACTGAAAAAATAAGGTTTTAGTGGGTACCACCCCTGGATTGGGCCTAGGGAGCTGTTGCACATTTATTTAATCCAAGTAGGAACCTTTATGAGACCCTTTTTTCACCAAAGACTTAGCGATATTAGGCGGGACCCTTTTTTGTATTTTATGTAGTAATCTTTTGGTGGGCTTTAATAGAGAGTTTAAGAGATTTTTGGTAGGACCCCTATCGAAATATGTTTATAAGAGATGGGACCCATAGGGTTTTAGTTTATTAGAGAGATAGAGGGTACCCATGACTAGTTCGCATGGAATAAGGGAAGAGTCGTGCTTTGTGCACAAGTCTGAAGAGAGTTAGAAAACCAGCGCAGGACTCAAACCCCTCCCTCCCTCCTCTCTAAGTCGACATCCTTTTTCCCTTATAAAACTCTCTTCTCCGCTTAACATTCTCATCTTTCCTCATCTCCACTTCACTCCGAAGTCCAAACCCTAACCCTAGTCTTGGGCAAGGAGACTACTACAATAGAAAGGAGAATCAAAGGGGAGGTGGAGGGACCAGCAAGGAACTAGCAAATATAAGGTGACCAGCATTCAAATTTAATTGCAAAACTATGATGTTTTCTTTAAATCAGAGTTTTCAAGAACCCTAATTACTGGATCTATGGTTGTGTGGTGCAAGGATTTAAAAAGCGGCCGCTACGCTACATTGGCCATAGCGGCGCTGGCCGCTACGCTACAACCAATTTATCGGCCGTCACATGCATAGCGGCCCGTAGCGGCCGCATTGTAGATGCCCGGGGTATAAAAATCCCCCTTTTGCATTTTAGGGTTTAAAAACCCTCTTTTGGTCCTTCTTCCACCTTCCTTCTTCACTCACTTCACTATGCCTTTCCTCTTGTGGTCCCAATTACACCAACTCCATTTTTTACACAAATCGTGTCCACCAAATCAACTATTCTTCATCTAGGTATGTCATGTGTGATTTTTTTTCAACTTTTTCCACCAAATCATTCTCTAAAACTCTAACTACTATGAATCACAATATAATGGCATCAACGTCTTGTTTTATTGTAGATCTATGCTTCCTTTTGAGTTTTGATCTTGCATGAATATCTTTTGCTTGTTTTTTTTATACATTGTTATTTTTATTTTCGGATTTATGTTATTTAAAAAAAAAAAACATGAATAATTATGGAAAACTCATGAAACAAGTTGAAAATAGCTTCATATTGTTAGATCTATATAGATCATTCCAACATATATTGCTTGTTTTCAAATTTTTTCCTTTTATTATTTTCAGATTTTTTTTTTTTTAAAAATATTTTTAGTAATTGAATACCAATCAAATGTCATGAAAAGGGCTCCTAGATTTTAGATCTATGTTTCCCAAAGATCACTCCAACATGTATTGCTTGTTTTTTTGCTTTTCTTTATTTTTTATTTTCGGATTTTTATTATTTTTTGGAAAAAAAAATATTTTTAATAATGGAATGCCAATCAAATGTATTGAAAAATGCTCCTAAATGTTTTGAACATGTTTGGCATACATCAATCCAACATTTCTTTGTCTTTCCCTTTTATTTTTTCTTTTTTATTTTCGGATTTATTTTTTTTTGGGGAAAAAAATGCCTTGACTAATTCATTACTCATTATATTGTTTTGAATAAGGCCCCTAAATGTTATATCTATGTTTGGCATAGATCAATCCAACATATGTTTGTCTTTTCCTAATTTTATTTTATTTTCTTATTTTTGGCATAAACTTTTGGGAAAAAAAAGTACTTTAAGTAATGAAATGTCAATTAAATGCGAATAGAATGATTCTTAGCGTTAGATATATGTTTCCTCTAACAAGTTTTTTTTTTTTTTTAACATACTACTTGTTCATATTTATAGCTATTTAATCTTCTATTGTGTATTGTGTTTGCCAATTAATAACTTAAAATGCCTCGTGATATTGATCCCGCCTGGAGCTATGGTGAGTCAATTGAGAATAGTAGGTTGAAAATCAAATGCAATTTTTGTGGGAAAGTGACCAATGGGGGCATTACAAGATTCAAGCACCACTTATGCCACATTTCTTGTAATGTCGCTGGCTGTACCGAAGTACCAGGGAAAATCAGGGAAGAAATGAGAGCTTTGGTTGGCCAAGACCAAGCTAAAAAAGTTGAGATAAAAGAAAAGAGGCGGCAAGATGTCGATGCTGCCCGTTATGATGTGTTTGGGGATGAAGGTTTTGATGAGGAAGATGCACAGATGGAGGCTGCACGCCAAGAGTCCATCATGAGTCACCAAGAAGAACATGAATGTCGTGCATTTGCTGGAAGCAAATATTATGATGCAAGGGGCTCATTTGCTCAGCCAAGCAGGGGCAAGGGCATTGCGGGGGCAATGCGTAGGGCATTTAGCACCCGATCACGGGATGTTGATGTAGAAGTCATTTCTACTAGAAGAGCAGTTCCTCCCTCTGTTGATCCTCTAACACAGAGAAAAGAGGGAGCTAAACAAACCAAATATATCAAGTGTTATGAAAGGGGCAATGAAGTCTGCAAGAGATAGGTTGGCCAAAGCTACAGCAAAATGGCTAATTCACAAAAACATACCCCCTACAGCAATAGATTCTCCCTATTTTCAAACAATTCTTGATGTTTCCGCAGAAGCTGGGCGGGGAATACAGTCGCCCTTTGTTTATGATGCGGGCACTAAATATCTCGAAGAGGAATATAAAGAGATAAAGGCATGGGTGGAGACCTTTAGGCCCATGTTGCAACAGAATGGAGTCACCATTATGTGTGATGGGTGGACCAGCGGCACACAAACATAATTAATAAACTTTTTGGTACAATCAGTCAATGGGTGTGTCTTTGTGAAGTCCGTGGATGCATCTGAGCATAGACGGACAGCTAAATATATATACACTCTTATGGACAAAGTTGTAGAGAGTGTGGGAGAGGAGCATGTTGTACAAATTGTTACAGACAATGGCGCCAATTTCAAGGCAGCCGGTAGGATGTTAGAGAAAAAGAGGCCTCATCTGTTTTGGACTCCATGTGCAGCACACTGTATAGATCTCATTATGGAAGAGAATGGAAGTAAGAAGAAAATTGCTGAAGTTATCAAGGCATGTAGAGGCATCACCAGATTTATTTATGATCATTTATGGCTTTTGAGCTTGATGAAAAGATTCACAAATAACCATGCCTTGATTCGTCCAGGGTCAACTAGGTTTGCTACCCATTTCATTGCGATGGAGAGCCTTGTAAGGTTTAGAACAGAGCTGATTCAAATGTTTGCATTAGAAGAATGGCTTCGTTTGAAATGGGGCAATGCAACAAGTGGTCCTGAATTTGAGATCCCTAACTTGATAAGGGACAATAAATTTTGGAAGAAAGTGTCTAATTTATTAAAGGTTTATGAGCCTTTAGTTAGAGTGTTTCAGCTTGTAGATGGTGATGACAAGCCAACAATGGGATATATATATGAAGTAATGGATCGAGCTAAGCAAGCTATCATGGAAAATGTTAGATATCATGAAGAATATATAAAGATTATTGATAGACAGTGGGCTGACCAGCTACACAATCCATTGCATGCTGCAGGTACTCAATAATAATATCACTATTTGATGCTTTTAAAGCAAGCTATCATTCTTTGATTGATGTTTAATCATTTTACATTTCAACTTGTTTTCAATGCAGGTTATTTCCTTAATCCCGAATTCTTCTACCCCAATGCCCAACAACACAGCGATGTAATAGAAACGGAGTTGAGGGTAGGATTAAGGCAAGTATTGGCTAAATTGTTGGGAGTGGATGATCAAATCAACGCTTTTCAAGAGGTGAGTTAGTGATTGAGATTTGAGATGACATATGTAATTATGTATATGTTTGAGATAGATCCGTTAAACATGTATGATTTATTGATTTATTCATAATTTTCACATTGTAGATATCTACATACACACGAAGGAAAGGAGGCTTTGCTAACCCAATCACACAAAGGGCAATTGGAAAAATGACACCTGGTATGATTATGAACAAAAAACTCAATCACCCAACCTAATAGTCTTTTGTTATATATCTCCCAATCTAATTTTATTTGTTTATTTTGAATTTCAACTGATTGGTGGATGAATTTTGGAGAGGATACTCCAAATCTAAGGAAAGCGGTTGTTCGCATCCTTAGTCAAGTTACAACTTCATCAAACTGTGAAAGGAATTGGAGCACTTTCTCCTTGATCCACACAACGTCCAAGAATCGGCTTACCATGCAAAAACTTAACAAGCTTGTGTATTGCCATTACAATTTAAAGTTGAGAAACAGAACAAGAGAAAGGAAGGCAAGGGATAATCCGGCCTATTATCCTATTAGTTTGGATCACATATTCAGTGAGGACGATCCCTTACTCCCATGGATAACCGAGATAAGAGGATCCATTGCTAGATTCAGATCCGGGCTTTCAAGAGGAGGTTAGATTTGCTTGATGAAGATATGGATGAGGCAGAGGGTGCCCCACTTGGAGTTGGAGGAGAAGGCACAAGTGCACAGCTGCACCCACAATCTAGAGGGAAAGAACCTACTCATGTTGTGTCATCTTCTGAGAGGACGAGTACCACCGTCTCTTCGAGTAGCCATGGCGGAGGAGATGGGGGAGATGGAGCAGGAGACACTAGTGGGACAGGTGCTACTAATGAATACTACCAACATGATCAGGAAGATGTCATTCCTGTAGAGGAGGTACATGACTTTCCGGAAAGAATGGAAGGAAACCGTCGTTATCAACGGCATCGGAGAGTCTCACCACCTGCTCCTGGAGGTAGTAGTAATGAACAAGGAAATATGGGTGGAGATGTTGGAGGACAACAAGCAGCATCATGGGCTGATTCGCGGAACCCTAGTTACAGTGGACAAGGACCCTCGCACTATTTTCAATATGGTCAACTACAACAAGGAGACGAACAGTCTTCTGTTTCGGGGTCCTACTCATATAGTGACTATGGAAAAACACAATATAATAGATATCCACCTCCACCTCCTCCAGCTCCAAGTTACAATGATGCAGCTACCACCTTCTTTGGACTTGTTGATCCCAATATTTATCAATATCAAATGCAATATGGTGCCAATACAAATGATAACACTGATATGGATGAGGATAACAGTCCCTTAAATCTTGGTAGACATTCCTTTTGGTAGTGACCAAGGTATTCCTATTTCCTTCACTAACTCTCTACTTTGTCATTTCTAAATTTGTGTTGAATGTTGATTGTTGATCACTTCATAGTTCATTCACTTGAATACTTGATTGAATTTGAACCTTGAATGTTGAAGTATTGATATTATTTGACTGTTCAATGTTCACTAATGAGTAATGAGTAATGACCAACTCTTAAGTCTTATGCCTTTATTTCATGTTCTATTTTTTTTTTAATGAGTTTTCCATCACTTTCTAAGTTAGTATGACTAAGAAACATGAATACATGTGAAAAAACTAATAATTACTATTATTTTCTATTTATACAACGATACAGTACTTCATATATTGAGGGCACCGCTACGCCCCCTTATCTTACTTACTTTTGTAAAAGAACCACATATTCTTTCATTTTACAATTTTCTGGATTTTCTAAAAAATTTTCAAATTTTTTTTGCGATTATTTCAAATCACACCGCTACGTATCCCCGCTACGCAGCGTTTTGGCGGCGGGCCGCTACGCCCGCCGCTACCGCTATTTTCATCCTTGGTGTGGTGATAAGTACTTAGTAGAGTTGATTTTTATTGAATTGCATTGATATTGATGACCCTGGGTTAGGAGAATATAGAAACCAAAAAAGGCGCCAGATAGGATTTTATTTCCCTTAAAGTTACTTCTGTAGGTGAAAAGGTATGGAGCGATTCCGAGGGCAGAGGCTTGACCCTGCCTGGAGAAGAAATTCGTCAGTCACAGCTTTCTCCCTCTTCGTCTCTAATCTTCCTCCAGAAATCTCCAAGACAAAGCTTCAAGTTATGTTCTGCAGGGCAGGTGCTGTGATAGATACCTTCATCCCTACCGAACGATCCTCTGGCTTTCGGCTTCGTCAGATTCAAAACAGAGAGAAAAGCCAGTCTAGGTCTCGAGCTTGTCAATGGGAGATTTTGGAGAGGCAGAAAAATCCTCGTTGACTTCGCTTCTCCCCGAACAGTAGATACAGTCGCTGGCATCTCAAAGGTCTCCATCGATAAATTAGGGCTTCTGCATCATCAACTTCCCAATGACAAATTAGGGCTTCTGCGCCATCAGCCTCCCAGCGCCTGGAACCGCCCTCCAGCGTGCATCGCTGACGCTAGTGCAGGGTGGATTGTCAAGGATGGCCATTCTCACTTCATCCGAGTGGCCCCTTTGCTCGTTGAGTCGGAGACGAAGGTCCTCTGGCATAGCTTGATTGGTTTCCTCAAAAAAGCGTGACTGTGGATGATGTAGCTCGATGGCTTCTTTCTCATTGGGGCAAATCGTCGGCCAAGCTAAGACTATTAGAAGACGATGTCGTCCACATCCAACTTCTCTCAGATGAGGAAGTTCGTCAAGTTCTGAGCTGTGCTGCAGCTTCATCTTCCAATCCGTTCGTCGCCTTAGACAGATGGATGGAGGTTATTGCCCCCCCCCCCCCCCCCCTCCCCCACAATCACCAAATGGATTCGTTTCCATGGCGTACCGCTACAAGCTTGGAACGAAGGTGACTTCCGTCTCCTGCGCGATTTCATTGGCTCAACCATAGAGGTAGATCGCCTCACTTCGAAAAAGATAAACCTCGTCTACGGGCGTGTGAAGATTCGAACCAGCAGGCTATGCAAGCTCCCGCTGCAAATCCCTCTGTCCGTCGGAGAACTCCTCATCTCAGTCAGGGCCGAAGAAGATTACCCCACCTTCGTTGCATCCGACATCGATGGAACCACCATAACAGCAAGCAGTGCAGTGCAGCCTGACGAAGGCGATCTAGGGCTCGCTGGCGAAGACGACTTCTCACATCCTGCCAAAGGAAATCTCCAGATACGAGCTATGGGCTGAAAGCAAGCCAGGTCGGGAAGAACCAGGGCCTCTAACTCGACCCAAGCTGAAGCATGGACCTGGCCCACTGCAAAAATAAACTCAGCAGGCCATGGGTTGACGAATGGAGATAATTTATGTTCCTTCCTTAATGAACTGGGCCCATCTCGTCAGCCCCAGTTTTCGCCCATTTTAAAAATCGAAAGGACTCCAAGTCTGCTATCTCTGGATTATCAGGTGCGAATGCTGCCTCTACCTTGCCTTCCCCTTCCGAAACATCGAAGTCGAGCAAGATCTCTCTTGCCCCTTCCTCAGGGGATCCTCTGATCTTCCATCGTGTCAAGGAAAGCAGCCAATCCAATGACAGAAGCAAACCAGACACCCCCACTTGCCAGGAGAAGGAGAAGATTGATGTCCTGCGAATGCTTGCTCGCTCCTATGTTTCGGACTCTGACTCCTACAAATCAGGTTCTGCTACCTATCCATCTCTCCCTTCCTCTCCCTGCTCTGTGCCGGCTACCGTTCTCTCTGCCTTCAGAGATTCTGCATCTCTGCAATCTCTCCCTCTCAGCAGATTTTAGACGAAGACCTCTCCATTTCTAAGAATACTAACTCCACCAGCTCCTCTGCCCCTGTAGACAGAAACTTCTTGCCAGGTTCCCCCAACTCGTGGTTATCTCAAAAAATTAGAGCCTATGGTGAGGCAATAGGCATCTCTGTAGACGATAGCAAAGGAGGGTGGGATAGCCTTATTGCTTTTGCAAAGGATAAAGATTCAGCCCTTGGAAGACCTGTCACCTACAAAAAGAGGTCAACAAGAAAGCGAAGCAGAGAACTACAGAACCTTTCGTGCTCCATCAACTATGACAGCCATCCCTTTGTGAGCTCATCCTCACAAAACAAGTCATCAAAGTCAGTGATTCCAGGAAATGTTGTCAATGAAGGCTATCTCCTGGAATGTTCGGGGTTTAGGGAATTCAGTGAAGCGGGCAGTTATTAAGGAGGTAATTCGCACTTTTAGAGCAGATCTTCTGCTACTTCAAGAAACCAACCTCAGCTCGATGTCTCAATCAATTATTAGGGATCTTTGGGGTAATAGTAAATGTCTGTGGGTCTCCCTTGACGCAGTTGGAACCTCTGGAGGTATTCTTCTAGGCTGGAACATCATGAAAGATCATTTCATTGGTACCTTCTCTGTCTCGGCAGTGCTTGCAGATAGGGCTAATGGCTCCTCTTGAATTGTCTCCTTTGTCTATGGCCCTACTGACCGCAGACTTCGTGGCAGTTTTTGGTGCGAGCTTGACTCCATTCGTAGCAAATGGGTTGGTCCCTGGTGCATTAGTGGTGACTGGAATATCACTAGATTCCCTTTTGACAAATCAGGGGCTCGCAGAATTTCAGCTGACATGGAATCCTTCTCTGATTGGATTAACTCCCATTACCTCGTTGATCTTCAACTAGGGGTGGGTGGGTGGGTGGGGGTGCAAAATTCACTTGGTCCAATCACCAAAACCCTCCAACCTTGTCGCGACTAGACAGATTCCTGGTCACCATTGATTGGATTGATTTGTATCCTGAAGTTTGCCAAATTGCCCTCCCAAAGCCCACTTCTGATCACTGTCCCATCCTCCTTGATTGCAAAAGTCTTAAGTGGGGACCCTCTTCCTTTCGCTTAGAGACAATGTTGTTGGAAGACAAAAATTTCATTGCTCTAATCAAGGAGTGGTGGAATAGTTATGATATCAATGGTTGGGCCGGTTTCAGATTTTCCGAGAAACTCAAGCAGATGAAGCTTAGTATAAAAAATTGGAGGACAACCAATTTCGTGCCTGTCGAAGCTATCAAGGCTAAACTCTTAGAAGATTTACAAGCCATTGACTCTAAGGAGGAATCTCATGGGCTTTCTGAAGCGGATATCGCTACGAGGTTGAATCTCAAAGATCTTTTTGAGCGTAAAGTAGGAGAAGAATAGATGAAATGGAAACAAAGGTCTAGATGTCGTTGGCTAAAGGAAGGGAACAAGAATACCAAATTTTTCCATAGTATGGCCACGACCAGAATGAGGGGTAACAAGATCAATTACTTGCTAGACACCAATGGCAACAGATTAGAGGACAGGGATGGGATAACTAGCCACATTCTCAGCTTCTTTCAAAGTCTGTACAAAAAAGATGATACTAGCAAGCCTTCCTTAGATAATCTCCATTTCCACACCATCAGCGAGGAGAATGCGAATTGGTTGGAAAATGAGTTCCAGGAGGAAAAAGTCAAAGCGGCGGTCTTTAATCTTGCTAGTGACAAAGCTCCAGGCCCAGATGGCTTCCCTATGTCATTCTTCCATAGATTCTGGGACCTACTTCGAGTTGACATTATGGCCTTCATGAAGGAATTCCACTCTAGAGGTAGGCTTTCCAAATCGATTGGTGCCACTTTCATCGCCCTTATCCCAAAGAAGACGGGGCTGACAGTATTAAGGACTTCAGGCCAATAAATCTCTTAGGCAGCATCTACAAAATCTTGGCTAAAGTGCTTGTTTCTAGACTACAAAAGATCATTCCTTCCATCATCTCCCTGCCTCAAGGAGCCTTTGTTCAAGGCAGACAGATCTTCGATGGGGTTCTTGTCGCCAATGAATGCATTCCAGATACAAGGACAAACTTTGTGGTATCATTTGCAAACTTGACTTGGAAAAGGCCTTCGACATGGTGGACTGGGACTTCCTCCTTTACTTGATGCGCAGGATGGGCTTTCGATCAAAATGGAGGACTTGGATCAAAGAATGCATTTCATCTGCTACATTCTCCATTTTAATCAATGGTTCCCCGAAAGGATTTTTTCCAGCTGAGAGGGGCTTAAGACAGGGGGATCCCTTGTCTGCTTTTCTATTCGTCATTATTGGAGAAGCCCTAAGTCGGATGCTCTCCAAAGCGGAAGCCTGCAATTTGATCCATGGTTTCAAGCCTTCTCATAATGCTCCTTCTGTCTCCCACCTCCAATATGCAGATGACACCGTCCTTTTCTGCGATGCTGATGAGGACCAAATCAAAAATTTGGTAGCTATTCTAAGATGTTTTGAAGCGGTCTCGAGTCTCAGGATAAACTTCTCAAAAAGCTCCATCCTCGGAGTCTCAATTGATGCCATCTCCCTCCATCACTATGCTAACATTTTGGGGTGCAAAGTTGACTCCTTCCCATCCACCTACCTAGGTCTTCCCTTGTGTCTGGAAAGAGTGCCTAAATCTGTATGGAATCCAGTGCTTGAGAGAATTGAGAAAAAGTTTTCTTGGAAAGCAAAGTATTTATCCTTGGGAGGAAGAATAGCTTTGATCCAATCTGCACTTGCCAACCTTCCTATCTACTGCATGTCCATCCTAAAGTGCCCCGCTGCAATCATCGACCGCATTGAGAAGCTTCAAAGAGACTTCCTTTGGCAGGGCCGTGAGGACTCCAAAAAATTCCACCTGGTGATGAATTGGAAAACAGTCTGCTCCCATAAAGACTTTGGTGGTCTTGGAATGGAACCTTTAAGGATCATGAATCAGGCTTTGTTGGGTAAATGGCTTTGGAGACTTGGAGAAGATTCAGAAGGCCTTTGGAAAAGCATCCTGGTAGCCAAATATAAAGTGAGGAGAAACAACTGGGAAATCTTTCCTCCTCCACAAAGTTGTTCAAAATTCTGGAAGGGATATACAATTCCAAGGCTTCTTTTACCCAATCCATCCGCTACCGCGTTGGCAATGGAGAGAAAATCTTCTTCTAGCATGATGTTTGGGCTGGTGAGACCCCTTTAGCGCTTCAGTTCCCTAATCTCTACAGATGTGCTAGAAACAGAAACGCTAAGATTAGACACAAGCACTAATAATCAATTGTGGTGGCCTATTTTCATAAGGAATCTTTCTGAGGAAGAAGAAGCAAATCTCTTAAATCTTCTCGAGGTGCTTAACAGCATAGATGGCTCTAGAGAAGGTCAAGATAGCAGGTTCTGGATCCCTACTCATGATGGTTCTTTTTCGATCTCATCTTTCTTCTCCGCCTTATCGATCACATCTGTGGCTTCTCGAAGTTGGTCATCATTATGAAAGATCAAGGCCCCTCCAAGAGTCATCGCTTTTACTTGGCTTGCTCTTCGGAAAAAAATCTTAACAATGGATAATCTTCGCTGCAAACATGTTCTCCTTGTCAATGCTTGCCCCCTATGCTTAGCGGACGAGGAATCGGTTGATCATCTTCTGCTCCATTGCAAGCAGACGAAAGCCCTTTGGTCAGCGATCCTAAAGGAGTTCAATTGTAGTTGGGTCATACCGTAGTCCTTACCTGACCTGTTCCATCAGTGGGCTAACCCGATTACTAGCTCCAAAGGAAAGACAATGTGGTGCCTCTCTTTTTTGGCTTGCATATGGACGATTTGGAAAGAGAGTAATAGAAGGTGTTTTGAAGGGTAAGCTTCCTCCCAAGAAGACTTAATCCCTAAAATGAAATTCTACGTTGCCTCGTGGGTCTCCTATCTTCCAGAGTTTTGGGGCTTATCTATTGATGCAATTATGTTCAATTGGAGGGATGTCTCTTCATTTTGATTTGGATCTCTCTTTCCCTCTCTTTTTGTTTCCCCTCCTCTTAGGAGGTGGCTGTTTTTTGGAGCTTCTGCCCGGCCGCTTCTCAGTATAACTCTTTTATACTATAAAGCTCTTTTGTAATTTTCCTTTCTTCTTTTTATACAAGTTACCATTTCAAAAAAAAAAAAAGAATATAGAAACCAATCAAAAAATTCAAGTCCAACAACCCTGTTGGCCAAACTCCCAATTTGGAGTTTTGGACCAGTTGAAATCAGATCTGAAACTAGGAGTTCATTCAAACCCTAGTAGTTGGGTCCTATGTGTTGCCCGAAACCCTAGCCTAGGGTTTCGCTCTCGGCTGACCCCCATATGTAGTGTGAGTCATGGTCAACTGATGAATCAGGCCTTTTATGGATTTAATTGTGTTTTTGGTACCCTATCTATGTGAATATGTGTATATGGAGTATGAAACCTCGACTGAACCCCAAGCTTAAGGTTTTGGTATTAACCAAACCTGGTACCGATGTTTTGTCTCGACTAGTTTCTAATTTGAGAGCTCTGGTTGTTAGATATCTACAATGCTTAATATATATATTAGGGAGATGCTCTTATGAGAGTTTCTCTCACGGTACTATGAGAGTAAGGGCGGGGGCCCTCACATCTATATCCAATGCCAACATCCTAAATGTGAAGGCCCTCGCCCCTTACTCTCATAGTATCATGAGAGAAACTCTCATAGGAGCATCTCCATATATATATATATATATAGCTAATATTCTACTCTAAGAAGCACGGACACGGACACGGGACACGGACATGCCGACATGGCATTTCTCAAAAAAGTAGGACACAGACACGATCGGGACACGTTAATAATTAATAATAATAATAATAATATATCTAATCATATACTAAAAAGTACTATCATTTTAACTTTGTAATCAATTTAGCAATCAAATAAATAAAAATTCAAGTACCATTGTACCAACTGACAAAATATCAAATTTTTTCTCTTTTCTTCTTCTCTTTTTTGTTTCGCTGGACGGACGAATGTTATTACGGCAGCTGAAGGATGGCCCCTTTGCTTTTAAGTTATGACCTTTTACAAACAGCCCCCTTTTCTTTTCATTTTTTACTCTAATTTTATTTTATTTTTTCCCAATTAAAAGTGTTCGGAACGTGTCCCCAGCGTGTCCGGAACGTGTCCCCAGCGTGTCCGAAATATTAAAAATAAAAAAATAATCAGGACACTCTTTTGGGCGTGTCCGACACGTGTCGGAGCGTGTCCGGAGCGTGTCTGTGTCCCACACTCTGGCCCTGGAGAAGTGTCCGTGCTTCCGAGATCCTACTGTACCAGATTGGAGGAATTAGGAAGGGTTTTTAGCCAAAACCTTTAAAACCTTGAAATACTGTTTTATAATGTTTATTGATTGTTTCTATTAACACCAGTTGACAGAAAGCCCACCAGGCCCATTCAATGTACAACCCAACCCATCACGTGGGATAAATTAGGATAGACGCAAATCATTGTAAACTTATCCTCTTTCCATATACATAGATTGTAACAGCTTTACTTTCCATATACATAGATTGTATTAGGTTTGAATTGCTTTGAGGAAGGCTGAATGATATTATAAAAGGGGGTAAGGATCGACCAGTGAAGGAATCCAAGTTTTCCACAAATATCATTGTCTATTCACTAATATGTGGGATAAGGTAGCAGAGTGTATTCGGAGGGTAGGGAAAGAAGTCTTAGGAGAATCTAAAGGGGGTGCTCCGGTACAGAAAGAGGCATGGTGGTGGAGCGAAGCCGTCCAAGACAAGATAAGAGTTAAAAGAGAGTGCTTTAAAACTTGGCAAAATGATCGAATTGAAGCGAACTTGGAGAGGTATAAAGAAGCAAAAAGAGAAACCAAAAAGGCAGTTAGTGAGGCCAAGGCAAAGGCATTTGAGGAGCTATATAGGCGACTTGACACTAAGGAAGGCGAAAGAGAGATATTCAAGCTTGCTAAAACTAGATATCGGCGGACCAAGGACTTAAACCAAGTTAAATGCATTAAGGATGAGGATGAAAAGGTATTAGTAAAGGAGGAGGAGATAAAGGAGCGTTGGAAGAGCTACTTCTACAAGTTATTTAACGAAAGCAGTAGTAGTGACATACAATTGGGGCAGCTTACCATTTCTAGAGAAGAAGCAAATCATATGTTCTATAGGAGAATCAGTAGGGAAGAAGTTAAAGAAGTATTGAAAAGAATGAAGAATGGGAAAGCGGTTAGGCCAGATGGTATCCCTATTAAGGTCTGGAGGTGCTTGGGGGAGGATGGTATTAGTTGGTTGACAAAGCTTTTTAATGTAGTGCTAAAGAGCAAGAAGATGCCTAATGCATGGAGGAAAAGTATTCTTATACCCATATACAAGAACAAAGGAGATATTCAGAACTGTGCGAACTACCGCGGGATTAAATTGATGAGCCATACGATGAAATTATGGGAGAGAGTTATTGAGAGAAGACGAAGAAGAACAACAAATATTTCAGAGAATCAATTTGGTTTTATGCCTGGGAGATCAACCATGGAGGCTATCTTTCTCCTGAGGAGGTTAATGGAACAGTATATAGAAGGTAAGAGAGATTTACATATGGTGTTCATTGACTTGGAGAAGGCCTATGACCGGGTTCCTAGGGAGATTCTTTGGAAAGTTCTAGAAAAGAAAAGAGTTTGTATCGCTTATATTGAGGCGATAAAGGATATGTATGATAGAGTCGTGACATATATAAGGACGATTGGCGGCGAAACTAAGGAGTTTCCTATCACGATTGGTCTACACCAAGGCTCAGCGTTAAGCCCGTACTTGTTTGCCCTAGTTATGGATGAGATTACAAGACATATCCAGGATGAGATGCCGTGGTGTATGCTATTTGCAGATGACATTGTTTTAGTGGATGAGACGAGAGAAGGAGTGAATGCTAAACTTGAATTGTGGCGGAAAACATTAGAGACAAAAGGGTTTAGGCTAAGTCGATGCAAAACGGAATATATGGAATGCAAGTTTAGTCAAAGTATGACACCTGGTAACATAGAAGTAAGTTTGGGCACACAAAAGATAGTAGAAAAAGAAAACTTTAGGTACCTTGGATCTATGGTGCAACAGGATGGAGGGATTGATACTGATGTAAGTCACAGGATTCAAGCCGGGTGGACCAAATGGAGGAGTGCTTCGGGAGTCTTGTGTGATCGGAAAGTCCCCCTCAAGGTTAAAGGAAAGTATTATAAGGTGGCGGTACGGCCAGCGTTGTTATATGGATCAGAGTGTTGGGCAGTAAAGCATAATCATGTTAAGAAGATGGAAGTTGCGGAGATGAGAATGCTAAGATGGATGTGCGGGATCACAAGGAGAGATAGGATTAGGAATGAGGAGATTAGGGGCATAGTAGGAATAGTACCGATTGGAGATAAAATGAGAGAAAATCGACTGAGATGGTTCGGCCATGTTAGAAGGCGTCCAACAGAGGCACCTGTTAAAAGGTGTGAAAACATGGAGTTAGCCAAGAGTAGGAGAGGGAGAGGGAGACCCAAGAGAAGTTGAAAAGAAACTATTAAACATGATCCTGCCTACATGGATCTAACGGAGGACATGGCCCTAAACAGATTTGATTGGCGTCGTCAAATCCATATAGCCGACCCCACCTAGTGGGAAAAGGTTTGGTTTGGTTTGGTTATCATTGTCTATTCACTGTCGTGACATGGTATCAGAGCCAAGGACATTGTCTACTTCTGTTTCTTCTTCTGCTACTTCTTCATGCTGACTCGTCTGCATCTCAGCCACTCAATAGAGATCATCTTATCTCTCTTTCTAGAAATTCTCAGACAAGTGGGAGGAAGAAAATCACTGTCGCCCGACTTATTCAACCCAATCAGTCAGTGGCACAACTACAATGATCCAGGCACCTTCACCAACTCTATCTGTGATAGTCAACTATTTATTCTAGACATTCTGGAGATTTTTTCAGAATTTTTGGCTGCCTCTAGGTAGGATCTTTGTCTGGTTTTCTGGTTTTTAGAAATCTTGCAACAGTTTTAATCAACACCATCCAGTTTCCTGGATTCTCATCCGAATAAGGTGAGACTTGCTGTATTGGACACAAAAAAGGTGTCCCTTGCTTCCCATGTGATTTGATCATACCAGTGATCAATCTGTGGGCCACCATATCACATCCAGTGCAGAAATTCAGGCCGTCTGGCCCATTTCTGGCTTCCGAATGACTGATAATCCATTAAATCAGTCAGTGGCCCACCAGAGAAACTTCAGATACCTCCAGAAATCAATCCCGAAGGGTCGATTGATACTTCTGGGAATTATAGAGTTGTTTTTCAGAATTTTTGAACAGATCTGTGTTATTTTACAGTCTGCTTGCAAATTTCTGAGATTTTTCACTCAACAACCTCCTCATCTATCAAAAGAGGCTTGCTGATCTAGTCATTCTGAGTAACACTACAGATCTGAGACACATACTAGAGTGTTCAACATGGACAAAAGTGAAAATTCCTTGATTAAGTTCAATGGGACAAACTATTCGTCATGGGCCTCCCAATTTCAAATATACCTTAAGGGAAAAGAGTTATGGGGACATGTGTAGAAGATAATAGGCCTTAAACAGGCTCAGCCCATCAAGGGCCCAAGCTCAGCCCATCAAGGGCCCATGAATAAATCCCACATTTGGGATATATTCATAGAGATTGTGTAGCTGTATAGTCAAGATTGTGTAGCTGTATAGTCTCCTTTTATTTGCCACTGGTGCAAAAGTTTCCTTATAGTCAATTCCGTATTCCTGCTTATAACCCTGTGCAACCAACCTGGCTTTGTAGCGATCAAGAGTCCCATCAGCATGTACTTTGATGGAGTATATTCATTTGCTGCCAATCAAAGAGGCTTTATCCGGGGCCGGTACCAATTCCCATGTTTGGTTTGCTTCAAGAGCGACCAATTCCTCAGTCATAGCATCCTGCCAGTAAGCAATCTTTGAGGCCTGTGAATATGAGGTGGGTATAGGAGTACTATCCAAGGAAGTAAGAAGAGCAGGAAATCCATAGCGGTTAGGGGCAACAGAAAGACGACTAGAGCGTCGCAGAGAAATGGTGCTAGAAGAAGTATCATTACCTGAAGATTCAGTAGGCGGCGCTGGGAGAGGATCAGGAGAGGAAGTCGCCAGAGGAGAGACCTTGTTCCGCCGGACATAGACTTTGAGAGGAGGTGATGGAGAAGTAGACTCTGAGAATTGTGGCAGATAGGAGATTGCAATAGGATGACTATCCAAGTGTAAAGAAAAGAAGGGAATATGTTCTAAGAAAATAACATTACGAGAGATACGCATGCATTTGTCCAATTGATCATAACACAAAAAACCTTTGTGTTCATTACTGTAACCCAAAAAGATGCATTTAGCAGCCTGTGGAGATAACTTTGTGCGCTCAGTAGGAGGAAGATGAACAAAATACAGGCAACCAAAAACACGTAAGTGAGAGTATGAAGGGGTGTGACCAAAGAGAACTCCGTAAGGAGTAGTCTTTCCTATAACAGTGCTAGGAAGACGGTTGATAAGATACACAGCGGTATGTGCAGCATCACACCAAAATTTGGGAGGGACTAAGGATGCAATCAACAGAGTCCGAACAGTTTCAAGAATATGCCTGTTCTTTCTTTCCGCAATCCCATTTTGCTGAGGAGTATGCGGACAAGATTTTTAGTGAAGAATTCATTTATCAGAAAGAAACACAGAGAAAGTATGAGACATGTATTCTCCACCGGAATCTGATCGAAGAATTTTGATAGCTTTCTGAAATTAGGTTTGGACCATGTTATAAAATTTTTGAAAAATGGATAATACTTCAGATTTCATACGCATAAAGTAAATCCAAGTATAACGAGAATGGTCATCAATAAAGGTGACATAGTATTTAAATCCCGTCCTACTCAAGGTAGGAGCAATGCCCCAAACGTCTGAATGAATGATGTCAAATGATGCCAAAGCACGAGCATTATGAACAGGAAAAGGCAAAATATGACTTTTACTAAGGCAACAAGTTTCACACTTTGATTGAGATAAAGAAGACATCATTTTATTATCAATAGTAGAATCCAAAGAACCAAATTTAAACAAGGAAATTAAATTTGCATTGTTCAAATGACCAAGACGTTTATGCCAAACAGTCCACAATTTATTGAAGTTAGAAGAAGAAGCAAACAAAGAATGATGTCCAATGTCTAGCAACAATAGGCGCCCATGTTTACTCCCCGTCGCGATCACCTTCCCAGTTTGTCGCCCCTGTATAACACAACCAGAGGAAGAAAAGTGAACAAGATAACCATCATCAATAAGTTGTCCTACAGAAAGAAGATTGGCTGATAATTTGGGAACAAAGTAAACATTGGGAAGAGTGATGGACTGGCCAGAAATACTGGATAAAGTAATGGTACCAACTCCTGAAATGAGTAGTTGATCACCATTAGCAGTGGTTATTTTCTCTTTTCCAAGGTAAGGGTGGGAATCTGTGAAGCCATGTTCTACAGATGTCATGTGATTTGAGGCTCCTGAATCTAAAACCCAAGTGGAAGAGGTAATAGGAGAAGAAAGAGAGGCAGAGGAATGAAAAGCAGGAGATGCTATATGAGAATGAGTTTGATACCGACCACCAGATATTCCCATAGACGCATATGCGGAAGAAACCGTGCTCTGGATCAGTTCTTGGATCTGAGCAGGAGTCATGGATACATCAGGAGAGGAAGTGCTTCCTGCATCAGTTGATGGTGCTTGAGCCTGGAAGGCGGAAAGATTAGTCTGTCGTGGTAGATTGGAGGGTGGCTTCTTAGGCAGCCACGCATTCTTACGCTGGAGGCTGCGGCAGTCATCTATAAGATGACCAAACCTCTTGCAGTAGCGACAGATCAACTTCTT
Source organism: Litsea cubeba (assembly GCA_012931725.1). NCBI lineage: Eukaryota > Viridiplantae > Streptophyta > Magnoliopsida > Laurales > Lauraceae > Litsea > Litsea cubeba. The sequence continues at coordinate 15,216,092 of CM022950.1, read as the reverse complement.
GCGGCAATTCTTGGTAATATGACCAAATCCCTTGCATTCATAGCATTGAGTGGGCTTCAGATTGGGGGTCGCTAGAAGAGCAGAGTCAGCCGGAAGGGGTGTAAGGAATGCCTTTGGTTCGTCAAGAATAGCCCGCTGGGAGGTGAGACGAAGTTCTTCGCGAAGTACTTCTTGAAAGCAGGTATCAAGATTAGCTGACTGTTCTCGGTTCATGAGGGTAGACCGAACCGATTCAAATTCTGGCCGTAGATTCATAAGGAACTGGCTAATGTGAGTTTCTTCTTGGAGTTTAAGAGCCTCGGAGAGAAAGCCAGGAAAGACTGTCTGAATCAACATGGAATCCCGTTCAGTCCATAAAGTGAGGAAGCCATTATAGTATTCCTGCACAGATCTATCCCCTTGAGTAAATTTAGCAATTTCACTATCCAAGTGAAATTTACGGGCTTTGTTGGTTTGATGGTAGATTTTCTTGAGATGAGCCCACATAGCTGCAGCTGTAGTATAAGATTGAAGAGCCACAGCAAGGGAAGAATCAATGGAGTTCAGAATCCAAGTAATTGCTTTGGCATTTTCCTTGGACCAGGTGGCTAGGACTTTGGAGTCTGTGGTACTTGTAGTAGAAGGGTTTGTAACTGTTCCATCTAGATAACCAAATAGCCCGTCCTTCTACGAAATTCTTCAAATGGAAGGACCAGGCCATATAATTTTGCCCATTAAACTTAATTGGAATAACATCATATTTCTCCATTGTTAGCAATTTCAGCAGAGAAGAACAGCAGAACAGCAGTAGAGTGAAAAATCCAGCAGCAGCAGAGAAGAAAAACAACTCTCAATGTAGAGAAAGATGTAATCTGCTATGATTTCACTAACCGATCATGAAAGATGCTGTTGGAATGGCTGATATATGCATTCAGCAGAAAATAGTAAAGAACAGAAAGCCAGACGAACTGGATTTGCTGGGCAGATGCTGTGTGTGGGCCCCACAACTTGATCCAATCACTGATCAGAGTATAATCTCTGTAAAGTGGATCAAATGTACTCCCTATAGGTCCAAATCTGATGAGATTTGGAAAAAGATCCACAAATCTGGACGGTGATGATGAAATTTGTCTAAGAAAACCGTCAGATGAAGAAAAGGTTGGAAACTACCTCAACGGTGATGGAAAAATTCCTGAAAAAGCACCATAATTCCCAGAAAAATGAGTCGACCAACACTAGGCGGACAGTTGGTGCTGTTGTGATGGTCGCTGGTAGGCCAGTAGTGAAGCAGAGAGCCAAACGTGAAACAGAGAGCGAAACCGGTAAAAACCGTGAAGTTCGTCAGTGTGTCGATTTGAACATGAACTCCATGAGAGGATCAACAACAAGATCAGAGGTAGGGGATGGAAGGACAAGATATTTTCGCAACTCCAGGCCAAGGTTTCACTCAAATCGGATCAAAATCCACAAATTTGGACGGTTTTGATGAAAAATGAGGCAAGAAATAGAAATATCACAAATGTTGCTGGAAACCTCACCTCTGATGGGAGAAAAAATCCAGAAAAATCCTCATAAATACCAGCAATGCTGGTCGACCAGGATGGAGGTGGTTTTGAGAATGTTGAAGATGATCTGAAGTGGGCCACGTCTTGATCAGGGATGATCAGACACTATCAGGGATGATCAGACACTATCAGGAAGAAGATCCAAGTCAGGGAGAATGACTGAATCAATTTGAGAAGGTAACCTGGCTCTGATACCATGAAATAATGTGAGGAAGAGAGGAATAATCAAAGAAGAAGAATGGGAGAAGATCCTACTCGCTTAGAGTATAGACAGTCTAATTTATAATGATGTTTTGCCTCAATCAAGGCCCTAATTGTGTTAAGAATACAATTAAAAGAATAGAAAAGATGTAACCTAGTCAAAACAAGGAAAATAAAAGGAGACTATACAGCTACACAATCTTGACTATACAGCTACACAATCTCTATGAATATATCCCAAATGTGGGATTTATTCATGGGCCCTTGATGGGCTCAGCTTGGGCCCTTGATGGGCTGAGCCTGTTTAAGGCCTATTATCTTCTACAACATGTTGACGGGACTGATCCTAAACCTTTAGAGGATGTAAAGGCAGTATCCAAATGGGAAACCAAGGATGCTCAAATAATGACTTGGCTTCTGGGGGCAATGGATCCACAATACATTCTAAATCTCAGGCCCTATAAAACAGCAAAAGGAATGTGGGACTATCTCGGACAGGTTTATCAACAGGATAACTCCACCAGACGATTCCATTTAGAACATGAGCTATCTCAGTTTAATCAAGGGACAATGTCCATTCAAGAATATTACTCTCATTTTATTCGCTTATGGACAAACTATACAGAGATCATTTACTCCAGTCTACCTAATGCCTCAATTGCAGTGGTTCAAAGCATTCATTCCACTAGTCAAAGGGATCAATTTTTGATGAAATTGAGGTCTGAGTTTGAACAAGTACGTTCAAATCTAATGAGCAGGGTGCATCCCCCATCTATTGATTCTTGCTTAAGAGAGCTTCTTCGTGAGGAACAACGTCTTACAACCCAGGCTACTCTTCAACAAGCAATTTCTCCAGAACCACTAACTGCTGCCAATCTTGCTCTTCCCAAACAACAAAACAGAGACATGACCAAAGTACAGTGTTATTGTTGTCAGAAGTATGGACATGTCACCACTTAATGCAATCAAAAATTCTGCTATTACTGCAAACGCAAAGGCCATGTTCTTTGGAATGTCGGAGCCGTGCTCAGGTTTCCTCTCAGAAGGCTAATCTGGCAACCCTTGATGCGTCTTCTTCTGCATTTAGTACTGCTGCCACTACAGTCATGACTGCTCAGTCTCCTTCTGCATCCTCTCTTACCCCTGAAATGTTCAACAGATGATAGTAAATGCCTTTTCTGCTCTTGGTCTCTCGGGTAAACCCAAGCATTCAAACTCTACCTGGTATATGGATTCGAGGGCTTCTAATCATATGACCCACTCTTCTGATAATTTATCTCAATTAAAGCATTATGATGGAACTCTCCGAATCAATACAGCAAATGGTGGCAGCATACCCATTACTGCCATCGGTGAGATCTCACATCCCTTACCTTTGAGTCATGTTTTTCTTTCTCCTCAGTTATCTACAAATTTATTATCTGTTGGACAACTCCTTGATAACCATTGTTCTGTCTCTTTTTCGCGTTCTGGTTGTGTTATATAGGATCAAGCATCGGGGAAGGTGATAGCGAAGGGACCTAAGTGTGGCTGTCTTTTTCTACTACAACTATCTACACAAGATAGGAATTTGGTTGTGTCTGCGTTGTTTTCTGCTTCTAGTTCAAATAAGAGCCAATTATGGCACAATAGATTAGGCCATCCTCATTCTCGTACTTTAATATCATTGTTTCAATCTGGTTTGCTTCATGATAATAAAATTTCTCTTAAAGATGTTTCTTTTGATTGTTCTAGTTGTAAAATGAGCAAGAGTAAGACCCCCTTTTCCCATCAGTCCCTCATTATCATTGAAATGCTTTCATCTTGTTCATAGTGATGTATACGGTATACAACCTGTCATATCCCATTCTCATTTTAAGTATTTTGTTACATTTATTGATGATTATAGTCGCTTTATATGGATTTATATCTTGTATTCAAAATCTGAGGTGCTCGTTACTTATAAAATTTTCTTAGCTTATGTAGAAAATCACTTCTCTACATCCATTAAAACACTATGCACAGATTCTAGTGGTGAATATGTTTCTCATGAGTTTCAGAATTTTTTGCAAAACAAAGGGATAATTTCTTAAAAATCATGTCCTTATACACCCCAACAAAATCGTGTCTGAGAGGAAAAACAGATACCTTTTGGACATTGTTTGGTCACTTCTCTTAGAATCATCTGTTCCACCAAAATTTTAGCCCGAAGCTCTGTCCACAGCAGCTCATGTTATAAATAGACTACCGTCCCCTCATATAAAGAACGAAACTCCTTATTTTCGTTTATTTCATAAGCATCCTACTTATTCTCATCTCCATACTTTTGGGTGTGTATGTTTTGTTCTTCTTCCCCCAGTTGAACGAACAAAACTATCTGCTCAATCCTCTAAGTGCGCTTTTCTAGGATATGCGACTGATCAAAAAGGATTTTTATGTTATGATCCTAAGGTAAAACGTATCCGGACCTCTCATAATGTCGTGTTTTTTTGAAAATCGGTATTTTTTCCAACATCATCTAGATCATGATAAACCTACTGTGCTTTCACTTGTTCGTGACTTTTGTGATAATCATGTTCCTTCTACGGAAACTATCAAGCCTTTACTTGTGTATGAAAGGCGTCGGCGGGAAAATACGATTGCACCTGAACCTTCTGATTTGTCAGCTTCCTTGACACTTGACACAACTCCTGCTCCAGACATCTCCTAGCCAGTTCCTCTTCGTCGATCATCTAGGATTTCCCGCCCCCCCCTGACCGATTTGGCTTTACCCATACATCCTTACTTGCTACTTTGTCTTCTGTTCACATTCCTAATCATTTTTTCCAAGCAGTGCAACATGAGTGTTGGTGGCAGGCTAGGAAGCACGGACACTTCTCCGGGGCCAGAGTGTCGGTGTCCGACACGTGTCGGACACGGACACGCTCCGGACACGCTCCGACACGTGTCGGACACGCCCAAAAGAGTGTCCTGATTATTTTTTTTATTTTTAATATTTCGGACACGCTGGGACACGCTGGGGACACGCTGGGACACGCAGGGGACACGCTGGGGACACGCTGGCCTCTTTTAATTGGAAAAAAAAATAATAAAAATAGAGTAAAAAATGAAAAGAAAAGGGGGCTTTTTGTAAAAGGTCATAACTTATTTGTTTGCTAAATTAATTACAAAGTAAAAATAATAAAATTAGAGTAAAAAATGAAAAGAAAAGGGGGCTGATTGCAAAAGGTCATAACTTATTTGATTGCTACATTGATTACAAAGTTAAAATAATAAAATTAGAGTAAAAAATGAAAAGAAAAGAGGGCTATTTGTAAAAGGTCATAACTTATTTGTTTTCTAAATTGATTACAAAGTTAAAATAATAAAATTAGAGTAAAAAATGAAAAGAAAAGGGGGCTGTTTGTAAAAGGTTATAACTTATATGATTGCTAAATTGATTACAAAGTTAAAATAATAAAATTAGAGTAAAAAATGAAACGAAAAGGGGGCTGTTTGTAAAAGGTCATAACTTATTTGATTGCCAAATTGATTGCAAAGTTAAAATGATAGTATCTTTTAGTATATGATTAGATATATTATTATTATTATTAATTATTAACGTGTCCCTAACGTGTCCGTGTCCTACTTTTTTGAAAAATGCCGTGTCGGCGTGTCCGTGTCGTGTCGTGTCCGTGTCCCGTGTCCGTGTCCGTGCTTCTTAGGACTGGCAGGCCATGCATGAAGAACTTGACGCACTCAAAGTGAATCACACATTGGATGTTGTTCAATGTCCTCCGTCAATCAAACCCATTGGCTGTAAGTGGGTTTTCTCTATCAAGCTACATTCTGATGGTACTCTGGTTTGAGAAATTTTTTTCTACTCTGTTTCATCTTGGATTTGCTTAAAGTCCCTATGATCCTTCATTGTTCCTAAATAAAACTGCACAAGCTACCACCATACTTCTCGTATATATAGATGATATCATCATCACAGGCACTCACAGTAACATGATCCATAGTCTTCAATCCTCTCTTCAAGCTGCATTCCATATGAAAGACCTGGGTCCATTAACATATTTCTTGGGTCTTGAGGTACAACAGTCTAGGAAGGGACTGTTTTTACATCAACATAAGTATACATAAGTATGCTACTGATCTCATTGATCTTGTTGGCCAAAAGGATGCAACACCTATGGACACTCCGTTAAAAGTCAATGTGAAACTCCAAAAAGATGATGGGGACCTCCTCTCCAACCCCACCTCCTACAGACGCTTAGTCGGGAGTCTGGTCTACTTGACTATCACTCGGCCCGACATCTCATACGCTGTGAATGTTGTTAGTCAATTCATGACAGCACCGCGACATCACCATCTTGTTGCTGTCAAAAGGAGCATTCGGTACATTCTTGGTTCTCAAACACAAAGCTTGGTTTTTCCAGTTAGCACACCACTTACACTAAATGCTTATTTTGATGCCGACTAGGTCGAATGCCCGGCTACTCGCCGATCCACTACAGGCTGGTGTATGTATTTGGGTGAATCGCTCATCTTCAACTTGCAAACATCTTCACCAAAGGACTGCCTAGGCCACGCCATGAGTAGTTGATTCATAAATTGCTGCTGTTTTAACACCAGTTGACACAAAGCCCACCAGGCCCATTCAATGTACAACCCAATCCATCACGTGGGATAATTTAGGATAGACTCAAATCATTGTAAAGTTATCTTCTTTCCATATACATAGATTGTAACAGCTTTACTTTCCATATACATAGATTGTATTAGGTTTGAATTGCCTTGATTAAGGCTGAATGATATTATAAAAGGAAGTAAGGATCGACCATTGAAGGGATCCAAGTTTTCCACAAATATCATTGTCTATTCACTGTCATGACAGTTTCTACATCATGTCAGTCTACTTGTACATTATTGATGACTGGATGTTCAGATTCACACATAACTATGACTGTTGTATTTCCATATTGAAAATCTGAAGTTATGTTAAAAAGAAAGAAGCCAACTCCCAACATGGAAATTTCAGAATGGCTGAACTCAAGACCTAGTCCTTGGAATCAGGCTGAACAGCGTGGATGGGTGCTGATCATAGTTTATTACTCTAATGTGTTGACTTTTTATGGGCTCTTTTCTATCATCTGTTTATTAATAGATTGTTGTATGAATACTTGCATGACTGTTGGTTTTACTTGGTTATATCTATTGCATGATGCCTATGACATTGTTCCGGTGTAACAAAATTATTGTTGTGACTACTTATATCCTGGTAATTGAAAGCTTTTTGGCATGTCATACATGTACTATGTTGCTTTCTACAAAAGGGATGGTTATGCAATTATCCCCATACATCTCGGATACCAATATCAAATCGGACAGGGGCAGATGAAATCCAGAAATTTAGCGTATGGGACTGATTTCAAAAAGCAGCCCAATTATACATATTGGATTGGAGTGTGGAACAATTTGGAACTCGAGTTTATGATAAATTGAGAGGACTTGGTGATAGTTGGAATTACCTGTGGACACCCTAGACCACTAGCACTGCGCGAAGATGACATCCTTCGTACAATGGCCGTGTAATTATGTGTTATTTGACTTCGGGTCAGCCGTGGTTAATTGTCTTAACTTCATGTTATCTGTGGATAGTTGTCCGGCCTTTATGCCAGCTGTGTAATGGATTGTCTGAACATGGGTCAGATGTGTGGTACCATTGTGATGATGTTGATTGACGGGTCACCGTGATATGTATATAGTTTATCAGGACCAAGGCCCATGAGAAGATCCAACACATATATCACACGTGGATCGATTGGGTTCAATAGTAATACAACTGTACATATTCTTTTAATTAGTTAGTTTCCTAACTTAGAATGGCAATTGATGTAATTGGTTAGTTTCCTAACTTAGAATAGCAAGTGATGTAATTGGTTAGTTTCCTTAAATTTGAGCCTTGAATGAGGCATGTAATACCTATATATAGTGATGAATGCTCTCAAATAAAGGACACGACAATACATTCTCAGTATTGATTCAACAACCATTGCTCTCAAGGTTCTGTGTTCATAAAATTGTCATATATGAGAATCTTGAGGTACAGTGTGTGATCCTGTACTTACTTGATCCCGTATTGGCCGATGCTACAGATGGTTACGTGTTTGTAATAAGAAAATTGATGGACGTAAATTCGTGATACAGTTAATATTGTGAGATGCTACTTTACTCGCCTTGAATAATTTACTAAGATTTTCCTGTGTTATGATCTGTTTTGATGATTAAAAGGTGGATTTTTTACTAATACATGTTCGAGTTATTTAGTAGGAAATGCCTAATGCCTTGTGTGAATTTTTTTATTTATGCAGAGTGAATATTGCCTATGGGTCACCACCTAGAATCCAACAGGGCCCCGGAAGGGCTCACCCAGTTGTCTTTCCGTACCGCCCCAATCAAAACATCCCCCCGCGTTGTCTTCCCCCTTCTTTTCCCTTTTCAAAAACCCTCAATCCCCTCTCAAAATGATGATGGTGAATCAATGAGCATCATCAATTTGTTAACGAGGAACTGATGTTTGACGCAAAGAAGAGCTTTAGTGAAGACATCTATAACTTGGAGATCAGTGGTGATATGGGAAAGGCTAATGAGCTTGTCATGAAATGCCTCTCGGATGTAGTGACAATCAACTTCAATATGCTTGGTTCTCTCATGAAAGATAGGATTAGCTACAATTTGGATTGCACTGATGTTGTCGCATGTAGAGGGGTAGCCTGTTGTGGAACCAAGTTCGGCAAGTAGTAAAATTAGTTATGGATCTGGTTTGAAGACTGTTCAAGTACCTCAGTTGTTAAATAGTGGTTTGAGACAAGTCGAAGATGGAAGATAGCAAGGTGTATTCTCCTAAAACAACTGCAAGGTACATGCAGTGTAATCTTGAAGTAGCTGTTCCAATTTTATTAAAGATTAAGTTCCTGTCCTACTGCAAGTTTTTGAGGCATCTGCTTTTGGTAATGTCCTGATCATACTGCAGTTGTGTTCCCTGTATATATATTTCTATTTGAGGAAAGGCCACTGCTATGATTTGTGAAAGTTCAAAGGCTGTTGCATTTCAGATATTGTGAGATTGGAAGCAAATCTTTTTTCCTGATTCATACTTGATTTGGTCCAGATCTGGTTGCGGCTATATTAGCCAGTTTAAGAAACTTTGAGGAGCCAATCATGCATGTGCAGTGTGATCATGTAAAAGCTATGCAAGGAGTAATTTGCTGGCAATTTGCTGCAGCCTCAAATTCGTAGGGGGAAACCAACCATATTAATGCTGTATATAAGACATACCTTCATGAAGAGAGGTCGTGCAAATGCAAGCCGAGGAAGCAATGGACCAACTATACGAAATGCAATTCTCAACATTGCCACGGAAGTAACTGGTCTAAGATGCTTAATAACAGCATGTGTCCCTTCCAGCCATTCTTGTGGAAGGCTGCTGAAGAAGGAATGCAGCAATGCAACTATGTTTCCTGAAGATAAACAAATGCACGACAAAAAAAACTTCAGAATATAACAGATACGAGAATGACCAACTTGAAGTAAGTAACTACTTTAATTATGACAGTGCCACCCCATTACAAATATTGGAAAGCAATTCATCATTTAATCTGGAAGCATCTGTAATCAATAGATAAGTTCATTTTGTCTATTAGGTCATCTAGGACATCAAATTACTATAACTCATTCATAACCAAGGGTTTTTTTTTTATGTAAGTTCCAATGTTTGGAAAAAGTTTATTTGGTTTAGGCAGAGACGACTACATGTGCTTTACCAAGTTCGCAGTTTCCACTAATCCATAACAAAAAGCCTCTTTATTTGCATGGTTTTATATCTATAGGAATTCTAAGCAATACTTTCCTATTAAAGTGGCTAAAATTAAAGAAGGAAAGGTGAAGATATACGAATGACCATTGGATAGTATCTCCTTTGGTAGGAAATGATTACTCAGCCATCGCCCTAGTATACCAAATTCTTGGAAAGTGAATATCACATCTACAGGAGTACCACATCAACATCTCCACCTTACATCCTTCACTCATCTCTATTATCATCTCCTTAGTTAGACCTCAATTTAGCATGAATTCCTAGGAATTCAATACCTAGCAAGCAAGCAAGCCAAAAATGTATACTTAATCTTGAAAGGATATAGAAGTATCAAGACAGTATATGGGACATGAACATTTTCACATAAGAGCTTTTGGGGCCACCCCGGAGCAACCTATGATCAATCTATCCGCCTCGCAGTCACTAACCCCGTAAATTTGCACTCACCCAGTTTCTTACTGACCTTTAATTGTTGGTTGGAATCTCACAAAAGCTGTATAAATAACAATAAAATACCATAAATTTATTAGACAATTATAAATCAAGGATTATGATAAAATTGACAGGCAAACATTTACCCAATCCTAATCTATTATGGGACCATTCTGACAAATACACATAATAAGGAGTTTTGAGAAAATTGAAAAGATCCTTTGTTATCACAGCATCTTCCTTTAATAATCCTTTATTCAACTGTATTGAGAAACTGTTAAGAGTCAGTATGGACTTACTTGAAATGTAGGAAGCTATGAGACTATTTTGTAATTAGTAAAATAATATTTTTTTGATCCAAGGGTGAAATTTCATCCACCACTATCTAGTGAACTACACATCAAAGCCATCCCTGCCCTTGGTGAGCCCCCAAGGATACATGTATGCCTGTAACTCTCTAAATGGAAATCTAAAATTGCCCAAAATGGGTACCCTGTCCATCTGGAAATGCAAAAAATCTAAATGACATCAAAATATTTCATGAAAGGCAGGACTGCATCTCTCATGAAATGAGGTCTTTCAATTTGAAATTACATAGTAGTAGTGAAAGGAGTACCTATGGCCGTCGAGGTGTTGTCTTGAGCAGCCCATGTAGGATCCAACAAAGAATAGCCCACAGCAGACTCTAGCTCCTTCGCTGACCTTTTCCCATCTGTAAGCCACCAACAATCTTTAATTATGCGTGCTGCCTCTACATAAAGTTGCAAGTGGAAATCTGGGGGCAGTTGAGACAATAGAAGACCACAAGCTTGGATCATTAAACAAGATAATTGCTGGCATGAGTAGCCACTTTTAGAAACAAAATTTGCTGCACAAATTCCTGATGTGGAAGGAGTAGATCTGGTTGTGTTCATGGAGTCTGTGCTTCCACCTGAAGGGGAAGCTGGGAGAACAGAACCTTGTCCAGCACTTGCCATTCCTTGCAGCCCATTACTAGACTGGATTAACGTAGGCTGGACATGCATAACTATTTGAACAAGCGACGATACTATCTGAGGTGCCGTTACAGGCAGTGAAAGGATCTCAATTACAGCTGTTTCCAGAACAAGCTGCGTATACGTTCCTGGATCTTGGTTTTGATAGAATGCTCGCTGACCCTCGAGAGTATTCGTTGCACCAAACTGTGATGATGATTGCGTCTTGTTGAGTGTTACACGTCCAGAATTACCAGAAGTATCACCCATTGACCCTGATTTCGATTTGCTATTCAGAGGAGGTATGCAATTATTCACAAGACCTAACAAGAGAGTTGCAAAATAGTCTGGTGGAGGGCATATAACCGGATTTGATGAACGGAGATGCAGAGGAAATGACTCAGAAAAAGGGATCTGAAGTAAATATCGTATTAATATATGATGGAGCTAGAAAATAAAATTAAGATGCCATTAAAAAAGGAACCATATGATCCTAGACTCCCAGTGTATAATCTTTACATGTGGGGCCCATGGTTAAATCGTCCCTAGCATTCATCAGATAGGACAATGGCAAGGATGGACACTGCAAAACTTTATCCGAATGGAATTGTACTAGCCATTAGATCGACATCCAACAAACAGATGATTACGAACAGACATGATTCACACTCAACATAAGAATGACCAACCATTGGATAGGCAATCTTCAGCCCTGGTTGGGCCTGGTATACCTCTGGTGACTTGTAAGGCGCTTCACAAAAACATTTTACATTGCCAAACCATGGATCCCACCTGTACTAACTAAATGATTGATGAGAGTATGCATTTCTTCAAGTCAAGGATCATTTAGTTCCACTTACAAACCAAGTAGCATTTATTACCTTGGAAACATCAAGCACATTCAATATCCGGACAATAAGCTTGTTTGGAAGATTACCATAGAAATATGCAAGGATATCACGAACAAATGTAAATCTAAGTGGGTGGTAGGCAAGCAAAGGAGTATATAAGGCAAGGACTCTTTCAGCAAAATCCGTGCCATCATTTTCAATAAGCCTATATATGATTAATGGGATTACTGGAAGCATACGTGCGGCAATATCATCGAAGAAAGGGGGATACCTGCAAGCAAATTAATGTAATAAGCAACATTATTAACTTTAAATTTTCAATCAATCAGAAAAACGGTCTGCATGTACAAACCAAAATATTTGACAAGAGCCCATAGCACAGTTGGACCCCCTTCTAAAACAGCAAGGCTGTTTTGAACCAATCACGGCCCATATGAAGCCCACTTAGGTGGACAGGCACTTTTTTCTCCTTTTTTTTTTTTTTTTGTATGTGTGTGTTTGTTTTGTTTGGTGGGAGGGATTTGGATAATTGTCAGAGTTAGGGTGATTCATTGGGGGAATCATGGGTAGTGAGTAAGAAGGTTATGATTAATCATAGGGAGGTTCCCATATGGCTGACCGTTATCTGCTATAAAACAACCAAACCAAATTTCCGAAAGTTTACCCAGTTCTATATGCATGAGTGCTTTTTAGAAGCTTTTGGAATCACTGACTTGAGGCACACCCCAGTTGTCCCAAACATGCCCTAGAGCTTAAAAACTGAAGCATAGATCACATTTGGGTTCATTGCAGGAGCTGTACCCGATTGTACAGACAAAAGGAAGCATGTGCTTCAATCATGATTCGTATCATGTGCATACACCATCCACCCTCTTACACTCACCAACACCCGGCAAGTTTGGCACTCAATCTATATTCACCGTGGGACAGAATTTCTTTAACCCCCACCCCCACACGCACAAAAAAAAAAATGCACTGAACCTAATTTGACAGTGACCTGAACCGTTGGATTAAATTTCATAAAAATTGCAAGTCAATCATACCAATGGTTCTAATGATCTGATTGGGATTATCTTTTAGCCCAAAAATTTAATTCACATTGAGACCTTTCCATCACACAGTCACACTCCCTCCAAGACTGACACAACCTAGAAGGTCCACAAAGGAATTACAATTTTACTTTTCAGGAACTGTCAGAGGTACCTCTCGAATGAAAACCACACATTTACATGTATGTATTTGTGTTTATCTAAGTATACATATTAACAATACATGATATGTATGTATGTATGTTTATCTCGAATGAAAATTGCTTTTTAATGTGCCTTAGTGGAAGCTCAATCTAATGAACACCGAAGTGTTGATCTCAAGATACGACCATCGGATGAAGACTTTACCACATATAATGGATTAGGAAACCAACCACTCTACTTCACCATTGCAGCAACTAGATTGAAGTCTCATCCTGAGATCAAACTTGAAAAAAATAAAAATACAAAATAAATTATGGACACTGATGTTTTCCTTACTGGCAATTAGCATAACACTCCATTCGTGTAAAACTGACTATAATATTTTTGATGTAGGACCTTGAAGATGGATGGATACCAAAGTTGAATTCCTAGGTGGGACAGGCATGAATTATAAAAATCAAAAGGTCCAGTGGAACGTACAACTAGATGGCAATTGACATGGAAAGATTCCTGGGAATGACACCACTCACAGTTCTATCAAGGAATTCGAGAAAAGAAGACATCTTTTGAGGGTGAAATGGTTGAAAATAAAGATATGAACCCTTGCAGTTCTGTGATTCAGTTCATCTTATGTTCGATCTTTGGAGGAAAGCAACACGACTTGCTAATTCAATAGCAAATTTCCTCCAATCTAGAGGGAATAGTGCAGCCCATATAAATGGGACCTCTTGGGCCCATGTCCCAATCAAAATAAACAAAATTAAGATCCAATTTGGATCCAGGCCCACATCTTTGGTTCAACTAGGGTTGCAAACGGGGTCGGGTCCGGGCCAGAACCAGCTGGAAACAGAACCGGAAGCATTTCCTAAAGGACGGTTCCGGTTCCGACACGGAACCTGGTTTCTGGTTCTGGAAGTTCCAGTAAGAGAACAGGGATCCGATTCCAGACTGGTTCCAATTAGAGGATAGCAAAATGCAGGAAAAAAGGCTTCTAATCAATGGGCCAATCATCCGCATTGTCCAGAGGCAAGAAACAAGAGGATCTGGGCTACCGCACTGCTTGTAAGTCATTCTCTCCAGTTGACGACAAGTGATCACAAGCACTGCTTGTAAGTCATTCTCTCCGATGAAGCTACTGCCATGGCTTTGTTTTTCAGAACTTTGCAGAAACAGAAACAAAGGAAGAAAGGCCTCTTTCCAACATTTGTTTCTGCAAGTTTCCATTGAGTGTCTTTTAAAAGTTCTTTGAGGCATAGATCTCAAGTAACAGGTGTCATGATCTTATTTATTTCTTACAAAATCATCACAGAGCACTTGCTGTAATAACTTGAGCCAGAAGAAACGTGTGCAAGTCACTCATAGTTACAGGGCTGGTACTGTCCATATAAAGACAAAAGTCAAAACCCTTCATTAATCAATACCTCTTTTGCCCCTCATCAATATATATATATATATATATATATGAAAACCATGGGAATGCCACTAGATGGAATAATTTAGATGAGATCTATCTATGTGAAATTTTTAACTCCATTAGATTATGCTAACCCCTTGATCCATGTCCCCAAAGTTTAATGGCTTTACAGGCATCACTTTCTTGTGATTTCAATCCAACGGTGAGTAAAAGTTAAATGAGTGTCAAATTTGGGATTCATACCAACTCACGGGGGGTAGTATGCGTGAAATGGTTGGATTGGCTAAAGATGGGCCCCATACCCTAAAAACAAAGGGGAGCAAAAAAGGGCGTTTTTAAAATGGGGACTTTTTGAGATTTCCTATATATATGAAAGAAGTGACACGAGCTTTATTTTACAAGCGAGCTGGGTCCCGTGTCAAAAGGAGCTGGTTCCGGAACCGAACCCATTTCGCTGCCAAATTAAGATCCAGACCCGAACCATTTATCAATCGGGGCCAAAATAATGTTCCAAACCCGGTTTATTCGGGGTCGAAACCTCCAGGTACTCACATAATTGGATACCCACTTGCATCCCTAGGTTCAACAAATATATGATCAAAGCTCATGTGGGGCCATCAGAATATACAGAAAGGGAAAGACCAGAAAGATATTCCACTTGTTATTTTGCATTTTGCCCCTTTTTTCTTTATTTGTTTAAGTATGCTAGGACTCCATTAAGAAATCATTTTTTATTACGATTAGAGTACTACTAGGTGGTTAAGATTAGTAGCGATTAATCTTTAAATAGAGATGTAAACACATGAATAACTCAGCTTTTAAGTTTTGGAATAAGATTGTATTCTATGAGAAGATTCTCCTTGGGTGCTTTACCCTTTTAGAAGGTTGACAACAGCTTGTTTTGGTTTGCT
Source organism: Litsea cubeba (assembly GCA_012931725.1). Taxonomy (NCBI): domain Eukaryota; kingdom Viridiplantae; phylum Streptophyta; class Magnoliopsida; order Laurales; family Lauraceae; genus Litsea; species Litsea cubeba. The sequence goes on along the minus strand of CM022950.1, from coordinate 15,200,732 downwards.
TTAACACAAATCCCAGCTTCCATCATGGAGCCACTAATAGATTACACATCTTATGCCAGTCGATGGTTGGACAATTTCATTATGTGCTACATCATCATGTCAGAAATGTCAGCCCTATAAAACCCAAAATAAAAACGGTCAACCCAAACCCTAAATTTCCTATTAGGGTTCCAAAATGAAGTTGGAGGGTCAGGTCAAAATAGTCACCCTCAACAGCAATCAGACCTGATGCAGGACAGACACATTATCCATGGCTCAACCAACCCTTTGGGCCCAACCCATCCATTTTCTTGTTTTGTTTTTAGTTAAGAGTAGCTTTTTTTTTAAGGGTTTTGTCTTTTAAGTATGGATGTTTTGATCTTGAACCGCATCGAGACCTGGTTTGTTGGATGAAGTTGAAAGTTGGGCAAACAGAAAACTGGGAAAAACTGAAAGTTGAAGTGGCCAAAATGCAAATGCTAAGAAGGGTGTGGGGAGTAACGAAGGACATAGTTAGGAATGGGTGCACAAGAAAAGACCAAAGGGTAGCTGCAATAAAAATGAAAAAAGAAATCAAGGAATATCACTTAATATGCTACGGACATGAATATAGAAAGCAAAACCAAAACTTGTAAGATGTTACAATTCCAATGAGAAGACCCTGAAAAACATTAGGTGAAGGAATAAGGAAAGAATTGTCATTGTGTGGACTTACTGAGAATGGCCTCTAGTAAGGTTGATGAACATAATGGTGACTCTAAGTAAGTGGTTAAGGTGAAAATGACAGTGTATAACGCCGTCTTAGATAGAGAATGGCCATCCTATGTGTTCTTCCACAACGCGCACACATGTACAGTTGTACACACACACACACACACAAGGTTTGCCATTTCTGTCCAGCATTGGTACCATGAAAAAGTGGCTCATTATCCTTACTGAAAAAGCATCCAACAGCTTTCAAGATGCGTACATGTATAAAAAAGAAAATGAAGCAAAAGATCAACATGCACCAAGCTCCTCTACAAAATTGATAACATTCAACCATAATTACTTACAAAGATAAAGGTGCCAATCAACAAATATTATAGGAAAATAAAAGGTCATATCAATTCATTCAAATGCCAATCATGTTTTCTATATCATTGTAATTGGGATTAGAAGTTCTGAATTGAAATGACAACTATCTACACATAAGAACAGCACTAGTAACAAAAAAACCTCACGTTTGAATCACCAAATGCTTTACCAAAAAGACATACCGCTCTCTCCAGGAAAGATGATTGCCAAGAGCTTTCTGCAGCTCAGCTCTCTTAAAAGTTCCAGAATGGAGCCAATGCTCAGGAGGCCCACGATTTAAACAAAATTGCTTGACTCTCTGTTGCAGCTCTTGCTTTTCAATAAGAGTTATCTGCGATGAAGTAGAACCCAGTGGACAATGTATGTGAATCTCATGAATACCACCTCAAAATTCAGTAGTTTAAAACAAATACAATAGTAACAATCCTATGCTAACCTTCCCATGTAGCAACCCAATTTTCTATTAGGACCCACCATACCTGAATCCAACTCACTTAATTACTAAACAACATGAATTGTCAATTGTTCAAATTTCAGTCACATAGAGTAATAGTCAACTGCATTAAAGGAAACAACATTTGAGTTAATCTAACGATGTACAGTGCTATAGAGATGTTAGGCCAGTTGGACAAAAATGATCGGTGTCATGCAAAATATTTAGGGGTTAGCAAGGAAAGGGGGAGCATAGGATATTTCTCAATTAATAAAGTCTCATTTATTTCATCCAAAGATCAAATCATCAGAATCCTAAAAGAAACACTAATTGCATGACTCACCCGATCAAGTCGTCAATGCATTAATTGATATCATGGTGTGGAAGTGTATTAGATGTAATTATCTGCTAACAAAACTTGATCAATTCATTCTCTAACATAGTAGCGGTTGATGATATTCTTATTGCTAACAAATTGATTGATTCAAGAAAGTGGTTCAAGAAATCAGGCGCTATTTTCAAAATTGACAAGGAAAAGGCTCGTGATCAGGTGGATTGGGATTTTGTGCTTATACATGTTACGGAGGTTTGGATTTAATTCTCAGTGGTGCGATTGGATTCGGGAGTGTATTTTTATGGCTTCTTTCTCAGTCTTGGTGAATGGCTCAACTACGAGGTTGTTTAAGTCATCTTGAGGTCCAAGGGCCTAAGGCAAGGGGACCCTTTCTCTCCTTTTATGCTCACTTTGGTGGTGCAAGCGGTTCAGTGCTCTTTTATTCATAGCTAAAGAGTGTAGCCTTATAGGGGGGATTTGAGGTAGGGACAGCTGTTTTGGCCATTACTCATCTTCAATTTGATGAAGGTACTATTTTGTTTAGGTCCTCGAGTTAGGAGGAAATTATTGTGTTAAAGTGAATTGTTGGATGTTTTGAGCTGCCTTCAGGCCTAAAGATTAAAATGGCAAAAACCACAATGGCGGGGTGGGTTGTTCATAGAAGGTACTTAAAGCACTAGCTGTGAAGTTTCATTGTGAGACATGGAGTCTGCCACTTATTACCTAGGGCTGCCGATTGGGGCTCATTCAAGTCCTCTAGCCATTTGGAACCCTGTCGTTGAGAATTTTGAGAGGAAACTTTCAACTTGGAAGAGGAATTAACTTTCTTTTGGTGGGAAAATTGCTTTGATTAAGGCTTCCCTATCTAATCTTCTGGTGTACTTCATGTCTCTTCTTTTGATGCTAGTGGCTGTATGGGAGAAATTGGATAGGATTCGGAGGGATCTTTATGGGAAGAAAGGACTGAGAAAAGGAAATGGCATTTGATGAGGTGAGACTATCATTAAACCAAAGTGCGCGGGAGGCTTAGGATTAGGAATCTAGAATTTAAAAGCTAGGGAGTGTTGGCTAAATGGTGGTGGAGATTTTGCGAGGACACTAGAGAGACCTATTGGAGAAAAGTCAATGTGGAAAAATATGGAGAGGATGAGTGGGGTTGGGTTCCTTGTCGAGTCCCCAAGTATAGGTATCGGCTTTATGGGCTAACATGTCCTAGGTTGTTTAGGAGGGTGGTCAATAAGTCAGTCTCGGTCCAAAACAGTTACATGGGTAAGGGTGGTTTTGTGTCTTGGGATGTGTCCGTTAGGGGAGGGCTGCGTCAATCTGAGAAGTTTGAATCTTCTTTCTAACGTTTTTATTTATAGGGGTGACATGGATCTTCCTATATGGAAGTCATACCCGTTGGGTGTATTCTCTTCTTAGTCGTTTGCTAGATGCTTGGGAGGAGAGCAAGTTGTTAGGCCTTCCAATTCCCCTATATGGGCGGGCTTGGTTCTTCCTAAAGTGGAGGATTTCTATACGTTAGCAGTTTTGGTGAAGGTGTCTATAGCATGGTTTAAAAAATCGGCTGAGTCAGGTCACCCCGACTTGGTATCGGAAAAGAAGGTGATGCAGGCCCTAGGATAAGAGCTTGCATGGAGTGCCGAAGCACCATGTCTGCAAAGACCTCAATAAATCTCCGTAGAGACCTCAACACAAGGACACACCTCTCCGAGGGAAATTACCCATGATAATTCTATTTCAAAATCAAAGTCTGAGATTTTCATCTCTGCAATGCTATATTAATAGGGAAAGCAAGCTTAGGGCCTAAGCAAACCTAAACCAATAATAGAAACCAGCCTAATTACAATTAGAAATATGATAACTAATAATTAGGAAATATAAAAGGAAATAAAATAAAATATATCTCTAACTGGGTGGGACCACTATGGCCTGTTCTGCATCAGAAGGCCTCGGGCGAGTCCCGAGTCCGCACAGTGACGGACTTGGCCGACTATGTAAGTTACGAAATGGGGACATGTCCGCATTTCTCTTGTTGGAGAGGCTTAGAGATAGGGTTTTCAAGGCTCCTAAACTGATTTATTGCAAGAGGGAAGATCAAATCTTGCTATTTTGTGAGACCTCAACACAAGGACACACCTCTCCGAGGGAAATTACCCATGATAATTCTATTTCAAAATCAAAGTCTGAGATTTTCATCTCTGCAATGCTATATTAATAGGGAAAGCAAGCTTAGGGCCTAAGCAAACCTAAACCAATAATAGAAACTAGCCTAATTACAATTAGAAATATGATAACTAATAATTAGGAAATATAAAAGGAAATAAAATAAAATATATCTCTAACTGGGTGGGACCACTATGGCCTGTTCTGCATCAGAAGGCCTCGGGCGAGTCCCGAGTCCGCACAGTGACGGACTTGGCCGACTATGTAAGTTACGAAATGGGGACATGTCCGCATTTCTCTTGTTGGAGAGGCTTAGAGATAGGATTTTCAAGGCTCCTAAACTGATTTCTTGCAAGAGGGAAGATCAAATCTTGCTATTTTGTGAGATCTAGCTCACCAAAGAGGGATTCAACTATTCATCCAAAAGAGGGCTTTTTCACTAGTGTATTTTGAGGTGTGATTTCTTGTTTCTCTATGCTTAGATGGTTTAGAAAAGAGGGTAGGATGTATGTTTTGCTTGAAGATGATTTTTCTACCTATTATTTGTTTTAAAAAATGCATTTTTTGTACTTCTTGGTCATTTTTTTAATAGTTAAATCGATTTTTTTTATTTTTCACTTTTGTTTTTCATATGAGCTTAACATTTTGGGTGTAGCACATTGATCTATGGTTCTAACCCTAGATGTATGCATCTATGTGCAAAAATAGTAATTTCTTCAATTTTTCTATTTAAAATTATTATTAAAAATATGTTTTTTTTTCTACATGGTTAAATTGTTTAGAATAGATGAAAGGAAGTATGTTATGCTTCTAGATGATTTTTCCACTCTTGTTTGGTTAAAAAAAATGTATTTTCTTTTATTATTTTGTCATTTTTAAAAAAAAAACTAATAGGAAAATCAATTTTTGTTCATTATTTACTTTGTTTTTTTTGTATGAGCTTAACATTTTGGGCGTCTACCACATAGATCTATGCATGTATGTGCAAAATAAGTAATTTTTTTAATTTTTTTCAATTTTTTTTCTACATGCTTAAATTGTTTAGAATAGATGAAAGGAAGCATGTTATGGTTATAGATTTTCCACTCTTGCTTGGTTAAAAAACTGTATTTTCTTTGATTATTTTGTCTTCTTTAAAAAAATAAAAGGAAAATCAAATTTTTTTCATTATTTACTTTTGTTGTTTGTATGAGCTTAACATTTTGGGCCACTCTTGCTTGGTTAAAAAACTGTATTTTCTTTGATTATTTTGTCTTCTTTAAAAAAATAAAAGAAAAATCAAATTTTTTTCATTATTTACTTTTGTTGTTTGTATGAGCTTAACGTTTTGGGTGTGTACCACATTCTCACTAGTAAGCATGTAAATTAAAAGATTTATGTTTATAAGCATTTTTGTCTTAAATCATGATTAGGAAGATTATTACAGGTTAGGTAAATGTTAAATACATTAGAAAAGCTTGTCATTCCATTATTACAACTTATGAGTGGATTGATATATTAATTGTTAATTACTAAGTATCCTTATTTATTAATTTATATCTCTAATTGTGAATATTACAACCACTTAGAAGTTAGAACACAATGGCACCAAAAAAGAAAGAGAAAGAAGTTGATCCAGATTGGAACATGGAGAGATGGTTAGGGAGAGGAGGGGGGGCAGGCAACCGAATGCAAATAATGTCATAAAATCATGAGTGGTGGGATTCATAGATTTAAACAACATCTTGCACATGTATCAGGGGATGCAAAAGGTTGTCCAAATGTCCCAACTGAAGTGAGGAAACAAATGAGGGAAATTGTGAAGGAAAAGAAGAAAAAATTTGAAGAGAGGGTTGCTATAATGGAGAGGGTTGATGATTCTGATGATGGTGGTGATGATGAGTAGAGGGAGTTAAGGAGGGTAATGAGAACGAGCCGTGAAACGTATGAAGTTGAGCAGGCTCGTATGAGTGAGCGACGAGGTGGGGCCGGTTCTTCAAGAGTTCCTAACCCTGATAAGGACACAGCGAGGAGAGGGTCCTTGGATCCATTCTACATAGGACCCAAAGCATGAACAACCAAAGAGTTCTATTATGGGTGATGTGAAACTAGAGCTTTGAAAATGACCCTCTGGATTATGATCCAATTAACTTGGATTATATATTCGAAGAAGATGACCCTCTGGATGAATCGTTGGCTGAAAGAGAGGATGCAGTGTTGCCTCATACAGATTTCCTCGATGAAGCCATGGTTGATGTTGATGAGTTAGAGTCGGATAAAGAAGAAGGACGTGCTTCCCCACCCCAGCCTCCCCTTCGCAGAACTGCTACTGCGCGCGAAAAGGGCAAGAATGTAGTAACGTCGTCAACACAAGGCTCACAACGTCAGCAACATGGTCATAGTCGTGAGCCAGAGATGACAAGCTCTAGTTCGGAACATGTTATGGGGGCTAGAGATAAATCAACATCATGATCAAGTGGTTCAAGTGGCCCCGTCTCTAAAGACAAACAACGGATTAAGGACCCAACTCTCCAATACAAACGGAAGTCAAAGGACAAGAGCAGCCATATACAAACTCAAAGTCAAAGGTTGGCCACTCATGAAGAACAATGCAAAACAATATCTTTTATCAAGAGCGGCTCACCACAAGGTGATCAAGGCCAGAATGAGCAAGCATACGAAAGTAGTGATGGTGGTGATGGAGAGGACAATGTTACTGTCTATGACCCGTTACATGCTGGTCAAAGTGAGTCTTCTGGTGGGTGGGGCAGAAATGAAGGAAGAGAAACATCAGAAGAATATCTTGAACTGCATCAAATGGCGTCAAGTCCTTGGCCCACAGATTCTGATAGTTCATACGGGTATGGGCAGAAGTATGGACACTCACACCATGATCCAAATCCTAACTCCTGAAAGTGATACACGAGGAGGAAGAAGAGGAGAACAGCCATCTACGAGTTGCAGTGAATGACTTACCTCTTTCCCCAGGTTAATAGAGCCACGGTTGTATATAACAGGTGAGTGGACTTCCCAATTTACTTACACATGATGATTGTTTTTGGTAAATCGATGTACAGGAGCTGGGTTTCAGGCCTATAATCTTTGTTGATTGATTTTTCCCCAACTCTCTTATTAGAGGCATTGGATGTTAGTGAATGACTTTCCCACAAGAGAGTGACTGCTACAGGGCTATATATCACTATCGACATTCCAGTCAACAGGTTTCAAGCTGTAATTTAAACTTTAGGTTCCAGAATTTGATGATTTGAATTTATGTAGTTATACTATAATCCTTGGATGATGATTTCCATACCAATAAACCAAAAATCAGCAAGAAAACCAAGCCAGAATTGGATTTCTCCAATTCTAGAACGTCACAAGGCAATTTGGTCGACAAGCCTTGTGGGACCATATGGCCCACATGATCAGAAATCAGAACTAACGGATAGGATCTGGACCTTTGGGCAAACCTAGGTAGTGTAGGCCTCTAGTGGATTGGAGCCATTTGGGCCCGTCATCCAATCGACCCAAAACACCTCCACATGAGGTGTATCTGCAGTCTGCACCAAGTTTCTGAGTTGCAGAATCTTAAGAAAAATTGCATTATGATCCCTATCTTCCTCATTATTATTTTTAAACTGTATTTGGTTTACAATTCTGAAATCAACAGATTGAACCCTGAAACTTACTATTTTTACAGCCAAATCTAACTAGTTATTCCCTTAGTATAAAGTAATGGAAAATTCCAATACAGTCCCTATTTTCCTTCTTTATATTTTTAAAAACTGTTTTTGAGTTGTCCTTTAATCCCAGACTTCTGGAATTTACAATTTAAACCCTTAGAATAAGCTGTTTTTACAACTAAATGCCTGAGGACTGTTTTCTTTGAGTTTTTTATGCTCTGCAATTATAAATAAGCCCCTGTTAAGGACTGTTTTACATCCATAGGTACATATTAGCCCTGCCCTTTATTTTCTTGTGTTCATAATCTCCTAAAGAGTTTCATGTAAGTCCTTTTAATTGACTGTTATGATATTTACATAAACCTGAAATCTGAGTTGTGAATAACAAGATATACACATGTTGAATTTTGGGTTTTCTTTATACCACTAATTGTTATTAATCTGAGTTATGATTGGAGATTGTTTATGATTTATACTTGATTATACACAAGGCATATGATGTGGATGGTAATTCAGTGGTGCTTATGGATTTAGGTGCTATGATGTATTTGTTACATAATTATATAATTGTGAATAAATCTCAAACATACAATGGGCCAAGGCAATTGCCTTTACACCGTCAGATACCAATAGTGGATCGAAGTGGGGCGTAAATAAAATCTAGACTAACTGTAAAGGCGGGTTGCAAACTAACTTGTTGTACAAGTTGGGGACCACTGAACATTATGTGAATTGAGAACTGAGAATGAAAGACCTTGTAGAATGTGATGATTTGGATAAAACCCTTGATCATATACAAATACCTTGGACCCCTAGACTGCTCCGCACACTATGGTGATGATGTCCACTTCCCAATGGCCAAAAAGTGATGTTTCTGACTATGAGTCAGCTTTAGGAGAATGTTCTCCAGGTACCGCCTTGACAAATTCAACCTTTCATGGGGCTTGTTTGGTATCTGTACTCTTTGTTGGATAGACCAATAAAGATAGTCATTAAAAAAAGAGCCATAAAAAAAAAGAGTCTAGAATCAAAAGGAGTGTTTGGTAATGCAATGATCCATTTTAAATAGACTTTTTTAAATCAATGGTTGAAAGTTTATCACAAATTTCTTGAGATCCACAAGGTATCAAGCTTTCAAACTTGACCTTATAGACGTGTTCAGCCTTCCAAAGAGATCTAGTGGTTTAGATCTTGTGTTTGGGCCCACATAATCCAGGAAATACTATCAAATGGCCCACTTTTTTTTGCATATATCTTGAGATTGGTCCCATAGCCGTGCTTGATCTTAAGAACAATTTCAAGAGTTTGGATCATGATTTACTATCCCAAAAATAATTTAAAAAAAAAAAGAGGAAAACATGACTGCTTATGGACTAATCCAAAATTGAGCATGTTACATCAATGGCTGATATTGTTTTGCATAAATCACGAGATCCACAAGGTATGAAGCCTTGATAATTGACCCCATAGCCGTGTTCATCCTTCCAAAGAGATCTAATGGTTTGGATCTTGTGTTTGGGGCCCACAAAATCCAGAAAATTATAATCAATGGCTCACGTTTTTTGCACATATCTCGAGATTGGTGATCCAATGGCTGAAATTTGGTCCCATAGCCGCATTCGATCTTGTGAACATTTCCAACGGTTTGGATCTTGATTTACTCTCTTAGATTTAAAAAAATTAAAAATGGGACCACGGCGTTGTGGAGTGGAAAACACTGTTCACCCGCCTCTAATTTTTTCCCTCTACTTTTCAAGTGCATCCAAAAGTGGGTTGTGGATTTAAGAGGCTTCGCCTCTACTTCTCTAAAGTGGGCAGGGGCGGAAATCTTGCCAAACACCTCTAATTCAATAACTCTGCCTGCTTTAGAGATTTAGAGAAGTAGAGGACAAAAAATAGTGATGCCAAACGGAGGCACAGCCACCTTGTAATGTGTACAAAGTTGTTAATGGTACTCCCCGTTCTGTCTTACACCCTTTGGGGCAAGAACTGTGTTGGCTTGTGCTACTAAGCAGTTAGGCAGCTGCCGATGGGAAAAGACCAATTTGATCTTACCTAAATAAAACTTTCAGATTTAATGTAATTATGTGAAACTCATATGTTACTTATCTCTTTATACTATTTTGTTTATTTATGGTGAAATACTATACATGTGCTTAAATAGATTTGGAAATCCATTCACTCAGTTCGTACTGATTTGAGGATTTGCCAAAATCCAGGTAGCAGGGATTTAGAGACTGATGAGGAATACCGTGATGATCAAGAGATAGCCTTGGGCATGCGTTCTTGAGCAACAGACTCATTTAGAAGCTTGAAGAGGATTAGTTCTTTTTATTTAGTTATTTAAATTGGACATGGGAGATTGTAAATTTTTTTTTTTTTTGTGAACTTCTTTAGTTATTTCGAATTGATTCAGATTTTAAATTTATATTTCAAGAATTATTTAGGATTTCCCTAAAAATTTATTGTTGCTCATTAAATTTGATTTATGATGATGGTGATTGTGAATCTGTGATACAAATACGTCGCGACACGGGATTCGAAGGGCCCCAGGCTCCAAGTCGTGACAGTGGCCCCACCTTAAATCAATCACAAGCCTCCATGTAGGCTACGCCCATGAATGTAAATGGGTCATCTAAGTCCCATTTCATACAGCTGATCCTTGTCAAATTATTAGTAAGCAACTTCTTAGCCAAATAGCACAAGGATATGACAAGAATAAGCTGGGAGTATGACATGTAGTGCCATTATGAACCAGTATCTGGAAATTATAAATTTAAATTGCATCCACCAGATATTTTAATCCAAAAACTACATAAATGAGAGTATACCCATTATAGAAAGCATACCGCAATGTGCAAAGCATGAGGATCATCATCTCGGTCAATGAGTGCAAGAAGCAGAATGTCCAAAGGAAGAAGTTCATGTGTCCAAATGAAAAAGGTAAGGTTTGCACAAGCTTTCAACAAAAGATCCTGACACAACAAATAAAAGGATTTTTACTATACAAAAAGGACATCAAGAAAGGAAGATGGAAGTGAAATAGAAAGGAAAGAAATTCTCAGCACACATCACAAATTGCGTACACAAACAACCTAGACAACACGCCAATCAACCAATAAACCTGAAAGAGATGGCCATGTTGAAGTTCAATCTGAATATGATGAAGCAGGACATCCACCATTGTGTAAATATTTGAAGTCACTTCTTCAGGTGAAAGTTCTTTCAAGACACGTGCCTACAAGTTTTGAAAGAGGTAATGCAGATATATTAATAAAGATTACTCGAAAAAGTTTACTCGCAGCCAATACATATGGCCGCCAATATAAGAGATCTGTACCAAGCCCAACCCAAAACAATCTACGCAATAAAGGCACTTAAATTACATAACCAATCCACCCCCTTGTCGTGATAATCAATATCCACTGGAAAAAAAAAGTTGGTTAAACAAAAGAAAAATAGCATTGTGGTGGATAATAAAGTCGTACAAATGCTTTGATGAAGAAAAATACAGTGCAGGAAGATTTTTCTTACAAGATTCGCACTAATGATGCTTTCAGGGTGTCCGTTCATCAGCATCCAAGCACCAGCACATAAATATTGTCGATGTTGAGGAAAGCTATGACTGATATAGGTCATTACATAAGTTGGATCAGCTGATGGAGAAAGAAGCTGGGTGCATTGGTTGATAACCGTTGTTTCTGCCTGCCAAAATGAAAAGTGCATGCCTCATAATTCAGTGGGGAGAGAGAGAGAGAGATTACAAAAGAGGCAGCACAACCATAAAGGTACTGAGTTCTTTAAATTGCAAAGAAGGGTACTCAAATTAATATTTTAAGCCTTCGAAGTTTAAAGTTCTAACCCCCCTTTGAAATGTAGGGTGAAGATGTTCTGATTTAAAAAAAAAAAAAATCTCAAGATTGACCAAGAGAAGGTACTAATTTCATTATATTGTAAAGCTAGACTGTCAGAGAATACTTTAAGCCTTCTAAGTTCTAACCCCCATTTCCCCCTCTTAAATGCAGTGTGAAGAAATTCTTACAAAAATAATGTAAAGTTCAAGGGAAAGTCAAAGGGAGTTTCTCGCAAAAAAAAAAAAGATCATAATATTAAAATAGAACATAAACCTGTTGCCAAGCTTGGATAGCCTGACCCCTTTTATCCGATCGCCCATTTAAGATTTCACGAATCAGAGGAGGAAAATGCCGCATAGTTTTCTCAGACCAAGTATGCTGACTGGTTGACATTATTTGCTCCAAGAGGGGTGTAAGAAACACCATGTGGTCAACCTCTGCAATCCCACGCGTCTTAATAGTGATAGCAAGGCTCATTATTGTTATTCGATTCAAGGTTTCAGTAAATTCAGTTGGACCCTGAAAAGAACAGTTCTACTAAGCAAGTTTCAAATAATTAATCCAACATTTAAAAACCAGAATACAGTTAATAAACTGCCAAAGTATGACAATCCATATGCAAGCTTACAAGCCCTGTACACAATTGGATTTAGACAAATTGATCTCCATATCCCTATTACAGACTGGATTGATTAGTCGATTATGTTTCTGCGATTGATGGACCCAACTCTTGACATGACATTCACTATTTTCATCTACCAAACACATTAGATGACCATCAGCCAAACAGATAGGATCATCCATTCAGTGCAATTTTGGAGTTCCCCATGTACAGTGGCTGTCTGCATCTGCATATTCATTGATGTTTACTAACACAGTTTTACATGTCATAGATATCTTTTCAGGCGCACCTTTAAGTCCTTTTTCACCAGAAAAAAATCCCGTAGCGACAGAATTAAATTCATGCACAAATTCTCAGCCAATCTGAAAAGACGGTGTTCTCCACGTTTTCCCTTTATCATAGAAATTATTTTTGCAACATCATACATCAATGCCTTGCTTTTTCCATGATACCTGCAAAAGAAAAAAAAAACACCTTAAAAAGCTATGAATATGGAGAAAATCACATTTAATGTTGGTAACAACGTTGAGACCCGTGAGTGTAAAAATTTTGATGGGACTCGGTCAAATTTGGTATCACAAATGGGACCCTACTTATGCTAAAATCAAGGACAACCCATCTAACATAGGTAATCACTATGAAACTGAAGTGCTGAGGAGTATAAACTATAAAGTTCTAACAGAAAAATCCTGACTTGGGCCATACCACTAATCAATCAGCACGCCTCTCCCCCATCATTTGGTATTAGTTGAAGTATTTGAAATTCCCATATTTGTTTGATGAGATGCAAAATGAAAAAAATACAGACTACCCCATCTTGCATACATATTCTTATAGTTCATACAAATTACAAACCCTTACTTTATATTCTGTTTAATTGACAATCAACATCTTGTAACAAAAAGATGAGTGATGCACACATCCACATGGATATTGACACAGCCAGTATGGACCCAGAATTTTCTGTCTTATTTATGTTAATTTGATGTGCTTGTGTGATTTTGGAGGTTATTAGAGAGATTAGATGCTTGATTAGGGATGTTCATAGTGGTTTTAGGCCTAGTTTTGGGAGTTTAGGATAGTGTAGGAGGTGTTTTGTAAATTTAGAAAGTGTAGGGAGCTAGCTAGGTCCTTGGTTGTGGTTTAGGTGAACCTAGGGTCCATGGGAGAAATTGTGCTATCCTTGAGAGCCCTTTATTACACTACACCTAAACTGAGCGCATTTTGGTCATTTAAGCACTCATTGCAAACCTCTCTCTCTCTCTCTCTCTCTCTCTCTCTCTCTCTCTCTCTCTCTCTCTCTCTCTCTCTCTCTCTCTCTCTCTCTCTCTCGCTCTCTCTCTCTCTCTCTCTCTCTCTCTCTCTCTCTCTCTCTCTCTCTCTCTCTCTCTCTCTCTCTCTCTCTCTCTCAAGCTAAGGCAAGAGATCTCAAACCCTAGGAGAATTCCATTGAAAATCATCAAGATTCCAAGAGTTCCAGCCCTCTTCAGTTGGTTCTACTAGGATTCCTAGCTAGATCTATCTCTTATCTCTCTTTCAAGGTGAGTTTCAAACCCTAATTCCATCTCTAGGCTTCTCTAGTGTTTCTCCTCTCGGGTTTGTTGTAAGTGCAGATCTTTATCGCCACTTGAACTTTGAAGCATAGAAGTTATTTTTTGTAGTTGAAGGGTAGTCTATGGTTATTCATAAATGCTGCCGAGCCTAGCCTCAGGTGTTCAGTTGAAGTTGGGCCAATTTTTTGTGTATTGGTTGTTGAGACTGTGATCAGAAGTGTCAGCATCGCTGCTTCCTCATCATCTGATGTTCTCTCTTCAGGATTTCATGAGAATAAAGCTGCTTGTCATTCAAGCGGCAAGAATCCCAATCTAGAAACTAAATTAAAGTTAATACCCAGAAACTTCTCCTGTGCTCAAGAGTGGCTGAGATATTTTGGTAAAATTACTTGTATAGTAGGAGGAAATTAAATGTCACATCATTGGAATTTAGTGGTTGTTTGAAAGTAGAGTTGACTTTTTGGTTAAATATAAAAGGTGTTTCGATGGTTGTGGTAAAGGAAATTGAGCTTTACTAGTGTTTGGATAACTGAGCAGAGGTAAAGTGACCCTTTTTTTTTTCAAAACTGCATTGTCTGTATGATAATGTAAAGGCACAACCAAACGTGTGCCCAATTGGACAGTGGGCCCACTCCTCCTGATATGAAAATCTAGTATATTTTCAGGTGTATTACAGGGTTCATCTTGAACGGTCCAGATTATCTTTAAGTGGGCCCCACGATGGAGTCCCGGGCCGGTTTGCTTGTTTCTGACATGGAGTTGATGATAATCACAGTTCCATCATGTGCTCAATCAAACGGTGGGACCTACATCTATTGAAATGAAATTTTAGGATGTCATTGGATGAGGTGACATTCATTTTGAACGGTTCAGATTAACATTATGCAAGCCCCACAATGGAGTCCTGGGCTAGTTTGCCCATTCCTGACATGGAGTTAAATCACATTTCCATCATGCACTCAATCAAACAGTGGGACCCGCCTCTATTGACATGAAATTTTAGATATACCATTGGAGGAAATGAAATTCATTTTGAACGGTTCGGATTATCATTATATGGGCCCCACGATGGAATTCTAGAGACCTTCTAATAAATGCAAAAGAGGATCAGGACCCGTCTTCATCACCACTGATCCAAATCCATTATCACATGATTTACACATCTTATGCATATTCATTATCACGTTTTAATCAAAATGTCAATCCAATGGTAGTAAAACTCGGATCGACATAAAATTTTAGGATAAACCATTTAAATGGAGGCTATTCTTTTTGAACGGTTTAGAATTCAATTTGGTGGGCCCCACAATGGAGTTCCACAATGTTAAAGGCAGCAAGTTGCAGTGAGTAATCATACACAGTGTCATTCTATAGAGAAGCGACGGACATAATAGAGAGAGAGAGAGAGAGAGAGAGAAATGGAGTTTAATTGTCACCCCCCTTTAGGGTCGACTGATGTTCATATATATAAGGGTTAATTACAATCAATTAAGAATCTGAGATCCTAAACTGTAGCCACAAACTAAGTAATATCTTTGACTAAGTACAATACAATAAATGGACCTAAATAGATGGGCCTGCATGGGCCTAAATGGATTGGCCTGCTGAGATTGGGCTTGGATTGACAACCCCCCTCAAATTGATGCTGGGGAGTCATAAAGCAGCAATTTGGAGACAAGAAATTGATGTCGAGGCCGAGGAAGTCCCTTCGTGAAGATATCTGCAAACTGAAACTCTGTAGAGACATGAGGTAGACTAATGACATCACGCTTATATTCATCTCGAATAAAGTGGCAGTCAACTTCGATATGTTTGGTGCGTTCATGGAAGACGGGATTTTCAGTGATGCGGATAGCCCCAGTATTATCGGCATGCAAGGGAGTAGGAGAGGTTGGAGCGAACCCGAGTTCCGAAAGAAGTCCCCGTAACCATAACATCTCAGAACAAGCAGAAGACATGGCCCGATATTCAGCTTCCGTGGAAGATCTGGACACCCGTTCTTGTTTCTTGCATTTCCAGAAAATGAGAGAATTTCCAAGGTACATGCACCAACCAGTAGTAGAACGGCGTGTGTCTTGACAGCCTGCCCAGTCAGCATCCGCATAAGCGGTCAGATGAAGAGGATTATCCTTTGGATAATATAGACCACGAGGGACAGTTCGCAGCAGATAGCGAATAATCCGCTTCACAGCTGTCAAATGAAGATGTCGAGGGGCTGTCATGAACTGGCTCACAAGATTAACAGCATAGGATATGTCAGGTCTAGTGATGGTGAGATAGACAAGACTTCCCACCAAACGCCTGTATGGATGAGGATCAGGAAGAAGATCGCCATCATCTTTACTCAACTTGAGATTTACCTCGACAGGGGTATCAACAGGTGAAGAATCATGGAGGTCAGCCAACTCGATAAGATCTGATGTGTATTTGTGTTGATTAACAAATAGACCTTTTGGAGATTGATGCACCTCTAAGCCCAAAAAATAATGTAATGGGCCCAAAACCTTCATACGGAAGTAATCTTTGAGAGAAGCTTGGAGAGATGTTATCATACGATCATCCGTGCCAGTGATAATAATATCGTCAACATATTCGAGAAGCACAGTAACACCAATAGATTTGTGGCAGAGAAAGAGAGATGGATCATAAGAACTCTGGGTAAAGCCACTCTCGTATAAACGACGCTGGAAGGTTTCGAACCATGCCCGAGGAGCTTGCTTTAGACCATAAAGGGATTTTCGCAGGCGACAAACAGTCCTCTTTGAGGGAGAGGGGACACCTTGTGGTATCCGCATATAGACTTCTTCTTGCAAATCCCCATGGAGAAATGCATTTTTTACATCCATTTGGTAAAAAGGCCATGATTTAGATGCAGCAATGGCGAGAAGTAACCGAACAGATGTCATTTTTGCCACAGGTGCGAACGTTTCCTCATAGTCAATGCCATACTCCTGTCTGTTTCCGAGTGCCACAAGTCTAGCTTTGTGTCTATCCAAGGACCCATCAGACTTAAGTTTGATCGAGTAGATCCATTTGCAACCAATGAGTTTAACTGTTGAAGGACACTCCACAATATCCCAGGTGTGATTCTGATCCAATGCATCCAATTCCTCCTTCATGGCCTGGTTCCAACAATCTTATTGTACAGCCTGCAAATAAGAACTAGGGATAGGGACAGAAGATAGGGTTGTCATCAAAGAAGCATGGGTAAATCCATACCTCTCAGGCGGTCTAGAATCTCTGGAGGAGCGACGCAAGGCTGGAGTAGGCGCGGAACCATTAGCCGGTGGAAGATCAGGAGGACGGCCATCTGCAGTGATAGGTTTGTCCCGTCGGTGATACACAAAATCAGGATTAAACCTAGTAACAGGTGTTTGATCCGTTGGTTGATCCGAGAAACCAGGTAAGAGAGCTGGTGAAGATGGTTGAGGACAGTCTATGTGAGTTTGGAAGAAATACTGATGTTCAAAGAAAATAACATTGCGAGAAACCCTGATACGACGTCCAATGGGATCATCACAAACAAAACCTTTCTGATGAGGTGCATAACCCAAAAACGCACACCGGCGAGATTGAGTGGTTAGTTTTGTCCGTTCCGTGATAGGAAGATGAACAAAACAAACACATCCAAATGTATGAAGGTGATCAAACACAGGATGGTGCCCAAACAGTTTAAAATAAGGTGTGAAATGATCAATGGTAGGGGATGGAAGGCGATTGATGAGATAAATTGCGGTGGTGAGGGCTTCCGTCCAAAAACGAGGTGGAACGGAAGATTCAATGAGAAGTGTTCTAGTTACATCAAGGAGATGTCAGTTTTTCCGTTCCGCGACTCCATTTTGTTGTGGAGTATACGGACATGTACGTTGAGAAATGATTCCTTTAGTGTTCAGAAAAGATTGAAAATCATTGGACACATACTCCCCCCCTGAGTCTGATCGCAAAATCTTAATGCATGTGGAGAATTGTGTTTCAACATGGCTTAAAAAAATCTTAAAAGCATGAAGAACATCAGACTTTGAATGTAATAAATATAACCAAGTAAATCTGCTGTAGTCATCAATGAATGTGACAAAGTACTTAAAATGACTATGAGAAAGAGTCGGAGCAATGCCCCAAACATCATTGTGAATTAAATCAAAACATGCAGTGCTCCATGTGTTAGAGTGAGGAAAAGGTAAAGTCTTACTCTTTCCTAATTTACAAGCATCACATTCAAATGAAGCAGAAGCAATAGGTTTATTTAATAATCCAGAGTGAAATAAAGTAGACATAGTAGAGTCATTCGGATGACCAAGTCTATTATGCCACAACCGAGAATTATTCTTAATGGAAAAACAAAATAACTGATGTGAAGAGTTATTTGGAATAAATGAAGACACTGGTAAAGAAAACAGTCTTCCACGCTTAGGCCCCCTCGCGATCACCTCCCCCGACTCATGGTCCTGCACAACACAACCAGAAGGAGAAAAAGAGACATTGCAGTTATTTTCAACAAGTTATCCCACAGAAACTAAATTGGTAGCAAGATGAGGAGAAACGAAAACATTGGTTAATGGTAAGGGGCTAGGGGTATCACCAACAGAGGTGATGGGAAGATGAGCACCGTTGGCAGCTTGCACAGTAAGATGACCAGTGTAAGGAGCAACATGTTGTAATTTTAGGGTGGAATTGGTCATATGGTTACTGGCACCAGAATCTAAGTACCAGGTATTGGAAAGAGAGGAAGCATTACCTGCAATGTTCATGGAAGCTAAGGCATTGATGATCATTTGGTTTACCATCTCAGGGGTGAGAGGAGCTGGTGACACAGAGCGTGAGGAACCAGGTTGGGAGGAAGAATCAGACTGCAGAGAACCACTGAAGGCAGAGGATGCATATGGTGGAGTGGTCACTGTGTAAGCACTAGGAGCTGACTGCACGTAGTTGCGGGAAGTAGAATTGCGATTCTTTTTCCGGCATTCTTCAATAACATGACCAGTGGCCTTACAATATCGGCAGATTTTTGCCGTACATTGAATTGCATAGTGACCATATTTCTTGCAGTTATGGCACTGAACTTTACTGATGTCCCGAGGAGGTGGTCTGGTAGTAGCAACATAGGCAAGGGGAGCCTCAATAGATCTCTGTTGTTCCAGAGTAGTTTTAGTGACCAGACGTTGTTCTTCCCGTAGAAGTTCTTGAAGACAGTCATCCAGGCCAGGAAGAGAAGCCCTACTCATCAAGTTAGATCTAACGGTCTCAAACTCCCGACGAAGTTTCATAAGAAACTGATCCCGATGGCTACGTTGCTGCAAGGGAAGTAATTCTGGAAGGAGAGCTTCAGATACCGTGGCAAACTTTATCTCATCATATTCGGACCACAGTCTACGAAATCCATTGTAATACTCCTGAACCGATTGGGTGCCTTGAGTATAGTGAGAAATATCAAGTTCCAATTGAAATTGGCGAGCAGCATTGCCTTGTTGATAGATCTTATGAAGATAGTCCCACATTTCACGGGCAGTTTTGCAAGGTCTGAGGTTGAGGATAAAAGATGGGTCAACGGAGCCTAGTAACCAGGTTTTTATTTTAGCATCCTCAGTTTTCCAAGCTAATATCTTCTTGTCATCTTCAGTAGGTTGAGGTTCAGATCCATCAATGTGTGCCCAGAGTTCCTTCCCTTCTAAGTAAATTTGAAATTGGAATGCCCATGACGTATAATTTTTTCGATCAAACTTAATCAGGGTAATTTCAGATTTGTCCATGAGAATAGAACAGATCACAGAAGGTAGTGGAGATGCAACAACAGCAACAACAGTAAAAATACCAGCAACAACCCAGATGAAGAAAAATATACCAACAGCAACAATACGTCCTTTGACAACAGCAGCAGTGACAGCAGAGAGCAACAGTAACAGCAACAGCAACAGTAACCTAGCACTTGATAGTAATCAGTAATCAAGCCACAAGCAGAGAATAAAAGGGCACAGGCAGTAACACAGGCAACAACAAATAGAAGAGGAAGACAGCAACAGGAAGAAGAAACGGCAACAGGTAACAATACGTCCTTGGACGTTAGTGGAAAGATGTTCACGTGGGCCCCAGTTTATGATCAGAGATCGGATCAGAGTTTGGGGATGAAAAAACAAGGATTTTTCGCAACTATTGGAAGAACTTCCACTAGAAACGGATAAAAATCCACAATCTTGGACGGCTGTGATGAAAACTTCTTGATAAAATTGAAATAACACAAAATATGCTAGATGGCCTACCTCTGATGAGACAAAAATGCTGATAAAATTGTGATAAATAGGAGGAATAACAGGCGAGCTTGATGACTGATGCCGTCAGGTTCTGGTATGATGATCTTCGGTGGGCCACGGGTGATCAGCGATGATCAGAGATGATCCGGCTGAAGAGGATGATCAGAGATGATCACAGACGGGCTTCCAATGCTTGGAAGATGACTTTGGAGAGGATCACAGGTGATCGTCTGAGCTCTGATACCATGTCATTCTATAAAGAGACAGACATAATAGAGAGAGAGAGAGAGAGAGAGAGAGAGAGAGAGAGAGAGAGAGAGAGAGAGAGAGAAATGGAGTTTAACTATCACCCCCCTATAGGGTCGACTGATGTTCATATATATAAGGGTTAATTACAATCAATTAAGAATCTGAGATCCTAAACTGTAGCCACAAACTAAGTAATGTCTTTGATTAAGTACAATACAATAAAGGGACCTAAATAGATGGGCCTGCATGGGCCTAAATGGATTGGCCTGCTGAGATTGGGCTTGGATTGACACACAGTACAAGGGGTGATTGGACAGGGTGCTACACCGTTCCAGTGAATTCGTTTTACCACATTAAAAGATGGGCTCCTGTATGCTGGTCTTCACTTCCCTTTCATCAAGTCCCACGAAACATGGTAAGAGAAAAATTATGACCATTGCAATTTACCACTCTTTACTGGTAAATTTACAAAACAGCCCCTACAGAAAGGGAAAGTTAATGGAAACATAGAAAGGTCTGCTTGTAAGAACCTAAGTACACCAAGTGGAAGTCGAATAAGATCTGATTTCTTGGCTGTTGAATGCCATGGAACCAGAGGTTAGTGAAGGACAATGTTTTTTGCAGCTAAGGAGGTTTATGAGATTTTTCACGAAATGCAATGCAGCAACCATTTACCAACTACACCAAGAGGTTGGTGATATTGGACAAGGAGATATATTTGTTACTGACTACTGCACTCAGATGCAAGATCCGGAGCAAGAGCCATCGAAGATAGATAGTGTGCAGTTTAAATGCTTATGCCTGAAGAACAAAAGAAGAGGGCTAAATTTAAGTGACCTTTGAGAAGTTCGGAAAGTCATGTAACGAACTCAGATTTCACTTGATATTGTGCTCAATAAGTAATTCCACTCCTGATCTCAAGATAAAGCCAATCCAAAAGGACCTGGATCAATTTGTCCCATGAATAACATCATATCTAAAATTAGATATCAAGTTCTGAATAGCAACTTAGTAACCTTTTTTAATATAGCATTTAAATCAGTAATGCGCTTTTAAGGTCCAACTTCGATGCAGTAACCTAGAACCTACTAAATAAATAACATATTCATTTTAATTTCTATGAGACTAAGTGAAATTCACCTGTATAGTGGAAGTAAACGGTAGTTTAGAATTTCCAGCAGGAGTAAAGATACACCCGACTTGCTCAGTATGGACGGAGACCTTTGTGTTAAAGTCTGCAGAAAGCCATTCAAGAATATCGAGCAATTGTCCCAACATATAATCACCATGGTTTAACAGAAAAGATATATCATGTTGATATTAAATGTAAGATCAAAGAAAGATATAAAAATAGAAAAATACTTGAAATAAGTAGAATATGATGATATGAAGTAGAGCGGACAATAGAGTATGATTACAATGGTTTTTAATTTCAGGGGAATATGGGAGGTTTCTAGTAGCTCCCACATAAATGTATGTACAACATTCTGATATAGCCACAATCTCAGCATTTGAGTCTGTGATACCGATGTACTTAAAAATGAGAGAGAGGGTAGACCCTCAAAAGGTTCCATGACATAGTATTCAATTAGGCACATGCTGAATGAAGGCATTATGGCCATCTTGCATGCCCAATCTAGCACAATCATAATATTTTAGGAATTTTAATCCTAGATAATAGATTAAATTGTAATATGGTTTATGATTACTAAGGTCTGCTGACCAAATATTGGAAGGGATAGTAATTTGGTAGAATCTCTGATTAAGAGCCAAGATCGTCAGCTACTAGTCTGTGTAAAGCTTGTGCAGTTCCCCCATGAATTTAATGAATATCTTTTATCTCATTCTGACTTCAGTTGGTGAAAGAAACTCCCTCTCACCCATGAGAGAACCCATTGGCATCTCCAATGTGTGAAGATCGGTTCTCATCTATGATACACCCGGATAATTCAAAATAGGCATCATATTTGTCGTATCATATCAGATACTTCACTTTTTTAAGTATAAAACCCGTGTCCTGCCACCATTTTGAATCTGGGCATCATGGGTTCTCATTTCACACCCACATATGAATGCTACAATATATATACATACATATATATTAAGGTTAGTTTTGAAATAGCACTTCGTATGTGGGATCCATCAGGATGCATGCAAATTAGAAGGGTAGGAGGTGACAGGTACTAAGATAATATTTGTCGTATACTCACATCATATCGGATACTTTACTTTTTTAAGTGTAAAACCCATGTCCCTGCCATATCCATTTTGTATCTGGGCATCATGGGTTCTCATTTCACACCCACATATGAATGCTACAATATACATACATACATACATATATATATATGTGTGTGTGTGTTGTGTGTGTGTGTGTGTGTGTGTGTGTGGTTTGAAATAGCACTTTGTATGTGGGATCGGTCCATCCAAACCATCCACACAGGGAACCCCCTGGTATACACTGGATCCATCGCGTTTTCACCAATCCAAATGGACTGGGCCGTTGGATCAAGGGTCAAATCACTTCATGAAAGGGTTAAGAGGCATGTGATTGACTCCAAACTTGATATCTGAGCCCCATCCAAAATGTCATTTTCCATCCCCCCCCCCCCCCCCCCCCCCCCCCCCCCCCCCCCCCCCCCCCCCCCCCCCCCGTCTGCTGACCAATGGGGCCCTAGCAAGCTGTCCTCTATTTTATATATATATATATATATAATTATATATAACCCTCAAAAAGTGAAACAAACTTCTTTGTAGGGATCATTGCCACCCCAGAGAAAGAATAAAAAGGTGTTATAGTGGTTTTGGGATGTCTCAAAAACCAGCTTTATCAAATGATCATAGTAATAGATTATTACCAGCCAAATATATTTCACTTTTACCGAGTAAATTGTTCTAGGGATCAATCAAATAGTTAATATCACCTATGATACCAGGTGATGCAAGACAATATGAACTCTAGCCTAATATGGAATGATGAGATCAATCAGAAAATTAATAATAAGTGTTAAATTATAAATCACACCATCCACACTATCTAACATTGAAAACTAAATGGGAAATATGTTAATGAACCAAGGCAATGTCACAAGTCCTGCAATAAATGCCCCTCTAGTTGTGAGGGAAGAATCTTAATGGAAGTTAGAACTTCCACTTGCTTAGGGAATAGCCAATTCACATGAGTTACCTATTCCTATTGCGAAGATTTTAACAATTGGCATGGCTCAACTTGGGTGTAATTGAACAATGTGTAATTTGGGGCTAAGTATTAAATTCAGATCTGAAATTAGTGTTCCCACAGCATGTTCAAGGTAATTTCAGATTTGTGAAATTGAAGTTAATTAAGGGTTGTGATGGTGAAGTATGGGAAAATTCGCCAAATATATGATGGATCAGGTTTGGCCAATGGATTTGGAGGGGCTGGTTGGTTCAATTGGGCTGTTTTAGGTCTGATGGGAGTTCGAATAGGGCTGGTTAGAGATTCAGCCATTAGATCTTGAAGATCCAATGCTCGAAGCTGAAATTGAATGGGTTATAGGTGGGTCGAATGGCTGGAAATAGAGGTTTCGATGGTCGGATGATGGTATCTTGTGGCTGATGGTTTGGAGGTTAGTTAACAGTGGGGATGATTTAGACCTAAGGGCTGGTGGTTCATATCTAGAAGTCTAGTGGTTGGATCCTATCTTGGGCAGCAATAAACTCCTAGATCTGAAAGTATAGCATTGACTAACGGAGAAGGTTATGCAGATCTAAAGCTCTTGTGAGTTGTGACAGGAAGAAAAAAATGTATGTATCTCTCACTGCCAATGTTACAGGAGAGTGATACAATATTGCCTTTTTATCAATGTAACATTACACGGCAAGTACAAGGTTCCTTATCACCCACTTGGTTGCATGAGTTGTATGCACGGTTTTTGCATGGGTTTCATGAGTTGTATACACGGTTTGCATTCTATATGAGTTGACTGAGACCTTCTTGATTGGGCAAGTGGATATGCACAATGGAGCATGGTTTAAAAAATCGGCCGAGTCCGAGTCACATACCGAATCCGGTCCTATGGACTCAGCCCTCCAACATTTTTATTGGAGTCCCATGTGATTCAGTCAAGTCCCAAGTCCGATTTTTTAAACCATGCAATGGAGAGATTATAGGTAGCAATCTCGGTTGGATAACATCACACATATTTCTAAGTTGAAGCTTCACTATTACACCCCCTCAAGCTGACGGGCCACTCATGGATGGAGAGCTTGTCTTGAAGAGATTTAAAGTGTCGAGATGAAAGGCCCATAGTGAAGACACCTGCAATTTGATCCTATGAACGAACAAACAAAATGGCAAGATCATTCCTGATCAAGGATCAAAATAGCAGTTGCGGTGGGCGTAGTAGTCAGTGGCCAAAACGCAACATAGCGGGCGATACATAGCGGTAGCAATGATACGTAGTGGTGTAGCGGTGTATTTTTTTTTTTTTAATGGAAAAAATTTTTCGAATCTAGTATAGCAACCAATATTGTGTTTTTTTAATGATTTGAAACCATATAAGTGCAAAGACAACTTCAGGAAAGTCTAATGAGGAGAAGAAATAGGAAAAACAGTGTTTAAAACTAAAATTACTTGGCTCTACTAGGTTTTAGACTGTAGCGCCGCTATTTTCAAAATAGCATAGTAGCCTTGACCGCTACGGCCGATAATGCGGGCCATGTACCTGACAACCTTTTCACGAATATAATGATAATCAACCTCTATGTGCTTGTTGTGAGCATGGAAGACTGGATTTGAGGTGAGTGATATTGCCCTGATATTATCCACTAGATGAGTGGAATATGTTGGAGGAAGATGCGAAGATCACAAAGTAGTATATGAAACCATGAGATCTCAGCTGCAGTGTGTGTGCTAAGCAACGATTCTCAGCCTCAGTTGAAGAGCAGGCCACTGTAGAATAAACACTATATCCATTTGTAGATCTTCGATCCTCAGGATGCCATGCCCAATTGGCATCGCAATAGGCTATGACACAAAGTGGCCGAAAATGTAGGCCAAATGTGACTGTCCCTCATAATGGGTTTGACCGCAACTAGATGAGATGTGGTTGGGACATGCATGTACTAGCTTACTTGGTTGTCGGCAACGGTAATATCGGGGTGCGTGAGCGTCAGGTACTGGAGGCCACCAACAATGTTGCGATATTCCATATGGTCAGCCAGTGGTTCTCCTGAATTGAGACTTAACTTGGCAGTAGAGGCAGCCAGTGAAGAAACAGGCTTGGCACCAGTCATTCAGGCTCAGGCCAGAAGGTCCATTGTATATTTTGCATGAGTAAAAAAAAGGCCCGAAGAGTGACGATGAACTTCAATACCTAAGAAATAACTGATGGGCCTAGGTCCTTCATGGCAAAGTGTCTGCCCAGTTGATGATTTTCTAGCCGAATGAATAAGGAGCTATCCGCATAGGAGTCGACAAAGCCCAATTCCAGCAACTTAGTTGTGAATTTATCAAACCATGCCCGTGGGGCTTGCCGAAGGCCATAAATAGACTTATGCATATGGCAAACATGATTAGGTAACTTAGGGTCCACATAGCAAGGAGGTTAAGCCATGTAGACCTCTTCATAGAGATCTCCATGTAAAATGCACTTTCAACATCTAATTGTTGGATTGGCCAATTATAACGAAGAATGGTGGCAATGACTACACATATTTTAGCTTGTTCGACCACTGGGCTGAGTCTAAAAAAAGTCAACTCCCGGTTGTTGATGAAATCCTTTTGCAACTAGTCCGGCTTTGTACCGCTGAATGGACCCGTCAGAATTTCTTTTAATTCTGTATACCCACTAGCATCCCACAATGTTCATACTTGGTTTGTAGGGTACTAATGACCAAGTTCCACATCTTTGTAGATTATTGAACTCATGATCCATTGCATGGCGCCACTCAACCTGTTTGTGGGCTTCTATGAAAGATGTAGGTTCACTATTTTCAAGGCTTGCAATCAATCCTTTAGGTAAAGGATGGTTGGTGGTGATTAAAATTTTCTTTTTGATGATTCCATATTTGTCACGGGTAATCACGCAGTGGGTGTTGACAGGGAGGTTGGTAGGTGTGCGCCTGGGTGCATTTTCATGGGTGGTGGAATGTGACGGGTTAGGATGGGCTAAAGCGGTACCGGTATTGGAAGGTGGGTTTGATGGGGTTCCGGGTATGCAGGCATGAGTACCGGGTATGGTTTTAAGGGGTTCATGAGCAATGGTGTGTTGTATGTGGGTATGGATACCAGGTTCATGTCAATCAGTTGAGTGTATGTGGATATGGGTACCGGATTCATGTCCATCAGTTGAGTGAGTCTGAGCATGGTCATTTGGTTCTATCCTATGTGGGCACGGGTATTAGGTAGGGTAGGTTGGGCACTGGGATTGGTAGATGTGTTTAGTGGGGTACCGGGAATGGAATTGATTGGCTCCGTATTGGGAGGGGGGGCGGGTGGGGCGGGGGGGTTGACAGTGGTTAATGGGCTGGTGACAGTAGAGTTATTTTGGATAAGTGGGTCGCTTTGAGTGGGAGTGCCATTGACAGTATTGTGAAGTTGGCATCTGATTTTAGCGGTAGGAAGCCATGCCGGTAATGGGCCAAAAATGCTTGGGTCATCTTTAATACAAGCGGCAGTCGAAATGGGTTGAAGAGATTCAGACGATGGATGTTTAAAAGGGAAATAAAGCTCATCAAAGACAACATGGCGAGAGAGATACACACGGCCTATAGTTGGGTCAAGGCAACGATAGCCTTTGTGGTTAAAGCCAATAAACACGCATTTTGCAGAGCGAGATTCCAATTTCTCACAGGGATAAGGTCGTAACCATGGATAATATGAAAACCCGAATACACGTAAAATGAATAGTCAGAAGCTTTATGAAACAGAATTTCCCAAGAAGAGATTTTGGAAAGAGTTTTTATTGGGCATGCAATTTATTAGAAAAATAGCTGAATTGAAGGCTTCAAGCCAGTATGTCGGGGCCATATGTGAGTGGGCTAGAAGACTTAGGCTATTTCCACAATGTGACAATGCTTTCTATTGGCCATGCTGTTCTATTCAGGGATGTGGGGGCAGGATAATTGATGTGAGATGCAAAGGGTAGAAAGAAAATTACAAAAACGAATGCTCATGAACTCTCTCCTCCATTTGAGCGAAAAAATTTAATTTTATAATCTAAAAGATTTTCAACAAGTGAAGTGAATTTGACAAACAGATCATAAACATCCGATCGATGAACCAAAGGAAATAACCAACAATAGTGAGAATGGTCATCTATAAAAATGATGTAATGTTTGAAACAGTGGCGGACCCAGGATTTTCATTTAGGTGGAGCTAAACTTTTTTAGACTTTTTTCACATTAACAATACCAAAAGAAAAAATATATGGACTTCTTCTAAACACATTACCGCGTTTCTCAAAACCATCATTTCTGCATGTAATGAGTACATACAACGGTTTTAGATTTATCTAGATATTTTTAATGTTTTTTTTTTCAATTTTCTCATAATCCAAGATATGAAACTAATCTCCAGTACTTGGTGGTCCATGTGTGTAAATGGAAAATCCAACCATACAATAGTCACATAATTTGTGTTAATTCTAATTCTGCAATGTCCTAGGAAAGTCCTCTTTCTATTGGAGAGTACAAGGTTGGTCATATCAGTTTCTTAAGTGGAGTAGAATAGTAAACATCTTGTAAGATCCAAAAGATGTGCAGTCCTGATCACCGTTTTGATGTAGCCACATGAGCATCACCATAAATTTCCCATGTGATCGACTCCGAATAAATAGTCATTCAAAGTCAATACATAAATGAAAAGAAAACATACATATTAAATACCGATGGAGACTGATAAGGCGGCCATTGCAGGAATGTCACAGTCCTTGGAAGCTAATCTTGGACTGGAGAGTGGAGACTGACAATAGGAGAATGCTGAGGGGGAGAGGAATAACGACACCCATGTTGGTGTTTTGAGAATCCATAAAGAGAGAAAGAGAAAGGAGAGGAGAAATGCACGGTAAGGAGAGAGAGGGACTAGGATGATTTACAAATGAGAAGAGAAAGGCGCTAATGCATTGAAGAATGCAGTGTGCAAGGTGGTGTGGACTGTTTAGACAATTGGGGCGACCTTTACACATATATGGGGCATGGTTCCGAGGCCCATGCGAAGCTCTAGGGATCGCAAGATTGATCTGGGGCAACCGCCCCAGATCATCATAAGGTGAGTCTGCCCCTGGTTTGAAACCACTTATTGAAGAAATAGGGGCAGGTCCCCATACATCACAGTGAATTAATTCTAAGGGTCTAGTGGGAGTGAATGAACTAGAAGAAGAATATGGTAGCTTCTTACTCTTTTCAAGTTGACAATAAGAACAAATGGAGGTAAGAGGTGGAGAGCCCCGAGTGCGGTAAATCAAATCTAGAGAGAATGTCAAGCAAAATGGTGGATGAAGGATGACCAAGTCTTGAATGCCAAGTAGAAGATGAGACTTGTTCGCCGAGAAGAGCAGCTGGTCCAGAATTATTGATGTGGTTTCTAGATAGGCGGAAAGGATACAACCCATTTTCAGTCTGTCTGGGGAAAAGAGTCCTCCCCGATATTTTGTCCTTTGCTATAAAACCATTAGCATCAAAATAGAAGAAACGGTCAATGTCCTTGGAAGATTTTTTAATAGAAAGGAGGCTAGTTTCAGCAGTTGGAGAACGTAAAATATTATGAAGGTGAAAACTAGAATTTGGTGTGTGTAAAGTGGAGGAGCCAGTATGGGTAATAGACAAACCCTGACCATTGCCAACGTGAACTGTGTTGCCACCTTGCGATAGTCTGAGCAGACTGACAAGTTTGCTAGATCAGAGGTGATGTGATGAGTGGCACCTATGTCGGAGTACCAAGTTTGATCTTCAGTGGGGGAATGACTTCCAACCATGGCAGCAAGTGTGTGGTGAGATTCTACATTGGTATGCATAATCCATCCTGTGATGGCAGTCAATGGCAAGGTAGCCAATGCGATTGCAGATTTGACAAGTTGGGCGGTTAGATGAGGAAGACTGACTGGAGGAATTATTGCTTCCACAGCCAGGGGTTCCACGGCCAAGTGACCACGACCAAAGCCTCCACGGTCTTGATCTCCACGGCCTGAACCACCTGAGCCACCAAGGTTGAAACCCCCACGGCCTAAACAACCATGAGCAGCAACAAGGGCAGTCGTGGGTTCAGGTGTAGGTGTAAGAACCTTTGTTCCTTCAATACTTGACTCCTCACAAATAAGGAGTGCATGCAGTTCGTCAAGCGAAACTGAGTCAAACCTCGAGCAAGTTCAAATGGAGGTCTGAAACGGACAATACTCAATAGGAAGTCCATCCAAAATGTGAAGAATGAGATCATCTTCGCTTACAGGGGCAGCACATGCAGCGAGTTTATCAACCAAATGCTTAATCTGTTGGAGATAATCTTGCAAGGAGGAGGCCCCTTTCTTTAGATTTTGGAGTTGTTTCTTGAGTTAGAAGATGTGAGAGTGGGATAAAGAATCATACCGTTGCTCAAGAGCAATCCAAACAGACTTGGAAGTGTTTGGTCCAACAACATAGGGTAGGGCAGCTTCGGACAATGTGGAGTTTATCCACGTGAGAAGATTCTAATCTTTGATAGTCCACTCCGTATACAGAGGATTAACGGTGGTGGAGAGCTTGCCGTCGTCGTCACGTAGATACTGTGGAGGGAAGACAGAAGAGCCATCGATAAGGCCCATGTGACCGTGTCCACGCAGGATATGTAAAAAAAGAGATCTCCAAAGGAGATAATTGCCTTGATCGAGTTTTATTGGAACAAGATGGGAGATGTTTGTGAGGATAAATGTGTTGAAGGATGAGGCAGCCATGGATATCTGTGATATGAGTCAAAGGCTTCGATACCATAAAACAGTTTTGAATAAAAATATGTATTTCATTTACTGCCAACGTTACAGGAGAGAGTGATACTATATTGCCTTGTTATCAATGTACCATTACACGGAAAGTAAAAAGTTCCTGATCACCCACTCGGTTGCATGAGTTGTATACATGGCTTTTGCATGGGTTGAATGAGTTGTACACACGGTTTGTATTCTGTATGAGTTGACTGAGATCTTCTTCATCGGGAAAGTGGTTATAGGTGGTATTCTCAATTGGATAACATCACACGTATTTCTAAGTTGAAGCTTCGCTATTAAGGAGAACCTCTTTTGGGCTCTCACCAAACTCCAATCCGGTGGTGTCGCTGCAGATCCGGTGAGCACACAGTGGAAACTCAAAGAAAACTCAAAAAGGGTTTCATCCCAATAGCATTCGTAACATAGCATGTCGAAGAAGATACTATAAGGTCACTTAAAACATAATGCCCTAAAGAGAGATGACATCATCACAACCTAAAAATAAAATAAAACATGTCGACACTTGAGCATTTAGTTTTGTGCGCATGTACCCAAGACCTCTTCATTTTAAGTCGTGGGCCCCTCTTAACCTTAATAGGTAGTTTGGTTCTTGGGGCAAACGGATGACTTTCATGTGGATTTTGAGGGCCGACCCATAATTTTTATTGAGTTTTTTAAAGCGTGCCATGAGAGGGCGAGCCTTAGCGCAACGGTAGAGTTGCTCCTTTGGTGACCTCGAGGTCACGGGTTCGAGGCGTGGAAACAGCCTCTTTGCAAAAATACAAGGGTAAGGCTGCGTACACATGCGCCCACCCTCCCCCTACCCCCGCTTAGCCGGGGAGCACTTTGTGCACCGGGTGAGCCCTTTTTTTTTAAAGCGTGCCATGGTTTAACGGGTGCGACCGCACCCGTGTAAATATGCCTAGGTCTGCTCTTGTAGACTAGAAGATAAGGATATGCTAAACTTGTACTCTAGTAGTATCAATGCAATATTGGTTTATCAATGTGAGGGTCGTATCGGTCTGACATGGATACGTTTGGCTTGTTCATGTATCCTGATGATGGGGACATCAACCCTAATTCCCTCAATTTTTTCAAGTTCTACCAAAGAAGAAGGCTTAGGATTGCAGATCGAGCCACGTTATGGATGGATGACACATATCTAGACCTTGATCATTGAGATTTTTGCAAATCCACAGTTGGATTACCATCCTGATGACATCCAATGGTTGGATCTCGTTGGATCTAGCTTTTGATGGACGGAAGGCCCCATGTGCGCAATCATCTTGAAGGCACCACACCGGGAAGTGTCACATGGGAGGAAATAAAAGAGTTATGTGAAGTCAAGAGGGGCCCAAGGGAATTTAAAAGAAAACTACAAGAGAGGGCCAAGATTTAAAAGAAATAATAAACCCCTCAAACAAAAATCCTGGGTCTACCAGTGCTTCTAGAGTACAAGTTTAGCATATCCTACTCACCAAGTCTGTTATTGCATATAGTTCTTTTAATTTTCTTACTTCTCGACATAAAAATTGTTAGAAAGGAACATAAACAATGAAAGTTTCATTAGTTCAAAAGTGATCTGAAGAAAAAATTAGGACACCCATATCTATATCCTTGTCCTAGATTTTCAGAAGTACGGAGTCATATTCCTCAGTCTCTATATTGTGTCCGTACGCATATCATATCTGGCATCACAGAACATCGCTCAAATCATATGTTCGACAAACGAGTTTAGGGCCAACTGTTGTTAGATTAGGATGACTACTCATTCAAAGGGTAGGTAAGTGTTTGCTAATATTAACAGAAAAAAGTAATTTGTGTGGGGGAAAAACACACTCAGAAGGAGCATTGTCAATATGATCATATATTGTGATACTACCAATTATCTTGTAAGGAGTATGTGCCAAAATGATAATTAAAACTGCAATCTGAGTATATAATATTTTCATAGCAAGGATATGGAGGAATTACAGTGAAATGGGAACGGAACATTGAATGAGGTGCAATTAACAGCAGTCTGCAATATGTTTCAACCATTGCAATGCTAGGAATGACCTGAAACATACGTTGAAAGAAAAGATCGACAAACACCAGTGAGAAAATTATATATTATTCCCACACACCATTTTACTAAAAGCATACACATAACATGCAGCCAAAAAATGGCAGAAAAAAATAACTAATTTTTTGAAGCTCTACATAGAATTTCACATAAGTCAAATTTGCACAACACTATCATTGCATATAATGCTGACAACAAGAATAATGTGGCATGAACTTGCAACATTTAGTGCTTTTATGGATACACAAATGCTCTATCAGAAAATATTGGAAATTGGAAACAACTTATTGAATTAAAAAAAAAAATTACCATTCTCAGAATATTATTGAAAATAATTACATGAAAAACCAGAAGAATTGAAAACATGCAATGTCCACACTTGGCTGTGATTCCCATGTTAAGATCTAAAATATATATGTATACATATATATATATATATAGAAAGAGAGAGAGAGCAAGGCTCTCTTAGGCTCAAGATTAGGATAAAATCTCGTAAGCTCATGCTTGTGGGGACCACCTTTGGTCCATCCAAATGGACCAAACACATGACCCTCCTAAATTGCATATGTCCACCAACTTTCGGTCAGATCCGAATTTACTGGACCGTTGGATCGATTATGTATCGATCCAAATGGACTGTTGACCATTAAACTTTTTGGCCCATATGGAGATGATAGAAATTAGGGTTGGGGCTGATTTTTTGCAGAAAGGAAGATCCCAGGAAGTCCTTGAAATCCCCCTCATCCCCATCCCCATGTGGGTCCCCAAGTGGGCCCCACCACACACTTGAGCTTACCTTATCCTAAGCTTGAGCTTAGGAGAACCTACACACACACAGAAATATATATATTACATACATTAGGAAATATTTGATTCCCAACCCCAAGTTTATGCATAGTGTGGTCGGTTCTTGAGATTTTATAAGCAGGGATTCAGCTCCAGACTGTTGATCTAAAAGGCAAAAACTAAAGCACACAACAAAAGTAACCACAAATGGAAGATCATAAACATTCAATATTTGGCCTTGTCTTCATGAATGTATACCATTTCAGAGGTATTTTAGGAATGGTCAGGCCATACAAAAGCTTGGAACACCCTCACCTGTGGGCCCACCTGGAAGGATAACAACCTCCAGGGAGGGCCGGTGAAGAGGTCTGAAAGGTATTCCCATATCCAACCACCGCACAAACCGCAAACAAATGGATACTTCTGATCATGGAGGTACTGTTGTTGATGGGCCTTAATGTTGTTCAGATCCTAGCCATTAGATAAAGTAGGGTGCCAATTTTGCATTATCAAACCGAGGGCCAACAAAAATTCTCTTTAGTGTCCGATTTAGGTGAGTGCAACAGATCTACAGTTAGGATCAAGGTTCAAAATATAGGTACACAATGCAAATTGATAGGTCCAAAAAATGTTATGTCGTGAACAGTCATATCAGTTATCAAAGCGAATTTTTCTCTATAGTAATAATCAAAAGAAGCTTTTTAGCAAAAAATACAAAAAATATCCAAAAAAATCATAGCATTAAAAAATGTCAATATATTTGACTTTTCATGCAGATCTTGTATCTCTGTGTGATTTTATATGAATAAAACTGTTGAATTTGTTGTGCCACTAGCATGTGTGATTTTAACTCAACACTACTGCTGAATTGTATTAACCTTCACTTAATGCATAAGTTGGGGTAGATTACATCATTGTATTAACCTTCACTTAATGCTTAAGTTGGGGTAGATTACATCATTTTTTACTTAATTGATAAAACCATCTCATTTTTTACCTAATTAATAAAATCTCTCCCATTCATATGAGAGATAACCGTCACTCAAAACCGTAGGTCTTGAAAATCTCTGTATAAAAAAACAAGTTACTTCCAATGGTGTGAACTTTTGTCGAACAAAAATATTAAAATAAAATATGAAATGTTATGTAATGTATAGGATACCTATATCCAAATCTGTGTCCTAGATTTAGAAACTGCAAAGCCATATCCCTCCCATCCATGTCCCATGTCCTTATTTGTATATTGCCATATGTTCAAAGGAATGGAACTACACACTCCTCCTATGATACTTCCTTCCCTTCCTAGTAGATTCTTTTCCTTTGGCGGAGAAGGAAACTCACTCAAAAAAGATGACATCTATGAAAGCACATCGAGCATTAAGACAGGATCATTGCATTATGGCCACTTAAATTATTTTGATTCTCCAAGATACATCAAGCATTTTCTCTGTCAGAACTTAACTTATGTCCGAGACACGAGCGAAACTTTTAGAGGAATCTGAGAAATGGTGGACAATAGTAAAAAAACCTCAACTAGAGATTGTCCTAGTAAGACATGCGCAGGGGCACAATCAAGGTTCGAAATAGTGGTTACGGAGGGCATAGTGGTTAATGGTAAAACACTACGTAGCAGGCGATATCTAGCGGCTCTAGCGAGATACATAGCAGCGTAAAGGTGTAAATTTTTTCAAATGGTCAAGAGAATTCAAATCTTGTGTGGCAGTCAATCTTGTTCTTTTAAGTGATTTGGAACCATATAAGGGTAGAGACAACTTTAGAAGAGGCTATTGAGGAGAAGAAATAGGAAAAACAGTGTTTTAAATTAAAATTGCTTGGCCCTACTAGGTTTTAGACTGTAGAACTGCTATTGTCAAAATAGGGTAAGGGTAGAACTTTAGAAGAGGCTATTGAGGAGAAGAAATAGGAAAAACGGTGTTTTAAATTAAAATTGCTTGGCCCTACTAGGTTTTAGACTGTAGAACTGCTATTGTCAAATTAGGGTAGCAGCTTCAACCACTACGGCCAAAAATGTGGCCACTACATAGCTATTTTGAACCATGGGCACAATTCATTAAATAGGAGGCAGTAAGAACAAGTCACCAAGCTATTTTTCAACCATTAATACATAGGAAATAAAAACCAGTTTCTTAAACAATGCTATTAACAGAAAATCATAATTCCTCATTAACACAATCTCTAAGGTGCTTTCACAAGTTCCAATATTATAAATTGCAATGACAGGCATTTATTCATAAAAGAAAAGGAGAAGCATTTCAAATATTTTTTACAAATAATACCGAGCCAAGAAATAAGGTTTCTTCGATTTGAAAAGCAAGTTTCAAACATAAGTTGATTGAAAGCCCCGAAAGTAAGGACATTGGCAAAGGGCATGATTCCCGCATCACCATGACCCTCTCATTAGATTGTATATTGGTTGCTTGCAGTAACTCCGTAACTCCAGCAGAGCTCAACCATGTCATTATTGCATCACAAGCTGGTTGCGCCATAGTGTATGAAAGAACCCAAAACATTCCCATTGATCTATCATCCAAATTAATGAAGTCCATCATTCGCTCTCCTGGTATATGAAAAAGAAATGAAAAAAAAAAAGGAAAATCAACTTAACATTTTTAGGGATTGCCTTAAACTACTAATAACTACCTTAACATACATACAGATTTTGAGCGAGCTGGAAGTTATCACTGAAGTCATGCAAAGGGATTCAGGAAAGAATACTTCAGAACTCCACACTTGGGCCTCACTTCAAATGTGTGGAGGTCTACATCACATAGAAGTACATACAAAGCACCACTCATACCTTTATCTGCTGTTTATCACATTGATCAATTGGAGATCTTTAGATGTTTATCATGCAGTAATACCACTCGGGGCTCACTACAAACATGTGGAGGTGTACATCACATACAAGTAGTACATACAAATAAGCACCACTCATACATTTATCTGCGGTTTATCACATTGATAAATTGGAGATCTTTAGATGTTTATCATGCAGTTATACCATTATAAAATTAGTTAATAAATAAAAAGGAGCCCTCATCTCACCCATCATATCTATATCTGTCTACATGTGACCTGTTAAAAGCGTTTCAGATTTTTTTTTTTTTTGGAAGGTTGTGTTTTTATATATTTACCATGAACAAATAGAGTTGTAATTGAGATTCTCTTAAGATTATGCAATCACAAATAAAAAGCTCTCTCTCTCTCTCTCTCTCTCTCTCTCTCTCTCTCTCTCTCTCTCTCTCTCTCTCTCTCTCTCTCTCTCTCTCTCTCTCTCTCTCTCTGTGCGCGAGACCATTAATTGCATGTTTATTAGTTAAATAATCGTTTTTAGTAATCAATTAATTAGTTTTGTGTGTTAGATTAGTAATTGGCTAGTTTTGAAGGGTTTTGGACCTGATTGGATACCCAGAGTGACCTATTTTTTATTTTGGGAGGTGTTAGGGGGGTATTTAGTAAATATTAAAATTTAGTGGCTCTGGGTTCATTGGATAGAGGGCATCATTATGAACAACATTTTTTCTTTAAGTTTGTTGATTCGGTGTTTCATTTACTTCACATTCCACATTTTTTATATCTAAGGATTATTTCATAATTTTCAAAAATTCACTCAACCATGTAAATCTCCAAAAAGTTATCTCATCCTCTCCACTTTTCTCTTCTCTCCCAACCAATCCTCAGCTCTTCTCTCTTCTTCTTCTCATGCTCTCCTTCAAACAGCCATCCAAGCATCATCATCCACATTCGTCTCCTTCATTAATTTCTTCTCCATTCCATCTCTGATGCAAATCCTAAGGCAAGGATCTAGATTGTAGGTGCCGCAACATAATGAGGGGTTTCCGCATAAACAATCACACGATGAAGACCACTCTTCAACGATTAATCCCACGAGGAAAATTTCCATTAACTCAAATCTGAGATTATTGATCTCTACAATACCATAATATTAATAAAAGAAACTTGTTCTCAAAAATATAATAATAATAATAATAATAAAAGAAACTTAGGGGCTAAGGAAAAACCTAGTCAAACTAGGAAACTAAAGACATTAGAAAGCTATTCCTAATTACAGTTCTTCACTAAAATTAGAAACTAATAACAATTAAAAATAAGAAAATCTCTAGACTTTCATGGGTCCCACATGTGTGGCCCACGGGTTTGTCTCCCGTGAACTATTGGTGCTGCTACATGATGCAGTATGGAAGCTAAAGAAAGCCCCTGGGCCCACATGATAGACACAGATGTCAAACCCAATCCTTTGGGTTCAGTCCACAGGCCCAATTGACTGAGAGCTACTGTGGCATTCTATTTTTATCCTAAGTCTATTTCCTTGTTTAATTAGGGAACTGTTTCTAATTTTATTGTTTGATTAGGATTAGAAGCTTTCTATTTAGAATTCTTAGTGGCTAAGAATAATATTTCTCCTTGAGTTTTTTCTCTAGGTTGTTTGATCAATGAACTGTCTTAATTTTCTATATAAAGTTGAGCCCTATTCCACCCACCTAACCCTTCCCGGTCCACCAAAACCAATCCATCTCTAAAACCATGCTGCATCGACCCTAACCCATCCCAACCCAACTATATCGCTCGAGAACCCCTTGCATCACGCCAAATCTACTCCTCTGAGACACCAACTCAAAGTAGAACCCATCTCCAACCGCACGACCAGCCCCCCACACTTCGTTAAAACCATCCCCGCCTTCCACACTTCGTTAAAACCATCCCCGCCTTCTGTTGATACCCCAGCCAAAAAAAAATAAAGCAGCAGAAGCGAGAAGAACAAGGAGCCTTGAGTTGGGAAAGCATACCTGGCACCAAAGTCACCTGCTCCGGCGTCAACCACTGCTCGCCTCGCCGCACAACGTCGCAGCACCATCGACTTCTTCCTCGCATTCCAACAGCACCACTAGCCAATCTCCATCACCAGGCTCTGCTCTTCGTTTTCTCCAAGTCGAAGCCAATAAGAATCCTGCCTCTTTTTATTCACTTCCTGGACGAAGTCCCGGACAGTGCAAAAAGAGCTCTTTCCCTCACACGTGTACAACACGGAACAGCCCAGTTCTGGGCCTACCGTGAGTTGGGTCAAATCTGAACCCGAACCCGGCCCACTGGCAATAAAAAAAAAAAAAACCCACCCATGGCTACCCGCACTGGTCAAATTTCCGGCATTAGACTCACAGATATTCAGCGCGACAACTGCATATCAGATTTATATGCACAAGTGCAAGCCTTACAAAACACAGTAGATGAACTCAGTAAGGTCACCTCCAACCCCAATGGTGAATCTTCCAACACTTCTGTCCAACAACCTCAACAACGTCCGTTGGATACTGTTCCCCGTGAATCAGTCCAAGAATTTCTTCAATGTCTCTTTGATGAGAGGGGCGCTAAAGACACACCACATGCCCCATGCCAAGATGACCTCTCCAAGAAAATCAAATTAGAGGTTACTGATTTTCCTAGGCAATGTGATGCTCGAGCCTTCCTTTGACTGGCTTATTTCGATTGAGGATTATTTCACTTGGTACCACATCGAAGATCCTTAACCAATAACTTTCGTCGAGATGAAGCTAAAAGGTCCTGCTAGAATTTGGTGGAAAAATATTGATGACCACAATGTTAATATGGGCCGCCGTCTTATCACCCGTTGGGAAGTTATGAAAGAATGATTGGAAGACAAATTTCTGCCATCTGACTACATTGATTCGTTTCAAAGAGAGTTCATCAGTCATCAGCAAGGCTCCATGACCATAAATGAATACACTCATAAGATCCATGAGCTGTGTATTCGATGCAAAACTAATGAAGATGATCGCATGATGTTCACCCGTTATCGAGAAAGATTAAGCTCAGCAATAAAGAGTAAGATGGGAATATTTGACTTCAGAACTATTGATGAAATCTCTCGCAAGGCGTGACGCATTGAGCAAGAGTTGCATCTGCAAATTGGACGACGCTTCGGTACCCAAGCCGGGAGTTGATGCAGTACGGAAGCTAAAGAAAGCCGTTAGGCCCACATCATGGACCCAGATGTCAAACCCAGTCCTTTGGGTTCAGTCCACAGGCCCAATTGACTGAGAGCTACTGTGACATTCTATTTCTATCCTAAGTATATTACCTTGTTTAATTACAAAACTATTTTTAATACTATTGTTTGATTAGGATAAGAAGCTTTTTATTTAGAATTCTTGGTGGCTAAGAATAATATTTCTCCTTAAGTTTTTTCTCTAGGTTGTTTGATCAATGAACTGTCTTATTTTTCCATATATAGTTGAGCCCTTCATTGTAATTGGGAATGCTTATTCCAATTAATCAAAGATATCTTCAGTTTCCATTCAATTATGGTGTGTTTTATGGTTTTGCTGCTGCCTTAGGGCTAGAATCCATCATTGGATTCGCTCAATCCCTTAGGAGATTGATCTATTGTTTTGATCGCGGATCCGGGGCTACGCCACTACATCATTCCCTCTAGGTTGGAAAAGAGTTTGATCTCGAACTTGGTATTTCTTGACATTGCTTATGTAGACATTATGTACTCGAAGTGATTCCTTGGTGAGACAGGCTCTTGATCTTGTCTTCGGCAGTTTTAGTTTCATTGTATGGAGTGTGACTTGTTTTCCACCATGCATGAATGTGTGTGTTGTCGCGCATACCAAGAGTGTCATTTTTGTCATACATCTATGGGCAACCCAACAAAATATCACATCACCACTATCCATTGGTAGCACATCGAACTAAATTATATCTTTGTAGTCCTCACCAACGACAAGTAATTGGACATGCATATCGCACTTGTACTTCATCACTTGTCATTAGCGATTTACCAAAATAGGGACGACAATGCTTTCGAACCTTTTAACTTCAAACAATCCACTATAGCTTGAGATATGATGTTTTATCAATGACTACTTTGCATATTTGCCCATTGACAGTACCTTATGAGGGGAAAAATATTATTTCACAACAATTTCATCTCAACAGTTGATGTAATCTCTTTGAGGACCACTAGAGTTTCAAGACCCTCCACGTGCCCTAACTCCTCTACTTCTTATGCTTCATTCCCATTAGGATCATCCGGAGTATCTTTCACATCACCTTCACCTTCAATGAGGTCTACGCGTTTTGGACAATCCATTGCACGATGCCCCTGTTGTTTACAATGAAATAAAGTGATCCTATTCTGACCTTCGGGCTTAGTGAAAAGTTTTTCCAAGGAACAACTTGGTTTAAACTCTTGCAGAGATGAGTTATTTTGTACAACCCATTTAATCTTCAGGCTTGATAATTTGCAATATCCTCAGCCTTGATACCATGTTGGATGATCTCATCAACATTATCAAAAGTCTTGAATTCAATGATATGTTGTATATCAGTTCTCAACCCGTGAAAATATCTATCAACTAACACATCATCTGCCTCATTTAAGCCACAACGAGCTTGCATTGTCATGAATTCTTCAAGGTACTCAACAGTTTTCCTAAAGCCTTGTTTCAAGTCTTGAAAGCTTGAACGTGGATCTCTTGAATAGTTGACAGGGAGGAACTTTTGTTTCAAAAGATTTTTCATCTAAATCAATGTCTCAACAGATCTATGTTTTGGTTCCTTCTCTTCTTTTGCAACTCAGCCCACCAAATCGCAACATAATTGCGAAATCGAGTTGCTACCAAACTAACTTTATGGCCTTCAGTCATTGGTTTGTGCAAAAATATTTTCCACACATTAACCAATCCATAAATTCATCCGGCTTCAATTTTCCACCATATTCAAGAATCACAAGCTCAATCCCTAAATCTCGATCAAAATTGACTGAGTGTTGATCTCGTTGATTCCGAATATTTCCTCCATCTCGGTTAACATCCACAAGCTGATTATTTTCCAAATTTGTTTACATCCAAATATTTCCAAAAAAATTCTTGGGAGTTGAGCAATCGTTGTGGATAGTCGATTAACATTTTTCGATAACTCCGCAACGGTTCCAATCAAGTCCTCCATGGTCGTGGATGAAGACTCCACTTCCGCCTTCTTATGGACCACCATATTTATTTATTTTAATGAATCAATGAAAAATCTGACTGACATGATCTATAGATCTATGCCCCAGGAATACGCTGGCGAAAACAGCTTACAAATCTGACTTCTAATGGATCTATCCCCGTCTTTTTCTTCTTCTTCCTCTATGTTATTCTCTTTTTTTTTTTCTCTCGGGTTGGGGAATTTCAAAGAGGTTGAGGGCTGGGTTTTGATGAGGGGTTGTGACAGTTTGGTGAGGACCAACGAGGGTTGGGGTTCAGGGGATTTTTTTTTTTTTTTTGAATCTTAGGTCATGGAACGATGGGGCTGGTTTCTGGGAGTGGGGATAGGGTGCAGCTCAAGGATTTTGGGTTATTGGGTTATGGATTTAGGTTTCGATTGATGCAGAAAGGCGGGTGAGTTTTCGGCCGTGGGATGGTGTTGGGATAGGGGGATTTTCGATGGGTTTCGTGTGATGGAGATGAGAAAGTGGGTGCGGTTTGAAGGGGACGATTGGGTTTTTTGGGTCAGTGACAATGATGGAGATGTATAGGCTCCGATTCAACGTGGATCTTCGCTCTGATACCAATTGATGCAAATCCTAGGGTTAGGATTGGGATCGTAGGAGCCGCGGCACAATTAGGAGTTTCCGCAAAAACTATCGCATGATGAAGACCACTCTTCAACGATAAATCCCAGGAGGGAGAAATTCCATTAACTCAACCCTGAGATTATTGATCTTACAATGCCATATAAATAATAAAAGAAACTTAGGGGCTAAGGAAAACCTAATCAAACTAGGAAACTAAAGAAATTCAAAAGTTATTCCTAATTACAATTCTTCACCAAAATTAGAAACTAATAACAATTAAAAATAAGAAAATCTCAAGACTTTCATGGGTCCCAGATGTGGCCCAAGGGTCTCTCCCATGAAATATTGGTGGTGTTGCATCAATCTCTCTCTTGTTCTTGAATTGGTAAGTTTCTTCTCCTCTAAGCTCTTTTTTCTTCTTACATTCAGTTAGATAGGTGTAGGAGGCAATATGTTAGCTCTCCAAGATTCAATTCTATTGGTTTTGATTGTAGGAGTTATTGTGAGTTATAGATTTTGGGAGTTTTAGTTTGTGAGTGAGTTTCAAGGGATAGTGTAAGGCCTCATATCCTAATTGGTTGATTTTGTGCTAGTTACTTAGGATTACATGGGCAATTAGCTAGTTTTGCAAGGGTTAGAAAAGAGATCAGAAGTTTTGGGAGTTGGGAGAGTCTGGTCCTAGTTAAGCGCTTAAAAGGACCTAAATGTTAGCCTTGTGGAGCATAGGGGTTATTTTCAATTTTAGATTTTAGTGGGTCCTAAACACCTTGGACATGGGGATTGTAACCCAACAACCTTGCTTTCCATTTAGATCTCCTTGTTTAGACTCAAATTCATGAAAATACCTCATTTTGATTAAAGGACAAGAGCTAAGGACTTCCTTGTAAATACCAAAAATACACAAACTATATAAGCCTTCCCTCAAGTCATTTCATTTCATTTCCCTCTCAAACTACAATGAAACTCTCTCTCTCTCTCTCTCCTTTGCAAGCACGAAGACCTAGATCTCATCAATCCAAGCTCGAAGGAGCTGATCCAAGCATCTAGAGCCCTTGATCATCATCTTCTCATCACGATATCTCTCTCTTCTTTCTCAATTCTATTCAATTGGATCTCAATCGATGAGTAAATTCTTTTCCAAACCCTCTCTTTCATTTAGATTTAAGGTTTTATTGCTAGAATCTTTGCATGCATGATCTTTTGGCCCCAATTCCCTTCTTCTTGGTGTAGAATCTCCTATTGGAGATTAGATTGGGTTTGATTTGAGGTTTGGCTAGAGATCATGAGGATTCTTGAGGGTTTCTTGGAGGATCTTGGGGGAAATCAACTAGTTCTTGTTTGAGGCAAGTAAACAACAATAATTCCATAACATACATGCCTGATTTCATTGATTGATTATGACTCTACTCTAGAAAACCCAATTCCAAGCTCTTGTATGGTTTTGGGTGTCAATTACATAATTAAGGGTTGTTAATGCCCAATTTAGTAGAATTAAGGTTTGCATGTGGTGTATTAGACTCCATTCATGTTTTATGTGATGGAATCATGCAGGTTTTGTGGTTTGAAAGGAATCCCTTTCGAATTCAGAAGCTGAGATTTCGGGGTTTCTGATCTAGGGGGTCTTACGGCTAGCCGTAAGTCTTCATGTAGCTAACCGTGAATGACCTACAGTTACAATTCCAGAATGGTGAGAACTACGGTTAGCTCACAGCTAGTCATGACCTAAACAACAAGTCGTGGGGCTAACCGTAATACATTTCAACCTTGTTACGGTGACTTTTTCCCGAGAGCTGAATTTCGGGACTTTTGTACATCGACAAGCCGTAAGACTCTACATTGGCTGGCCTATGTCAATGTCATATGTGATTTTCTCATGTGTTGGACTCATACCTTGAACCTAGGTTAGACCTAGTAAC
This sequence comes from Litsea cubeba, assembly GCA_012931725.1. Classification (NCBI taxonomy): domain Eukaryota; kingdom Viridiplantae; phylum Streptophyta; class Magnoliopsida; order Laurales; family Lauraceae; genus Litsea; species Litsea cubeba. The sequence goes on along the minus strand of CM022950.1, from coordinate 15,157,230 downwards.
CTTGGCGCCATGGGCTGGACTGGTTATACCCTAGATTGGCATTTTACCTGGATGATCTAGAACTAGATGGACTTGGAATTGGATAGCTAATGCTACACCCTTGATGTACCTGCCTTGCTAGATGAGCTGGATGTGTAGCCTGCCCTTGTGACCTTATCCGGTTGAGTTGTTATTGATCCACATGTCGGCAACACTTAACTTCGATCCATGCCTAGTCAGACCCGGCTTGTATGGGTTTTGCCTCATTTCTCTTACTGCAATAATGCCCTGTTTTTTGGTACCATATTCTTATATACTTGCTAGCCACAAGATTAATTTATGTATGGAGACTCACGGTACCCCTTGTCTTGCTTATATTATCTAGCTCTCGCCATGGACATCTTGCTTGTATAGTGCAATTGGGAGGATGATCTCACATGGATCGTCATTTTTGCTGGTTATACATGTTTAGACTTGTCTTATCCGATTCATAAGATGTCAATTATATTACTTGCACAATCATGCCTAGATACTCTTGTTCATTGCTCTCTCATGAACTACATGTATTTAATCATAAATTTGACACAACATGCTTATGTTATTATACTTGTCTACTTGCTCTAACTTCTTAACCTTGGCGTTGTAGGAGGCTTCGTCTCCACCCTTGTCCCGGGGACAAAGACGCCGAAGGATATGCAGGCACGATTAGTAGAGTGGTCTCCGGACGACGTTGAGTAGGCACCCGCTTGCTTGGAGAGGCGATGTGAGATCCCAGCTTTTCCTAACTATATTTCTGTTAATTTTGCATGCTTGTGTGATTTTGTGGGTAATCAGAGAGGTTAGATGCTTAATTATAGGAGTTTATAGTGGTTTTGGGATTAGTTTAAGAGTTTAGGGGGTTACTTGTAATTTTGAGAATGTAGAGGTTGTTTTGTAATTTTAGGGAGTCTAGGGAGTCGGACCTTTGGTTGTAGTTTGAAAGATTCTAGGGTCCTTAGGAGAAATAATGCTTTCCTAAAGGTTTTCTAAAAAAATGCCCCGCACTACACTTAAAGGAAGGTAGTTTGGTCATTTGACATCTCATTATAAGCAATACAACTAAACCAGCTCCATTCACAACGACATTTCATGCACCCTCCGATTTCTCTCTCTCTTCTCTCTCCTTCCTTATTCCACAGGCTAGGGCATGATCCATCAATCCCTTTACAAATTTCATTGGAGAATTCTCGAAGACAAAGGATTTTCACAAATTTTGAGCTCAAGGGACATTAAAACCATGGGTAAAATCAGATTTTGTGCTCCAACAGTCCATGGTTTTTCACAAATTCCTCAATATCCATGAAGAATCAACGCAATAAATTTGGTCTTGTAGCTATTTTGGACCTTATGAAGAGAATGAATGATTCAGATCGTGAAAATGGGTCCCACAAATGTCCAAAATGGCACATCCAACAATCTAGACTTTTTTGAAAATATCTCAAAATCCATAATTAAACAATGGCTGAAATTTGGTCCCCCAGACGTTTTTGGCCTTTTAAAGGCATCCAACGGTTTGGATCTTGATTTAGGGACCCACACAAAATTGACTCACAAAATTCAAAAAATGAAAAAAAAAAATGGTGAGCACAAAATTTCAACCCAAGTAACTATAGCACCACCTTGTAACAGTAGCCTATGCAATGCTTGAGCATCTCTTCACATGTGTAATTTTTTGCCCATTGTACAACATTTTAACACCTCTATTTACTCATGATGCATAAAAGGAACCAAACAAACATGAGATGTGTAAATGTTATGCATGAAGGCCCATTTACAAATGTAAATGGTGAAAACCAAACAAGCCCCCAAAACCAACCACAACATACCCACCACACGAATGAGCATACAGAAATATACCTTTTGTAACTTGCTTCCACCATTCATCAATCTGTCTTCCCTTTTGGAGCTGCTCCTGATTCACATATCCTCTTATTGAGGTGTTGAATGACCAGATGCGCAAAGTTTGGCTGCTACTTATGAAATCAAGAAGAATACTTTGGGGATTAACATTATTTGAGTCTGAATTTCTATCTTCTTTGTGAAATGACAGAATCTTCCTTGTAGTCTCCACCTAAAAGTAAGCAATATGATTTTTGATAAAACGGTCATGAAATAAAACCAGGTGGGGGAAAAACACTTTCATTTATGCTTTAATCATAAATTAATTAATACAGTATAGAGGAAAATGTTATTGCCCTGAAACGAAAATAACAATAAGAATAAAGCCAACAGGGCAAAAGTGAAGAGAATATATCACTTTTTCAAGAAAAGGACAAATCCATGTGCCAAAATTGGAAGAATACTTGGTCTAAATCAATGGTCTTTTACATTATCAAGCATGTTAGTAAATGAACTATGAAGACAACCTTTTTCAACAATCCAAAATGTTCGTCTACTGTAACCCAATGTTGACAGCAACTCAATAAAAATATCTCCACTGAACAGTCTGAGCCATCCAATTGCACTTTTTGTGTATAAATTTGCCCTATGGACCATGCCCATCATTTATTTTTAATGATTCATCTAGTAGCCAATTATTAGCCAGATCAATGATCGATTATCCAGCAGGGAATTTTTATTATTTTTAACATTAACCATCCACAGTGGAACAAAGTAGGTAACAAACTGGATCAATAAAAGGTTGGCTCCACCTATACAAAGTAGAGTCCAAAGCGACTGCTGTTTCTCTCAAGCCAAAGCCTTGTATACTTTCCTGTGTCACTAACAAGCAAAAAGGTCAGGCAACGTGAAGTCAAATTTAGATACCAACCTGCTTTGGATCAGAGTTCAATGCATTTGTCACAATCTCAATACGAATTATCTGTGCAAGCAACCATGTCACATGATTACTTCGAAGGATTTGTTGATCACCCTTAGCAACACGGGATGAGAGCTTGTCAACAAAATCAAGAAAATCAATACACCCACTCTTCATGAGAAAGTAAAAAACATCAAACAATGCTAGCCACTCCTGCCAGTAATGAGTCTCTGCAATGAACAAATTACACAAAAAGAAAATGTCAACACTTGAATTTCTCAATCATAGCATCCAGCAGTTTAAAATGCAACAGATGAAACTTGCTATTAACATAAAAGCAATAGCTAAAAAATAGAAAAACTAAAGAGGATGGGGGTAAGAGGAAAAAAAATATAAAACAAGTGAATAATTCAGCATTTTTACATGATTTAGGTTCAGGGTTTGGCTGAACCCCCCAATTGGGGATTTCTGATTGGCCGGACCATGTTTTACATGGTTTTTATTTGATTTTGTAATTCAGCATGCTAGGTTTAGAGATTTTCTTATGATATGCTATGGTCTTACCATTAATAATGATTCTAGTCTCATGGATGATCATATTGTAGGAGTTGATATGTGTGTAATACCTGAACCCTTAGAGCATATTTGGTAACAGGTAAGGAATCCATAGATTTGATTATTCTTCACTACCACTGGAATAAGGATTCCTTGCTGGAGATTTGTATAGTTGAGGATTTCACATTGATATTGGTGTATATCAATGCATATAGCTGAGAAAATAGGGTTCGGTGTGCAAATCCACTTAAGTGAGGATTCTCAAATCTTATGGGGGGTGGTCAGATCTGAAAATCCTAACAAATGAAGATTTTCATTCGCCCAAATCCTCAAAAATTTACAATTGCCAAACATGGATTTACCACAACTTTAGAAAAACCGAAATCTTTTCCCTAAAGATTTGGTTGCCAAACGTGACCTTAAAGAACTAATGTCAAATACATGTGTATCAGACATGGAATTGGAAGCATGTTAGAGTTACATACTAGTCGTAGCTGAAACCAAAGATAGCTGTTTGACACCAGCCAAACTCCATCCATGGAGTTTAGGGCATTGGCCGAACCACTATTGTGGGGCTGACCTTAATCAAATTCATTATAAACCTTCTTTTCATGATTTTATTCTTTGTCGATACATAGTTGGTGTCAAATTGTATGTCCTCAATCCAGTGGATGATCCAAATAAATTGTTTTATTTCATTAATTAATTTATATTTTCATGCTTTATTCATGTGATGAATGGTATTCTTTTATATGTTTGCACATGACCAATACAAAATGACAAGATGGTTTATGAGATGAACCAGAGCCCACAAGTATATTAGATGTGATCCATGTGTGTGGATAAGATCCACATACAGGAGACATAGATCACAAATGTTATACTTCAATTGATTCACAACCAGTGATGAGGTTGGGCATCTCATCTGATAAGGTTGCGGCACTGTGATCACTATGAGATAGTGTGGTGTGTCTCGATCATCAGAGCATCAGACTCTGGATCATTGTTCCGGTGCATTGGATGTATTGAAGGACCATGAGTAGCACCTTATGCAAATCCGTCTTTGATTTAAAGACTGCTCTCATAATTCACAAGCAATAGGCTCTTAATCCTAAGAGATTAATGTGTATGTACTTTGAGTCATCAATGAGTGAGGCCAATTGTAGGTCAACACCTCGATGTCTTGGGTACGTGGTAGTGGGGCTGTGGGAACATATAATTCTCAAGATTGAATCTATCCACTAAATATCCTTTGTGCCAAATAATGAATTTTATCATTGGTAAGTGCGCACCCACCTCAATTAAGAGTTAATTGGATGGTACTAATGATTACTATGATTAATTGGGTCACAAGGATAATAAGAGATGGATCCAATTTGGTTGGACAGATTTATTCCAATAGATTCATGGATATAATTGATGGAGGGGCCTACTTGAAGTAATTGGGAAGATTAGGGTCTTCTTGTAATTATTCCTAAGACTAGAGAGCAATTACATTTATTTAGTGGACTTATTTGCAATTAACTTTGGGTCCGGAGTTCACATGAGATGTGGGGTCCAGATTCCCAGTTGGAGCCAAATTCTAAGGAATCCCTAGTGGTCCTCATGCTACCCCTAATAAGATAAGGTTGCTAATCCTATTGGAACTCTTAAGGAAATGAGGAGGAGGATACATACTAAGAAAATCAAAGAAGCACGGACACGGACACAACACGACACGGCATTTCTTAAAAAAGTAAGACACGGACATGTCGGGGACACATTACTATTTAATAATAATTATAATAAAAATAATAATAATATAACTAATCATAAACTAAAAGATAATATCATTTTAACTTTGTAATCAATTTAGCAATCAAATAAATAAAAATTCAAGTACCAGTGTACCACTGTACCATTTAACAAACATATCAAATTATCAAATAGCAATAAAAAATTTCCTTTTCTCTTTTTCAAATTTAAAGCCCTAGCCTCTGCCTTATCTTCCTTTTGTTTCTTCCAACTAAAAGAGATTTTTTTACAAACGGCCCTTCTCTTTTCTTTATTATAATTTTAATACTTTTCTCCAACAAAAACAGCCAGCGTGTCCGGGAAATAAAATTTAAAAAAATAAGCAGGACACCATTTTTGGAGTGTCGAACATGTGTCCGGGCGTGTCTGTGTCCGACACATGTCGAACACTGACACGCTGACTTTGGAGAGGTGTCCGTGCTTCCTAGCTAAGAATGGAAGTGAGACTTTTAATCTTGGACTAAGAGGAGGTGCTCCATAAGCTATAAATAAGAGGTGAGGGTTAGAGATCTCTACACAATAATCCCTCAAGTTTCTCTCTCTCTCCTCTGGTTTCCTACTAGAATGCTAGGGTTTTCTTCTACTTGGAGATCCCACCATTTTCCTTAAGAAGTTGAGAAGTTCTCTAAGAGGGTCATAGCGTGGAAGAACACAGGCGAAGGAGATAAGAATCTGCGAAAAGGGTTTTCGTAGAGATCAAGTTTTGAAGTTCACGTTTAGAGCACAACCAAGCTCCTCACGTATAGATCTACTTCTAGTTGCTTTTAGTAGATGTTCTATGCTTGTCTTGTTTGTTTCTTCATCTATCTTCTTGATGGATCTTTGATCTTAATGCATGAGATTAGGGTTTTAGATCTAGGGGTTGGGTTTTTGGCCTGGTATTTGATCCCTGTTTTAAGTGGGTCAAAAGCTTTTGAATACCTATCCACGAGGCCCACCTACTTCCAACAGTTAGAAGTGATGATCTAGTATTTAAGTTTTCATTATGTGATTGATGCTCCTTGGGTTGATCTCCTAGACACTGTATAATCTAGCATGTGATTTTGTAAAGAATGATTCACTAATTTTGATTGTGCTAATCATTGTGATAGTTATGTAATGCATCCTGTTGATGGTACTCTATCTTGTGAATCATGTCTCAACCTGTAAGCAACCGGTTTGCGGACAAACTTTTCACTACCGGATACCAATAACAACCCAGAATGAAATCTGGAACATGTGTAAAGGCTGGTTCCAAAGCCAACCCATTGTAGGTAATAAAAATGAAAGGAAGTTGAAGTTGTAAATGGGAATTTATGTATTGGACCATTAAGTTAAAAATTGGAGTCGCCTAGTTTTATTGAAGGAAACCCATGGACACCGAGACTGTTAGCACTGTATAGGGACTAGGGAGACATTCCTATACAAAGGCCACACGTGGGAGACACAAGGACTTTTCACTCTCACATACCGCTCTGATGATTAATGACACTCGTGGTCAAATTATAAGGACCTTGTGGTCAATTCTTTCAAGGACCCTCGTTGGTCAATCTGTTAAAGTGCATGCAACACTATGAAGGTACCCCTGCTATGTATTGCATCCTTGAGGTGCAAGTGTGATGCAGGACGGGGATGACTAGACAAAATGATATGATTTTGAAATCAAGAAATTAATTAATACTTATAATTAAATCGCTAAAATTGAAGCTAGGCACACCATTCAATGTAAAATTCAGCAAGCAATTAGCGGTTATCCAAGGTTTGTCACAATCCTGCAATGAAACCCTCAATTAATTGAAGACGGACCCTACGGAAGGTTAGGACTTCCATGTTGTCCACGAATCACCAACACAAGTAGATTTGTGGTGCCCTTTGAGGATTTGATGGTAGCTACTAGCTAGGCTCAACTAGTTCCAATTGATAAGTCGGGGAATTGTGTAAATTAAGGTTCAATTTCAGATTTGAAATAACTAATTCCCGCTGCTTGTAATAGGCCCAAATAAAAATTCAGAATTTAAAACAAAGGTTTAAAGGGCTAATTACAAATGGAAATTGGTGAATTGGGCTTCCAAAGTGAGCTGGCCTAATTGGAATGGGCTGGTCCAGGTTTGGCTGCGCCAGTAATGGTTCAGGCAAGTGGATTGGGGCCCAGATCAGGCTCAGCCAACTATGGTGGGGCTGGATCTTAGGGTTGATGGTTATTATGGGGTATTTGGGGTTTTGTGTAGATCTATGGTTGTACGAGGTAGATCTAGACCTGATGTGGGTAGATCTAGGGTTTCGATGATAGAGGCTAGAGATCTATCAATGGTAAAGGGGCTGGTTATGGGGTTTGAGGAGGTTAGATGGTGTGGATCTATGATGCCCCAATACAGATATGGATACGGACACTGATATGGGGATCGGGGATACTACTCCTCACTTTTGAAAATCTAGGACACGGATATGGATACGTGTCCTAATTTTTCTTTTGATAACTTTCAAATCAATGAAATTAACATTGTTTTCGTCCCTTTCTAGTATTTTTTATGGTGAGATGTAAAAATATTTTTAAAAAAATAATATAAAATAAATGACTTTATAAGTAGAATATGTTAAACTTGTTCCCTAGAAGTATCGGTGCAGTATCAAGTACTAATACAAGTGTCATATCAGTCCAATACGGATATGTTGGGCTTGTACAAGCATCCGGATATCATAGGTGTGGATTAGGATTTGAATTGTAGTTTAGGGCTAGATCTAGGATTCCAACCGTGGGATGGATCTAGCTCTAGATTCAATGGAAATCTAAGATGGAGGGATGAAAACGAACAAGAAATAGATGGAGAATATCTGATGGAAGAAGATAATTTCTTGGTCTCACGCCAAACTCCCCATCATGGGCGAGGAATGAGAAGATCTTGCAAGAGGCGTCTTCAAGAGAGCTTCCATGGAGTATGCTTTTCATTCAATCATCAATAATGGTCTCTCCCATAGGGAGTAACAATCCTTAAAAGAGGAGAATAACAGCCCTAATATTGGATGTTCCGTATTAATACATAAGCTAAGAACTACATCCACCCATACAACAATATAAACAAAATAAATAAAAGAAAGAAAATAACATTTCAAAAGGCATGTCTTGCGCAAGGGTGTTAAAAATATTCAAATGGTCCTCAGTGTACCATACTCTAGTGTAGGGGTGTAAATTGTAAGAAACCATATACCAACCCCAAAGCTTAAGCTGATAGGTAGAAGGTCCATACAGGTATTTATTAAGACATGTCAAGCCTATTACTTACGTGATGCAAGATGTGGGACTTCCCAACACCCCCTGCCCAACAGATTTCATGGACGAGCCTATCATGTGGGCTACACAAGAATAACGGGATCAAAACCCACTCTGATACCATGTAAGAAACCATATACCAACCCAAAAGCTTAAGCTGATAGGTGGAACTTGGAAGGTCCATACAGGTATATATAAAGACATGTCAAGCCTATTACTTAGGCAATGTGAGATGTGGGGCTTCCCAACACTAATGTCTCTCACATAAGGTATCATTCTAATGAGGTGGGTGTTAAAAATATAACAATAGTATATAGACAACCTTCACTCGTTGACAAATATATTATATTAAGCTGGAAGGGTTTTCAAACAGATTTGGACTGTTGGTTATAATTTTGACCGCAAGTTATTCTTCTATCCTCCATTATCTCTCATAACTACCCATTTCTTATCCCATTTAACACCTATTTTATCTCTCATATACTACCCATGTCAACCTTCACTCGTTGACAAATATAATATATTAAGTTGGAAGGGTTTTCGAACAGATTTGGACTGTTGGTTATAATTTTGACCGCAAGTTATTCTTCTATCCTCCATTATCTCTCATAACTACCCATTTCTTATCCCAGTTAACACCTATTTTATCTCTCATATACTACCCATGTCTATTCCTCACTTTTCCTCTTTTGATTTTGGTAAAACTCCTTTCTGTCCACATCTCCTATTCCATTTCTGCATATTCTCCCATTTTGTTCTACCTCATTTGTCATACTCTCTTTATACTCTACCTACTCTCAATTGTGAAGGTACGGTCAAATGTTTTATTTTTTTATTTTATTTCTAAAAATTTATTATATTTGGGCTGCCATTCAAGTCAATGCTTATTTTCCAATTACAAGAATATTAAATTTGCATTGTACTCAAGCTCAGCACGGGTTACTGTGCTAGTGTCTCATTATAAAGGACAATTCTTTCTATGCAGTACAGTGCTTCCTCATATTGTGGTGTACCATGGAGGTGGGGATAACAGATTGAGAAAATTACACAAATTGCAAATCAAAGTGCTAAGTGATTGTCTAGAATAGTGTGTTTTTCTAGATGTTTAAATTACAATACATGTTCATTTCTCTTATTTGTTGTAATCTTCCTTGAGGTATTTTTTTTAAATAAATTTAGTTCCCGTCACCCAAAAAAATAAAAATAAAAAGGATATCAGCAAGGATAAATTTTCTACCTGATTTTGTCAATTTCAGTAGCTCCATGGTTCTATCAATAGTTGCCTCACAAATCATTTCAGAAGAGAAAACAGCGCCAGGAGTCGATACTTGTTGAGAATGTGACCTATAACAAGAAGCAACAAGAAGTACACGCCTCCACCAGTCAGGTGATGGAGTAGTATGAAGAGCATGTCTTAGACAACGCAAAGCTCTTTCCCAGTCCAAAGTTCCTTTCTGAATAGAAGTCACAAGATCCTATGGAAAAAGGAAAACTAAATCTGGTCAACTCCAAGCAGCCTGATCAAATTGAACAATTTTCCATGTCAATGTCTCCTAAATAAATCCACAAAAAATGCAGCTACATGTTTCTAATGGATGTATTTGAAACTAAATAAAGTTACCAACATCACAACATGGGAACACTAAATCTGATCAACTCCGAGCAGCCTGATCAAATTGAACAATTTTCCATGTCAATGTCTCCAAAAGAAATCCTCAAAAACTGCAGCTACATGTTTCCAATGGATGCAATTTGAAACTAATAAAGTTACGAGCACCAAAACATGCTATGGAGTGGGGAAAATACAATTATATTTGTTAAAAACATATGCCGCCTCCAACATAGATGGAACAAGGCTTTGATGATGGTGAAAAACATATGCCTCCTGATAGGAACCCATGTTACCCATCCATTCATATTGAAAATAAAATGGGCACACCATGCGTGCCAACCATGTTGGCTGAAGATCTATGGTGGCAACTGACTATTTAATTATCAACATAACATGATCCATCAATCAACAAAGAGGAACTATAGGGACCTATGACAATTTGTTGTGCATCACAATTTCATACATGTAGGAGTAGGACCGACCCATATCAATAATTCAGATAGCTGATGTGATGGGACCCACTTAGGCCACATGACAAAGAATCGCTCAGATAGAATGATGAACACCTTTGTTTAACCTTTTAAAAATTGCCCACTTGTAGACCACTGAATGAATAGCCAGGAACTTACTATCGAGGGCTTTTAGTCCGTCCAGGGTGGGGTGCATCAAATAAATGTCATGGATCAAAGCAACCAACAGCAAAAGGATTTTTATATAAGCAGAAGTACAAGGTCCTCACCTCCCCATGCAATGGCTCTCCTAGTACACTGGGATAAGTTATTGGTGAATATCGTAAATTCTGTAAAGGTTCCCCAGAAATACTTGGATAGACATGAGACAAGAACCGATGAGTTGCAAATGTAGGGCAATGAAGGTGTTGATCTAACATTTGCATGTGCATGGCCACCATATCCCGTCTCCTATGAATCTCCAAAATGATAGTGAACAAGGCCTCGTCATATGGTATATTATCTATAAACTGTAATCCACTGCGAAGCAATTCATAAAAGGGGACACGACATTTATCCTCTTCAACCAACATCCAGATAACAACCAAGCAACTGTGCAGCCATTCTCGTAAAGCCCTTTCGGGTTTCATGGCCTGAGTACCGTCAGCTTCATCAAGTGCATGCTGCCTCTGATCCCAATTTGCCAACCAATTCAGCATGTGAGAGAAAATCTCTGCATGAGTAACCGGTTTTAGATTGGATTCGAGTCCTGCCAAGATAATCTTGCATGACAGTTGTCGCAGATAGCTTATAGTAGTCCCTCGCATTGATGGGTTAGCTCTCAACATGGTTGGCAGTCCACCGCAAGAAATATCAGAAGATTTAACGGGTGAGAGAGTTACACAAGCTGACGATTCAGTTGAAGATTGGGCAGGAGACCCAATGGCATGAATGGAAGGCAAAGGGGATGCAGGATTGGAAGGCTGAAAATTAGTGGAACTAGGAACTGTTATTGCTGAAGCTGTCCCTCCAGATCCTTGAAAACTTGTAGATGGCCCATTTACCGTTGCTAGACTCCCTTGCCCAATCGAAGCCTCTGTGGAGGATACCGTAGAAAGCAGTGAACGAAGGCAAGTATCCCAATTCACATAACCTATGCCAGACAAGCTCCTTAGAGCGAACAGAATAAATTCTGCTTGAGGTGCGTGACTGCTGCATTGCACAACCAAAGAAATAAGAACAGATTCTGTGACAGCACGCACTTGTTCTTGGTCCTGAAAGCATATTTAGATTCCATAAGAATAAAGTATGCATCTGAACGATGTGGGTTTTAAGGTTTGAGACTTACGGGAAATTGCGCTTGAAGCTGTTGAAAATCAAAAAGAAATTGCTCATTTGGAGGAGGAAGCTCTCTGAATGCAGTTACCCGTTTCTGTGTTTTGTTCCTGGTTTTTTTTTTTTTTTTTTTTTTTTTTTTTTTTTGCTCAAAATAGATTAGAATACATCAAGTACTTGCTGATATATTCAAGAATAGCAATGTTACAATAAGACAACATATTGTAAGACGCATGAGAGAGAGAGAGAGATATGAAGTTGAAGAAGCTCTAAAGACAACATGATAATAGATAAGATCCACACACAAAAAATAATTAAAATTATGCTGCAATGTAGTAGTGGACCTATGATACCTGGATACATGTACAAGCCCAACGTATCCATATCATACTGATACGACACTTGTGTTGGTACCTGATACTGCACCGATACTTTTAGGGACCAGGTTTAACATATCCCACTTATAAAGTCCTTTATTTCATATAGTTCTTTTAATATTTTTACTTCTCACCATAAAAAATGCTAGAAAGGGACGAAAACAATGATAATTTCATTTATTCAAAAATGATCTAAAGAAAAAATTAGGACACCCGTATCCGTATCTGTGTCCTAGATTTTCAAAAGTGAGTCGTCGTATCTCTGATCCCCGTATCAGTGTCCATATCCATATCCGTATCTGAGCATCATAGTAGTGGGCCATAAATAGGAAAGGGAAGTTAATTGAAAGGAAAACTAAAAACAAAAATCTAGAAGATAAAATGCCAATGAAGAAAACAGGAAAAATTGCAAAAGATATCGTGGGGAAGAACTGCTGAGAATTCATCTATTTTTTTCAAATTTTTTGCAAGTTCAAGGGCTTCCCATTGTTGACACAGCAGGATCCTTTTTTATAACACAGCAGGATCCTTGACTTCAAAGATTACAGAATTCTTAAATCATTTTAACATAGAAGAGAAACCCAACCTTATACCGTGTTTGCATTTGACATAATTGCCAGCAAGGAAATATTCAATCTATATGAACTCATTTCGGTAACTTTGGGCCTATTTTGGCATCGTGCCACTGAGACAGTCCTCTATTCCCATGAGATTAACGGCGAAACATGTTTCGACGATATCTATGTATCATTCCAAATTTTTATTTCGTGGATCGATTCACTGAAAGATGGCCCCGCTGGATGAGATTTTCAAAACAACTTCAAATCATTTTTTTCTGGGAACAATTCCACAACTTCGAATCATTTTTTTTTCTGGGAACAACTCCAAGGAACCATGGACAAAACTCTCTCTCTCTCTCTCTCTCTCTCTCTCTCTCTCTCTCTCTCTCTCTCTCTCTCTCTCTCTCTCTCTCTCTCTCTCTCTCTCTCTCTGTGTGTTGGTTGTGCCTTTACAGACGCGGATTTCCTATTCTGCAATTCTCAGCCACCTTTTGAACATGTCGCTCCTAAAGAATATAAAATTCACATTGCAGTCGGTTCTAAATTCGAATTCGATGTTTGCGCAAGAATGCAATTGGGTTTTCTTTTGAAAGCGATTACATCACTCGTCATGACAATGTGATGAAAGACTCACTATACTTCTTTGGATTTGTTTTTGTATAGAGAATTAGTGATTGTTGAAAGAGAATTATGGAAGTAAAAAGTTAATTTTATTCAAGCGTAATATTTTATTTTATTTATTTTGGTAGAAAGCATATATATTTTGTTGTTAATTTTATTTAGTTCATATCAAGATCCACTTCCCTAAATGCTTCGTATTTTGCATGGGACCAGGTTATCAGAAGTTAATCGTCTTCAATATTTTTCAAAATAAGTTTTGTCTTGGTTATTGTAAGATTCTATAATCCTTTTCCCCGAAACAGGGCAAAACTGGAGTGCGCCACTTCACTAACAATGTCTCTGAATTCGTGGTTTAGATGTGACAAAAATTTACATCGTCTTGCAACCTAACACATTTATCTGGGCTTGGGACAGCCAGTAAACTGGCAGTTATCAAATTTACACATGTTTTGAATTTTTATTATTTATTTATTTTTCTTGATTTTCTGTTTTTTTTTTATTTTAAGACTAACACTACCTAATCGCAGCCCTAACTGGCACGAAGACCTGTACTGACTCGTCCCAATCCTGACAACACCGGGATTTGAAACCTTGCTACTATACCCAAGAAGAATGTTGAATCACCCAAAGTAGATGTTACCATAAAAACAATAATAGAGGTGTAACGACCCGGGCCCGCTGTCCACATGATATTGTCCGCTTTAGCTCATGGGACTTCAATCCAATCTTGCCGCACGATTTAAAAAGGGCCTCATGTGGAGTTTAAAGCTAGGCCGCACTAATTTGCCCAGGGTCAGGACGTGAATATTTCCGATGTGGGACTTTATGTAATCCAAGCCCCCTGGGAGACAAGCGAGCTAACATACAAGGCAGGCAAGCCCTAGCAGGTGGGATCTCACACTCTCCCCTATCGAAAATAGAGCCATCCTCGGTTCTGATATCATTCTGTAACGGCCCGAGCCCACTATGCACATGATATTGTCCGCTTCGGCTCATGGGATTCCAACCCAATCTTGTCGCACGATTTTAAAATGCCTTATGTGGAGTTTTAAGGCTAGGACGCACTAATATGCCCAGGGTCATGACGTGAATATTTCCGATGTGGGACTTAGTGTAGTCCAAGCCCCCTGGGAGACAAGCCGGCTAACAAACGAGACAGGCAAGCCCAACCAAGTGGGATCTCACAAAAGGTAGTAAAAAGCGATGACCAACTAGCATGAGTAAAACCCAAAGGTAGTGAAAAAGTCCTAAAAAAGGACTCAGTGCTACATCCTCCTCACTTGTGCCGCAATTGAGCATGAGTGTTAACTAGTAAATGGATTGGCATTTGCCAAGATTTGCACTAGCCTGACTTGGCCCATAAACACCCCTAATGATTTATGGAGAAAATAATATAGAGTAGAAGTCATTCTTTTTGTTTTACAATGGATTACAAAGAACAAGGATGGCCTAGATTTTCTTTTAATATATTCATATGGGCTCTTAAACATTCATCAAAAAAATTCTAATACTTTTATAATTTCATCGCCTTGGCGTACTTGCAACTTATAATTATATTTGTTTTACAAAACAATAAAAGCATTGCTAAAAGAATAACTTATTATATCTAATCCATTGCATAACAAAATGAATAGCTTCTACTATAAAATATTTACTCCATAAATCATTCAGAGTGTTAATGGGACAAGTGAGGTTGGTGCAAATTTTGCCAAATCCCAATGCATTTGCAAGTTAATAGTCATGCTCAATTCCAACACACAGGCTCAAAATAGACGAAATCTTGTCCAATCCCAATCCCTTTGCTAGTTAATATGATTCAAGGTCTGGACCCACTTGTTCTATCTTATCCATTGTAAGGAGAAAAGGTCGGGACCCACTTGTTCTATCTTATCCATTGTAAGGAGAAAAGGAAAGAGAGAGAGAGAGCAACAAAGAGAGAGAGATCAACGGAGAGAAGATATTTTCTACTCTAAAATATTTACTCCATAAATCACTATGGGTATTATGGGCCACGTCAGGTTAGTACAAATCTTGTCAAATCCCAACCCATTTACTAGTTAATATTCATGTTCAATTCTAGCACACGGGCTCAAAAGCACATATACACCATAGTGTTGAATATGTCAAGTTTTGGTAAGACCCTGAACCAAAGCTCCAAGCCCAGCCCATTTAACTATTGGGCTGCAACCATTTCCATTAGATCCATGAAAAGGCACAGCCCATCCATCATATTGTCATTTGTAGGCAACCACCATCTCGATCTCTAAAGACAAAAGCGATTTGGGTCATTGCAAGA
The DNA here is from genome assembly GCA_012931725.1 of Litsea cubeba. NCBI lineage: Eukaryota > Viridiplantae > Streptophyta > Magnoliopsida > Laurales > Lauraceae > Litsea > Litsea cubeba. The sequence continues at coordinate 15,141,608 of CM022950.1, read as the reverse complement.
TTAGGGTTTAGTTGAGGACAAAGCACAACTACAAATCTATCATCTGCACCCCAAGAAGTGCCTTTGCCTTTGGAGTGAGGAATGTCATTTGGTACGTATGATGGCATTAATCTTCCTTTTCATGGTTTTGTTCTTCATATTCTTTTTTCTTTTCTTCTTTGTCCATTGCCATGAGTTTTGAATCATCTGGTTCATCCACTACTTGCTTTTGCTCCTCACTTTCATCAAACACTAAGTTTGTGATGCAGCCATGGCCTGGGTGGTCCACATCTAAATACGTTCTAAACTTTTTTCCTTGAAAGGCAAAATTTATGCCACTAATGGGACTTATTTTAATTTTTTTAATAATGACTGCCAGATTCATCTGTCAACTATCAAATGATGTCAGAAAGAAACGAAATTAGATCTGTTGGATAGATTATTCAATTAGCTTTTATTCAAACCTCACAAACTATTCTGACTCATATTGAGAATTGTATGGCCCAATTTTTTATAAAATGAAGCAGATTGATGAATTTAGGGATATCATTTGTTTATCAATTTTATTTCTTCTATATAGTGTTTGGTAGACCACCTCACTGCTCGACAGAGAGACCTTTCAACAGGTTGAGCACTGCTTAAACTCAGATGTTCGCTATGGGAGTCAAATGTCCCAAACACCATGATATGCTTTTGCATATATTTTTATAGTTTAGATTAACTGGGGTTTTGTTTTTTTTTTTTTTTTTTTACTCATAAAAAGAGATGTTATGACTAGTTGAAGAGATGGAATTAGATTATTTTATGACCTTGTTTTCTCTTTGAGGCGCTGCCATGTAAAAGTCAAAAGGCCTCACAGATGAAATCACGAAAATCTTGTAGAGGATTTAGAAGAGCCTTAATCTTGCTGCAAAGGTTATGTAGGAAGCTCAATAGCTTGCTTCAGTGATCACTAGAAAACATTGTTAATCATGTTTTATGTTGAAAGTCATGATAATCATTTATAAAACCAGGTATCACTTGTTTCGAGGTCTTGTGTTTCTAATGCATAGCTTTGAATGTTGATAATATATTTTTTAGGACTTTCATTCCAATTCCATTTTAATTGTTGATAAATGTGAGGATTTGGTGTTTTGTTGAAATTCACTTTGGTTTCCCCAAGAACTTAAGGGTTCACTTGAGTATTTCTTAAGGGCTCGAGGGATTGGCCTCATCAGATTTGGTATGAAGCTTTGCCTGATATTAGATCGGTATTAGAGCCTGTGACTGCATTAATCAGCCTTTCTAACTGGGTATGTTTCTTTCCGTGCTGATTCAGTAGGACACACCAATGGATTTGGAAGAAGGTTCTCTTTGTGAAACCAAAGTGAGGAGGACGATGATGGGATTGAGCACGATTGTGTCAGTTTGGGATTTAACACCATACTGTTGAATATTAACTAATAAATGGGTTGGGATTTGACAAAATTTGCACCAGCCCAACCTAGGCCATAAACACCCCTAGTGATTTATGAAACAAATATTTTAGAGTAGAAGCTATTGTTTTCGTTCTGCAATGTATTAGCTAGAACAAGTGGGGTCATAACCTTGAAGCATATTAACCAGTAAATTGGTTGGCATTTGACAATATTTTGTCTTGTGAGACTGTGAGCTTGAATTGAGCATAAATATTAACTAGTAAACGGGTTGACATTTGACCAGCCTGACCAAGCCCATAAACACCCTCAGTGATTTATGGAGTATATATTTTTTTGAGTAGAAGTTATTATTATTGTTCTGCAATGGATTAGATTGAAGTACAGGTGGGACCCACACGATCTGAACCAGCCTGAGCTGGCCCATAAACATCACTAGTGATTCACAGTGTAAACACATTAGAGTGGAAGTTTTTTTTTTTTTTTTAATTTCTGCAATGGATTATGGATTAGAGAGAACAAGTGGGGCAAATGTTTTCTTTTCATATATTCATTCATATGGGCTCCTGCACATCATTAAACATTTTTTCTAATTATTTTACTTCCACCAGTTTGGCATACTTGCACTTATTATTATATCTATCCATCTGATAAAACTATATAAAAACATGACAATGCCAAATGGAATTTCTGAGCATCAGATCAATCCAATATGTCAGTATTCTAAAATCATAGACATTTTTCAATACTTTCTACCATTCAACCAAACATGCCCACAGTAACCGAGTCTTCAAGTCGACTAAACTCAGCTCAACCTGTTAAACTATGATAAAAAACACTAGCATTCTACAACAAAACAATGGAATTTCAATCCATTCACAACGCTATTCAATAGAGAAAATTGGAAGGAAACAGAAGAGGGAAAAGGAACTACTTACGAAGTTTCGCGGCCAGCGTCTTCGGATTTCTGGCGAGAGTTTCTCTGCAACACAGAGAGAGATATGGGAAAGAGGGAAAAAATTAGGGTTTTGAATGAGAAGAGAGGGAGGGAGGCGAGGGAGAGTAGAGATAGGACGAAAGTACCCCTAGGTAGAGGTTGAAGAGATCGGTGATGGGAGCCCTAGCAGGGTGGAATTGATGGGCCCTTTGAGCCCTTTGATTTGGATCCATCGCTGTCGCCGCCGCCGCTCCTCTCTCCTCCTTTCTTCTTCTTTGTCTACGACGTACTGTCTTTTATTTATTTATGGTATGGTTTTTTCTTGCAGAAGCTCTCGAGCTCCATTCATGAGCCAGGACTGACTCATTGTGGACTGTGGAGGCGGCATTTTATAGTTCTGCAATTTTATTTTATTTTTATTTGGGAAGTTTATTTATAAAAAAGTATAAAACTTTGGTTTTATTTTTTAGAGGATTTTATTGGAAAATACCCAGTAAATAGACGTTACACTTGGTAGTGCCTCAGAAATCGCACTGCCTCAGAAATCGCACTGCACAAACGGGGTGAAACGAGTAACGCAAGCGTCCCTCAGTGTGAAAATTAGTTACCTCCATCTTCATCATCTTCATGCTCCTTGTTATGGCTCAACGGCTCCCTCTCGCTTCTCAGCCCTTTCTCTTTTGTTTGGCAAGCAACCATGGGCACCAAGCGAGCATAAATATCTTATCTTCTTCATTGGCCAAAAAACAAAAACCCAACCCCTCCTCCTCCTTCTCCTTTTCTTCTTCATCCATGAAATGGGGATACAAAAAATGGAGTCAGAACTCTAGTTTGAGTTGGGTTTCATGGTGCTCACAAATAGGTTTCTAATTTCCTTGTAAATAGTTGAATCCCACTGTTTGCTCAAGTTCATGGAGAAGCACATATTTGTAGGAAGAAAGAGAAAGAAAGAAAAATAAAAGAGGGGAAGAAGAAATTGAGGGCGTGCAGGTGGTGAAGGCAGGGCTGTGAGAGGGAGGAGGAGAAGAAAGAAAGAAAGAAAAAGAAAAGAAGGGAAGAAGAAGGACCGGGTATTAACATATTTCCACATTCTCACCTTCTTCTTCTCCTTTTTTTCCTTTGATTTCTTTCTTTCTCTTCTTCCTCCTCTTTCTTTTCCACCTCTCTCTCTTTTCTTTTTCTTCTTCTTCTTTTTTCTTCCTCTCTGCGAAAACCTGCAAGATACCATTGATGCGGACAATTAGAGATGAGAAAATAGGGGTTTCGAAGGTGAGTTTATAAAACGACGAGTGACGCTAGCGTCGCCCCCCAGTCTAAGACGAGTGACGCTAGTGTCACTCGTCTCAAAGTTAAAAAAAAAAAATCAGATAAGGAACTATTTCGTGCGGCCCCAACTACGGGGAACCATTTCGTGCAACGGACATTTACCGAAAATTTTTCGGTAAAATCCTCTATTTTTTAAAAAGATAGATGGCCTAGTCTGGCAATTCTACTAATAGAGACAAGTGAAGTAAAGTTAATTTTGAAGAAAGAATAAAATATAAGTGGGTTATGATGGTATTTTATTTTTAGTTGTTCGTTATTAAATCTTTTTTACTTTTTGTATGGGAAAGTGGAGTTTTTTGGTATTTTAGTGAATAAAGGTGATTGCATTTTTATTTTTTTTAAGATGGAGGGAATTTTGAATTAAATTGCTTTTGATGTGACATCTTGTTTGAAAAATAAAGGCTTTACTTGACTTTTGCTATGTTAGTAAAGTGCCAAACTAGGCCAGGTTTTCCACGATTCTTTCAGTTTAGTCATCTCCATATAAATAGAGAGCTTTTAAATCAGCCCCCCATTTTTCAAAGTTCCAAAATCCTTAGATATATCATTATGGTGCTCCTTAGAAAGTATATTTCATTTTGTTAATGTTTTCCTTCTGCGTCAAATTGATTCGAGGCTCAGATCTCAAGTTATTGGCCCATCTTTTAATCTAAGCAATGGCCCCCACCAAACCCACCCTTATATAAGGATCAGCCCTCTTCTCCACTCTCCATTTATCTCTCTCTATTCCAACCATCCATAGCACTACAGCAGCAGCAGTCCCTCTCTTTTTCTTCTCCTCATTCTTGCTTCTCATATTCATCATCATCAAAGCATTGTCCCAACTATGTTCGGATCAGTTACACGAATTTTATTTCTCCATTCCGATATATCTTGAGCCAAACTCTCAAATAAGTCATACTTCTTTATATCCATTTTTAACACATCCATCCACGTTCTCTTTGGCCTACCCATTTCCCTTGGTGGGCCATCAACCTTCATAGCCAAACTTTTTCTTACCGGCCTACGTTGTACATGTCAAACCATCTCAAACGGGTTTCTCTAATTTTATCCCATATTATTGTTACCCCTAAATGCTGTCGAAAGCGCTCATTTCTAATTTTATCCTTATTAGTTTTACCATGCATCCACCTCAACATTCTCATCTCTACTATATCCATTTTATGCATATTGTTTCTTGATTGGCCAACATTCTACTCCATAGGTCATAGCTAGTCTAATTGCTGCCCTGTAAAAATTTTGCTTCAATCTTGTAGGCATTCGTTAATCACAGAATACTCTAGAAGCAAGCCTCCACTTTAATTAACCATCCCGCTATTATCATATGTTCTACATCTTCATCAATCTCCACATCCTTACTAATTATAGAGCCAAGGTAGCGGAAAGAATCACTTTGTGGCATCTCGCGGTCTGTAATTCTCATAATAGTTTCAGCTCTTTCTGTATGCCCACTGAAGTTACGATCCATATATTCCGTCTTTGTACGGCTTATTTGAAAGCTTTTGGATTGTAAGCTCCCGCCATCTCTCGAGTTTTGCATGTACGTCATCTCTTCATTCATCTACCAACACAATATCATTTGCAAATAACATGCACCAAGGTACCTCTTCTTGAATATGAGCAGTTAACTCATCCATAATCAGTGCAAAGAGATAAGGGCTTAAACCTGACCCCTGATGCAAACCTATGGTAACTTGGAACTCCACTGTCTAAGGGTGGAAGTTCGGTTTTTCGGTTCGGTTTTTGACCGAAACCGAAAAAACCGAAAACCGAAATTTCTAAATATTGCAAACCGAACCAGACCGAATTACGAGTAAAACCGAACCGAACCGAAAATTTTTAAACGGTTCGGTTTTCCGGTTTTTCGGTTTAAACCGAATTTTTCAATATCACACAAATAGATCCAAACTGTTGCTATTAGTTACACATCATTTCAATATCACACAAATGAACTCAGTGATTTGCCATTAAAAAAAAAATTCAAGTTTCCCCTTTTCCTTTCCCATTGACACATATATATATTTAATTTAAAATATAAAATCAAGTTCGGTTTTTCGGTTTAAACCGAAAATATTTTTTAAAATCCGAAATCGAACCGTAAAACCGAACTTGCTAAAAATGCAAAACCGAAACCGAACCATAAACCGATAAACCGAACCGAACTTAATTTTACGGTTCGGTTTACGGTTCGGAGTTCGGTTTGGTTCGGTTTCTTCCACCCTTACCACTGTCTCTCCACAAGTAGTTATCACACTCGTTACTACTCCTTCATACATATCTTTGATCATTTCAATATAACATTTTGGAACATTCATTTTATTTAAAACCCACAAAATTAAATCTTTAGATACCCTGTCGTAGACTTTTTCTAGATCGATGAAGACCATATAAGTCTTTGCTCCATTATTCTCTCCAATAGCTTCATAGTATGACTCATAAGTTTAATCCTACGATAATTTGTACAGATTTGTATATCTCCCATGTTCTTATATATAGATACTACAACACTTCTCCATTCATCTGGCATTTTCCTTGTCATTAATATCTTACTGAAAAATCTAGTTAGCCAAATCTCTCCAACTTCTCCAAAGCATTTACAAGCCTCAATCGAGATCGATGTCATCTGGGCCCGTAGACTTTCCCGTCTTGCTTCCGAAGCTCAAAATTTGTTGTTAAATTAGTAGGTAATTTTTGTGAGTTTTTGTTCTAATGTTTTCCAACTAGTTTGGTGGGCTTAGAAAGTGTTCTTGGAAGCCTAGAAACGCGAGGCAAGTGTTTAATCTGAACTTTACTTCATATATGTTTTGTTTCTTTTAAATTTCAAACTCTACTATATGTTTTTTGACATCATAATTAGATCAATTGTTCCTTGTTTAATGTTAGACATTTAACTGTTAAAATAGGTTAATTAATTTGTGTTTGGAATGCTAGAAACCCCAACCGAGGATCCCCCAAATAAAATGGTTGAAAAGGACCCTAAACAAGTGAACTACAGAGAGCTTTCTAAAGCTCTCAGATTCAATGACTAAGCATGTACGGCCAGCCGTGGGTGGCTCACGGCTGCCGTAACACCCTCTCGATTAGTTGTAAGCCAATCGGCGGTTTGTCTCTCTTCACTCTTGTTGGCATTGAAAATAATTTGCGTAATCCACAAATTTCTAATATAGAAAATAAAATAAATTTTGTATTCATTTCTCCAATTAATATTGTATGGGTTGGCGTTCCAAGCCTCGTGGACGCAGATTGTTTACAAATTCACTTTTACAACCAATCCATCTGACCTTAGATGGTTTCAAACTAAACAAAATGATCAATAATACAAAATTGAATACAACAGAAATGAAAGACTGCAAATCATGGTTTTTTAGCCTATGTCCGACTAGAGGCGCACTGGTCAGACATGACCTTTTCGCTACTTGTTTTCTTTTATTCTCCTTTTGTCTTCTTCCCCAGGTCCTTGAAATGCCTGGCTTTAATTTGGTAATGCTCTACCAAGTTTCTTGGTGGGTGGAATTTGGTTTTAATTGACAATATTCTATGAAAATCATCATTCGTTTGTCAAGAACTGCGTTTGTACAGTCCAAGAGAGTAACTAGTTTATGTGTCGGTCGGTGTTCAATATTATGTCATTTTGGGCCATACTAGTACGGAGAACCATAATGAAGCCAAAAAGGGCTTGCACAACCTAAAAAAAGAGCACTCATACTCCTTTGAGTGATAAAGACAAAGAATGAAAATTGAGCAATCATGGATTTGGGTTGAAAGGGGTTGGTAAAGCCATGATTGTTCAGCCTCTTCCTCTAGAAGAACACTTCCAAAGGTTGAAAAATGAATTTGAGAGGCTAAGTATATGTGTCGAATGGTCTACCAACAGAATCTCACATTCTTGGAGAGAGATCTGAAGAGGGAAGAAGACTGTTTGAAAATTCTAAGTTCGAAGAAGTTGTAGAAGAGTGTGGGAGAATCCAGAGAGTGTAAGGGCTTGAATGGTCGCCCAATAGGCTTATTTATAGCCTTGGAGAGCAGTTGCAATGGTTTCAGGTGGTTTCAGGTGGTTCCAGGAAATTGTAATTAAAAAAAGTTCGTTAACTTACTGTGGGTCCATGTCCAAGAGAAGGCGTTCTTGAAGCTTTGGATAATCTTTCTTGAAATGACTTTTGGTCTATGAAGAATACTTCATGACCATTTGACTTCTAAAAATGAGCTTTGGCTTCCATGTCTGAGCACACTTTTGCTTTGAATTGGATCTTGGTCCAGATGGTCTCCAATAGCTTTGAGATTGTTGGAAACCTTCTTGAAACTTGTTAATAATCACAAGGAAGATCTCAGTATCTCACTATGATCATAACCTCTAGGAGTGGGTCAAACTGGGTTCCACTAGACCATGTTTAAGAGCTATTCGAACATGGGAAGTCAGTATATAAGAAATAGGCTCAAATGACCCCCAACTACCTTCAGATCCTAGGAAAATATCTCTGCAACTTATTCTTGGACTTTGAGGTGGACTTTATCTTGATAAGGCCTCTGGAAGTTAGTCAGAGTAGATCTCAGCCCTTCATATCTGATCAATTTTACTTAGGTTGACTTCAAATGCTCTTTGTTTGGACTTTAGTCTCAATGGTCTTCAGGGTCGGCTGACCATATAGGCGGGTGAAGCAAGTGGTGGGGGCCTCACCATGAGGGGGCCTCATAATTTTGTAGGCCTGGGTGGCTGGGTTGGGTTTTCTTCCCACTTTCAAAGTGGAATCCTAATTCTCAAACTCCAAAAGCAGAGAAGATAAACAAAACAGAAGCACAGTAAAAGTTACTATTCTAAAATAAGTCCGTTTTTAAAGGTATCAAATCTCACTAGGAATCATCTGAAATGAAATCAAATGAACCCGAGCTAGAAGAGAAAATCGATCACAATTTGACCCGCTTTTTAATAAAGCTGAAATCATCAAAAAATTCCATCATTGGAAAATTTTCATAGAATCAGAATTACAAATAAGTCCTTTTTTTATAAAAAAAAATACTCTTTTTTTCATAAAATGACATTTCAAATCAATATGACTCCAAAATAAGAAATGTCCAACACAATTCCATAAATTCATTGATACCAATAATTCCATATTATCTTATCATATAATTAATCTAACACATTAATCAACACTAATTACTAATCATGCTTAATTTGTAACTAAACATAATTAATTAAATAAAAACACATTTCCAAAAATCATAATCTGATGTCTAAAGGCCTGCTGGATTGGTAACATTAACATGATAATAGAGCTCTTTCCAAAAAAGGAAAAGAAAATGAAAATAGGGCATGTTTGCCAACGAAAACCACATATGCTGATATGCGTGTTAGGAATTTTGTGTATTGCAATTTGATGGATGCATATCATTTTATTCATCATTTGATTTCTCACACTTGCATTATTTTAGAAAACATTGAAATCTTATTTTATCCATGCATTGTTTTTAAAATATGGTAAAACTCATGTTTTATGCATGAATTGGCTTTAATTTTGGATGCAATTGATTCTGTAAAAGGAATTTCAAAATTCAATCTTAGCCTAAGTTTTAAAGTCTCAAATGATTTGTGGCTTTTTATGATTCATGATTTTAAAAAAAAAATACTTAGATTGATTTAAATCATGTTTCAAGCTTGATTTAATGGCCCCAACAAGTCCCACATCAAAAGTCTTTGAAAATTGCAAAAGTATGCAAAATGGGAAAAGTGGCCCAGGGCCCAGTGTACCCGGTCGACCGGGTACACATCCCGGTCGACCGCGTACACTGCGGGTCGACTGGGCAGAGAGCCGTTTGGCTCTCCAACGGTCATTTTTCTGACCGTTTGGATGGGGTCGACCGGGCCTGTCATGGGGTCGACCGGGGACACGCAGAAACTCTGTTTTCTGTGTATAAAAAGGCTTCATTCCCTTTGAAAAATGTTGGAACTTTTGAGGAAACTTGGAGCCTTCTTGGAGGTGTTTGAAGAGAAGATAAAGGGGATGAACCAAGGGGATTAAGAAGGTCATTAAGGAAGCTCAAGCTTGGATTAATGAAGTTAAATCTCCAAGTAAGCTTTGCTTAATTTAATCATATGTTTCATGCTTGGTTTTAAATCTTTGGTAAATGTATTTAGCATGATAACTATGATGAAATGAATTCATTTCTTCCATTCAATCTTTGATATTAAGTTGTAATGAATTCTTTTCTTTGATTCAAACTTAGTTTAGTTTTAAACTTTGTTAAACATGTTATGTTTAAAACTTTGATTTCTTTATAACATGTTAATTTAACTTGTTTGAATCATCATTGTTGTTTTCAATCTTTTTAAAACCTTTGTTAAATCTTGTTTTTGAAAACAACACTAAAAATGCATCACATGTTTAAGGCAAATTAATTTCATACAACTTGTGAGCCTTGATTTTTTAAATCATCAACAAGTTAGTATTTGTTCATGTGATTTGCATTTAAACTTCAATCAATTCTTTCTATGTGCTTTAATCTTTGAATTGCTTTGAGCATATATTCATTGGACTTTACTTTTTAAACTTGATTGAAGTTGTCACACACACACCTCATTAGCATACATCTTTGCACTCATTAGTGTGTTGTGTGAGTTTAGTTTTCACTTTCAAATTAGCCTATTAAAGAGGCATTGTAATTGTGATTTAATTGTAATCTCTTAGAGTGTTCTTTGGAAGACACTTTCTTTGAGAAATCATTTCTTTGTAAGGTTATTGCTTAGCCATATAAAAGCATAGTGTAAGGGTTGTTGTTTAGCCTAGAAAAACATCATTGTAAGGTTATTGCTAAGCCTTGGAAAGCATCTTGTAGAGGTTATTGCTTAGCCTATTGGAAAAGCATATTAGTGGAAATCCGGTGGGGTGTGAGAGCACAAGCCGGTAGTGGATGTAGGCACGTTGGCCGAACCACTATAAATATTGTGTTGTGGTGCATGCTCTTGTGATGATTGTATGTATTTAGCTTCCGCATTGTGCTTGTTATCATCACTAGTGACTAGTTAGTTTATAGAAAATTAAAATTGGTCATAGTTAGTCACTATTAGTAGCTCACCCTATTCACCCCCCCTCTAGGGTTAGGATCTCCCGGACTTTCAATTGGTATCAGAGCCTCGTGCTCTAATATTAGGATCAAGCGTTTTTGGAACTCTTGATTAGGTGTAAAAACCTAGAGTTTAAACCCTAGTGTGCTTTTCATGAAAATCATTAAAATGGACTCCACTATGCTAGATTGTGTAGATTCCCTTGTAGATTCTTCTAGACCCCTCCTTTCTTCTATTGGAGATTCAAACCTTGAATTTAATGAATCTTAAGTTGAATCAAAAGAAGAAGAAAATGATGATTATGAAGATGATATACATCAAGCCTATGAGGAATTATATGAACTATGTGAAGTCATAGCTAAGAAGAATAAAAAGTTAAGAGAAGAATCAAAAAGGCTAAACAAAGATTTAATCTCTTCAAATGATGAACTTAGAGAGAAAGAAGAAGTAATACATTGCCTAGACTCTAAGTTCATGATCACTTTGCACAACCTATCAAAAGCTCAAGATGAACTAAATGAAATAAAATTAAGTCATAATGAGCTACATAAAGAAAATGTAAATCTAAGAGATACATTAAAAAGACAAGATGAGAACATTATCCATTTAGAATCCAAATTGAAAATTTCTAAAGATAATTTGTTAAATCTTCAAGATGAATTAAATGCATCTAAGAGAAGTTGTGAAGGACTTACCAAAGAAAACTCAACTCTAAGTGATCACATAAAAAATCAAGTTGAAGACATTGTCAACCTTGAATCCAAGTTAATAACCACCAAAGAAAATTTATTCAATGCTCAAAGTAATATAAAAACTTTACAACTTGGATCTAATGTAAATGAACTCAAACTTGAATTAAAACTTGCTTATGAAAAAGTAAACAAGTTTAATGGAATTGGAATTGAACTTACAAAAGTGAAAAATGAAAATTCAATTCTTAAAAATCAAGTCACTCAACTTGAAACTCACAAACAAAAGTATGAGTGCAAATTTACCCAAGGCGAAGAGAAATTTGAAAAATTATTTAGATTGGGTAAATCACAAAGAGATAGGACGGGTATTGGATTTGATAAGTATACTTCTCATGGCCCTAAAATCACCAACACATTTGTGAAAGGTGAGTCCTCAATCTCTAGCACTCACTCTACTTTGCCCAAAACAAAATGTCATTATTGTGGTAATGAAGGGCATTTCAAATTTGAGTGCAAATTAAGAAAAAATCATTTGTCTAAACCCATCTATGAACCTAAAAATGGAAAATCTAATTCTATGATGGTTAAGGCATCAAAATCAAAGGAAGACTCTAGAAAGTTCAAGCAAGTCAAACCATTCCAACAAGAGTCTCCCAAGATAGATTTTAAAAAGACTAAACAAATCAAAAGTAGTCAAATTAAATCTATCAAAAAGAAACCTCTCACTTTACCTCCTTTAACCTTGGAAATGAAAGAACTTTTGAAAAATGTTGAAAGACTAAAATTAAAATTCAAAAGGCATAAAGAGAGAGGAAAAGCTAAAAGAAATGAGAAAAATAAAAAGAAACATCAACCACCAAAGACTAATCATCAATCCAATTATGAAATTGTCAAACCTCAAGGATATGATGTCAAGAATAAAAGAAATCAATATTTATCTCCTCTAGTTGGTGGGATCTCATACATAGACTCCAAAGCTCAATACCTTAGATGGAAACCTAAGGTTAGACTCTTAGACAAATACTAAGACCTTATAATTAGATTAGACCAACCCTTTCCCATAAGTTATATGTGTTGTTGGTCTTAAGTCTAGTTCCTTCTATCTTTCTTAGTATTGTCTCCTTGTTCAAGTATCATTTGTTTGAGTTTTACTTGTTGAAAATGCATTTTGATTTTAAAAGGTATGTTATGATAAAAATGCATGTTTATGATCAATCTGACTTGAAAAAGAATTGCTTAAAGATACATCTTCTCAATCAATTGATTTGTTTTTCAAACTTGCTTTTATTTGAATGGATACATAGTTATTCCACATTTGTCAAATCAAATACTATTGAAAAATGAAGTGTCTTGGACTCACAAGTTTTCAATCATTTAAATGGACTTATTTAGAATTAATTTTGTAAAATCTCTTTTCCTAAATTGATTGAGCTTGTAGAATAGTTAGATTAAGGGAATCATTTGTTCAGAGAGTTTTTCTTGAGTTGGCAAATTCTTCCTTAAAATCTGAACAGATACCCTGTTTTCCCTGTTTACGCGGTCGACATCCTGGATTGGCCGGTCGACCGAAGACTCGTACACAGCAACTAAAAAACCATGTTTTCCCTGTTTACTCGGTCGACATCCTGGATTGGCCGGTCGACCGAACACACGTACACAGCAACTTAAAAAGTTGCGCTGGGCACTATTTCTGTTTCAAGACAGAAACCTCTGTTGAGCAGGTCGACCCCCTGGAGCTTCTCAAATCCGAATGCTCCTCGTTTCCAATCCGTCTCTTTCATTCTTCCTTGGCAAGATCATCATTCTCCCAAGGATTTCTCATTGGATTGTCTTCTTCCAAACCAAGGCCTGTTTCAGCACTGTGTCGCACGGCAGCTGTGCTCCTCTTCTTCTCTGAACTCCGTCTAACTGTCAGCATGGAGACGCACTATTCTTAGTGTGTGTTGCTTCTAGTTTTTCCAAAAATACATGAGACTCCATCTGTTCTGGCCGTCCAAGACTGTCGAAGCACTATGTTGCTATCTCTCCAGCCGTCTGTGGTTGTTTTGCACATCCTTCATTGATTTCAATTTCTGATGTGTTTGGCTGATTAATTGATTGAAGTTGTGCTTTCAATCTCCGTTGAGGAGTGTTTGTAGCAATCTGTACACAGTTTCAAGCAATTGGAATCTGTGGAGAATTCTGTCACAAAACCTACACTCCAAGTGTTTGACAGAATGTCTGAACCATTGTTTCATCACAGTTAGCTACTGTTTTTGCTGAATTTGATTGGGATCATTGTGCATCTAATTCCACCATTTCATAGGAGCAATTCAAGCCATTCCAAATGCTCCAACTCACTGTTAATTGTCTACTGGATTAGTACGAGTCCCTCTCTTTCCCAGCTGATACCTTAGTGCCCTGTGATTACCTTCTTCTGCATTTCAACCTAGCACTTGAGGACAGTCAGTGTACATATTCAGCTACTCAGTCATGGCAAGAACAAAGCAAACTTTTAGGCAACCTATCAAGAAGTCAAAAACAGGCCAAGCTTCATCTTCTCATAGATCTCCTCCATCCTCTCCTGAAGCATCCCCTCCTCGTGAAGTCAGATTCAAACCCATCCCTTCTCTATCTACGGTTGTCAAATCATTCCGAAACAAAGGGATCATTGTGGAGAAAAAATGTGTAGTAGAAGATCTAGTGGATTATGGTGTCCCTGCTATCATGGAAGATATTGGCTGGGGTGGTATTCTAAATTGGAGTGGAAATGCCTTTCCATCCTTGGTCCATGACCTATATGAGTCTATCTGTGCCTCCACCAATAATTCATTCACTATCAGATTCGAGCATGGGGAAGAGGTGGTTACTACAAAGAAGATTGCATCCATCTTGGGGGTTCCTAGGTCAAATGGACCAAAGATAATATCTGAAGTCTTACCTCTTGAGGAAAAAGATGGAGTGACTCATGCTCTTTGTGGAAGAGCTGAAGTTTGGACAGCCAAAAATTGTCTTCAAGCTTCTCTCATGGTTCCTTCCCTTCGGATCATTCATATCCTTTTCACTCATTCCATCTATCCAAGGAAAGGGAATAGGACTGAAGTAACTCCTTACATGGCAAATCTGTTGTTCAAAGTTATATCTGGAGATCGGGTATGCTTACCTTCAGTTATTATGCACCATATTCTCCGAGTTATTACTGGATCGCAGCCGTGTGCAGCTCCATTTGGATTTCTCATTACCCAGCTTGCTAGATCATATGGAGTGGTTCCTCCAGCTTCTGAGAGACCAGTGACATCCACTGTTTTCAACAAATCAAACATTCTCTTGATGAAGCTTCCACCACCTCAGCAAAGGAATCCAGTAGCTGAAGGAGATGCAGAGTTAGAGGCTGCGGAGATAGAGCCTGTAGATCCAGTAGCAGGTCAGCCTCCTCATCCAGAGCCCCCTCAGCAGCGCAGTCTGGAGGACCGTATGACCTCTTTAGAGCATATTGTTTCTACCATACGTACAGACTATCAGGAATTTAGGCAAGAGGTATCAGGAATGATGAAGAAGACTTTGAAGTACCTCTCGAACATCTCCAGCAGCTGCAGGCGTCATGATGATGCAGTGCCCCCGTCTCCTACAGATTCATCTTAGATCTTAGGAAAGTTTTTCACTTTTTGTGGGGAGGGTAGTGATAGACTTTTTAACTCTTTTAAATATTTGTCTATCAACTGACTGATAGTTTGAATTGATTACTGACCATTATTTTGATTTTTGGTTTGGTCAAGTAATTATTGAAATATGTACTAGTCGTTTATGGAAAATCAATGAATTTACATATTCAAATTATTCATCTCATATCTTCTTGTTATATTCCTCAATTGATGAATGTTTATGATGCTTTGAACTAAATTTTCTTTCGATTAATATTTTTTTTCTTAGCATCATTCACAACAGCATAGACAACCTCTATACATGATAACCTGTTCAGCATTTCATTTTCAGTTTCATTTGTTAACAGGTGCTACTAAAGGTATTTTCCTTGTTTCATGTGTGTAGGTATCTTTCTTCAATTGCTACCTTTGCAATTTAATGGCAAAGGGGGAGAAAGGATTAAGGGGGAGAAAATGCTCTAGCTACCCAAAAAGGGAGAAAGATCAAAGGGGGAGAGAGCATTCAATGGCAAAGGGAGAGAAAGACCAAGGAGAGAGAGTGCTTGGTCTAAGGGGGAGAGAAGATAAAAGAAAGAAAGCTTGGAGCTAAGGACAAGAAGAATGAAGATCAAAAGAGCTAAAGCCCAAGCTAAGTGAAGGAGCATCCGAAGATTTCAAGCCGTGTCAAGCCAAGGAGCTGAAGACTTAGTGTGAGGTTTAGTGTTAAGTTAAGGTTTGCCATCAAATTGCAAAGGGGGAGATTGTTAGGAATTTTGTGTATTGCAATTTGATGGATGCATATCATTTTATTCATCATTTGATTTCTCACACTTGCATTATTTTAGAAAACATTGAAATCTTATTTTATCCATGCATTGTTTTTAAAATATGGTAAAACTCATGTTTTATGCATGAATTGGCTTTAATTTTGGATGCAATTGATTCTGTAAAAGGAATTTCAAAATTCAAGCTTAGCCTAAGGTTTAAAGTCTCAAATGATTTGTGGCTTTTTATGATTCATGATTTTAAAAAAAAATACTTAGATTGATTTAAATCATGTTTCAAGCTTGATTTAATGGCCCCAACAAGTCCCACATCAAAAGTCTTTGAAAATTGCAAAAGTATGCAAAATGGGAAAAGTGGCCCAGGGCCCAGTGTACCCGGTCGACCGGGTACACATCCCGGTCGACCGCGTACACTGCGGGTCGACTGGGCAGAGAGCCGTTTGGCTCTCCAACGGTCATTTTTCTGACCGTTTGGATGGGGTCGACCGGGCCTGTCATGGGGTCGACCGGGGACACGCAGAAACTCTGTTTTCTGTGTATAAAAAGGCTTCATTCCCTTTGAAAAATGTTGGAACTTTTGAGGAAACTTGGAGCCTTCTTGGAGGTGTTTGAAGAGAAGATAAAGGGGATGAACCAAGGGGATTAAGAAGGTCATTAAGGAAGCTCAAGCTTGGATTAATGAAGTTAAATCTCCAAGTAAGCTTTGCTTAATTTAATCATATGTTTCATGCTTGGTTTTAAATCTCTGGTAAATGTATTTAGCATGATAACTATGATGAAATGAATTCATTTCTTCCATTCAATCTTTGATATTAAGTTGTAATGAATTCTTTTCTTTGATTCAAACTTAGTTTAGTTTTAAACTTTGTTAAACATGTTATGTTTAAAACTTTGATTTCTTTATAACATGTTAATTTAACTTGTTTGAATCATCATTGTTGTTTTCAATCTTTTTAAAACCTTTGTTAAATCTTGTTTTTGAAAACAACACTAAAAATGCATCACATGTTTAAGGCAAATTAATTTCATACAACTTGTGAGCCTTGATTTTTTAAATCATCAACAAGTTAGTATTTGTTCATGTGATTTGCATTTAAACTTCAATCAATTCTTTCTATGTGCTTTAATCTTTGAATTGCTTTGAGCATATATTCATTGGACTTTACTTTTTAAACTTGATTGAAGTTGTCACACACACACCTCATTAGCATACATCTTTGCACTCATTAGTGTGTTGTGTGAGTTTAGTTTTCACTTTCAAATTAGCCTATTAAAGAGGCATTGTAATTGTGATTTAATTGTAATCTCTTAGAGTGTTCTTTGGAAGACACTTTCTTTGAGAAATCATTTCTTTGTAAGGTTATTGCTTAGCCATATAAAAGCATAGTGTAAGGGTTGTTGTTTAGCCTAGAAAAACATCATTGTAAGGTTATTGCTAAGCCTTGGAAAGCATCTTGTAGAGGTTATTGCTTAGCCTATTGGAAAAGCATATTAGTAGAAATCCGGTGGGGTGTGAGAGCACAAGCCGGTAGTGGATGTAGGCACGTTGGCCGAACCACTATAAATATTGTGTTGTGGTGCATGCTCTTGTGATGATTGTATGTATTTAGCTTCCGCATTGTGCTTGTTATCATCACTAGTGACTAGTTAGTTTATAGAAAATTAAAATTGGTCATAGTTAGTCACTATTAGTAGCTCACCCTATTCACCCCCCCTCTAGGGTTAGGATCTCCCGGACTTTCAATGCGTAATAAAAAAAATGAAAAAAAAGGAAGATGGGTTTCAAACCCATGCACTGTTGTGACGGAACGTCACTTGTTCCGCACCGTCCACCCTTTGATGTGGTTTTGTTTCATGTGCAAATCACATGCGATTCATTCTACCACCCCCTCACATGTGAAAATTAAATCTGAGTACGAAAATAATACCTTTTTACACATCAAAATTTCACATGTGATGCGTAAATGACCTCAACCAAATATGAAGATGTGTAAATGATTCACATGAGTTATTTACATACGTAAATGCTCTCAACCAAACAACCCCTAAAAGAATTGTATACGGATAACTCTTGACCTCTCATTGTTTCAGTAGTTTTTGTCATCACCATTAATGATTTATGCTCTTTTCGGTTGTTTCATTTAGCAGAAGGATTTAAATCGAGGGTTGCATTTTCTGCTTGGATTGGATATTTGGACTGCGCGTGCTCTTTTGGGATGATGGTTTTCTTATGTCACACATAGAAGCTAGGGGCCTCGTTTATACTTTCGCCTTGGGCCACATATTGTCTTGAGACGGCCCTGATGGTCTTGGTTTGATTGGAAACTTTGAATCATGCCTTTTGAGCTTCTGTTTGACCCTTTGAATAAGATTTTGACCTCTGAAAGTTGACTACAATGTAGAATCCCAATCTATGTCTGAGACTTAGGGTTTGGAGTCCCTTTCGTTGGATTTTTATTCATATGACTTTAAATTTGCTCTGAAACTCTGGGGAACACCTTGAATGTGTATTCATTGACCTTGGAGTGGGATTTACCTTGATATAACCCCTCGATCTAGTTCAATTGATGTCATTGGGGTCTATGTCTGAGCATTTTTAAACTCTCAAATATAGAGTTGATTTTCAGTGTTGAGCTTCTCCTTGAGCTCCTAATAACTTTTGGAGCCTCTTTTGAGCCTTCTTCGGTTGAATAGGACATTATGGGCTCCATGTTTGTAGTACAAACCTTCATGTTTGCCAGCTTTGATTGATTTTGACCTGTTGGGGTACATATGTAATTTTTTACATGCCAACAACTGGCGACCCCACCCTGTTTTGTCCTGATAGATCCGGATTCCCCTCTTTTTCTTCCTTTTTGGTTTCGGACCACATGCCTAGACACTTTTAGACCATCATTGCCAAACGGTTTAGCTGGACCCGCATTGTGGAGTTTATTGATAAGTCCATAAAATTGCATTTTACTATCATCATTTCATGTAGGTTTATGAACACATTTAGGGTAAATTCATATAATTTCATAAATTCATACATCATATTGTCAACAAGTGAATTCATGTCAAGATCATTCCGACTTCATAAAAACGCATGACTTTCATGGAATTGTTCTTTTGGATTATCCTACTATTGCTTTGAATAACTTTGAATTCACATGTAAACATGCATAATTTCTTTGCACCGCTGCATTCAACACGAAATCTCAAATATATTCATACACAATCAATATGTGTTGAGCTGGGACCCATGCATGCATTTATTGCTTTTTGCATGAAAATTTATTCTTCTGATTATTGTTCATTTTTTCATAGAAAAATTAAGAAACTTGGGGTCATGGTACGTAATAGATTTTGACAAGATGATGACGAAATGTACCAAGGCCATGGTAATAAATTTGAAGATCCAAACGGCCGAGGAAAAATAAGATGAAAATAGTTTTTGACAGGAAAATATTATATCGAGTTTTTTTTTTCCATTATGTTTTCTTTTATAATTTGATACATAATAGATTTTGATAGGATGATGTCGAAATATACCAAGGCCATGGTAATAAGTTTGGGCCCTTTCTAAAAGGGCATTAATATTTTCTTGCAATGCTTTCTATAAGGGCACTAAAACTTATTTGCATTTTTTAAATTTGAGTTATGCCTAACAAACCTTTGATTTTAAAATCACAAGAACATCATACAAATGAAAACACGTTACCATTCCATATTTAATGCAAAAATGAGTAGAGTATTTAGTGGTAATGATAATCTATTTTTTTATGGCAATGATGAATATGGGCTAGACAAGCTTATTTGGTCGTTATGAATATGATCGCCTAATTTTTCTGGGTGGCCGCATTGTTAGATTGAACACATGATTGATAGTGTTGTTAGCATTAATATAAGGGTTACTATATTATGATGCATATGACTCATGTTCAGTGATCCTACAGAAAATAAAGCATTGTTAGAAATAATTTTGTTATATTTGCTATTAGAGTGCATATTAAAAATGGATGTCATTTCTATTTGGATATATACATGAAATAATATAAAGGTTAATATGAAATCATATTTGGTAATATATGCAATATTATCTATTATATTTGTAATATAGCCAATATTACAAATTATTAGCTAATCATTTTTCAAATAGTATTGAAGATAAGAATAATACCATATGTGTTTTCAATTTTTAATATATTTTTCTTTTTGGGCCCGGACTCAGCATGGGCATTTGGTGCTTGTTATACAAAAGTGAGTTGCATGAAAAGATAAGAGCGAGTGGAGTGAGATAAGAATGGAAGAGTTGGCGGAGTAGTGAGAGAACATGGAAGATTTAAAATAAAGTAGTGTAAGTTGTAGTCAAAATTATAACCGTTAGTCAAAATCAAAGCCAAAACCCCAGGCTTTAATATATTATAACTAGCACCGTAGCCCACACTCAGCACGGTCGCTTAATTTTTTAATTTTTTGCATTAATTAAAATTTTACATATTAACATAATGAGACAATGGATACAATTAAATTAAATATTCAATTAATAAATAAGTTATAAAAAAAGCTTCAGTTAACCACATTTGCAATCTATCTGTCCATCCCATAAAATATAAGTAAAATGCTTAAAATGTGTATATTAACAATAAATAATAAAATGATATCATGTGAATTTATGATGTTGTAAAGTTTGATATTGAAAGTTTATTGTACAACTTGAGCAGATGTAATTAATGATAACAAACGTTTTGATTCAGCGACATAGTCAATTTGGCTAATCTTTGAAACCTGATATGATTTGTTTCCAGTCTATTTTTTTAGGAGATTTGAAATGAAAAATGAAACCGCTCCATTGTGAATGTTGAGTCTTTGTGCGATTGTATCATCTACAACATCCTATTTAGAAACTCTATCCAAACCAATCAGCCTTATGTTTCCATTATAATTTTTCACAAATTAAATGGATCCCCAAAACTTCTAAGATCCATTTCTAAGTGATAAGCCCTAGCCCGACTAGTGACATAAGTGCTTGGCCAAAACTCGGCCCACTTGAAAAAGGTTAAGCTCGAGGCTAGGTGAATCATGTTTTTATTAAAAAAATATATCTTTTACCTACCATCTAAAGTTGGAGCTTAGTTGATTGGGTTTTGCGTTGTGTCCAAAAGGGTTTAATTTTTTCTTAAATTGTGTATCTTATTCGGGCCAGACTGATGATTCAGGCTTTTAACCACTAAATCTAAGCCCCACCTGCATGCCAAAATCTAAGGCTCAAGCTCGGGCCAAAGTGGGATAGCCCGGGTTAGACTCGGGCAGGTTCGGTCCACCAAAAATAATACCCCAAATAAAAACCGTAATCCCAATTTCAGAAAAGAAAAAAACTTATAAAAATCTAAAAATTTAGATAATATAACAACAAATTAAATAGTAAAATAAAGGCTTACTAAAAACTCAAAATTAAATTTTTTTCCCACAACAAAAAGTACCATTTATGCGGTCCAATCTATTTGGATAGGTGAAAACTTGATGGATCTAGTGTATATAAGGAGTAACCATGCATGCAGATGGTTCGGATGGATCATAAAGTCAGCCCCACTATGTTATCCCTCACTATTATATGGTGAGGGATGGATGCACATGAATATTTTTCATATATATATAGTGATAGAGAGAGCAAGGAGAGTTTGTTGCAAATGCAAACAAGTGATCAAATTCATTCGCTGCCTTATGTTACAAGCTAAGAACCCTTTATGTAGAGAGGGTTTGTAGTGTACAATTACTTTAAAGTCCATGCTATAGTATTTGGAATAATTTTCTTTTCTATAGTATTGTACAATTATGGTGGTGAACAGTGGGAGGATAAGTTTATCATTTTGATGGCAGACAGGATCACGTGGCCCTTGGCATGCAGCTGCAGTATGGTGATGAGGGTTTTGGCCGAAATTGTTGATTTGTGATGGCTGGATTAGTCCGCGTTCAGATCATGGAGGGCATCAAGGTAACTTTTTCATGATGGAGACAAAGACCTTTTGCTCTTTTGGTGCATACCTTACAATGACGGGCATTAAGTAATAATACTTCAAGCTGGTCTAGGGTTGGTGCCTTTTTTGCTGTGCTTTCAACAAGCATTTCATCATGGTAGTATTGGAGCTCACTGGGATCAGTATAATTTAAGCGTTGAAACTGGTGGCAGAGTGACTGTTCCCATTCATTGTGTCCAAAGAGTTTGTTGAAGAATTATTGAGAAACAGGATTAGCATAGAATTGTCTTCTAAATAAGAGAATATCATCTATAACCCTTTTTGCAATGAGCCAGTTTAGAATACCAAGTTCCAATTCGGACCATTTCAGATTATTGATTGCTACACTAATACGGCCTGATGAAGTGTAGAAACAATCAATATTGGGGTATTCTCCTCGAAGGGCGCTGCATGATCAGGATAGGCATGGCGGATGCCTTGGCACCATAGCATCCAGTCTCTGGGTGTAGCAAGAGGCCATTCATTCCACGCATGTTTATGTGCTTGAAATACCTTCATTTCCCTGGTGAGAGCATCGTGCAAGAAATGTTGTTTGCCAAGAACTGTTTATATGGTGAATACATACTGGGACAGTCTGTATTGCCATCAAGCATATCGTTGCAATTTGGGGGAAGAGACTAATTTTCTCTTCATGAAGGAGGCTAGGGTGGTGGAATCTGTTCGCAGTATAAATTCTTCGGCCACTAAGTATGGATGAAATTTTTCGGCACCATTGATGGCAGCAAGAATTTCTTTTTCAGTTCATTCCTTTTAAATTGGTCACTAGCATATCGACACAATTTCTCGCCATTTTGATGTTTCTTTAATAAAACTGTAGCCCAGGTGTCAGCAGATGCATCTGTGGATAGCACAAAGGGACCATTAAAAATGGGCTCTAATGGAGGAAGCTTCTGAGTGGTTTGCTTGAGCTCTTGGACGGCTCTGGTGGCTACGGGTGTCCAACTAAACGGCTGAGAGACTATAGCCTGGCGAATTTCTTTTGTTTTCTATGACAGCTTTGGGATGTATTCTCGCACATAATTCAGACATCCAAGAAATTTCTGACATTACTTTTTGTCATTAAGCTGATCAAGAAATCGATCAATTTTCTTGAGAACATGTGGCTGCATATGGATTTTGCCATTCTTAAGATGTACTCCGAGAAATTCAATGTCGGTTTGAGCAATTTGAAATTTGTCCTTGCTAGTAGAAAGGCCAATTACATGTGTTGTGACCAGATGATGGAACAACTTGAGATGCTCTTAGCGTTCCTCCATGGAGTCAGAATAAACAAGAAAATCATCAATGTAGATAGTAATGAAATCACTAGAGGATTTAAAAACATCATCCATTCGCCTTTGGAATTGGGCAGGGGCATTTTTTAGACCAAATGACAATACAAGTCATCCAAATAATCCATCTGGAGTTATGAATGTTGTCTTATGAATTTCTTCTGCTGCCAATTTGATTTGGTGATAGCCTAATTTGCAATCAAACTTGGAGAATACTTTCTTGAGTGTTACTCTTTGGACCAATGTTTCTTTATCAGGGAGAGGCCATTTTATATCCACAGTGACATTGTTGAGTGGGATATAGTCAATCACCATGCGAGCTTTTCCTCTTTTTTGTTCGTTGTGTTTATGGACAATAAAAGCAGTACACGCATATATAGTTAGATTGAGAAGGCCAAATTAGTCCTTTGTCAAGAAGCTCTTGGACTTGAGTTCTTAATTCTGCTTCATGTTTAGGTTTTTGGCGGAAAGCTTTGCCTTGGACTGGGATATTGTGCAGAGTGGGAATATGAGCTATGGGGCTAGATACATGCCATTTTTCCAAAGGATGTTCTATGCAGCATTCTTCAAGGTGCTTTGCAAGCAATTAGAGTTCTTTGTGATAAGGCTGGGCAATTTCAGACATGGCATTGATTTGGTGGATGATGCTGTGCTTTGTAGCCTGTTCATCAAGTTGTTGTTTTTCATGGAGAATCTGGGTAATGCTTGGAGTTTCATTGGACTGGCATTTCTGTTGGGCAATATTAGCCTAAGTGTGAAATATATTGGATATTCGAAGTACAATTTGCCTTTATTACCACAATGGAAACACAGCAAATCTTTGGCTATTGTGTAGGGCCCTAGCTTATCAAGGGCAACCGATCCAATACCAGCATCATATCCACTATCATCAGCATGGACGAAATCTAACAAGAGTGTATGATTCCCAATTTTGATAGGAATATTAAGCCCAAAAATGGCTCAATGACCGGGTGCCATTCATCATTGAAACAGTAGTTCCGAGAGGGTAGTACTTCCAATTTATGAGGAACTTTTTTTGGAAGAAATTATATTTGCTCCAATGTCAACAAAAAGGTTGCATTTCATCCATTTATTTTGCCCATCAGATGCAATTTTTGCTAGGATTACTATTAGCGGGTGTCATGCCCCCAAAATCGAGACCCTGCAGTGATCCGATCTCGGAGAGCGTAAACTTGGGGTTAATTGAAATTTTTTGCTTTCCCCAGGATCCGCGTGTGTGAGGATTACAAAATTCCACACAACCTGAATGTTTCGCGGAAGCTTACGTGGTGTTGCGACCCAGAGTCCGTGGCCATCGGATTCCACATCGCACTCAACCCATCAGCGTAAAGCTGTCATAACAATGTCCAAACTCAGACCGGAACAAACCAAGATAATACATATACATAGTTGACAGTAACATGCTATTCATTACCCAAACATATTCAAGTTACAATTTAACAAGTATTTTAGTTACAATCCCAAGGAAAAAGGCTAACAAAAGCCGTACAAAGATAACAAGCTAAGAACAATTGCTACCCAAGTGTGTAACGAAACTCCGGAGTCAAGCACGACGTTTATATGACATCGCTGACACAACAAACCTGCAAAACTCATGGCTCAACAGCCCTCTGCACACGAACTAGCTCAAGTCGAGAATGCCACCTAGAGCACCAAAGTAGTATATCAGACACGATGGTCTGGCAGGTGAATAAATTGGGCATAAATATATACAAAAATCAAAATTTAAAAGAAATAATATTTAAAATAATTTACTGAACTTTAAAACAAGTACATGACTGAGATATATTTCACCGATACAAAAATCCATGAATGAAGTACAAAACAAAACAGCATGAGTACATAATATATCATAAATAGTAAATCCACATTGAGCTAAATCCTTTCTCCATCATACATGATTATAAGAGTAAGCGAGTGAGCGAGCGGGCACCCAAGCCACACAAGGTGGGAGGGGAAAAAATACCGATCGCAGAACCGGAACGAGCTAAAATGTGTATAAATACACTACCAATCTGCAGATGGTCCTTACTTATGTTTAAAGACCCCCTAACTAGTGGATCAGGCTGAGAGGGCAGTCTAAGCTCATTGGTGTTCACTTAAATCCATGAATGCACAAAACAAGACAATATACTTATCGAGCTTATCAAAACAAAAAGGGGAAATCACTTATTAAAATGAGCGAGCGAGCAGGCAAAATGCATAATATATATGCATAACGAGCTTAGGAGGTGATCCCCTTTTTTCCTTCAAAAATCAAACCTTCAAACGAGCTTATTCTTGAACTTCAAAGCAATACACAATGATATTCTGGATATCAAAACTAAAGTTCCAAAAACAAGGTTTATCAAGCTTATGTTAAAGACCTCCATTGATCATTGTGTATTTGAAACTCAAATGTCAAAGAAGTAGAAATGGGATTGGTGCCCCTGAAGTTAGGACATTTAAAATTTCAAATGCACAATATTCATTTAGAAGACTCACAACATATTCTAATTGTTTAATCATCAAGAAATCCACGAAAACAATGGAAATCAGTTCAAGAATCATTTCAGGTCCATAATTAGTGAAAGAATATCAAACAGGCTTCAAAATCATCAAATGTGTTTCACCTTTCTCCTTATTACTTCCGAGCAAGTTTTTGGATTAACAAATTCATCTATTAGTGAGAAGAGGGAATTCAGCCCATACCAATAATAGGACAGCAAAACAGGCCCAACCATTTAAATAAAAACATCAAAACAGGCCCTCAAAAATGAATGAGCAAAGACCAGGCCCAAACTATGTAAAACAAGTCCCAAAATTCATATGAAACTGTGGCTAGGCTTAACCATTTAATAAAACATCAAAACAGGCCCAAGCTATGTAAAACAAGCCTAAAAAAATTTACATGAAACAGTGGCTGGGCTCAACCATTTAATAAAACATCAAAACAGGCCCACAAAAATGAATGGGCAGAAATCAGGCCCAATATTCAATAAAAATTATCAAAACAGGCCCATAAAAACCAGTTGGGCTGTGACTGGGTCTGCTCGAACGGACCCTTCCAGCAGGTGGGCTCGCTCTAGCGAGCCTGCTCTTTGGCTGGCCCTTCAGAAGTGCACTTATGCACTGTTTCATCATCCTTTTTGCATTTCTTTTGAAACCTTCTTCCCTCCTTCACCAAATCATCAATCTATAGCATCAAAAGCTGAATTATTTCATAGCAAAACCATAAATCAATCAATACTAAACTGAATCACCTCATCCCATTTATGAATTCAGCATGAAAATCAGAGAAAAAATAATAAGATAAATGTAAAGATCTGAGCTGAAATCTCACATTGAGAAGTCCTTAATAAAATCAGAGATTTTCATTCTAATGCCAACAAAATCATATAGACAGACTGAACATAAACCCAATGTTGTAAAACTGTTGGAGATTAGAATTTTCATGGCTAAGCTAATCATTTAAAATGGATCAAAACTTATAAATAAACAAGATTCAAATGCATGCATTTCATCAATTTATTCACTTTCCTTAGCCCAAAGTCAAACCAAAAATCTCCTCAAGGATCTCTTCCTACAGCGGAACCGAGCTCTACAAAAAGCCCCAAGAAAGACACCTCAAAATCCAACCAAAATCTTGAAAACAAAGACCCAATTCGAAAATGGGTTTGCATGTTTGAAAAACGGATTATTTAGGAGCTGAAAAGACTCCATTGAAGAGATGAAGAGGAGTTCTTACCTGAAGCTATCCAAACAAGAAGCAAGGAAGAAGAAGAGGTAGTAGTCCACCTGGAATCCCCAAATAAATGGGTGCAATGGAGAGCTAAGAAGGAGAGGAAGAAGATGGTGCTCTCAGATTTTCAATCCAAGCTCAAATGGCTAACATGCAAGGAGGAGAAAGATGAAAGGAGAAGAAGGTTTTCTCTCTGGTTTCCTGAGTTCTGAAACTGAAAATGGGTTGCAGATTTCAAAACGTGAGTGAGGGAGATGGGTTGATAAAGTTGAGTGGAAAGTGGGCCCCACCAGGTCTAAAACTTGCAATGGCTAAAACATCATCTTGCGGGCCCCGGACGAGATCGACGAAGAAGGATAAAATGATCCTCAAAAAATCTATTTTCTAAAAAAGTATACTTTTGACATGGTTCTGAAATTTCAAAATTTAGGCTAAGATTTTGTGTGAAAAGTCATTTTTACCAATTTTTTCTCGAAAACCGCGATTTCTGAGTTTCAAATTCAAACAGATAAAACACAAAAGTTGTTGAGATTAATAAAACTAGTCAAAAGGAGTAAAAATTGAGATTTTTCGAAACTAAGAGTAAATTCTCACAAAAGTACTAAACACACGGACCACCCCGGGTAGGGTCAAACTAAACTCAAGGACTCTCAAAGTTCTCCAAAGCTATGAAAAATCTAACCCAACTCACAAACGAAGTCAAACCAACTCTAATCTCACTCAAAAAGCTAAAACACATCTAAGATAACACAAAACACGAGAATTAGGGGTTGGGGTCTTACAGCGGGAAGCCGTAGTAATCTTTCTGATTTGTAAACAGAATCACTGAGACCTAAAGAGGGTTTAGCCACAGGTGCAATCTGGAAGGTTTTTAATGTGTCCATTTTATAATCAATGAGAAAAGAAATTGTCTTTTTCTTACTTGGATTTTGCAAGGCAGGTACGGAGCCAAAAATTTCAGCAGTTGCTTCTCCATCGTCCAAATTGGTAGCATTGCTATGGGCACTTTCTTCAGCGGACGAGCTACCATCATGAATGTCTTAATAAGCTAATGAGGATGATGCGAAATCAGTATCTCGTTCCAGATTAAGGAGACTACAGGCATTCGTTCTGCAAATTTCTTCATCATCTGAGTCTGAGTGGGCAACAAAGATGTTTTTGAGCATGTACATTTGAGCTCCAGCAACATCTTCATCACTACTGCTTTGTGTAGCTTCTTCACTGGAGAGCTGATACAGTGTGTCGCCTATGGAGAGTAAGGCTTGGAACTGCTCATCAGTTTCAATCATTTCCCAATCATTCTCAATCTACGGGATTTCAAACATGAATTTTACCATCTTGGGAGCTTTTGTAGGACAATTTTTTGCATGGTGCCTTGATTTCTTATAGGCAAAACAAAGATATGCCTTAGGAAGGTGTTTGACTTTTGAGCAGGGCTTCTTTCAGAAGAATTTGAAGGGTTTGAAGTTCTTTTGTTTGTAGAGTCTTCAAAACTTTGGACGTTTCCAAAAAGACTTGGGCAAATTGTATATAGGGTTCAGCTCCTTCAATTTGAGAACATATAGAGGTGGATGCATTTGGTAGTGTCCTCTTAACATTGAGGCCATAACAAAGCTTCTTGAGTTCTTGTTGCACTCTTTGGATTAAATCAATTAGGAGAAGACTGTCTACCACAATACCTTTGAGTGTTGATTCATTAAGGACAAGATGTCCTAATGAATCGGGTAGAGAAGCCAGAAACTGAATATTGATTGTCGGCTGGCGGTGCATGCCTGTTCGATAAGATTCTTGGAGTTATTTTTCTACATATTCTTCAAAATGTCCAAGATCCTTAAGGCGTCGCCTATTGAGTAAGAGAATATCATGGCCATATTAGGAACTGGATTTGCTCGAAACTCCAAAAGGATGTGTTTTGCAAGCTCTAGGAATCCTTCAGGGATAATAGATTGTTTTTGCTCTTCAGTCAAGAAATTCCACTAATTTCTTATTTTTCCAACAAGAGACATTGGTAGTATTTGAAAAAGCTGAGCATGATCCCATTTTTTGGCAACCACCAAATAAACCCGCTGACGCCAGATAGTAATAATATCTTCAATCTTCGGAGGCCATTGGCCTGTTGTGGTTAGTTTTGGGGACCTGGAGGGGCACTAGAAATAGAGGGATTACTTTGCATCATATATGATTGGGCTGAAGTCGAGGCAACAAATGCAGAGTCTTGGTTTGGGGATGATGTTAAGGGCCTTGGGGATGGATCAAGGACAATGGGTAAAGGAAGTAGATAGGATTTTGATCTTGGCAAATCAGGAGGGATTAAAGAAAGAACGGATTGTCTTGAAGAATGGATCGTAGGGAATTTAGAAAAAGAGGGGAGTAAGCTTTTGGAGAGCTTCTTTTCTTGGAATTTATGGTGCTGGAGATATTTGCTCATAGCAGGAAAGCCTTGTAAGAACTCTGTGTTATCGAGAGAAGGAGCAAAGGATTCGGCATTCTGCATGAGTTTAACAGGCAGCTGTATACTATAGTCAAGTCTGAATCTTGACACAGTAGTATTGAGCAAATTGAAAATACACTGGGAGGCAATCGTACATGCATAGATGCTATTTGGGAGTAACTGCACTCCTTTGATTTAGACGCAGGTGACAAACAAGACGCCAGATGTGGATCATGAAGAGGGAGTGTGAAGTTTGGCTAAACAACACACAAACCATCTTTGTTTAGAGTGCCACAAAACTGGCAGATGAGGGCATCTTGCCATGCAATTTGTCGGACATCAAGTAGAGAAATGAGATACTCAGCATTTATCTCATATTTGAAGTGAGGTTTAATGAGCAAATCAATTTGGCCGATGTGGACAAATTTGTAGCCTATTTTCCTCCAATTGGTAATTTCTACTTCTGAAAAGAATGTAGGAATACAGGGCTACTCCATTTCCTTGGACGCTGATGCTAACTTCGTTTTGTTTGACTGAACGAAGTACACGTGATTGGGCAGAGGATACCATATAAAGATCTTCCTTTTTTATAAGTGGGAAATGGACTTCTCCTGTAGAAGTCAGCCGTGCCCCCTTTTCTAATAGGGAGGTATGCAATACAGACAAACTAGGAGTGTTTGTATCTGCAGTGGAGTGCCTTGCTTGCATCATGTGGCACTGTAAAAGCTGAGACAAAGGGATTTTGTCTTCAATATCAAGTGCTTTATGGCATTGAATAGAGAAGAAAGAGGAAGGGTATCTTCTTTATCACTGTCTCTCTTAAAGAGAGATGAAAGGGATCCCAACAGTTGAGGGAATTTTGTAACAAAAGCATAATCATCTTCAGATTTATACGAGATGCTAGATTCGTCATCTATATCTTCTTCAAACGATGAACTAGGCCAGTTTGTCGGTAGTGGAATGCTCTCGTGGGTCTTATAGGCACAGAGGCCTTGAACAAAGATTTAATAATCCCATCTTGCTGTGATGGTATCACCAGCAGTGTTTGGACACGTAGCTCGGATGATATCAGCATCTGTTTGGCAAGTAATTGGGCTAGAAGGCTCCGGAGGAGTCGTGTTGGGATATGACTCGCTGTCAGCAATGTAAGCCAAACTACTGGGAGGTGGTTGGTTTATAGCTTTGATAAAAAATTTTTTTTCAAGCAGGCCAATAATTTAGTTCATTCTTTTTAAATTACGTGTGTGTGTGTGTTGTGTGTGAATTTCCAATTGAAATAACCCTATTTCTAGTCTTCGAAAACACAAACCCCAAATTTAAAATCCTTAATCCAGAGTTCCAAAGATCTCTCTAACTCCAAATTGAAATTCCTAATCAGAATGGAAAAAACCATATTCCCAATTTTAGAAATCACTAATCCCAAGTTTGAAGTCCCTAATGAAAAATGCCGAAATTCCTAACCCCAAAATCAAACTATTCTTAATTTTAAAATGCCTTTAACCCCAATTGATATCCCTAATAAGAAATCCAGAAATCCTTATCCCTAAATTTGCAACTCCTCCTATTCAGAAATCTTTAAGATTTTAGAAATCTTAAACCAAAATGAAAAAAAACTAAAAAAAGATCTAAACATTCAGATCATATAACAATAGAATAAATTGTAAAACAGAGGCCAAGTAAACTAAATTAAATAGTGAAAAAATAACATAAGTGTTTGGCCAAAGTCCAGCCCACCTGAAAAAGGTTAAGCCCGAGTTTGGGCTGATCATTCTTTTATTCAAACAATGTCTTATACTTACTACCTAAAGCAATTGTTTTTATCTTATTCAAGTTAGGCCAAGGTTTGGGCTTTCTATCACTAAATCCAAGCCCGGCCGGCTCGTGTTTCAACATTTCAGGCTCAAGCTAGTTTTGAATCTAGATCCTATAAGGGATTTCAATTGAGCAATCAATTACCAAATTGAACCTCAATTTCCAAATCAAATTGAAATCGAGCACGTTCTCTTTTTTTTTGCACTTTCATTTAAAGATTTACGTATTGAAAAAATAAAGACTATAAATTATAAATTAAATATTTATTCAATAAAGAATAGAGGAATGCTTTAGTTAATCACAACTGTGAACTAAAGATCCACCACCTAATCACAATTTTATCATGTGTTCAACTGAAAGGTGGTATCCACGTCTATTGAAATGAAATTCTAATATATGTCATTAGAGTCGTTGAAATTGATCTGAATTGTTCAGATTAGAATTATGTGGGACCCAAGATAGATTCCCCAAGACTTGAAGGTTTAAATATAATAGTTATAAACAGAGAGCCAAACTTGTATACATAACCACCTCTAAATCTAGAGAAACACCTTATAGGCATGAGAGAAAGAATCTCCCTAATTAATAGGAGGAGATAACTGTAGAGAGAAATTGAGAGTTCAATCGTGCAATCAATTGCTAAATTGAACCTCATATATATAAGAGCAAATTAGCGAAAGGTCCCTCATAGAGGTCTTATAAGGCCTCCAGTCCATTAACTTTTCCTCTAAGGCTTGTAGTCCACGCAGCTTAGACATATTTTGGCGAGAGGTCCCCATATACGCCATCTTATAGCGAGAGGTCCCTCGATACGCCACCTCATATATTTTCATGACCGAGTTGCCATTTCAACTGATTAGGCATAAAATTTTAAATTTTTAAATTTTAAATCTTCCATTCTCCCTCTTCTTCTTCTTCAATCCAAACATGGATAGAACCTAAAAAAGCACCCTTTCCTTCTTCTTCAAGTTACAGGTTTAGTAATAGAACCCTTTATTCTTCTGTCTGCTACAGCTGATTTGACTGCGCCGTCGCTGCTGACTCGTCGTCGCCGGAGAAGGTTTTATTTCCCGACCAACTTCAACTGAGTCGAAAGAGGGGGAAATCCATCTATCATCTATTCCCAACACCTACTGGCTGTAGACCACAAATCCATCTATCATCGACCAAGTCATCAGAAGAAAGGAAAAGAAAAAAAAAATGGAGCGAGACCCACTCGATCTCTGTAAAATTTCCATATCAACTTAACCTCTACTACACCATCATGAAGATCGATCTAACACTACATCTATTCATATCTTTCTCTCACATGTAACCTTCTAGCCACATCACCGTTCTATCTCCCATCATCACCTTCATCATGTCAACAACCCCATCTTTACCTCTTCATCATGCCCCCATCCTATTTGTTCCAACACTCCCTTCATCTTCTTTAGACGACTTCATGGTCTGGGCCACAGCCGATCGTGTGTCCCGTTTCTGCGCTTGGGACACTTACACCAACAGAGAAGACGCTCTCAACTACCTCAAAGAGAAAATCCTCCCCCATCCATGGATCCGAGCCATATGCATCGACGGCCGTCGATCGGAGCCATCTCAATCGTACCTGGGTCCCTTAGCGATCGATGCAGAGGTGAACTGAGGTGAACACACAGAGAGAGCGGCGTACCTGGTTTGCAGCTGCCACTCGCCCGTTGTGTCTCGTCGCTGCCACTCTTGCCTGCTCGCCATCGCCCCGACACCCGTTTCACCATCTCCATTCTCCACTCTTCAATGTCAAATCAGTGAAAGAAGCCAAAGGCCTCGACTTTCAACCCTTTCTGTTCTTCCCGGATCAGAAGTATTTATTCTGAGCCGCCGATCACGGATTCGATTTCATCGACTGAAACCTCGTGGCCAATAATCTAAAGCGTTCGGAGATCCAAGACTGATTCGAAGATGCGGCGCACGGAATCTTCGTCTTGGGATAAAAGGGAAGGTAGATCGATCTCAGAAGGATTCCGGATTGCAGACAGAGTAGAGGATCTGTGTTCGTTGTTTTTTGCTCTGTTTTTATCTTTTGTCAAATTCCGTGGAGGACTGACATCTCCCCAGTGATCGCTTTTGGCTCTGTTTATCTCTTTTGTCAAATTTATTTAAGTTTTTATTAAATTTATCTGAGTTTTGTTAAAATTAATCTGTTTTCTGTCATATTTATCTAAGTGTTGTTCAAATTTATCTGTTTTCTGTCATATTTCTTTGTATTTTTGGTAAATTTATCTGAATTTTTTTCAAAATTTATCTGAGTTTTTGGTAAGTTTATCTGAGTTTTGTTCAAATTTATCCGAGTTTTTGTCAAATTTATCTGAGTGTTGTTCAAATTTATCTGTTTTCTGTCATATTTCTTTGTATCTTTGGTAAATTTATCTGAGTTTTTTTCAAAATTTATCTAAGTTTTTTAGCAAATTTATTTACGTTTTTTGAAATCTATACGCGTTTTTTAAATTTATTTGCGTCTTTTGAAATTTATTTGTATCTTTTCAAATTTAGTGCGTTTTTTGAAATTATTGCATTTTTTAAAATTTATTTTCGTTATTTTAAATTTATTTTCATTTTTTGAAATTTTCTTTGGATCTTTTGAGATTTATTTGAGTCTTTTGAAATTTATTTATATTTTCTAAAATTTATTTAGAAATTTTGAAATTTATTTATGTCTTTTTAAAGTTATTTTTGTTATTTGATTATATATTGCTTTTTCTTAAACTTCTTGTATTTTTCGAAATTATTTCATTTTTTAAAATTTATTTTCGTTATTTTGAAATTTATTTGTGCGTTTTTAGAATTTATTTGAAAATCTGGGAATTCCATTAATCATGGGCAATTAAATATTAGTTAGCCATTATTAATGGGATATCCCACCAATCATGGGTTATGATTTAAAGAAAGGGTAAATTAGACATTTTAGGTAATTAAAAGTGTGGGAGGACCTTTGGCTCTATGACTTTTTTTTGTGGACCGTTTGCAACAAAGTGATACTTTGAGGGACCTCCGGCCGAAGCCCCCTATATATAAACTAGCAACAAAGGCTCCTGCTAAGCCCGTGCCCAAAAATAGAAATGTATTAAATTTGAAGGTTTTTTTGATTTATTAAATATGAAAAATAATTCTAAAAGAAATAAATCTATTATCTATCATTCTTAGAATATGTTCTTTAAATTCTTTAAATTTGATAAGAATACAATTTACATTTGCCCATTTAATAAGAAACCATTTATCAATGGGGCCCACATTGATAATAGTAGCTACACATAAATCCACCACGGTAACAAACTCATAAAAGCCTATTCATTTGCCCAAAAGAAATTGTGTTGTCCTTGGGATTTGGGTTAAATCTGTTGCCTAAAATGTTTAAGAAAATTCAATACAAATGACTTAATTATTTCACTAACAGGCTTATGCTAGGCAAGATTTGCTTCTGCCCACCTATATTGGTTTAAGCTCCGTTTCCTTTATCAGGAAATCCCTTTTTAATACTTGATTCAATATATATTAGTTTTTTTTTTCAAAAATAAAAAATAATATCATGGACATTGAACGCCACTTCATATACAAAGGATTGATGAGAACGATCTTTGGTGCTTGGTAAATTTGACTTTAAAGTTTTCAAAATTACTTGGATGCAAGAGAACTTTTAGTTCTTGGTTTAGATGGGCTCAAAGCTAGATAAGAGAAAATCTCTGTAATTGGGAGAATCTAATTCAAACTAATCCACACTACTTAGTTAAAGTTGAACCCAATTCGAACTAACATTCTAAATAAAATCGAAAATCTCTCTCTTCATCACTCTCAATGGGTCACCTATCAATGTGGGCCATGCTAAATCTATGGCCCATTATGATCAATCAAGGCCAAAATGTGGGTCACGCTAAATATATGACCTTATCATCAATAAAGTCCAGCCATATAGGATCATGTAACCTGTACATTGTCTCCCATTAAGATTCCAATAGTTTTGAATTTTAATGGATTATTAGTAAATCCTTGATTTTAGGGAATTTGCTAGTCTCCATCTCCAACTCAAACCTCATATCTCTCAATATAACACACAAACGACCAATCTCCATCCCTCCATCACTCTCCATCATCCTCCCTTCTCATCTTGGCCAGCCGTCTCTGCAACACCCCTCATCAACCTCATCACCTTACTCCATCACAAAGAGAGAGAGAGAGACAGAGAATGATCCTACATATCTGTAGGTGCAGAAAATAATGACCCACAATAACTGGGGAGCCTTAGAGGACTTATCCAATAATGGTGATGACTGGGTACCGTCCGAAAGCCTGAAAGAGAAGAACACACGGTCAGAGGACCCTGGCCTGGGCGGCGCAAGGCTCTCCGATGCCAAAGTCAGTGAAGGAACTGGGACAATGGAAGGAGAGAAAGAATAGAGGCAGAGTAACAGCTCTCGAGTGTATATGTTGCGTACCTTGCATGTGGAATGCAGTCCTTTTTATAGACGATTTGGAAGATATCTTGGATGATATCTTGGCATGGGTCTCATGATTCGACTGGGAAGTCATGATTAGCCCACGTTGCAATTAATGCGGTCCAATCCAGCCCACTCTGCATTAACTGCGCGTCGGATCAGCCCACGTCGCATTTAATGCGTGTCTTGTTGGGCCAGATCGTGTTGGACGCCTTTGGCGGTAGGGGTACCATCGGATTCTGCCCTCGGGCCCTGTCCTGATGTGGCCTCAGCCGCTGGATGCCGCCATGTCAGTGATCTGGCGAAGATTGTGAGCGGCTGGATGTCGCATCTGTCTCGCTAGCTCGCGCCCCTACTCCTCCACGCGCTTGATGACGTGAGAGGGGATGAGGGCGCAAGTGGAGGCTCTTTCTTACTTCGGCTCCTGTCCCGGATCTTTCAGCCGAGGTGGAGCTCTCTGCCGAGATGGGCACACGAGGTGGCCGAGCTAGGCGCTAGTGGCCCGGAGCTGCCTGACTTCGGCCGGACCTCCTGTCCTGGCAGCCGGGGTGAGCCTGGTGCCTCATGGATGGCATGCGGATGGCACGTGAGAGTGCTTAGACTCATCTGATGGCTGTGATTAGCGTAATCCTGTGGCTCTGGAAATCCCCCCACACAATTGCCCCCTAGCTTTTGACCTCTTTAGGCGCCCTGGCCTTTAGTGGTCGAAAGCTAGAAGACTCGTCTGGGGATGCGACGGTCATTGCCTGGTGTCGCTTCAACTGTCCTGAAGCAATGAATGCTCCGTCCTGTCCGTACTGGGAAGCGAGTCGACGGTTACACGCGTCGCCTTTTCACTGATTGTGCTGTCTTATTGATGGAATGGGCGCAGATCGCGAGATCCGCCCTTTCGAATTTCGAAAGCAGCGCGCGCCGAGGGTTTGTTTTCCATAAAGAGGGTCGTTTCCTTCCCTTCTTGTTTCTGATTTCTCTTCGCCTTCACCTTCATCTGTGATTTCTGCTTTGCTGCTCGAGATTTCTTTTAGCGAGGACGACCATAGGGCGTGTCTGGATCTGTACTCGAGTCGCCCCTTTTGTCTCTGTAAGTTGCTTCGCGCCTCTGTGTAGCTTTTTCTTAGGGTTTCGCAACCTTTAGGGTTTATCTTTTGCTGTCCCCTTCTTTAGACATGGGCACCCCTAGGTTCAATCTAGATACCGAAGAGGGAATAGCTAGATTTAGGGCCGCTTTTGATATTCCGGAGCGAGTCTTACTCAAGCCGGCGGACTCCGTCGACTATGCCACGATGCGCTGGTCCGGCGGCTGGATGCCGTTCCCTCTGATCTCCGTGATCGAGGGTGGGGTCAGATTTCCCCTGCACCCTCTACTTAGAGCTTGCCTCAGTACCTGGTCCCTTACCCCGTGCCAGCTGATGCCCAATGGCTATAAGGTCATCATGGGCACGGCGAAGCTGAATGAGATTCTGGGGACCGACCTAGGTGTCCATGATATCGAGGACACTTACGATATCTGCAAGGCCGGGGAAGGGAAATATTATCTCCGGGTGAAGCCGCAGCGAAGAGGCTTCGTCCTGGCCTTGGAAGATTCAAGTAAGAATGCCGAAGAAGCCTTCTTATGCATTTCGGGGGACTGGGAGTTCGGCGCTGGCGAAAGTAGGAGGTTATCGGTTCCGCGCCGCCCCGGGACAGTCCCAAGTAAACATCGCTCCTTTTCACTCATCTTCTTTGCTTGGTTTCGACGATGCCGAGCTGACTATTCTATTATTTGTTATGCAGAGGCAGGTGCGAGACGACGCCGAGCTGCGAGTGAGGGCTGGAGGAGGAACCCCGACGACATCAACAAGGTTGAGAGGTACAAGGGGCACGAGACTAGGTCAGCTTGGA
This sequence comes from Litsea cubeba, assembly GCA_012931725.1. Classification (NCBI taxonomy): domain Eukaryota; kingdom Viridiplantae; phylum Streptophyta; class Magnoliopsida; order Laurales; family Lauraceae; genus Litsea; species Litsea cubeba. Next base: position 15,104,174 of record CM022950.1, on the reverse strand, counting down.
AGCTGCTCGGATACACGCTGAGATACCGCGGCCACTACCAGAGGACCGGGGTACCCGAGGTGGACGAAGCGCACCCTGATCGTCCAACCGTCTCCCTTGCTGTACCTGCCGGGATCCCCTTGAACGATCCTGCCGCTAGACGAGCTGCGTCTGGGTCCGAGGCGTCCACTTCCAGTTCGGAGCCGCCGAACCTGAGGCAGATAGTGGACGCTTACTCTTCTGATCAGGAAGAAGATATGGCGGGAAGGTCGAGGGAGCCAGTCATCAAGGACATAGCGGCCAAGTTCAGGCGGGGGTCTTCTTCCTCTGCGACGCCATCTTCTGCCAGCACCCGAGCAGCTTTGAGCTCGGGAGGTGCTGGCGACACTTCCGCTCCTGCTCCTGCTCCTGCTCCGGCTCCTGCCTCGAATGCGGGAGTTCGGCGACGTTCGCCGGAGCGCCCGAGGGAGGGGTCCCCGCCCAGGAAGAAGTCCAAGGCGGGGGAGAAGGACCTGGGGGCCGAACAGCCTCCGAAGGGCAAAATCCCTGCGCGGGCCCCCGGAGCCAAGGCCCCAACTGAAAAGAGTGCACCGGCTGAGAAGAGTGCACCAGCTGAGAAGAGCGTGCCGGCAGGCAGGCCGTCCGGCGGGACGACTCGCGAGCACACCACCTCGGCGGGGCAAGGATCCGGGTCGTCCTCCAAACCCCGAACTGCCCAAGCGCCATGGAGGCCGAGGATGGAAACGCAGCCCGGTAAGCCTCTGAACGTCGAGGATCGGCTGCTGGGGAACACCGACGTCATCGGGGCTTTCGCCAAGGTCTGCGCTCTGCCGCGGGATATGGAGACGCACGAGAGGTTCGATAACGAGAGCCTGATGGTCTCGGCGATTCAGGCTAACCTCCTGGTAAGTGCTTCCAGTGTTTTCCTTCCAAGTGATTTGGCTCGACTGCCCTAGCTTGACCCATCTTTCTCCATTTGCAGAACGTGCAGAGGCTCCTGACCGTGGTGGGGCGGAGTGATAGGAACGCTGCACGGGTCACTCAGCTGGAGTCCGAGAGGGACAAGCTGAAGAAGGAGCTGGAGGAGCTGCAGGCGGGAATGGAGGGGATGAAGAAGGCCAGCGCTGAGGAGGCTGCTCGGCTGGCGTCGGCTCTGGCTGGTGTCGCCGAACTTACGGCGAAGACCAACAAGCTGAAGGGCGAGGTCTGGGCAAGGAACAAGAAGACCGCCGAGCTGGAGTCGGAGCTGGCCAGATTAAAGGCTGAATCGACGGCTGAGGGGACGAGGCTGCGCGGGGAAGTGCTGGCTGGGCGAGCCGAAACAGCGAAATTGAAGACGGCGAACGCCGAGCTGGAAAAAGAGAAGGCCTCTCTTCTGTCCGAGGCCCAGTCCGCCTTCCAGGATGGGGTGGATCACGCCACTGAGCTATATGAGAAGCAGGTGGAGGAGATCACCGCCATCCTGTTCGAGGAAGGATGCCTGGCCGCACTGAGACGTGCGGGGGTCCCTGAAGATCACCCTATCTACCGGGACCTGCCGAAGTACTCGGACCCGGCTCCTGAGCCGAGCTCCGCTCCTGCAGCTGAAAGTGCCCCAGTTGAAGCTCCTGCAGTCGCTCCTGCTGCTGACGACGCTCCCGTTGCCCCGGTCTCGAGCGATGCTTCGGCCGCGCCTCAAGGTCGCGGTTTCGGCCGAAGCTGCTGGTTCGGCAGATATGGTGATCGACCTGGTGGAGTCGCCGAAACCACAGTAGCTTGTAATATTTTTGCTTTCTGCCTTGTAATACTTCTCTATTATCAATGAAAAACGGGCTCCTTTACTTGAATGTTTCCTCTCTTTTGTTTTTGGATGTGACATTGAATAGCATTGAATGCCTTTACTGCGACGCATGACCATCGAGGTAGAGAGAGTCACACGGTCTTCATAGCTGTCTGTGCCGATTCTCCGTATTCTGGAGATCATAAATAGCAGTAAACATGGTGTTACTGCCGACGAGGGAAACGGGCGGACGTCTCCACATGGCGCCCTAGGGATCGCTGGTCACCAGTCGTGCACCCCAAATAATGCGTGGGAGACTTCGCCCCTTAACTTCCTTCGGAGATTGAGCCCTTCTTCCTCCTATAAGTAGGGGCGATAGGCTCGCCATGGGCGATGAAAAGAACAGAATGTAGGATAGTTTAAATCACGTAGACATAGGAGCCATGCCCAGCGGGTGTTCAGAAGCAGTCGATCCGGGGGGGAACCCCTGCGCCTGCGGGTGGCTTTCTCCAAGGGGGGAAGCCCATCGTGGTCTGCGCGCTCTCTGAAGGAACTCCCCGTGGACCACGCGCTCTCTGAACGCGGGTTCATGGCCGACCGTCCCTGGTCAGGTTGCAGGGGAATCCTCTGCAACTGCGGGATGGTCGGGTCCTGGGTGTCTGCCGATCCTGCAGGGTCCTGGGTCGCATCGAGCTCCCTGCGAGCCCCTGCGAGCCCCTTGCGCCGTGTCAGGATGGTAAGACTAAGGGTGGAGTTGAGGCCCGCTGGACCTGGGGGCTCTTCAAACTTTGGTCTCGCTGACCGGAGGGTGTTGAAGAGCTCGGCGAGGTCCAGGGCCTCCGGACTGGAGGGGCTCTGCAATCGCTTTGGTCTGACCAGCCAAAGTGTATTATAGAGCTCGGTGAAATTCAGGATCACTCAGAACCTCCAGTCCATGATCCGGCATCTTGAAGTCTGCAGCCCGAAGAGTCAGTGAAGATCAGAGTCTCCCAGCTTTTCTTTATTTTCTGCTTTTAGAGGACTGCGATCCTCCTTTCTGTATTTTTCTTTCATGTTCTGTAACTCTTGTAATAAAGCAGTTTACAATGAATAAAAAGGAAGAACTTTGTGATCACTCAAAACTGTGTGCAGCGCCTTTGCGTCCTCTTTTACTTTCCATGTACTGTTCTGGAACACATAAGTGTTTTTGTGCTGCTTTTCTGTGTTTGAGTGCTGGCCCAGCTCTTTCTTTCTGAGATACTGACCTTGGCCGAAATGGCTGGCTCTGGAAACTGACCATGGCCGAGATGATCTGCTTGCGCCGAGATGGGTTTATCATTTCTGAGATACTGACCTCGGCTATGAGAGCATGAGTTCGGCACGGTCTTTGGGAGGTGTATAAACCCGGACTTTAGGAAACGGCCGAGTGTCCGAACTCCAGACCATTTCCAGGGCGGTAGACCCTTGTAGAGTGGGATAAATCCCTGAGTTTAGGAATTCGGCCGAGTGTTCGAACTCGAGGCCTCCTTCCAGGGCTACGAACCCTTGTAGAATGGGATAAATCCCTGAGTTTAGGAATTCGGCCGAGTGTTCGAACTCGAGGCCTCCTTCCAGGGCTACGAACCCTTGTAGAATGGGATAAATCCCTGAGTTTAGGAATTCGGCCGAGTGTTCGAACTCGAGGCCTCCTTCCAGGGCTACGAACCCTTATAGAATGGGATAAATCCCTGAGTTTAGGAATTCGGCCGAGTGTTCGAACTCGAGGCCTCCTTCCAGTGCTACGAACCCTTGTAGAATGGGATAAATCCCTGAGTTTAGGAATTCGGCCGAGTGTTCGAACTCGAGGCCTCCTTCCAGGGCTACGAACCCTTGTAGAATGGGATAAATCCCTGAGTTTAGGAATTCGGCCGAGTGTTCGAACTCGAGGCCTCCTTCCAGGGCTACGAACCCTTGTAGTTGCCGGAGTCAGTGAAAGACGATAGATTGAAGACAAGGTGAAAAGCTGCTTTCATTGATTCAGGATTCATTACATCTTTAGAAATAGAATTTCTTTAGGTGGGATGCATTCCACGGTCTCGGCAGCGGCTTGCCTTCTAAGTCTTCGAGCTTGTAGGCCGATTTCCCTGCTAGTGAGACCACCCTGAACGGGCCATGCCAGTTCGGAGCCAGCTTCCCTTCGTTTGGTTCTTTGTCAGCTGGCAGGGCCTTCTTTAGAACTAGCTCTCCCACGGAGAATCTTCTTTCTCTGACGTTTTGATTGTATGCTCTTGCTAACCGCTGCTGATAATCGGTCAGTCGCAGGGCTGCTGCTTCTCGTCGCTCGTCTGCCAGCTCCAGCTCCATCGCCAGGTTTGTGTCGTTTCGGCCTTGGTCGACCAGCTCTGTCCTCAGGGTGGAAGGCCGATCTCTAAAGGAATGACGTCCTCCATCCCGTAGGCCAGAGAGAAAGGTGTTGCCGAGGTGGATCTCCTTGGAGTCGTTCTGTATGCCCATAGCACGCTCGGAAGCTCCTCTGTCCATCTTCCCTTTGCCTTGTCCAGTCGCTTCTTCAGACCGTCCAGGATCACTTTGTTAGAGATTTCTGCCTGGCCATTACTCTGTGGATATGCCGGGGTGGAGTAATGGTTCCTGATACCGTGCTCTTGGCAGAAGTCTTTGAAGGATTTGGAGTAGAACTGAGTCCCGTTGTCCGAAATCAGAGTCCGGGGGATGCCGAACCTCGTTAGGATGTTTTTCCAAACGAAGTTCCTGGAGTCCCTGTCCGTGATCGATGACAACGGTTCAGCTTCTATCCACTTTGTGAAGTAGTCTGTGGCGACTATCAACCATCTCTTGTTTCCTGGAGCTCGGTGAAGAGGCCCCACAATGTCCAGGCCCCATTGAGCGAAGGGCCATGGGCTAGTGAGGGGACTCAGATCTTGTGCTGGCTGGTGGAGAGAGTGGGAGAACTTCTGGCACTTCTCGCACTTCTTGGCGTACACTTGCGCGTCCTTCTGCATGTAGGGCCACCAGTAACCCTGGCTTATTGCTCTGTAAGCCAGGGATCGGCCTCCTATGTGACTGCCGCAGATTCCTTCGTGGATCTCATACAGGAAGTCGTCCACGTTGCTCGGATGGACGCACTGGAGGTATGGACCTGTGAAGGATTTCCTGTAGAGTTTGCCTTCGGGAGAGAGCCAGAATCGAGCTGCCTTGAGTCTGATCCGGTGAGCTTCAGCCTTGTCCTCGGGGAGTCGGTCATCCTTCAAGTAGTCGACGATTGGATCCATCCAGCTTGGGCCGAGATCAGCACAGAGGACAAGCCGAGATGAATGGAGTTCTAAGCTTGACCTTGATACTGACCCAACCTCGATGGTCCTTTTCTTCCCAGCTTCGACGGCGGAGGCCAGGTTTGCAAGCGCATCTGCGTGCGTGTTGGTATCTCGGGATATTTGCCTGACCTCGGCTTTCTGGAAATGAGACAGCAGTTTTTTCGCAAGGGCTAAGTAGGCCGCCATCCTGTCGTCCCTGGCCTGGTAGTCTCCGGCGAGCTGGCTCGTTACCAGTTGGGAATCGCTGAAGATCACCAGTTGTCGGGCTCTGAGGATTTGGGCGCTGTTCAACCCTGCTATCAGCGCTTCATATTCTGCCTCATTGTTTGTTGCTTTGAAGTCGAGGGTGAAAGCCTGCTCTATGACCAGACCCTCTGGCGACTGGAGGACTATGCCGGCACCAGCTCTCTTGGAGGTGGATGACCCGTCGACAAAGATTTTCCATGCCGAGGTGCGAGGCTGCTCGACCTCAGTCAGCTCTGGTTCGTGCCCATTGCCCCCCAGTGCCGTTCCGGGCTGGGTCGGAGCCGAATTGGGCGAGACGAACTCAACGATGAAGTCTGCCAGGATTTGGGCTTTGATCGCAGTTCGGGGACGGTACTGTATATCATACTGCCCCAATTCAACTGCCCACTTTGATATTCGCCCTGAAAAGTCAGCCTTTTTGAACACTGAACGAAGGGGATGCTCCGTGATCACCACAATGGTGTGGGATTGGAAATAATGGGAGAGCTTGCGAGAGGCGCTGACGAGGGCCAGCGCAAGCTTCTCCAATAGGAGGTATCTGGTCTCGGCATCAAGCAGGGTCTTGCTCGTATAATAAATTGGTTTTTGAATTCCCTCGTCCTCCCGGATGAGGACGGAGCTCACTGCGTTATCTGAGACCGCAAGATATAAATACAAAATCTCCCCCCGAGTCGGGGTGGAGAGTAAGGGTGGTGACATCAAATAAGTTTTGAGTGCGGCCAATGCCTGGTCGCACTCAGGGGTCCACTGGAACTTCAAAATTTTCTTTAAAAGCTGAAAGAAAGGCCTGCACTTATCTGATGACCGGCTGATGAAGCGGTTGAGTGCTGTAGCCATTCCTGTGAGCTTCTGAACTTCCTTCGTGGTAGAGGGGCTCTGAATGCTCTGGATCGCGGTGATCTGGTCCGGATTAGCCTCTATCCCCCTCCGCGTTACCAAGCTGCCGAGGAACTTGCCAGAGGCTACGCCGAAGGCGCACTTGGAAGCGTTTAGCTTGAGCTTGTATGCGCGGAGGATGTCGAAGATTTGGCCGAGATCCGCCAGATGATCGCCGGAGTGCAATGATTTGACGACCATGTCGTCGATGTATACCTCTACCGTTCGGCCGAGCTGAGCATGGAACATTTTTGTGACGAGGCGCTGATAGGTCGCCCCCGCGTTCTTTAGCCCGAAGGGCATCACCTTGTAGCAGTAAGTGCCGCGGGGGGTTATGAATGACGTCTTCTCCTCATCAGGCTCGTAGAGCGGGATCTGGTGGTAGCCTCTGTAGGCGTCGAGGAAGCTCATTCGGTCGTGACCGGCGGTGGCGTCGATCAGTTGGTCAATCTTTGGAAGGGGGAAACTATCTTTAGGGCAGGCCCTGTTCAAGTCCGTGAAGTCCACGCACACCCTCCACTTACCAGTTTTCTTCTTGACCACCACCGTGTTGGCCAGCCATACAGGGTACTGGACTTCCCGGATGGCTCCTGCCTTTAGCAGGTTGTCGATCTCTTCGACGACCGCATCTGTCTGCTGCAGCCCTGTCCTACGGGCCCTCTGCACTACCGGCTTATGGTCGGGGTCCACATTCAGCTTGTGGCACATGACCTCAGGGTCGACCCCAGGCATTTCGCTCGGGCTCCAAGCGAAGACGTCGACGTTCTGCATCAGGAACCGTGAGAGTTCGGCCCTTTCTTCGTCTGGTAGCTGGGTGCCAACCAGGAAGAACCTGTCTGGGTCTGCCGGGCTCAGCCTGACCTCGGCCAGGTCTTCGATGCTCTTCTTCTCGGGATCACGGCCGATTTCATCTAGGCCTTTTTCGAACTCGGCGAGGTTGACGCGCTCTGGCTCCTTCACTGCTGGGACTGCGGCCTGGTTTTGACGCTAAGGTTTTGTTTGACCCTGGCTCTACTCACTCATTCCTATCTCCAAAATTTGCTATGTTGATTGATATGCATGCTAGAGAGTTGAGTTTCATTTTGACTGTGACTACCCCTTTAGGTAAGGAAGTTGTTTGTAGAACTTTTTACCCTAGTTGTCCAGTCATGATAGGAGAAGTAGTATTACCGGCAGATCTCATTTTATTAGAGATGCAGGATTTTGATGTCATCCTAGGGATGGATTGGTTAGCAGGATACCATGCTACGATGGATTGTTTCCATAAAACCCTAACTTTTAAGTTAGAGGAGACCCAAGCAGGGGTGTTGTTTCAGGGAGAGAGGAGTAGTTCTGGTGCAGGGTTTATTTCAGCGTTGAAGGCTGATAGGCTTCTAAAAAGTGGTTGTGAGGGTTATTTGGCGTTTATCACGGAGGATAAACGGTCCCAAGGGGTGGAGGAGATCCCAATTGTTTGTGAATTTCCAGATGTTTTCCCGGAGGAGATACCAGGATTGCCACCCATTAGAGAGATAGACTTCACTATTGAGTTGTTACCGGGGACTGCTCCGATATCTATCGCACCTTACAGAATGGCCCCGGCAGAATTGGGAGAGTTGAAGATGCAATTGCAAGAACTTTTGAACAAAGGTTTCGTGAGACCTAGTGTGTCACCGTGGGGAGCACCAGTTTTATTTGTGAAGAAGAAGGATGGTTCCATGAGAATGTGCATTGACTATAGAAGATTGAACCAAGTGACCATCAAAAACAAATATCCATTGCCAAGGATAGATGAATTGTTTGATCAGTTGCAAGGAGCTGCTTATTTTTCGAAGATTGATTTGAGGTCAGGCTACCATCAGTTGAGAGTTAGAGACTCAGATGTACCAAAAACAGCCTTTCGGACAAGATATGGACACTATGAGAATCTAGTGATGCCATTTGGTTTGACTAATGCACCGGCAGTTTTCATGGCATTGATGAACAAAATATTTGCGGAGTATTTGGATCAGTTTACAATGGTGTTTATTGATGATATTTTAGTGTATTCCAAGACCAAAAAAGAGCACGAAGAACATTTGAGGATAGCACTCCAGCTTTTGAGGGAGAATCGGTTGTTTGCAAAACTTAGTAAGTGTGAATTTTGGTTGGACCAAGTCACATTTTTGGGTCATATCATCTCCAAAGAAGGATTATCAGTGGACCCGTCCAAGATTGAGGCAGTCATGAATTGGGATAGACCAAAGAATGCATCAGAAATCAGGAGTTTTCTTGGATTGGCAGGATATTATCGGAGGTTCGTACAAGGATTTTCGTCGATTGCGTCACCTTTGACGAAGTTGACAAGGAAGAATGCACCATATGTTTGGACGGACAAGTGTGAGGCTAGTTTCCAAGAGCTGAAGAAGAGATTGACTACAGCTCCAGTCCTTACTTTGCCATCTGGGAGCGGCGGTTTTATCATTTTTACCGATGCTTCTAATGTTGGGCTTGGATACGTGCTAATGCAAGATGGGAAGGTAGTTGCATATGGGTCACGGCAGTTGAAAGATCATGAGAAGAACTATGCAACACATGATCTCGAGTTTGGCCGCAGTTGTTTTAGCTTTGAAGATGTGGAGACACTACCTCTATGGAGAGAAGTTTGAGGTTCACTCCGATCATCGTAGTCTACAGTACTTGTTTTCTCAGAAGGAGTTGAACATGAGGCAAAGGAGATGGATGGAATATATTAAAGACTATGATTTTCCAATCAAGTATCACCCGGGGAAAGCGAATGTAGTTGCAGATGCCTTGAGTAGAAAGTCCGTGAGCATGGCGAGTCTTCGGGGAACTTATGTTGTACAACAGTTAGAAGAGATGAGAGTAGATTTTCAGCCACTGAGAGAGGGTGTCATGTTAGCAAACATGTCAGTGTCAGAACCTTCTTTCATTCAGAAGATCAAAGAGAATCAGTTGCAAGACCCAGAGTTGGCTAAGATCTTTGAACACTTAGCAGATCGTCCGGATTTTCGTGTTGTAGATGGAGTTTTGTACTACCGAGACCGTCTGTGTGTGCCTAACTTGGAGGACTTGAGGAATGATATCATGTCTGAGGCTCACAATACCAAGTATTCCATACACCCGGGCAGTACGAAAATGTATCAGAATTTGAAGGGCAGATTTTGGTGGAATAACATGAAAAGAGAGATAGCAGCTTTCGTCTCTCGTTGTATGACATGTCAGTTGATCAAGGCAGAACATCAGAAGCCTCCAGGTTTACTACGACCACTAGAGATTCCGGAATGGAAATGGGAGCACATTACCATGGACTTCATATCGGGTTTACCAAAGACTAGTAAGGGCAATGATGCTATTTGGGTCATTGTGGACCGTCTCACCAAGTCAGCTCATTTCCTACCGATGAAGACTGGAAAGAAGATGCATATGTTACCTTTGGCACAGTTGTTTGTCACAGAAATTGTCAGTCGTCATGGACAGCCAGTTTCCATCACATCCGATAGAGACAGCAGATTTGTCTCAAGATTCTGGAAGACATTGCATGAGTCTATGGGTACGAAGTTACAGTTCAGCACAGCCTATCACCCACAAACCGATGGTCAGTCAGAAAGGACAATTCAGACACTTGAGGATATGCTTCGAGCTTGTGTGTTAGATTTCAAGACTCAGTGGGATGAAGCCTTACCGTTGTGTGAGTTCGCTTACAACAACAGTTTCCACTCGAGTATCGGTATGGCACCTTTTGAGGCCTTGTATGGCAGAAGGTGTAGGACACCTGTTTGTTGGGAAGAAGTTGGTACTCGCAGTTTCCATGGACCGACCATTGTTAGTGAGACAAGTGACAAGGTCAAGTTGATCCAAGAACGTCTGAAAGTGGCTCAGAGTAGACAGAAGAGTTATGCAGACTCTCACAGAAGGGATTTACAGTTCAAAGAAGGAGATAAGGTTTTCTTGAAAGTGTCACCTACTCGTGGAACTTTGAGGTTTGGACAGAAGGGCAAATTATCTAGGAGATACATTGGACCGTATGACATTGTGAGTAGGATTGGTGATGTGGCTTACAGGTTAGCCTTACCGCCTGAGCTCTCTGGCGTACACAATGTTTTTCATGTGTCTATGTTGAAGAAGTACGTTCCTGACAGACTACACATACTCCGTTATGAGCCGTTGGAAATCCGAGAAGATGCGACATATGTTGAGAAGCCTAAGCAGATCATTGACACCAAGGAACAAGAATTGAGAACTCGGACTATTCAGTGGGTCAAGGTACTTTGGGAGAATCATGGACCGGAAGAAGCGACTTGAGAATTACGGGATCAAGTTCAGAAGAAGTACCCACATCTCCTACCGGAGGTGAGTTTTAATTTCCATTTGGAGGACCAAATGTCCTAAGGGGTGGAGGATGTAAGACCCCGACCCGAGAGACCCCGTTTAGAGTTGATTAAGTTGTGTTTTAGTTTTAAGCGTGTTTAGTAGTTTTGGATTAGTTGTGGATTAGAATAGCTCTTATAAAAGCTTTGGGGAATTTGGAGAGCCTTTTTAATTGTGGGACCCTTTGGGGGTTCTTATTACGAATTGTGTGAGATTGGGGGTTTACCGATGATTTCCAAGAATCGTGTTTTTAACCCCATTGTACTTATCTTATTAATCCCTACAACTTTCATGTTGACATCGTTTTCATTCGAGGACCTTAAACCCGATTTTTCACTAATTGAGGGCAAAATGGTCTTTTTACCCAAAATCTGGACACCGATTTCAATGTCACCAAAATGTGCAAAATATATACTTTTTGGAAACTAGAAATTTTGCCGATCAACTTTGTCTTCTTCGTCGAATTCGTTTGAAGCCCCGAAAACCATGTTTTGAGCCCGAGTAGTTCTTTAAGTTGTGGGCCCCACTCCCACTTACTATATATAGAAAGCTTCTTCTTCTTTTTCCCATTTCTGGCAAAAACCCTAGAGGAGAAGAGAAATCCCAGCCCTAAGGGTTTTCCCTTACCTTTTCTTGCTTCTTCATCTTCAATCCCCCACTAAACTAGTGCTAATGGAAAATTAGTTGCTATAATCTTCTTCCTCATCTCAAGGGCTTCATCTTGACACCATTTTTGAAGAAAACCGCCCACTCCAAAACTTGCTTTGGACAACACCTTGCTTTTTGAAGAACTTCCTTGTAAGTAATCTTCCTAAAAGTTTTATAATCTTGTTTGTTTAGCCCTAGGGTAGCTCTATTTCAATTATTGGAAAATTCCGTCTTGTTTTACTTGGATTTTGTTGATCTAGGGTTTGGATTTGGGGGTTTTGTGTATAGGTGTTTGATTGGGGGCCTAAGAGGTGATTAGAGCTCGAATTGATTTGCAATTTGGACCCAAGGCAAGTGGATGAAATGATTCTCATGTGTTTTATCATGTTTTATGCAAAATCTTGATTTGTCTTCATTAATGGTTTTAATGATTTATCATGTTTGATGGTTTAGTCTTATTGATTTTGAATGATGATTTGATGAGATAATGAGGTCAAGGAATAGCCCAATTAATTGTGAAGATATGTATGGAAGAAGGGGAAAGAAAGGAAATGGATTGGAGTTGGACAAGAGAAGAATTCAACCAAATGGGTTGAAATTCGCTACAGGACCGATCGATCGCCCATCAGGTCCGATCGATCGGACTGTAAATAACTGAGAGGGTTCTCAGGACCGATCGATCGCCCATCAGGTCCTGATCGATCGGACTGTAAATAACTGAGAGGGTTCTCAGGACCGATCGATCGCCCATCAGGTCCGATCGATCGGACTGTAAATAACTGGAAGCAATTCAGGACCGATCGATCGGCCAGGGAGCCCGATCGATCGGACTGAAATGAGATGAACTGTAATTAAGAGAGTTGTGGGACTATTTTTCCAGATTCATTCCAAGCCCATACTCAAGTCCAATTCAGCTCTATCCCTTATCTTCTTATTTGAAGGCATTGAACCTATAAGAATGCATTTAAACCCATGGATGGATTGGGTAAATTACAAAGGGTTGTAGTGGGGAGGTATTATTTGGAGCCCCATTGTTATTTAGGGACTTGTAAGGCATTACGTAAAGTCCGGAGGAAGGGGAAACTCATCATGGAGATTCTATGAGATTTTCTAGATTGACCAACGTGTATAAGGACCCGGAATGTCCCTAACTCTTAAAGAGTACCAAAATTTCATCATAACCGACATACGGGACCCTATTCGCACTGATTCAATTCTAGAAACCCCATTGTTAGTCTGTGAAGGTATGGAAGACTATCTGTATTTGATTTTCAACCAAACTCCTATTTTGGGATTTCAAACCCACATGATATGACTAGACTGTTCTGAGAGTATTGAAAGTGTATTTAGCTTTTGCTAACCTGTATATGACCGACCAGATACGAATGTGTATTTGTGCCTATGAGCACCCCGTTTCTTTAATATGTACACGATTTGATTTATCGTATTTGACCTATGAGTCGGCACCACTGAGCTTGGACGACCTAGTTGGTTTGATCCACCGACTTGGGGTTCCTTCCCCTCCTGATAGTCAGCTGCAGTCTGGAATTTGCATAGTTTACCCGGTTCGCTACCGTGGTCCTGTATAGTATATATATATTATAGTATTTTATCGTTGTTCCTCCTCACCTCGTGTGACTGAGGCCAATGATCCTGTTTATCGTTGTTCCTCCTCACCTCGTGTGACTGAGGCCAATGATCCTGTTTATCGTTGTTCCTCCTCACCTCGTGTGACTGAGGCCAATGATCCTGTAGGGTATGTGCTCTCTTCACGTTAGTGAAGGGAGGATCTAGCTTTGTGTGGTTGCCATCTTGACAGTTTCCGAATCCTTGTTACCTTACATGATTTATTGCATATGTGCCTCTTTTAAAATGATATATCATCTTTTATGAAGTTCATTATTTACTCACAAGTTTTCTAAACTTTTGCAAAGTATTATCGTTTTATTATTACATATCTTTTCACCCACCTGCCAGACCGTCGTGTCTGATCCATTTATTTTGGTACTCAGGTCCCGAGCTTATTGTCGTTGAGGAGGAGAGGAGGCGGTCGGTGAACCGCAACGAGTGATTGAGTGGCAAGCCGATGATGTCATGTAGACATTCGGCCTTGCCTTGAGAACGATACACCTTGGGAATTATTACATCTTTATGTTAGGTTTCATTTGGTTGTACGGTCTTTGTTGACCGTTATTTTGGGGCATTAATCAACTGATATTTTGTAAATATACTTAACTTTACTTTTGGGGAAAATATGCTTGATCATTGCTCATCCTGATATCTTGTCATGTTAACCATAAATCAGTCTTGTATATGGATTTGAATGGCATTAGTATGGTTTGCTACACGCTTCCGCAATCTTGAAAATATGTTTGATATGGTTATATGTGAGATGATGTGTAAAGATAATCCTCACCGCGGAACCCTGTGGGAAATCACGTACACGGATAAATATTCTTTTAATTCCGTGTGCGGTTTAGCCAAAGAGATGCACGTGGCGCGGCATCACCCCAGCCACCGTCCCGACTCTCGGACTCGGATCCTTCCCCTTTCGGTCTGGGGTCGCGACACCCGCCTGGCTTCGGCGCGGGCCTGGGAGCTGCCCCGAGACGAGGGAGCGGGGGCTGAGGACGCCAGATGGATCACATTGATGATCTTCTCTGAATCCTCACTGTCTGGATCCTGGGCTGCGCTCTGGTGAACTCGGCCCTCGCTGCCGCCGGCATCTCCTGCCTTGACGAACTCTGGAATGTGGCCCTCCTCGGCCAGCTTCTCCAGGTACCACTGCAAAGACTTGCAGTCCTCGGTCCTGTGCCCGTTACCCCTGTGGAAGGAGCAGTAGAGCTTGCTCCGGCTGCCGGAGGTGGGCTCGTGCTTCAAGGGTAGTGATGGACCGCGCTCCTGCTCGGTTCCTACCGAGGTCGGCGGACGTGGGAGTCCGTCGGGTCCGACCCTTTCGTAACCGGGGGGCAGGGGCGTGCATCAACATTTCTTTTTTTGTGTGGGTGTGCCAGATTTTCTATTTTTACTTGGAATTGCAAGTGGTGATCCGGAGATCAACCTTCGCAAGTAAAAAGGAAATCAACTTCTTTCAAGTTTTCCATTGCACATATATTTAAGAAAAGAGACATTTTTCTTGGTTTGCCGTGAAAGGCGATTTTTTGGCATTTATAGCCGATTTTGGCGTTTATAGCCGATTTTGGCATTTATAGCCGATTTTTGGCGTTTATAGCCGATTTTGGCGTTTATAGCCGATTTACAATCCTTATCAACAATGAAAGACAAGAATTGTGATTTTTGTCTCTTTTGAAAAAATACAAACTACAATGAAAAGCAAGAAAAGGAGGATCTAACTTCTCAGGAGATTGTGGGGGACTCGTTTAGATTGACGGTCGCAAGCCATATGTGGGCTTCGCCATCATCCATGCAGATGAGAACAGAGGATGCTATTTGATTCACTTGGCTTGGCTATAACCTCGGGTTTTTAGAAGACAAAGACCAAAGGAAGGTCCTATGTCCAATAAAAAACCGAGTAGACGGACTGAAAAGCCACATCTAAGCCATTGGAGGCAGGAGGAGAAGGCAAGGACCTTGGGGGGGGGTACCCCCCAAGGGACTTTTGTCACCTTGTTGCGGTGGCCGGTGTAGAACTTCCGCAGAGTTTTCTCTCTTTTTCTTTTCTCTGGATTTCTGACTGCTGTCTGATGTTTGTTGTGTGTTTTTTCGATCTGGATTCCTTTGGAGTGCTCTCCTATTTATAGGCTCTTGGTAGCCATTTAGGAGAGCTTATGGGCTTTTAATGTCATTAAGCCACATAATGGGAGGAGTTACAAAATTGAATTGTTTATTTTGTAACTCCTTTTTCTTGGCTTCTGATTGGCCGGAGGAGATTGAGGGCATTTAATCGCCTTTAATCGCCATGATGGGAGGAGTTTCATGGGTTAAATGCCATGAATCTCTTGACTTGTAACTCCCAAATGCTTGCTTCTGATTGGGCCGTCCAAAGAAATGGATTAATGACTGTAATAAAGCTAGTCAATTAATCGCATTAAGTGGTCGCCGAGCAGCTGAAGAGTCGCGGGCCGTGCCATGTCTTTTGGAATTCTTCTGTCGATGATCATCGATGGATCTTCATGTAGATCGACATCAGATGACCATGTAATTTCAGGTGTTTGTTGCCAACAGCGGGTCGGTGCCATCTGTCCTGTCGATTTCTCGATCGGTCGGGTGGAAAGCACACTTTTTTTTGGTTGACCGGGTGGCGATCAATACTGTCTTTGATACTCTTGATGATTTACCCGTGTTTTGGACGGATATCAGAGGACTTGGTGTCTCAAAAGCATGAATTTTGGAAAGTACCAGAGGCTGGGCTTCTCGAATCGCGAAAAAACGGCGAAAACCGGGTTTCCGGGGCTTTCCGGCGACCCCGGGGTCCATGGTCGCCGGCGACCCTGGCCCAGGGTCGCAGGGGCCTGCGACCTTGGGCCAGGGTCGCAGGGGCCTGCGACCCTGGCCCAGGGTCGCAGGGGCCTGCGACCCTGGGGGGGTTTTCCCCTTTTTGGTCCCGTTTGCGTCCGTTTTTGCTCTTTTTTGATTCTTTTTTCTTCTGTACTTTTCTTTGACATTTTGATCATTTATTGGCCTGATTTCTTTGTAGGAAACCTGATGAGAATCCTTGCATTTTATTTTGCAAAGTTTCCAATTTCCTGAGAAAGCCGAAGACTTTGTCGCGCAGAGTTGCCGATTTCCCGTCAGAAGCTGAAACTGGGTCAAACGATGTCGGAATGACCTGAAATTTGGTGTGAAGCCTCTTGAGCAATAAATAAGACCAACCATAGGCTTTTGTTTGAGTTTCGAAGCCGTTTGGGGTCCTATCACCTGCAGACTTGCTTTTTGTCGCGATGAAGATGTCGCGGTTTGATGTGCGGTCAACCGATGTCCGATTGACTTGAAATTTGACAGGGAACCTATTGGAGTCATTTTAAGATGATCCATAGGTTCTGTCTTGGAAACCATGGTCCCGGAGAGCTTTACCGCCGAGAGGCTTAATTTGGCTGTCGGAGAAACGAAGTTAGGCCAAATGATCTTGAAATGGCTTGAAACTTCTTGTGTACTTCTCTTTTGGCTGTCTGGAAGAATCTTGCAGTTTTTGTTTGATTCTGACAAGATTTTATTTTTGGAAGCAGCATTGCCTATTTATGGCAGGTTGCGACTTCATGTAGCTCTTTGGATCTTGAAAAGGCAAAGTGACATTTTTGGTGTCAACAAATGCCCCCTCGAGGTACAGCGGCGAGTTGCTTAACTTTTGTAGTCGATGTGCCTCGAAGAGATTTTTTGAAGGAGAGCCTGTGACTTGACCAAGAGTCTTTGAGCAATCTTTCTTTTTGGTATTTGTAGCCTTTTGAGCTTCCAGGGGAATTTTATGGTAGTGAAAGGGATCACGTACCATCTCGAGGCAAAGTTTTGAAGATGACATCAGGGATGTGGATTTGGGTTTTGACCTTGTGACCTAACAGGCTATATATGGCAGGTTAGGGGGTCGGGTTTGGTTTTGATCGTGTGACCCAACAAGCTGTATGTGGAATGTTGGGGGATCAATTTTGGTTTTGATCTTGTGACCTAACAGGCTGTATGTGGCAAGTTAGGGGATCAGGTTTTGGTTTTTGGTTTTGGTCTTGTGACCTAACAGGCTGTATGTGGCAAGTTAGGGGACCAGGATTTGGTTTGATTTTTGTGGAATGTCAATTTCAAGATTTTGGCTCAATTTGGTATATGAGGCTGGATGGTTTGATTTTTTGGAAGCTCATGGGGCTTGAAATTTTCTTTTGTATGGTCCAATCAACTCAAAAGAGGCATGGAACCATTTTTGTATGCTCTTGGTAAGAGGGATTTCTTTTTGACTAAAAGCCCAAAAAAAAAAAAAAAAAAAATTTTCTTCTCTCTCTTTTTTTTTTGTGCCTAGGTGGTCAAACCTGGCTCATATGGGCTAACCCATGGGACCTTAAGCTTTTGAAATGGCTTAGATCTCATATGGTGTCATTTTTGTAAAGAATATCCAAAAATATCTCATTTGGATAGAGAATATCTAAGAATATCTTTACTTGGAGAGAATCTCTCATGATCCCTTTATTTTTGGATAGAATATCTCAAGATATCTTTCTTTTGGGAAAGAATCCGTCATAGATTGATTTTTGGGAGAAAATCTCTCAAGATCCCTTTATTTTGGGATAGGATATCTCAAGATATCTTTCTTTTGGGAAAGAATCCGTCATAGATTGATTTTAGGAGAAAATCTCTCAATATCCCTTTATTTTGGGATAGGATATCTCAAGATATCTTTCTTTTGGGAAAGAATCCGTCATAGATTGATTTTAGGAGAAAATCTCTCAAGATATCTTTCTTTTGGGAAAGAATCTTTCTAATCTCTTTCTTTTGGTAAGGTTACTAATTAGTAACACTTACCTCTTTCTTCTTTCCTTCTTTGGTTTGCTCTCCTCTATAAAAGCAAGGAGAAGGTTGGATCTCTTGCTCTTACTACTTTCTTTTGCAATAATCTCAAGAGGGCTTCAAGACCAAGAGTTTTTCTTCTTCAAGATCTTCAAGAGTTTTCTTCTTCTTCTCCATCAATGGCTTCAAGTAAGTTCTTCTTTTTCAAGAAAACTTCATTGTAGGAAAAAAAAAGTTCTTCTCTTTTTTTTTTGTTTCTTTCTTTTCTTCTTTTTTTTTTTTGTTCACGTGTTTGCCTCTTTTTTTTTTTCACACGTTTTTTTTTTTTTTGCTTTCTTTTCTTTCTTTTTTTTTTCATGTTTTTTTTTTTTTTTTATTGTGTGGGCCGTACGGACAGATCCGTACGGATCTGGCCGTACGGCCACGTGGCCTGTGGGCCACGGCCTGTGGGCCAGCCCCCTCCTCTTTTTTTCTTCTTTTTTTTTTTTTTTCTTCCCCCTTTTTTTTTGAGAGAGTTTCGTTTCTTTTTTGTTTTCTTTCTCCTCCCCTTTTTTTTTTAGAGAAAGTTTCTTTTCTTTTCCTTTTTTTTTTGTTTTCTTTCCCCCTTTTTTTTTTGAGAAAGTTTCTTTTCTTTTCTCTTTTTTTTTTTGTTTGCTCATCATGATAATGCATTTTTTTTTCGCAAATCTAGATGTTCATGCATGCCTTTAATTTGTAAATTAAACTTGTAGCATGATGTGATTGCATACCTGAAAGTGTTTGCAAATTTGGGAACTTGGAGCTCGCAGTGATGTTGAGCCCTTCCTGATTTTGCGGAGACTTTTAGGTTTCGAAAGTTTGGAGTTTCGGAGCTCGCAGCGATGTTGAGCCCATCTTCAAGCTTTCTATTTCTTTCGGGATAGTTCCTTTTCTTCGGAATTGCCCCGTCATCATGTCAAAATTTCGCCAGATTTTTTTAGCGAGATTCTGTCATTTTGATGTTTGATCTTTTTCTTTTCCATCCTTTTCAGGTGGTTCCTCCAGAGCGAACAAGGGTAAAGAGCCTGCTACAAGCGTACCTCGTCGGTCTTCTAGATCCTCTAATCCGGCCGTTCAGCAGGCTTTCGAGAAGGTCCAGTATGTTGAAAGAAACCTGGAAGAGTGCGACTCCCTCAACAGAGATGAGATGAGGCAGCGACTGATCACTCTCAAGGGAGAGGAATTCTATAAGATCATGGTAAGCAGTCGTCCATGGCTGATGGAAGATCAGAGCATTTTGCCCAAGCCTACCTTCTTCTTTGGTGATGCAGTCCCTGACGACATTACATACCAGAGGAGATCTTTTCAGTTTTCCTTCACAGCAGATGGTGAGAAGAAGACTGTTACTACCCGGTCGATGTTTGATCGCACCGTCTCGATTCTGAGCCTTGCCCCCACGTGCCCCAAGAGGGAAGATCCTCCAAGCTGGGTGAGAAGGACAAATGTAATCAAGACCGGGGTTTTTGTTGGCGGTTCTCCTGGATATACGGAGAGGTCGCCTGTTGACATGGACCTGTTGATGCCATCCAGCGGCTACCAGGGCTCTGATTATCCGTCGGTCGATTTGAGACCGGTGGGCCTTGGTATTTTCAGCGGTGACGGCAGCAATTGGATCAAGCCTTTTCGACTTCGAGGTCGTTTCAATGCTGACTCCGAGTGGAAGTCGTGGACTGATCGCGTCCTGCTGATTGGTGGCGCCGTTTTGAAGGAAGCCGGGATTTTTGATGCGGTCCGCGCTTTTGGGGAGACCGTGATCTTTTCCGACGAGGCCTTCATGGCTATGCTGGAGTCGTTCCTCCCTCAAACCAATACCTTCGTTGTGACGAATGGTGAGATTGGTTTTTCTTTGAAGGAGCTGAGCGCTATTACCGGATTGCCCATCCTCGGCAAACTCTATGAGGAGTTTATGCCGATTGACAGCGTCCTCGAGGGGCAGTCTGAGGAGTTCAGGCTTTTATACTTTCAACTCGTCGCCTTCTATGATTTTTTGAAGGAGAAGGGGGGTTCGAAAGTTAGATCCAGCAGTTGGAAGAGTTTTTGCTCTTCATTCCCCAACTTCTTTGATAGTAGGGAGCCTTCTGATAGCATGACCCAGGAAGCTGGAGCTCAGGATCCAAGTTCAAAGAAGATCTTGGCCATGCAAGAAGAGTTAAGAGATTTCTGTGCAAGTACAAACGCCATATGTCCTGACATTGCACTGAGGAGAGATCTCGCTGTGTACCTCACTTATTGGCTTGGTGAGGCTATTTTTGCTGGAGGAGATGGAACGCACATCAGGCCGCATTGTATTTTCCCGGCTTGTCAGATGGCGTTTGGAGAGCAGCTTGCTTTGGTGCCTGCTCTTTACTCCTACCTGTGTACCGAACTGCAGGCTGCTGCTTTTCTAGTTCGGCTTGGGCTTCCCATGAATAGGGTATTTTCAGCCCATATCTTTTATTCGTGGTATGTATACCACTGTCCTGGCTTCCATCGGCTGGGTGCTGCTCAGGATGATGATCCTCTGATGATTCGACTGGCTAAGGGCAAAGCCGTGTCCGAATCACTTTTGTTTGCCCGCATGAGGATCCGACGTTTCAGGGACGTCGAGATGGGGCAATCTTCAGTAAAGCTTTCTCCGGAGTTGCGGAAGAAGGCTTTTGATTTTGGTGCCTCCCGAGACTCTACCAGGGCGGGGTCGGGAAGGCATTATTCCTTGACAAATGCAGAGAGAGAGTGGCTTTTCAGCATACGTGTCGGCACGATGGTGTACCGTAGACATCTTTTCGTCGACATCCAGCCGTATGTACCCTCTCGCTTTGCTTTGCAGCTGGGCTTTTCTCAAGGCGTTGTTGGAGCGCCTTCAAGCATGGTGAAGCGCTTTGGAGGCTTACAGGACGGGAGAAATGCATGGGCTTTCTATAGTGCTGAAGATACTACAGCCATGATTTCTTATCCTGTGTTGCTGACTTCCCGGACTGCCGGCTTTGCGAAGTGGTTCGCGGAGAGCTTCTCGGCATATCGGGGACTTTCCAGGAAGGAGCTTGATGTGAAGCTGGTATCTGGAAAGGGCCTTGGAAAGTCGGATGGCATCCGGCGAGAGGAAGTTTGGGCCTTCCTTTCTGGAGAGAAGCACAAGATAGGCTTTCTCGGTGACCAGGGCGTCATCGGTTCTGAAGCTGTTCGAGAAATACCTGACGAGGCTTTGGAGCAGCTAGAACAGGAGGAAGCCGAACTTGGCGCTTGGATGCAAGCGGCGCAGAGGCAAGCTTCCGTGGAGTCTACTGGCAAGAGCAGACCATCCAGTGATGAGTCAAGTGGGAAACCTGACTCTGACAGCGGGGTAGGTTCTTCTAAGAAGCGAGCCCGCAGAAGTAAGAGGAGGAGGAGTCATCATCGCAGCCAGGGGCAGCATGAGGATTCTCCTAACTTGGAAGTTCCTCTTACTATCAATGAGGATGTGCCAGTGGATGCTGACGAGCCTCCAGAGAAAAGAAGTCGAGAAGAAGAGACCGTCGGTGAAGGTATGATTCTTCCTTTTTCTCTTTCCATTTCTTTTCATGGGATTTTTCCATGTTATGATTTGCTTCTTGTTTCTGCTTTTCTTCTCTTTTTTTCTTTTTTTTTAGCAGAGGAAGACTTGGTGATGCCTGAGGTTCCAACCGATGAGGTGGTGATGGATCCTGTTGAGGCACCTGAAGAAGAACCGAGGGACTCTGGAGTAAATCCAAAATCTCCAATTGGTACGACTTCTTTTGCTCTTCTTTTTTTTTTTTTTTTTTTTTTTGTTTGTGACTTGGCTTGCTAACACATTTTTTGTTGCCAGCTGACTTGCCACAGGGTTCTGATGACTTTGAACCATCGATGGACGCAAATGTTGATGATGCTTTCGATGAGTTCATGGAGGAAGAAAGTGTCCCGCCAGTCGTCGAAGAAGGTATTTTGTAGTTATAACTCTGATAATGATTTTCAAACAGGGTCATATTCATACCTTTTTGTGTTTCCTTTGCAGGTTTTGAAGTGGCAGAGGAGGATCCGTCGCTTCCAGAGCAAGAGATGCCAGAGGTTGATCCAGAGGTGGAGATTCCTGGGACCAGCTCTGACAATATTGAGGAGATTCCTCGCGCTGAGATTCCTTCCCGAGCAGGAGCAGCTTCAGCTGGAAAGAGTTCTTTTGTTACTCTTTCAACAGATGATGACATGAGTAGCCGACCAACGGAGTTGGGCGAATCCTCAGCTGGGCCATCTCTTCTTTTTGCGAAGAAGGTGGTGGTGCGAGTTGTGCGCTCTTGGATTGAGACTCTCCTTTCTGGGCACTTGGAAGTCGGATTTGGCATGATCCAGCATGTGCAGGAGATTCTCAGTGATGCTGAAGAGGCTGGTCTGGATGTCACAGGTGCCAGGGCGATCGTTGATAGGATCATTGCACTGGGTGACAAGTGGTTTGAGACCGTGAGTTTGGCTGATGACCAGTTCTTCAAGGAGATGTTCCTGGACCCTGCTGATAAGGCTAAGTCTGACCTAGATGAGGCTACAGAAAGCAAGAAGGTGGCAGTCCGAAAGAGGAATAGAGAAGAGCTAACCATCATCGAGCTGACACATGACCTTAACATCCTTGATAGGGAGGTCGATGAGGCCAGGAAACGTCTTGAGCTTCTGCAGGCACAAGTCGCTGCCAAATGGACTGCCATAATAGAAGCTCGCGACAGGGAGAGTGTCCTGATTCACCAGGTTGCAGATGCCGAACGGGTTCTCAAAAGGAAGTCTGATGAGGATAAACAATGGCAAGCTGCTCGAGGTAAGCTTCCTGGTGTGAGAGAAGGGGTACAGCCCACTCCAGCATCTCATGGCAAGTTCCTGAAGAAGCGTGCCTTGGAATCCTTGACAGCTGAGGCTAAAAGTCTGCTTGGGGAGTTGAACTCTTGGCTGGAGACCATCTTTGATTGAGCTCCTGTATACAGAAACCATCCTTCTTTCTTTTTTTTTTTGGTACCACTTGTATATTTTTTTTTGGTACTTATTCTTTTGCAGTGCTTGTGAACACTCTCTTTTTTTTTGGTACCACATGTATTTTTTTGGTACTCTTTTTTTGTAGTGCTTGTGAACACTCTTTTTTTTTTGGTACCACATGTATTTTTTTTGGTACTCTTTTTTTGTAGTGCTTGTGAACACTTTTTTTTTTTGTTATCCCTACGCTCACTTGAATCTTTTTGTGATAAAAGTAATTGCTAAATGGGATTGATTTTTTTTGTTATCCCTACGCTCACTTGAATCTTTTTGTAATAAAAGTAATTGCTAAATGGGATTGATTTTTTTTTTTTTTTTGTTATCCCTACGCTCACTTGAATCTTTTTGTGATAAAAGTAATTGCTAAATGGGATTGATTTTTTTTTTTGTTATCCCTACGCTCACTTGAATCTTTTTGTGATAAAAGTAATTGCTAAATGGGATTTGATCAAAAGGTTGTCATTTTGTGAAAATCTTTTGTCAAATGATTGTTTTGGCATGAAAGCCAGGTTTTTTGTTTGTGGCATGGAAGCCAATTTTGGCATGAGAGCCAGCTTTTCTTGTGGCATTGATAGCCGAGTTTTTTTTTTGTTTGTGGCATCTATAGCCAATTTTGGTGGCATTGATAGCCGGTTTGTTTTGGTGGCATTGATAGCCGGTTTGTTTTGGTGGCATTGATAGCCGTTTTTGAAATCCAAGTTTTTTTTGTTTGTGGCATTGATAGCCAGTTTTGTTTTGGTGGCATTGATAGCCGGTTTGCATTAGCGTTGGCATTTATAGCCGGTTTGTGGCATTTATAGCCTGTTTTGATGGTATTTATAGCCGGTTTGGTTTTCAAAAAATGCAAGTATCGACTAAAAGTCGCCTCCCTGCTGAATGTTCTTGCAAGTATCGATGGAATGTCGCATCCTTGCTCATTCGGTTGCGAGTATCGATGGAATGTCGCATCCTCGCGGATTTGGGTGCAAGTATCGATGGAATGTCGCATCCTTGCTTTTCAAAAATTTTGGTTTTGCGGGTACTGACTTGATGTCGTTTCCCCACGATTTTTGAAATTTGTGGTTTTCTCGAACCTTTGGGTCATGGATATCAACTGAAATGTTGCGTCTCCACAGTTTTTTAGGTTTTTTCGAACCTTTGAAATTTGGGTTGTGGATATCAACTGAAATGTTGCATCTCCACAGTTTTTTAGGTTTTTTCGAACCTTTGAAATTTGGGTTGTGGATATCAACTGAAATGTTGCATCTCCACAGTTTTTTAGGTTTTTTCGAACCTTTGAAATTTGGGTTGTGGATATCAACTGAAATGTTGCGTCTCCACAGTTTTGGATTTTGCAAGTATCGACGAAATGTCGTTTCCCTGCGATTTTGGAAGTGTCGAACGTGGTTCGCTTGCTTCCGATTTGTGCGAGTATCGACTAAGCGTCGCTTCCTCGCGGTTTTTGAAAAACCATATATTTTTTTTTTTGTTTAAAGACACGAGGGTCATAAGTTTTGACCTAAAACCATTTTGGCGGTAAAAGGCAGGGTGGACTAGGGTGGAAATCCCTGAATCCGGATTTTATTTCAAACCATGAATTTTGGGTTTCAAGGGTTGAAAATTTTGGTCAAGTTAGGGAAAGGTTCCTAAACTTGGATATATATATATATATTTTTTTTTTGAACAATGAAACGATGAAAGTAAACATTGTTTTAGATTTCTAGAAATTTCAATTTTTGACATGAAAATTCTGAAAAAGGGTGGGTTTAGCGAGCGTGTACCTGGAAACCGGTTTTGGCCGTACAGGCATTGCTCTTACCCAGTTGGGTAAGTCTTTAAGGGTAGTACCGCTTTAAGAACTTGCCATTGATGGGCAGCATACATCTGTCACCTTCCATGTTTAGGAGTGCGTATGCGCCATTGGAGAAAACTTTGTCGATGACGTAGGGTCCCTCCCATTTTGGCTCAAATTTGCCTTTGGACTTGTGAGCGAAGACCATTGGTCTTTTTACCGCAAGAACCAAGTCATTCTTTTTGTAGGCGCGTTGCCTGACCTTTTTATCGAAAGATCCTGCCATACGTGCTTGGTAAAGTTCAATGCTTTGTTGAGCTTCGAGCCGTCTCTCATCGAGATTGTCCAGCTCATGGAGTCGCAATTTGACATTGCTTTCTTGAGTCATGTCATTTTGCAAGGATACCCTCAAGGAAGGAATTTGTACTTCCAAGGGCACGACAGCTTCGCATCCATAGACTAAGGAGAATGGTGTGCTATGGGTTGGTCCTCGAACGGTGGTTCGATAGGCCCACAAAGCTTCAGACATTTTGTCGCTCCAGTCTCTTTTGTGATTAGAGACCATTTTTTTGAGGATTTTGCAGAGTGTCTTGTTGAAAGCTTCTGCTAACCCGTTTGCTGCCGGATTGTATGGAGTCGAAGGACAGCTTTGGATTTTGTATTTGTCGCAGAACCTGTAGAATCGATGATCCCGGAACTGTGGCCCGTTATCATGGACGAATCTTTTGGGTATACCGAAACGACAAATGATGTTGGTGCGTAGGAACTGAAGGACTGATGAGGTCTTCATTTCGTTAAACGCAAATGCTTCTGACCACTTGGAGAAATAATCCGTAGCGGCGAAGATGAAGCGATGACCTTTGCTTGAAGGGGGAGAAATAGGACCTATGATGTCCATACCCCAGGCTTCGAAAGGCCATGAGATCGCTGTAGGATGCAGCCATTCTGGAGGCATGTGAATGTAATCTCCATGAACTTGGCATTGTTGGCAGCGCTTAGCAAATTGCATTGCATCAGCTACCATGGTAGGCCAGTAATATCCTAACCTTTTTATCTGATCATAGAGCTTAGGTCCAGCCTGATGAGCTCCACAAAGACCAGCATGAACTTCTTTGAGTGTTTCTTCAGCCTCTTGTTGTGATAAGCAGCGTAGAAGTACTCCGTTGAAGGATTTCCTGTAAAGGATTTTTGAAGGAATATCCAAATGGAAGCTTGGGGTTCGCCTTTGGATGCTTACCCGTTCTTTTGGATCTTCAGGTAGGATTCCGAACATAATGTAATCAATGAACGGATCCCTCCAGTCGCCAATTGAAGTTTGAAGGATTGAAATCCGACTTCCGACCACTTGGTGGCATTCAGCAACTGCTTGGTGTGTGTTAAGAGGAGGAAGGATTCTTCTTTCGCACACTGTGACTTGCATGTTTTCCCCTTCCTGGATTGCCATGGATGCGGCAAGTCCGGCTAGGGCATCTGCACGTATGTTTTCACCTCTACGAATGTGGGTGATGTGACAGACGTCAAACTTTTGCAGAAGTGATTGTGCCTTGTTGTAGTAGGGCAGCAAATCTGGCTTCCTGACTTCAAATTTCTGATTCATCTGGTTGACGATCAGTTGAGAGTCTCCAAAGACTTCCAGCATAGTGATACCGGATTCGATGGCGAGTTCCAATCCTAAGATCAGAGCTTGATATTCAGCTGCATTGTTTGTGCATGGTTCCAGTAGCGAGAAAGCGTGTGGAATCATGTATTTGTCGGGGCTAACAAAGAGGATGCCAACTCCCGAGATCAGCTGTCTTTTTTCATTTGTCCTGGTTGCACCGTCAAAGTACATGTCCCAGGAGGCACTTTGTGAGAAAGTCTCCACATTGTAGACTGGTTCGTCTGGGAGATCATCTCTGAGTGGAGAATCTTTAGGCAATGGATGCTCTGCGAGGAAGTCTGCTAGAGCTTGCCCTTTGATTGCTTTTTGTGGTACATACCTAATATCAAATTGTGACAGAAGGATGGACCATTTTGCCAGTCGAGCATTGAGAGAACCTGCCTTTGTGACAAGGACCTTCAA
Source organism: Litsea cubeba (assembly GCA_012931725.1). NCBI lineage: Eukaryota > Viridiplantae > Streptophyta > Magnoliopsida > Laurales > Lauraceae > Litsea > Litsea cubeba. The sequence goes on along the minus strand of CM022950.1, from coordinate 15,077,745 downwards.
GAGGTTGACCCTCGAGACCAGGTAGACTGTGTTGGAAAGCAAGTAGTGACGCAGTTTTTGTACGGCGAACATCACTGCAAGACATTCTTTTTCGACTGGAGAGTAGCGATGCTCTGCACCTACTAGCATGCGGCTGAGGTAATATAGAGCAGCTTCTTTTCTTTGATCATTTTCTTGCGCAAGCAGAGCTCCCAGAGAGTGATCAAGGGCTCTTGTGTACAAGATGAATGGTTTTCCAGTGGTAGGAGCAGCTAACACTGGAGGTTTTGTCAGGTATGACTTGATGTCTTGGAAAGCAGCTTCACAGTCAGCATCCCAGACAAAGTTTACACCTTTTTTCATCAACCGGGAGAATGGACGGCATTTCCCCGAAAGATTGGAGATGAACCGCCTGATGTAGGCCAATCTCCCTTGAAGCCCTTTGAGTTCTCTCAAGGTTCTTGGAGAGGGCATTTCTAGAATGGCTTTGACTTTTATGGGGTCAAGCTCTATTCCAGCTTTCCGAACTAAGAATCCGAGGAACTTACCCGACGAGACGCCGAAGAAGCATTTCAATGGATTCATTCGCAGTTTGTGTTTGCGAAGCCGGAGGAAGACTTCTCGAAGGTTTTCGAGATGATCTTCTTTTCTTTTGCTTTTGACGGCGAGGTCATCAACGTAACATTCAACCGTCTTGTGCTGCATATCTTGGAATATTTTCATCATAGCCCTCTGATATGTGGCACCAGCATTCTTCAAACCGAATGGCATGACAGTGTAGCAATACACGCCAAATGGGGTTCGAAAGGATGTATGTTTTTCATCCTCAGGATGCATCTTTATCTGATTGTAGCCAGAGAAGCCATCCATGAATGTCATTCGCTCGAATCCACAGGTATTATCAATCATTACCTCTGGTATGGGGAGCGGAAATTCATCTTTTGGGCATGCGCCATTCAGGTCTCTATAGTCAATACAGACCCTGATCTGCCCATTTTTCTTTGTCACGGGGACAATGTTGGCCAACCATTCAGGATGTTGTTCCTCACGGATGAAGCCGACGCTTTTGAGTTTTTGAACTTCTTGTTCAATTTTATCCATCACATCTGGACGGAATCTTCTTTGGCCTTGCTTGACAGGCTTGATGTCTTCTTGAAGATTGAGTTTGTGAACTGCTATTTTGGGGTCTAAGCCTGGCATTTCAGCATAAGACCATGCAAAGCAATCAACGAACTCACGAAGAAAAGCGATATACTCGGGTAACTCATCATCCTTTATATTCTTGCTTATGAATACAGGACGTGGGTTATCTGGTGTTCCCAAGTCTATCTTTTGAACAGGATCTTCTGTTGGAAGGTTCGAAGGTGGTTCCTCCACAATATTTTCGGAGGCTTCCAGCTCAACGAAACCTTCTGGGGTTTCAAGGGCATTTCCAGACCAAGGTTTTGTTCCTTTCCACGGGTCTTCTTGATCGGTAATTTTCCCAAGGCTTGCTATGAGATGATCCCAATCGCCTGTTGAAACCGAGTCAAAGTAGGCTACTTCTTTTGGAGATGAGGGTTCTTCTGAGTCAGAAGTCCACACGTCTGTTCCATCGGACAACTCCTCTTCATTTTCGGAGAAATCGTACCAATTGGATGAGCTTCCTGGATCTTTGTCAGGTGACTCATCAAAGAGATATCCAGGGAGATCGATGTCTTCATGGACTTGAGATGTTGAGGCTTGGTCAGCATATTGACTTTTAAGCCTTTGTGTCAACTGTCTCAAGGGAGTGTCAGGATCATACCCTAACCCGTGTGAAGACTTTTCTATATAGCCGTAGAGTCTCCAATCTTCCAGCTGGCTTTTGGTCAAGACGGGCCCCAATGGTGTGAGAATACCGCGTCCTTCTCCCAAACCGACTGGGTTTTGAGCGTCATAGCCCATTTTCTTCATAATAGCTTGTGCCACAGAACTGTATAAGGATAGTTGAGGCGTACCTTTATTTTGGAAAGGTTCAAGCATGGAGTTTGATGAAGAAGCATCCGATCTATGAAAGAAGATCGGTTTTTCCTTTGCTGAAGTTGCTGGAACAACGAAGGAAGCTGACGTAGGATCTTCTATGTCAGAAGTTGTCTCCATTGGAGTAAGAGCAGGCTGAACTTGCTGAGTGTCAGCTTGGCTTGACGATGTATCGTCTTCTGGCTCTGAATCCGAGTCCGTGTCTTGCATGATAGACACGAAAGAGACAACAAATTTGCCCCCAGGCTTTTGTTTTGCCTTCTTCACTTTAGTTGTGATGACCAAAGGCTTTGAAGATTTGAGGGAGATGATGAAGGGAGTTTGCATGCTCTCTTCAGATTTACCGGATGGTTTGTTTTCTTCCGGTGATTGTTGAGGAGCTTTGCCTTTATCTTTCTGGAGATTTTCGGCAAAGGATGCTGTATGCTTCTCCTCTTCTTCTTTTTCACCTTCATACATCTGTGAGTCTGCGAAGTGGATTTCTTTACCTTTGAAGGGTTTTCTATCCGCAAAGACTCGATGTATCATGCCGTCGTCGCCAACAAACTTGATGCATTGATGTAGAGTTGAAGGGACAACACCATTCTCATGGATCCAAGGGCGTCCGAGGAGGATGTTGTAGCATGAAGGGGTCTTTATTGCATACACTGTGACCTCAGAGATAAGATCACCGATCTGCAATTTGAACCTGATTTTGCCGATAGGCCTTTGAGTACTCCCATCGTATCCAAAGATAGATACAGATGTGTGGCTCAGTTTGCTGGGTGGGATGCCCAACTCTTCGAGAGCCGATGTGGAGATAAGGTTGAGTGCAGAACCTGGGTCGATCTGAACTCTATGCATAGGCATTTCCTTGATATACCCCGTGAAGTACAGGGGTCGGTTATGCCTGGTTTCGCCAAGTAGGAGGTCATCCTTTGTGAAGGCGATGGTTGCACTGGCTGCTTTTTTAACCGAGAGGCATTCAATGCATGATCCCTCAGTTTTCTTCTTTTCTCCCTTTGAGGAGGCTTCTGAGTTTTTGACCCGGTAATCCATTTCAATTTGGAGGACTTGCGGGGCATGTTTGTCGACATCCTCATTCAGTTTTTGTAATTCTGAGATGAGATTATCACGAGTGTGCGGAGACATTCGCAACAAATCTAGGATGTGCAGACGTGCAGGTATGTGCTTGAAGTGTTCAATCAAGTCATACTTGAAAGCCTCCTTAGGGCCTGCATGTTCATCATTGTTGCCACTAGGGGCGCTTACAACATCTTTTCCCGAAGGATTTACATATGTAAAGGAAGATTGGTTGTAATTTTTGTGGTAGTCCCGGCCAGAGCGGGTGCCTCTACCAACTTCGAAAGCTTCTTGAGAAGGGTCTTCGTTTGGAAGATTGTCTTCAGGATCAAGAGGCTGTCGTTTTTCATTTGCTGAGGATGCATCAGCAGCAGAGTTACCATCCTCAGTGATTGTGTTGCATGGAGCATTTTCCGGGAACAAGTCCTGAACAGCATCCAGCAATCTTTCTTCTTCGTTGACTAATTCATCGTCCCAAGCATCAATAGCTGGGAATTCTTCAGTCAGGAAGGGTGTGAACTTTGAAGTCACAGTCTCAGGAGAAGAAACCTGAGAGGGTGTCATCTCAGTGAAAGTCACGTGAGACGAGGTGGCTCCAGAAGATACATTGCTAGGCGTCGCCGGAGTGTAAGTGCTCTCATCAGACGATGCTTCGGAAGAGCTATAATCCCGAATTATCACATTACAGGAAGCTCTGACGGGAGACGTTGCCTGATCGGAGTCAGACTCATCCTCGGATGTGAGAGGATCGTCTACCCAGCAATTTTCTCCATTTTCAGGAGTTAAGGGAGGATGTACCTGATGGTCTTCAGGGACTTCAGGCTCTGGATTGCGAGGAGGCTCGTTGACGCGTTCTTGCTCTTGTTCTAGAGCGAGTCGCTGCAAGATCCTTGCATATTCTTCAAGATCAGGCATAGGAGCCGGATCTTCTTCTTCATCATCTCTTTGTGGCTCAACATTGTTGATTTCCACTGGAGTGATGAGAGGTGCTGGGTCAGCAGCATTTTCTTGTACAGCCTCTTGGTCTTCTTCATCATCAGACCAGGATCCTTGTGGCTGTAGGGGGTTATACCAGATTACTGGCATAAGATGAGACTCAGGAACCCATTCTTCATCGGAGAGATATTCTCCTGTTTCAAGGGACTCCTCCCACTCATCTGTGTAGTTGGATTCGAATCCATCATCGGTGTCGCTGGACTCGTATCCATCAATGGAGAATCCAACTACCGAATTGCAAGAGTATGATGTCTCCTGCATGGCTTCTCTGAATTGAGGTGGCATGAAATCACTGAGAGTGAATTTCCTTACCCCCTTTGAAGTCTCTGGAAGGAATGTTTTTGTTACCTCCAGTGAAGCGGTAGAGGAAGCCTCTGCCTTTTCTTTGACCTCTAGTTTTGGCTGGGTCTTCTCTTGCCGTTTGAGCTTGAGGAGATGTTTCCTAGCCTGCCTTCGCTGTTGAGCTGTAGGCTTTATTTTCACGACCTCCCAATTTTCATCTTCCAGGAGATCGGGATGTACCCATATCGGTTGTCCGTCTGGTGTCGGGTAAGGAACCAGTTCCTCGGACGCTTCGATTGAGTTTATCACCTTGAAGGAAGTAGTGATCTTCTTCTTCGGTGATCTTGATGTTTGTCCACATGTCACCATGTTGACGGAGGCAGACCCATAGTTTTTGTCAAAGGTGATGACTCCGTTTTTCCACATCTCATTTATTTTCTCTCTCACAACGAAGCATTGATTGAGAGGATGTGAGATCATCTGGTGGTATGGACAGTACCGAGGATCGTTGGTTTTGCCAACATCACCCGGTCTTTTTGGTTCAGGCAAGGTGAGCTTGCCGTTTGCCACAAGAGCCCCGAAAATTTCATCAACATCTTCATCAAACGGGTATTTCTTCTCTACTCGTTCTTTGAAGGCATCAGAGAGTTCAGGTCTCTTACCAGCAGCTTTGTTTTCAGCTTTCTTTGGTGGCTGAGGAGCTGGCTTGGTCTGCACATTGAGGACCTCTTTCTTCTTTGGTTTAGAGGTTGCAATGGCGGTTGGCTCTTTCTTTGATGATTTCTGACTGTTGAGGTCTTTAATCACCGTTTCAGCTTCCATGGAAGCTTCTAGGAGTTCTCCCAGGTTTTTTGATTTGTTGCCGATGATCATGGAGCGGATTCTGGCTCTCATGTTGTTTCGGCAGATGTCGACTAGCGACGCTTGTGGCAATACATCAGAGCATTTGTATGCCATTGCTTTCCACTTGTGAATGAAGTCATATGTTGACTCATTCTCCCCCTGTTTTAGGCTGCACAGCTGAGCCATAGTAGCGGGATGATCTTCACCTTTGAAGTGAGTGAGGAAGCGTGTCTCTAGCATGGCCCAGTTTTGGATTGAGTCCTCCGGCAGAGTGGAGTACCAATCGAAGGCCGTACCTTTTAGGGTACTTGCAAAGAGGCGGATCTTGAGTGCATCTTGATCCGCGATAGCTCCTGTCAGGATCTTGAAGTGGATGACGTGCTGTCTGGCTGATCCTTTCCCCGTATATGTTTGGAGAGTAGGATGCTTGAATTTGGTGGGGAACGGGACCGAGTCCATCCATAAGGGATATGGTGGCTTGATCCCATGCTCTTTGAGTATATCCTCTTCTTTTGCTTTGGCGAGGATACCGTCTACGTCCTTTTTGGTAAGGGCGCGTGACTCATTTTCTTCTCTATTTACCTCGTCGTCTTGATGATTCGGAGGAGGTTCATTGTTCGCCTGATTTTGGAAGGCGAGGAGAAGGTTTTCCATCAGAGTTTCAATCCTCTGCTGGCCCTGTTCCAACTGCTGGATGCGGGTGATCGCATCTTCTGGAGGTGGATTGCGGGGTGGTGGCTCAGAATTTGTAGCCAAGACATTCATCCTTCGTGATTCGAACGAAGAAACTGTCCTGGTGACTGAGCTGGGGCTCATTCTTTTTGAAGAAGAGCTTGAGGAAGGATCACTCTGCTGTCCTTTGCTTGAAGGAGCAGGGGATTCTTCTGAATGTCTTCTTGTCCTGGAGACGCTGCGGGTCATTGGACGTCGGACATGGATTTTTGTTGCTGATTTTTGACGCCTTCTGGTTTTTCCAACCATATGGACGGCAGCAACTTGGTTGGGCCTTTCTTTTTCGACCCATTTGGGAGAGACTTGAAGTGTGGGAGGCTGGGTCCTTTGCTTCTGTAGTCTCTTTTGTCGGTACGACGCGCGGCGGCGTATACGACGAGCAATTTGAGCTTCGGTCAGCTCTGACTGGGCTTTGACAATGAAGGATGTGCTCCCTCGGGCGCAGTAGCCGAGCCTGTCTTCTTTGTAGCTGGGCAAGGACAGGATGCGAACCCTATCCTTCGCCAGTCGCAGCGAAGCTTTGAATTTGTGAAGTTCGGCCCCTGTAGAGATGAAGGGTCGAACTGCAGATTTGTAGGCCTTAGCAGGTGCTTGTGGAGGCCTTGTGATGCATGACTTGATTTTGGGCTTGTAGGAACAAGCCGGCTCATGCTGGGTTGACTTTGAAGTCGGGTTGGAGATGGGTCTCTCCTCTTTCATGTAAGCAAGAGGATAGAACTGGTTCTCCTTGAGTGGGGCCAGGAATGCTGGCTTAGTGGATGCCTGGGACCTTCTTTGTTTTGGTGAAGGTCTTGGGGACCAAGTCTTGGGGTAGACCTGGTTGTTTGCAGGTTGAGGCTTCGTGGGGCTGCCACGGGCTTCAGGCCTTCTTGTACTCGCCTTTGGTGTCACGGTAGTGACACGTTGAGAGGCGAGTTTCTGCTTCTTGGAGGGAGCAGCTTGTTCCTCAGGAAGTGGGAATGGTCCCAGCGTCCCGAAGACGATAGTCCGGGGAGTCGAGGTCGACCCGGAGTTCACAGAGTTGCCGAGGGAGTTGACACTTCGGCAGCTGATGGGGCGCTTGTAGGTGCGCGTGGTTTGCTTCTGTTGAAGCATGAGTTGGTGCTTGCTTTCGTCGAAAGTAATGGTTAGTGAAGCTGCCATTGTTAGTTTTTTCGAAAATTTCTGAAACAAGACCACATCCATTAGTAATCACAAGAATATAATGATCATAAATGGGAAGTTCTATGGTTTCGTCTTTTCAAATTGCTCAAGGTAGATGACCCAAACAATATGAGGAAGGCAAAATGCCATAGAGGGTACAATTGTTCTGATCGCAGGTGTGGTAAGCCCGGAATGGGCATCCCAGTGACTGCTAGAAGCAATTGTGAACTTAAATTCGACTTATCGAGAAGCAGAGCTTGCTCGAGGTAAGAAGAATATAAAGTTGGAGTTACAGATGTGCCGGTCGCAATACAGTAGACCCTGAAAGGGCGTACTAGTACCGCTAGACACAAATGTTTTGAGATCGCATCTATGAGATGAGATTCTCTGTTTTGAAAGGTCAAGATTGGATTCATCAAAGAGAGCAGATGGTATTCCAATCTGAACACGGGCTCAGCGATTTCCGCGAGCGCCAGTGCTCAGAAAGAAATGAACCATGATTTCTCGGATCTGAATCTAAAAATGACGAGTTTTCTTTTGAAAGGCCAATATCGGGTTCATCAAAGAGAGCAAAAGGCACTCCAATCTGAACACGGGCTCAGCGATTTCCGCGAGCGCCAGTGCTCAGAAAGAAGAAGACCAAGATTTCTCCAATCTAAACCCAAAATGACGGAATTTTTTTTTTTTTTTTTTTTTTTTTGAAGATTTTTTTTTTTTTTAAAAAAAACTTTTTTTTATTTTTTTTTATTTATTTTTTTTATTTTTTATTTTAAAATTTTTATATTTTTTTTTATTTTTTTTTATTTAAAAGACGAGAGAGTACACATAGGCCTCCTAACCCGGTCTTATGAAATCTTGATTGATAGAATTGCCCCCAGGTAAGGGTAGGATTACTTAATGAACCCGTTTGGAGGACCCTTGCCTAGAACAGTCAAGCTGTCTCCACACTCTGGACAAGGCTTTTCTTTGAATCAACCATGATCAAAGAACACAGTTGGTTTAACCTTAGTGGTCTATGTCTTTTTTTTTTTTATATATTTTTTTTATTTTATTTTTATGAATTCATCGAAGAGAAACCATGGCCCAAAACCTTAGTCGAACAGGCTCAACATTTCTGCAAGTGCGATGAACGATAGGAACGGATCAAGGTTTCTCAATTTTGAATCCAAAAATGACAAATCTGATTTTTTTTTGTTTTTTTTTTAAATTTTTTTTTTGAAAAGAGAAAGAATGGAAATAAATTCAAAGAATTAGAAATTTCCAAACAAAAAATCTCATCTCATTTTTTTTTTGCAGAATTCAACATAGGCCACCAATTATAAAGTAGCCAAGGAATCGAGAAAAGAAATATAAGCATAGAGCAAAATATATGATATGCAAATATTTCATTTCTAGCGTCGTGTTCTCAAATAAACGAGTCCCACCGGGTGATGCCAGCTTGATGGACCGCGCTCCTGCTCGGTTCCTACCGAGGTCGGCGGACGTGGGAGTCCGTCGGGTCCGACCCTTTCGTAACCGGGGGGCAGGGGCGTGCATCAACATTTCTTTTTTTGTGTGGGTGTGCCAGATTTTCTATTTTTACTTGGAATTGCAAGTGGTGATCCGGAGATCAACCTTCGCAAGTAAAAAGGAAATCAACTTCTTTCAAGTTTTCCATTGCACATATATTTAAGAAAAGAGACATTTTTCTTGGTTTGCCGTGAAAGGCGATTTTTTGGCATTTATAGCCGATTTTGGCGTTATAGATTTGCATTATAGCCGATTTTTGGCGTTTATAGCCGATTTTGGCGTTTATAGCCGATTTACAATCCTTATCAACAATGAAAGACAAGAATTGTGATTTTTGTCTCTTTTGAAAAAATACAAACTACAATGAAAAGCAAGAAAAGGAGGATCTAACTTCTCAGGAGATTGTGGGGGACTCGTTTAGATTGACGGTCGCAAGCCATATGTGGGCTTCGCCATCATCCATGCAGATGAGAACAGAGGATGCTATTTGATTCACTTGGCTTGGCTATAACCTCGGGTTTTTAGAAGACAAAGACCAAAGGAAGGTCCTATGTCCAATAAAAAACCGAGTAGACGGACTGAAAAGCCACATCTAAGCCATTGGAGGCAGGAGGAGAAGGCAAGGACCTTGGGGGGGGGTACCCCCCAAGGGACTTTTGTCACCTTGTTGCGGTGGCCGGTGTAGAACTTCCGCAGAGTTTTCTCTCTTTTTCTTTTCTCTGGATTTCTGACTGCTGTCTGATGTTTGTTGTGTGTTTTTTCGATCTGGATTCCTTTGGAGTGCTCTCCTATTTATAGGCTCTTGGTAGCCATTTAGGAGAGCTTATGGGCTTTTAATGTCATTAAGCCACATAATGGGAGGAGTTACAAAATTGAATTGTTTATTTTGTAACTCCTTTTTCTTGGCTTCTGATTGGCCGGAGGAGATTGAGGGCATTTAATCGCCTTTAATCGCCATGATGGGAGGAGTTTCATGGGTTAAATGCCATGAATCTCTTGACTTGTAACTCCCAAATGCTTGCTTCTGATTGGGCCGTCCAAAGAAATGGATTAATGACTGTAATAAAGCTAGTCAATTAATCGCATTAAGTGGTCGCCGAGCAGCTGAAGAGTCGCGGGCCGTGCCATGTCTTTTGGAATTCTTCTGTCGATGATCATCGATGGATCTTCATGTAGATCGACATCAGATGACCATGTAATTTCAGGTGTTTGTTGCCAACAGCGGGTCGGTGCCATCTGTCCTGTCGATTTCTCGATCGGTCGGGTGGAAAGCACACTTTTTTTTGGTTGACCGGGTGGCGATCAATACTGTCTTTGATACTCTTGATGATTTACCCGTGTTTTGGACGGATATCAGAGGACTTGGTGTCTCAAAAGCATGAATTTTGGAAAGTACCAGAGGCTGGGCTTCTCGAATCGCGAAAAAAAACGGCGAAAACCGGGGTTTCCGGGGCTTTCCCGGCGACCCCGGGGTCCATGGTCGCCGGCGACCCTGGCCCAGGGTCGCAGGGGTCTGCGACCCTGGGGGGTTTTCCCCTTTTTGGTCCCGTTTTGCGTCCGTTTTTGCTCTTTTTTTGATTCTTTTTTCTTCTGTACTTTTCTTTGACATTTTGATCATTTATTGGCCTGATTTCTTTGTAGGAAACCTGATGAGAATCCTTGCATTTTATTTTGCAAAGTTTCCAATTTCCTGAGAAAGCCGAAGACTTTGTCGCGCAGAGTTGCCGATTTCCCGTCAGAAGCTGAAACTGGGTCAAACGATGTCGGAATGACCTGAAATTTGGTGTGAAGCCTCTTGAGCAATAAATAAGACCAACCATAGGCTTTTGTTTGAGTTTCGAAGCCGTTTGGGGTCCTATCACCTGCAGACTTGCTTTTTGTCGCGATGAAGATGTCGCGGTTTGATGTGCGGTCAACCGATGTCCGATTGACTTGAAATTTGACAGGGAACCTATTGGAGTCATTTTAAGATGATCCATAGGTTCTGTCTTGGAAACCATGGTCCCGGAGAGCTTTACCGCCGAGAGGCTTAATTTGGCTGTCGGAGAAACGAAGTTAGGCCAAATGATCTTGAAATGGCTTGAAACTTCTTGTGTACTTCTCTTTTGGCTGTCTGGAAGAATCTTGCAGTTTTTGTTTGATTCTGACAAGATTTTATTTTTGGAAGCAGCATTGCCTATTTATGGCAGGTTGCGACTTCATGTAGCTCTTTGGATCTTGAAAAGGCAAAGTGACATTTTTGGTGTCAACAGGTAGAGGCCACTTGAAGAACGGCTTGGTCTTTATCTTGCCCAGGATGCGGTATATCGGCTCCTTGAAGACGACGTTGACGCTCTGACTGGCGCTGGAGGGAGGTCTGGGCTTCCAGGGGCCCCCAGACCTGGATGACGCAGGCTTCGCCGAATTGGAGACCCAAGCCTGCTTGGGCTCCTGCTTCTGGAAGGGCCTCCCGCCTCTCTGCCGAGGCTGGCCGCTCTTCTGCTCGGGCTCCGGACGCCCGTCCTCTTCCCGGGCTCGGATCTCATCTTCCTCCCGGGCGACGAAGCGTTTTACCTGGGACATCAACGCTGGCATGGACTCTGGGGGGTCCCCGACCAAGTCCTTCCGAAGGTCGTGACCGGGGATCAGGGCATGTTGGAAGGCGTAGATTGCTATCTCCTCCCTGGTGCCCTCGATCTGGCTGTAGACTGCCCAGAATCGTTGGGCGAACTTGGCGAGGGTCTCGCCCTGTTTCATTCTCAGGGCGAGGAGGTCCCCTTCTTTCTTGGGGACGACGGTGTAAGCTTGAAACTTCTTTAAGAAGGAGAGCTGGAGCTCCTTCCAACTGGAAACTGACTTCTCTGGGAGAGAACAGAACCATTTCAGGTGGAGGTCACCCAAGCTGGAGGAGAAGATTTTGCAGTTCAGGTGACCTTCATTCCCCCAGATGGACATCTTCTGGGAGAAGTGTCGAAGGTGAGCGGATGGGTCGGACAGTCCGTCATAGGGGACGAACCGCGGGACGGAGAACTTTTTGGGCAAGGGGGTGCGCTCGATCTCTTTCGTAAAGGGCGAGCCCCCTAGATCAGTGTGGCCACAGATCTGCTTCTGGTCCCGCACGTCCAGGTTGCGCTGAAGAGCTAGCCTGACGCGTTTGTCGAACCGCTCCTGCTCGTCGTCCTTCTCTGGAGTCTGGGCTCTTGGCTTTCGCTTGGAGTGGTTCGGGCTACGATGGCTATGAGTTCGGCCATCGCGGCTATGATGACTCCGGCTGTTGCTCAAGCCTTCGTCACGAATCTGGCTCCGCTTATGGTCTAGATGGTTTCTGAGATCCTCGCGGGGAGGCTGGGCTGCCCTGCTGGGGGCGTCCCTCTTCTTCCCTTGAGGCTCAGAGACCTGCCTCAAGGAGGCGGTTTGCGCTGCCCTCAGCTGCTACTGGAGCTCGCGAATCAGCTGTTCTTGCCTTTGGAGGAGAGCAGTTTGGGCTGCGACAACCCCTCCAGTGGCAGGGGGTTGAGCATGGCGCGTCTCTTCTACGGCCACGGCTTTGTCCTTGCGAGGACGCTCATGCCGACGCTCATCGCGTCGGGGTGGCATGACTTCTTCTGCTGAGATCGAGGTCTCGAGTCCTTCTTGAAGGGGGACCTCGACAAAAAGCTGCGAGCCTAAGCGGCCCTCGCCTGCTGACGTGCCATGCACCGTGCGGGAGCGCCCTTGAGGAGGGACGTCCGTCGATGGTGGTGGCAGCTCGAGCGCTGCTCTCGAGGATTCTACGCCCTTCCTAGCTTTCGGAGGCATGGCTTCTGAGAGATTGAGGTTGAGAAGGTCGGGAAGGCTGGGATATTACTTTCCCACAGACGGCGCCAATTGTAGGTGCAGAAAATAATGACCCACAATAACTGGGGAGCCTTAGAGGACTTATCCAACAATGGTGATGACTGGGTACCGTCCGAAAGCCTGAAAGAGAAGAACACACGGTCAGAGGACCCTGGCCTGGGCGGCGCAAGGCTCTCCGATGCCAAAGTCAGTGAAGGAACTGGGACAATGGAAGGAGAGAAAGAATAGAGGCAGAGTAACAGCTCTCGAGTGTATATGTTGCGTACCTTGCATGTGGAATGCAGTCCTTTTTATAGACGATTTGGAAGATATCTTGGACGATATCTTGGCATGGGTCTCATGATTCGACTGGGAAGTCATGATCAGCCCATGTTGCAATTAATGCAGTCCAATCCAGCCCACTCTGCATTAAATGCGCGTCGGATCAGCCCACGTCGCATTTAATGCGTGTCTTGTTGGGCCAGATCGTGTTGGACGCCTTTGGCGGTAGGGGTACCATCGGATTCTGCCATCGGGCCCTATCCTGATGTGACCTCAGCCGCTGGATGCCGCCATGTCAGTGATCTGGCGAAGATTGTGAGCGGCTGGATGTCGCATCTGTCTCGCTAGCTCGCGCCCCTACTCCTCCACGCGCTTGATGACGTGAGAGGGGATGAGGGCGCAAGTGGAGGCTCTTTCTTACTTCGGCTCCCGTCCCGGATCTTTCAGCCGAGGTGGAGCTCTCTGCCGAGATGGGCACACGAGGTGGCCGAGCTCGGCGCTAGTGGCCCGGAGCTGCCTGACTTCGGCCGGACCTCCTGTCCTGGCAGCCGGGGTGAGCCTGGTGCCTCATGGATGGCATGCGGATGGCACGTGAGAGTGCTTAGACTCATCTGATGGCTGTGATTAGCGTAATCCTGTGGCTCTGGAAATCCCCCCACACATATCTGATCTGATGATGACCAAACGATTGCAACTAATACTTTATGGTGACATTTATTACTTTTTTGAAAAATTAGAAAAAATTAGAGAACATGTGGCAGTTTTCCATAATGCAAGACAATCAAACATGTTAAATATATTGATTTTGATTGAGAGGATTGATATGGGCCCACTTTTATATATCTTTTCTAGAAAAAAAAAGAAGAAAAATAGAGAACAAGTGGTAGTTTTTCATAATGCAATACAAATGGCAATACTGCAAAATTGTATTTGGCACTGCATCAAACATGTAAAACATAAAATAGACTATCTCTTGATTTTGTCAAATTCTCGTGAGGATGAAAGGGAGGGATGACGAAGGTATGGGTGATGGTGGTGAGGAGTTGTTGGTGTCGTGCCATTTGGTTAGAGATGTTGAAACCAAATAATAGAGGAATATGATGTTAGAGATTTTTATTTTTATTATTATTTTTTGTTGCTATCGGAGGGTTTCTAACCCTTTGGGTTAGACTAATCCCTCCAGCCCTAGAGGGAAGCCGGCTAAATGCCCATGTTGCCCCAAGGTGGTAGCACTAGTGAACTCAACCTTCGATTCCTGAAAAAGGGGGAACCGGGGTCGATACCAAGACCTCTAGCTCTGAAAAAGGGAGGAATCGTGGTCCTGACCACTTGGGTAACCCTTGGAGATAAGGAAGGCATGGAGCATTAGAGATTGGAGAGGAGTATTGGAGAGAGGAGACACATTTCCAATATTCAATAACATGGAGGAGTATTGCATAGAGGAGACAGAGGTGATAAAATTTGTGGGGTAACAAAGGATAAAGATGAAAAAAGTTGGGAATAATGAAATCTTGATGAGCTTTCTGCATTTACTCCCCTAAGGTTTTTAGGATTTGTAAATAGCTCCCTATGGTTTTAGTATAAGTAAATAGGCCCATGTTTTTTCATTTTAATACCTTTTGTGTCCCCAAAACAAGTAACCTTCCAACCACCAAAAGTTTTTTGGGGTGAAATGACAGTTTTACCCATCTCTTTATGTATCAAAAGTTTGAACTTATTGTTCTCTAAAACTTGTAATATTAATAATTACATTTTGTTTGAGAAAGTGACCACACGTAAGTTTATGAGCGCACGTAAATCTATTTTTATCAATACAAGTCCTATTTCATGAAATCCAAATCGATCATAATGGCAATCAACTCATGTGCTTATAATTGATTCAATTCATGCTTGACTAACTGTTAGATTGATGAACGTTTCAAAATACATGATTAGGCTTCATGTGCATTAAAGAGTTATTGAGAGAAATCGTTGGGACTTGGGATAAAATGCTGGTATTTTAATAAGTAATAATGTGCTCACTTTTGTTTAATGGGTGTAAGGGCAAATGTATCATTTTGATTAAAGTTCAACACAAATCTCATGGTGGTTATCCAATCTCATTAGGAATAATGATTTTGAGGACATGGAAGGTATTGAAATGAAAAACCAGGGGCCTATTTACAAATACTTAAACCACATGGGCCTATTTATAAATTATATAAACCTTAGGGGGTTTATACAAAAACCTCAATTTTGATTGAGTTTGAATGTGATGTGATAAGATGCGATAATTATGGCAGTGATTTGGAGAGGAGGAAATCTGGAGAGGTGTAGTGGCCCACATCAAACCCAAAGCATTATATATTTTTCAAGTATTTTTTAAAAAAGAGAACTCCACGAGTGCTTACGTGCCCATACAACCTCCCTCCCAATTGCTTTAATATATATTTTGGGGGTAACAAAGGACCTCCCAATTGCTTTAATATACATATATATTTTTTGGGTGGTTGCTGGGGGGGGGGGGGGGGTTGTTTAAGGATAAAAAAAAGTTGGGAATGAAATTTTGATTGAATTTGAATGTGATGTGATGACATGAGATAATTGTGGCTGTGATTTGGAGAGGAGGGGATCTAGAGAGGTGTAGTGGCCCACATCAAGTGAAAGCTTTATATATATATATATATTTTTAAGTATGTTTTTGAAAAAAAAACCTCCATGGGTGCTGACGTGGCGCCCCCTACAACCTCCCTCTCTATTGCTTTAATATATATAACTAGCACCAAACGCCCGTGCTAAGCCCGGGCCAATAGTAAAAATATATTAAAAAAATTTAAGAATTATTTTAAAATAGAAATTTATTATCTTTGAATGTTAGAATCTTTTAACATGTGATGAAAATAAATATAAAATGAGAAGTAAACTTACATAACATAATGCCCTCTTGAATTTAAAAGCATTGACCATTACACAAGTATGAATGTGTGTCTATATAGGGGCAGCTCTCTTAAGGTAAAGCTTAGGTTAAGGTAAGCTCAAGTTTGTGGTGGGGCCCACCTGGCGACCCACATGGGAGTGGTGATGTGAGGATTTGAAGGACTCACTAGGACCATTCTCTTTGTAAAAAATTAGTCTCAATCGTAGTTTCTATCTCTCCATCTAGCCCCAAAAGTTTAATGGTCAACAATCCATTCGGATCGGTACACAGTCGATCCAACGGTCCAGTAAATCCGGATATGACCAAAAGCTAGTGGACATGTACAATTTAGGAAGGTCGTGTGTTTGGTCCATTTGGATGGACCAAGTGGTGAGCCCTACAAGCGTAAGCTTACAGAATTAAATGGAGAGGTATGGACCGTATGGTGCCCGGGCTAAAAAAATATAATGAAATATGTGATTCTTTTATGAGATATTATCGGAAAAGAACAAATTTTATAGAAATAAATGAGTAGTTTATATTTATTATATATATAACTTTAATAAAAAAGCAAAAATAACTTGGTGGGGTCACATGATGTAACATCTAACGGTGAACCTCATATCCTAATTCCTTCAAGGTGTGTCTAATTGGACAGTGGGACTTTGCTGATGTGTCATTTCGAGGATCTTTAGTGGGGTCACATGATGTAACATCTAAAGATATGCCCATATTCAAATATCTAAAGGTGTGTCCAATTGAATATTTGGTCGGTAGGCCCTTATTGATGTGGTGTTCCAAGGAGCATTGGTGGGGTCACATGATGTAATATTTAAAAGTGAGCATCTTATCTTAATTCATTAAGGTGCATCATGATGTGTTTATATGGTATCATCAACTTCTTGGTAGGAGTGGAGAAAGGATATGTGTGATATGATAAAGATGTGAGTTTCTTGACTTTATAAATTTTTTTGAATGAAATGGAGAGATTTAGGGAGGTGATTTGGAAAAGATAATTAAAATGGAGATTTAGGGAGGAGATTTATTTTAGATGAGTGTGGTGGCCCACTTTTTCTTATATATTTCTTTGAAAGGATAGACTTTTTAGGGATGACGTGGCACTCCTCACAGCACACCTCTCACACCCAAAGCTCTATGTGATTTTATAAGTATTTTTCTGAAATGAGATTTTTCTGAAATGAGAGACTTTTTAGGAATGAGGTGGCACCCCTCACAGCCCACCTCTTCCTTTGCTTTAATATATATAATAATATGTGTCAAAGTACCAGTCATACATTTTCCTTTTTAAATTTTCTAATTCAACTTATATTGCATTTACATGCTTGGAAAAGTGGGTTCTAATGTATAATCTCTTGGTGTTTTGTATAAGTTCAATTCCATGGTGGGGCCAATTCAAGTGGTCCATTTTCCAATTGGTAGGCCCATTGTTACAAGGTTGAAAAGATAGTGAGAAGGTTTATAATTTATACTTTCAGTTGTTGGGCCCACCGTCACAAGCTTAGAAAAGGGAGTGAGAGAAAGAAGGCAATGTTGGGAAGAAAGTAAAATGTAAAGGGCTTGTTAATTTTTTTGGTCTCCAAAAAACTCTCTCCATTACAAATCGGAGAAGGATGACTGTGAGAGCCTATCTCGTAAATTCATTTCTTCGTTTCAAACTTCCCTTCGTGTCCTTAGCATTTTCCTTATAAAAAATATACTTAAATGTAGATTACCATGGGGCTCATCCTATATTGCTGGTTACCTAAAAGAGATAATATGTAGTGCTTACCTCTTAAAAAGGCCAAAAATGTCCAAATAATTTAGGAAGATAAGAAAAATGAAAAACCAGAATAAAAAAGAAAGAAAATTATATCCAAGCAATCAATTAAGTGGGTGGTGTAGATTATTCTTTTGACACTCAAGAAAATGATATTTAGGCATGGATTTGAATTGACTAATTGTAGAAACGTACCCCAAATCAATTTAGATGAAGATATTTTAACTTTAAATATTACAAAAGGGAAAAGATATCAACATCGACTTATAACAAATTTAATTCCAATCCATTATTCTCAAACATCATAAACAAGGGATTAAAAAAATATAAATGAAAAAAAGAAAAAGAAAATGACATTCAACTATTCAAGTATTCCCATCATCCATGCAGTTACGTAACGAGGTCTTAGGCCGACTCTGTGTATTGGGGATGATGAAATTGGCCACAAAGGCTTGGATAGTATGGTTGACTGGTGTGGGATGGGTAATCAAGTTAATGGTTCACTCCTGTACAGTAGCCAGACCTAGCAAAATCATTATCATAATAATAATAATAATAAGATTTTATGGGAAAAAACCAAGTAGATTGCTGTTGCTCTGAAAATGACCCGATAGTTCGGGACACACAATTTCAGTCCTCCCGCCATTTTTTTATTTTTATTTTTGGTAGTTTGGGCTGAGTGACGATAGCGTCGTCCAAAGAAATGTGGTAAATGCTATCGTTGCCATGCACCGATATGTTTTTGCTTCTTTTGTGTTCTTTCTCACCCACTTCTTCTACTTCTTCATCTTCCCATTTGTTTGTATTCTTTTTCTTCAAAAAAAAACTAAACCAAATCTCATTGGATCAACTCACCTCGCCATTCTTAGACATGTCATCTAAAGAGGCTACATCAACAAGTATGTGCGGTCTAGAAAGGCTTGTTCTTGACACACTTTCTCTCACAGATAGTATTTAAAGTGTATCCTTTCAAGAGTTAAAGACGTACATAGCACCGAAAGAGTATGGTGCGCAACAATCCATTTTTTGACCAAGAATGGGAGATCGAAGGGAGTTCTAGGCTAAAAAAAAACAAAAACAAATGGGGTCTGATGGACCCAGTTTGTGTGGCCTGAACTACAGGGTCCTTTTTCGTGCAATGGCCAATTAATAATAATAATTAATGATTTTACGGGAAAATTCCCGGTTGGTGGCTGTTGCATGAAAAAGTCCCTCATAGCCTGGGCAGCACAAACGGGGTCAGTCAGACCTGTTTAGTTCTTCTTTTTTTTTTCTTTTTTTTTTATGAAAAATGAGTGGAGTGACGCTAGTATCGCTCGTCTCTGCCCCATCTTTTCCTCGTCCAAGTCATCCATTATCGTTTTCTCCGTTCACGGCGGTGCAACATCCCCTATTCTCCCGTTCACAGAGAATGATCCGATTCAGCAAACTCTCTTATCTCTCTCTTCTCCTTACTCTATCTTGTCTCTTCTTCCCTTCTTCTTCTTTCCCTCTCTCCATTCCCGTTGCTTTAAATCTAATGATTGAATTCTCTGCAAAAGCCATGATAAAACCTCCAGTGGCGAAGAAGGTCAAGCACGAGATGGTCATGTTTGGAACGACGACTTTTACTGGTTTCGCGACAACTCCCGTTCAGATCCTGAAGTTCATTCATACCTTAAGAAGGAAAATGCCTAAACAAATAGTGTTATGGAAGGTGAGGACTTATATGAGCTAGGGTTTCATTTCGTCAAAGCTTCTAATTTCATTTTTTTCTACATCTTTTGGAATAAATGCAAAAAAAAAAAAAAAAACTCTACCTGTTTAGGTTCGAATATGCTTTATGCATAGAAATGTGGAGAATGCTTCCACCTCAGAAATGAAAATGGTAGCGAATGTGGAAGAGAAAACCAAGAAGAAGCAGATCTTGCGGGGGCTTACTCGTCGGAGACGAAGCAAATCGGAGCAGGTTATGGGCGTGTGAAGAAAACATAGAAGCAGAGGAGTCTACGCCGCCATTAATGGAGAATAGGGGCTGTTGCGCTGTCGTTAATAGAAAGCGATGCTAGCGTACATAACTACACAAAAAATAAGAAATTGGAACGGATTACCATTCCTAATCCATCCGTTGCTAATCCTAAACTGTTCCTAATCCGTTAATCCGTTCCAAAAATAGGAAATTGGAAGGGATTAACGAATTAGGAATGGACGGATTAGGAACGGTAATCTGTTTCAATTTCCTGTTTTTGGTGTCGCCCCCATCTAAAGTCGTTCCTCTCAAGATTCTAAAAAAATGAAAATGTGCTGACGGGGCCTTTTTTGTGCTGCCTGAACTACATGGCCCTTTTTCGTGCAAAGACCACCTACCAAAAACTTTTCCATAAAATTCTCATAATTATAATAATATTGATAAAATAGAAAATCTCAAAAAGATATAAAAATTTTGGCTCATTGTCAAAAAAGTCAATGAAGATCTGAATATTTTAAAAACGTATAAAGGAATTCCACAATTTTTCCAATCAAGTCCCCTCCTTAAATTTCTTAATGAAATGATAAAAACAACCTTCTTTTATGATATATTTTTATTTTTTCCTTAATCTCTTTCCTTCTTAAAAGTAGTCATTTTGATTTGTGATGATTATAACCATTTAATAAAGCTGTTTCTTTCTTTGTTTTTTTTTTTTTTTTTTTTGTCATTTGGAATCCTCCATACATAAAGGTAGCTGAGATCCCACTACTAAGTTGTTTGGATCTAAGTTCCCAGAGCGCGGAGCGGGGGAGTGGGAGCAAGAGCACTGAAGTGCTAAATTTTAAAATAATTATATGTCCAGGGCGCCTATACAACATAGTGCTTGTGAGTTTATAAACAATTAACTAATGGGTACAAATATATCTTATTCATATATTCAAGTATAAAAAATAGAGAAAGAAATTAAATTTACAATTTAATCACATAAAATAGATAATAATTAATAAGTCAGAATAAGTTTCTTCATTCAAAAGATAAAATTTCAAGCTTACAGAAAAAGAAAATGTACATAAAACCAAAGATTATGCATGATTCGCTTCATATTTAGTCAAACTACGCTTCAAGGTCGGTCAAACCACACTTCGATGACGATTATGCTCCGAAAACGCAGAAACAGGATTAAGAAGGCTAAGAGGCGGTTCTGGGCACTAAGGTTTGGATTGGTCTTCATCATTTATCTTAAATGATTTATTAAATGAAAATTTTGAAAAATGTCATGAGGGTATTGTGTCATTTCACAAAATTTTTTTTATGAAGATGACTTTTACACTTTTTAAAAATATTTAAATCTTCATATATTTTGTTTTGAATTAAAAAAAAAAGAGGATTTTACTCGAAAATTCCCACTATTTGGCCGTTGCACGAATTAGTGCCTCGGAAATAGCACTACACAAACGGGAGTCCGTTAGAACCCGTTTTATTTTTTTTTCCAATATGAAACGAGTGACGCTACCGTCGCTCAGTGTGAAAATTAGTGATGCTAGCGTCACTCTTCTTCTCTTCCAAATAAACAGGAACAGGGTTCTCAACCTCTTTCTCCAACCTTTTTCTCGATCTGGTCCTCAATGCCCCACGAGACCCTGCAGAATCAGTGGCTTCATTTTCTTATCAACCTCTTTCTCTTTCTCCAACCTCTTTCTTCATCTTCCACCCTCACACTTTCCCCCATTCTTTTCTTATCCATACCACCCCTCTTTCTCTTCAAGTTTGGGGATTTTGGGGTGATCTCTTGCATACCGAGGCACGCAAACTCCCATCGTGTCCCAGATCACATTCCGTGAATCGAAAGAGGAAGCCTAGAATCTAATTCATGTTCATGCTAACATTGTCGTCATGCCATGCGTCGTTATAAACTTATAATAATATCATTTACATTTGTCCACGAGATGAGATCTGGAGCCAAATCATACTGCAATTATTAATTTTCTGTTGAGCTCCACTTGTTTCAGTCACTAGTACCTGGACTCTTGAAATGGCAGAATAAAATCCAAACTCTAACTCCCAATGTTCTTTCTTCATCTTCTTCCTCCTCAGTAGATGCAAACAGCAGTGGCTTCTCTTTGAAGACAAAGATCTACCATAGCCTCCGGCCACCTGTCCCTCTCCCTTCCTCTCTCTGCCGCCTCCTACGCCACCTCTCTCCTCCCTACTCCTCTCCTTCGGCGTCATCATCTCTCATTCGAATTCAATCTCTTCCTTCCGACCTCCCTAGCACTCCAATCATAATCCACAGCAACAACCCAGCCACCTTCCATCATCATCAAAGAAAATGGAAGAAGGGGAACGAGAGAGGGAAGAGAAGGAGAAAGATGATTGGTTTATATAACGATGAGTGACGATAGCCTCACTTAATTTCTCCTTCCAACGACGCTATCGTCACTCCAAAAAAATACTAAAAAATAAAATAAAAGAGGCGGGAGGAATGATACCGTATAAAAAATATTTCATATTTCGAGGCACTACTAAGTGTGACGTTCAAATACCGTGTAATTTCCGGTAAAAAAAAAAAAAAAAAAAAGTCGGACACCAGTCCCACCACCAGTAGACATTATTTTCGGACTCGGAAAAGGAAGCTCGAAATATAATACTTCAAAAATAAGTAATCTCAGGTAGAGTCGGACTCGGATCCGTTAACTACACAGAATATATACTCCTGTTTGTTTCAGCGCCTGATTTCGCTTTCAGTTACAGGCTCCTATTCTTCTCCTTGGAATCGTTCGCATCGAGAGGGAAAGAAAATAAAAAGGTATTTCAATCTCTTCTTCGGTTTCGCTCTTATTAGGGTTTCGTTTCTCTTTCTTTCTTACTTTTTTTCCCCGCACAACGAAGCGGAGATCAGATGTGACGAAGAAGTAAGAACCCTATTTCATGTTGTATTGACTTTTGAGATCGTATTCTATCTGCATCTCATTCTTCATTGGATCTCTTGATTTCACTTTCTCTGCATGCATTATCTGTTTGAGATTTGATTCAGTTTTCAATTAAATTTGTGTTTGTTTTGATCTTTGAATTTCTACCGGATTCCCATTCTTTAATGTTTACCTAGGCTGGACCGTTGGTGCAATCCGGTCCGAAATCATGTAAGTCTAGTCGCCGGATTTGCGGGACGATTTTGGGGAAGAAAAAGGAAGTTCATCAATTGGTTTGGTTTAATTAGATGTTTAAATTGGAGGTTTTGAGCATCACAAGGGCTGGAATTTCGGTCCGGATCATGATGATAGTGGGGTTTTTCTTATAATTGGCTTGGATTGGATCACATGTTGATTTATCTCCGGGTTAACCTTCAATAGTTTGGATTATTTCTGCAATCTTGCTTCTGGGATGAAATTGAAAATTTTTGTTAATGCCTTTTAGGTACTTGTGATTGGTGTTTCTGTGAGTTTTCTGCTGCTTGCTGTTGAAATTGATAGTTGGCTGCCTATTTGACATAAACCTAGGATTGGGACTTGCACATGAAGCATTGGCACTTGAAATAGTTACGAAACCATGTTAGATCATAGAGTGAGAGAGTGAACATGGCTTTGATTAAGTTTGATTCTGAAAGTATATCTCACACAGCCGACTGGGAATAATGGGATAAGGTTTCAACGATAATGATGATGATGATGATAATGTTGATAACAACGATGATGATTTGTTATATGGATTTGATAGAAGGAAAAGGTATCTTATAAAGATGGTCCCTTAGTTGCAGTGATACTCGATGATTACAAAGCTTTACTAGTTTGTCTCCACTTTGCCACCCGATTCTGATCTTGTTTGCGATATCCAATACAAATCCTTTGAATATCGTAGATGCTTGTATACATTGAAATCTCCAATTTGGCAATATATTGTAGTAATCAGGGCTTTCATTTATTCCTAGAATCAGCTCTAACTCTGTCTTTGCCTCCCTTGTTTCCATGTTGTCATCTGTAATCGGATCATAGGTTCGTTCAAGTATTGGTATTGGACCTTGGATTAAGGTAAAAAATTGATACTTGTCTATTGTGTTGGTTATATGGATCAACATATTGGCACTGATGAAGCATATGAAAAGCATATAGTTGTGCTTCTGAAAAAATTGGCTAAAGTTCATGATATTCTAATATCATGTCACAGAACAGCCATCAATCATTCAGGGCTATTGCACCTACAAGGGAGTTAGAATGGCGAGAAAAGAAAAGGCATGAGGAGGTAAGAGATGGGTTCAAAATTACTTTGGATCAGAGTTTGATAGTCTTTGTTTGTTTCAAACCTTTCTCCATTGGTGGCGAGCAAAGTTTTGTTCTAAGTTTTCAAGGAAGTAGGACCTATATTTGATGTCTTTCTTCCAAGAGATAAGCTTTCAGGAGCTGGTAGAGGGTTTGGTTTTGTTCAGTTCAAAACTGAATGGGACACTAATCGTGCTATTCAAAGATTGAATGGAAGATTGGTTGGGGGCAGGCATATTGGAGTTCAAAAGGAAAAATATTTAAACAGAAATGTGAAACAATCAGACCAAAGTTTTCCACCTTAGAAAAGGTTCTACCCCTTGTTCCAAGAAACAATCAACATCAAGGCGAGTCCAGAAAAAAAGAACGTTCAGTATCAAGGTGATGGCCAGACTTGGATCGAGGAAGAAGGGAATTTGAGTGTAGTAAAATTAGAAGAATCTTTGACTTCGTCTCTGGAGAAAGAGGTTCATGATTCATTTGTTGCAACCATTAGACATTGGGTATCAATGAAAGGGAAATTCAAAATTGGTTGCATATGGAAAGGGAATAGATGCATAGGTGAAAAAACTCAACATTCTATTGTTTTGGATCTGGCCAAAGACAATGGGTGATTATTCACCAATGATCCAATTGGGGACTGCTTCTTTTGAATGTCTATTTCGTCGACTTGACATATTATGGACAAAGGTTTTAGGGCCTGTATTTAAGCATCTTTGGATTAGGATAGAGGGTATCCCTTTGCATGCATGGGATTGAAGGTTTCCCATCTCCTCGGAGAATGTTTGAGTGTAGTGCTGGAGATAGATGGAGAAGCAAAAATTAAAAGGGGATTGGATAGAGTTTGACTACCTGCTTGGAGGGATTCACATAGGCTTTTGCCCGAAGTTTCTTGCTTTAGACGTTGATGGAGTTCGTTTCTTTGTCACCGTCATTGAAGAAGAGGATCATTTCTCGCTGGGAAATCGTCATTGGAGCTCTCAGTTGCCGGAAAACTGTTGTTGAAGGCCTGAGTTACTGGAAAACTGTTGTTGGTACTCTTGAGTTAGGAAAATCCTCATACATCACGTGCAGATGTTTATCTAGTTAATTTCAGTGACAATTTAGGTGATTTGGAATTCGAATTTCAAAAAGATTCTGGAAATGGGAAAGAGGTAATGGATCTGGCAATTGAGAAAGAAGGTGAGTTGATGGAAGTAAATGTGATTTTCCAAAATTCCTAATTTCTTGGCTTTGAACTAGGGCTTGAAGACATTTCGTTGGATGCTACGGAAAGGTCGAGATTTTCATAAGCTGCCCCTAAAGATATTTGGGCTTTTTCTAAAAGACCTTTCTACCCCTAACGATGCTTTGACTGATAGGGGGCTTCTAGAACATGAGTCGGATCGATGTGATGGGTTTGTTAAGGGACTTTCAGTAAGAACCCAAGAAGATGAAGGAGATTGACAAGTGAATAGCAGTCAACCCTATACTCGTAATGAAGTGGAAGATTGACATGAGGGAGGAGATTGACATGAGGGAGGAGATCGATGGGAGGAAGGAGAGAATGATCTTAAAACGTCCCTAAGGATTCCAATTTCAAATTTGAGGGGCAATGGGGAGATTTGTCCTCATATGAGTATGATTCAGTTTTGGAAGAATTTTTTTTTTTTTTTTGAATATATGTTGGAAGAAATTCAAGAGGATGAATGTTTATTGATTAGGCATGGTTGATAGTGGTGGTTGAAAATGCTGTTGAGGTTGCTGTTCCAACTGAGGATTGCTCAAATCTTGTTTGTGAAGAAGAGCCTCAATAAGATTATTGAAGAAAATAGGTTGGACTTAGCTCGGATTTTGGGTATTTCTATGGAGGGTTGTTTAGGGGATATGAGGATTTTGATCCGTGAGATATTGAATCAAGTAAAGGAGAAACGCAAGCAACAAGGGGTCAATAATACTAGAAAAAAAAAATCTCAAGCCAAAGGGAGTTTGATAAATTGGCTTCATCTATTAATTACGATCAATGGGCGGATGAGAAGAATTTAGGTGTGCAATTACTTGGATTATGAAGTTGATCTCTTGGAATGTTTGTGGCATGAATTTTGTTTCAAGGAGAGTGTTTGTTTGTTCAAGAGACAAAGATGGAGATCATTGATAATCAGGTAATTAAATTGTTTGTCTGTGGTCTGATGGTCCATTTTTCATGGGACCTTCTGTTGGTTTGGCCGGTGGAATTTTTTTTAGCTTGGAATGCTCCTTTTTGGCAAAAGCTTGATGAGTATGTGGGGGAGGTTTTCCATCTCCATTCTCTTGAAATATGCTAGAAGAGATGTTGTGTGGGTGGTTAGTGGTTACTTTGGTATATGGGCCACTATCTCAGTATATGGGATCCACAATGCTAATGATAGAGTGGATTTCTGGTTAGAACTTACTCAGATGGCAGGTAAGTGGAATAGAGTGTGTGTGCTGAGAGGAGACCTCAATGCTATCTGATTTCCTCTTTAGAGGAAAGGTGGCTGCTCTAAGTGGACGGCTATGAGGGGCTTCTCCAATTGGATCCAACTACATGATTATTATTGACTTATTGAGTGGGGCAAATTACACATGGACTAATAATCAGGAAGATCCAATGATGTCGTTTGGATCATTTTTTAGTGTCAACAGAATGGTTGGATCTTTTCTCAAACTGTGTTCAAGGAGGTAGTATTGGCTTGTTCGGTTTCAGTTCACTGCCCAATATTATCGGAAACAGGCATGAAGATTGGGGACCTCCTTTTTTATTTGAAATTATATGGTTACATAAGAAGGATTTTTCTGTGTGTCAAAGATTGGTGGGTTTGAAATAACAGTTAGTGGATGGATGGGTTTTCAGTTGGCTTATAAATTGAAATATTTGAAAAATAAAATGAAAAATTGTCAAAAGGGAGTTTTGGACAAAAATTCATGAGAAAAAGAATCATTTTCTTACAGAGATTTAGAGTTTATATATGAAAGAAGAAGGTGGACAATTAGATGCCGTGGAAAGGGATAATCAAATAGTGTTTCAAGAACAACTTCGACAATTATATACTATGGAAAGGGATGATTGAATAGTGTTTCAAGAACAACTTTGTAGGTTGATTCTTCAAGATGAAAAGTAACGTTTAAGGAATAAATGGTTGAAAGAGGAAGATCGTAACACTAGATTTTTTATGCCACAGCTAGTGCACGTCGGCAAGTTAATCGGATTGCTGCAATTGATTCTAAAGGAAGAATCTGGGAGTTTAAAACAAAAAGAAAGGTGGAAATATTTCACTTCTTTAAGTAGCTTTATATGGGTGATAATAAAATAAGACCTTGGAGGGACAGTGCTCCTTTTAAATGTCGCTCTCCTCAAAGTGTGTCTTCTCTAGAAGCTTCTTTTACTAAAGAGGATATTAAAGCAGTTGTGTTTGGTCTTGGTGGTGATCGAGCTCCGAGACGGTTTTCCCATAGTACCCTTTTCAATATTTTTGGAGTATGTTGGAGGATGACTTGCATATGTTTTTATTATTTATTATTATTTTTAGTGAAGTTCATTCTAATGGTGTAATAGCAAAGGAACTGGGTGCCTCTTTCATAGCTTTGATCCCTAAGGAACAGGAGCTATCTCGCTAAGGGATTTTAGACCGATTAGTTTGATTGGGAAGCCTTTAGAAGTATTTGGCTAAGTCTTGGCAAATCGTATAAGGAGAGTGCTGCCGGAGGTTATTTCAAACATCCAAGGGGTGTTCATTGATGGTTGTCAGATTTTAGGTAGTATGCTTATTGCCCATGAATGTGTGGATTCAAGGTGCAGGTAGCATTGCTCTGGATTGGTTTGTAAGTTGGATTTTGAGAACGCTTACGATATGGCTGATTGGGGTTTTTTACAATATATGATGGCATGTATGGGTTTTGATAAGAAGTGGCATGGTTGGATAAATTTTTTTATTTCGTCTGCTTATTTTTCCATTTTGGTTAATGGCTCTCCAAAAGGCTATTTTAAAAGTGCAGGAGGATTGAGGCAACAAGATCCACTTTCTCCTACGTTTTTTGTTATAGTAGAAGAAGCTTTCAATCTTTTAATGGAGAGGGAAACAAACCAATATGATCAAAGGCTTTGTATCGATAATGCTTCCATGAGGCAGCTCATTACAATTTATGGATGACATGATTATTTTCTGTGACGCTTTATTGGAAGAGGTTGATGCTTTGAAAAATATTTTGAGGTGGTTTTAGATGTTATCAAGTCTAATGATTAACTATGGAAAACTTGAGCCAATTGGAATCCATATGGAGGATAATCATATTTAGTCTTTGGTTGATGTATTTGGGTGTATAGTTGGACTGCTTCCGTCAAAGTACCCGGGCTTGCCATTGTGTATGGGATTACCGAAGAAAAAATTATGGGACCTGGTGGTGGAGAGGCTGATAAAAAGCTTAATTCGTGGAAGGGAAGGTATTTGTCAATGGGAGGTTGTGTTACTCTTATCAGTCAGTTCTCTCTACCATCCCTATATATTTTTTCTTGTTTCAGATGTCCTATGAGTGTGGTGTGAAGATTAGAGAAGTTTTAGGTGATTTCTTTGAAATGATACTATTGTCAAGAAAAAATATCATTTGGTTAAATGGGAGGCTGTTTGTAAATCTATTGATCAAGGTGGGTTGGGTATTTGGTCTATTGAAAAGATGAACGAAGCATTGCTTGGAAGATGATTGTGGTGGTTGGGGTGATTCACTCAAGGTTTATGTAGGTAGATCATTGTTGATAAGTACAAGGTGGGTAGGGATGGGTGGTGGGTTCTCGATCTTAATTATAAGGCCTCGGGATTATGGGAGCATGTGATTTCTATGAAGGGTGATTTTGGTTGGTTAATAAGATACAGGGTCCATGATAGGGAGATACTTAAGCTCTGTCATGATGAATGGTGTGGGCAGTCTAGTTTGAACTATCAGTATCCCTTTTTTATGTGTTGGATAGGAGACAAAACGCTTTTATAGCTGAAAATCTTCAATTCTTGGGAGTTTTTGTTGTTTAGGATTTTCGTTTCCACAAAAAATTGCAGGATAATGAAGTTGTTGAGCTAGGCAGAATGCTTTCTGTGCTTGATTTATATCTTTCAATGGTGAGAAGGGATAAAATAATTTGGAAGCCTGACTCTAACGGTCAGTTCTCAATAAAATCTTTCCATTATGGGTTGATTGATACTGATGGCAGGGTGGAAGGTGGGCAGTGTTTTTGGTATTCTTTTGTTTCTCCCTGAGTTTTGTTTTTCTGCTGGGTGGCGAGGTTGCATGAAATCCTTACTATGGATCAGTTAAGAAGAAGAGCTATTATCATTGTCAACAGTTACCTAATGTTACCTTTAATCACATTTTGCGAGAAGTGAATGATATGGCGGATGCCGGATGTCTTGCAAGGGAAAAGGAGTGTTTTGGTTAACCATTTCTTTTCATGTTTAATTTTTTTTGGTTGGTTGTGTTTTTGTTTGGTTTTCATTTTGGTTTGAGTATTCTGATTAGCTCCATTGTGTTCTTCTGTTTGTATTTTCTTTTTCTTTTTAATGAAATTTACTGTTATAAAAAATAAAATAAAATGAAAAGATGACACTCCTTTTTTCTATATACAGAAAACGATGTTTATCCTTTACTCCATGCTCTGACAAGTTGTCTCCCTTCTAAGGTCCACAGTAACCACTCGAAGGGGTCGTTTGTTTGCACTCATTTACTTATGTAAGTGATACACATGTAATTTTTACACAAGAACACATTTGTTTGTACTCATTTATGCATCACATGCATAAATTTTGGCGTGGAAATGGTGTGTAAATGATGCCATTTGCACACCTCTCCCGTTGTGAAACCATTACACACCTCACACCTTAGAGAGGTGACGGAAAAACGATTGCCTACAAATCGCAGGATCAATACCCATCAATTACTCTTTTTTTTTTAAAAGTCTTGTGGGCTCCAGAATTTTATTCTGAACCGTTCAAATATTTTATTGAATGCGAAAAGCCCAAGGCATTAGTTTTATACCATAAACCTTCATAGATTTTGAGAAATATGTGAAAACGCCAAAAAAAACCCCAATCTATAGATCTGAACTTTTGTGACCCAGTTCATGATACAAAACTAGTGGGCCCCCAATTCATGATCCAAGGCGTTCAATATTCTCATATAAATGATAAACCTCAAGACATGAAGTTTCATAAACAATTAAATCCGTTATCATTTACTCATGTGAAAATTATGCTTCCAAACAATCAGGGTAATATGTTTCACATTACATATATAAATTTTACATAAGTAAATCCCATTTTCATATCCCATTCATGGAAGACAAACGACCTCTAGCAGAATACTTATCAGGGTAGATTTTTTTTTTTATCGATAACTTAGATAACCACAAAAGTAGCAGTAGTATAAAATAACTCCTGTAAAATACCACAGAAAGAGTGACCTGTAAACTGAAAAAATAGAATTTTAGAATTAATAATTGAGGCCTAATACCTAAAACACAAATTGAAATATTTAATCGATTATGTCAAATTGAATTATAAATGTAGCAACAATGTAATTTGTTATGTGGGGACGATTAATTTCATATGGTCCTTAATGTACCATAATCACCAGTGGATCAGCTTTATTTAATAGCCTCTCATGTACCATATATTTTGTTAGATTCAACTAGTTAGTCAAATTTCATTGTACTTAATTATCAATATTGTACATTACACTCCATTATAAATAGTGGTTGGGACTTGGGAGCATTAACACAACAACTTCTCCAAAATCTCTTGCTTTTCTTCAAGTTGTTTCGGCTTGTTTAGGCTATGGATATATTTGGATTTGCATTCTTCATTTTAATAATTTTTGCTGAATATTATTCTTACATGTTCAGCACTTCATTTTATCCATTTTTTTTAATTTTGCTTTTATGTAAAGTGCTTTTGTGTGGATTTATCTAACTTCTAACTTCTGCTTATTCTAAATGCACAGATGGAATTTCATTCTTCAATTGTTCCTATTGTATTGTTGTGCCTTCTGTCAAATCTAAGGTCAGCCATTGGAATCAGATTTGTGATTGATAGGGAGGAATGCTTCTCTCATTCAGTTCCGTATGAAGGGGATACTGTTCACGTGTCTTTTGTTGTGATCAAAGCTGACACATGGCATTATGGTGAGGATGGTGTGGATCTCGTGGTATGCTTTCCCCTCTGTATTCTTTCATCTAAGTGATTCTGTACTTATCCTGGATTTTTATCGTGAGGCTTCTACATGACCAATATTCTCCGCCTGAGTGCATGGTTCTTTTAGTAGCAATTACAAATTTGAAATTTGGATTTGTCATCTTACACTTAATGCTCCATACAGTTCAGTCTTGAAGGAGATAAAGTGCAATTAACTGCCCTATTCACAGACTCTTTGGAAAACATAATTTTTTTTCTTTAAATAAGCAGGAAGTGGATTGAGTGTTTATACTTCAAAGTGTGGCTACAATACCAATTTGCTCAAAAGATCAACTTTTTTTGTGGGTTAACAAGACATGATTATGGAAAGAATAGTGTTCTGCAGTTGAGTTGTTTACAGCAAGTAGTGTGCAGTATAGGTGAGCCACCAAGCATTTATTATGTGCAAAGCATTATGAGTGGGCTGAAATGGATGAATGAAATACCTGATTTTTTTAGTATGTTTTACTGAAATAATTTCACTAAGAAAAATCGTTGACTAGAGCTAAAGGCAACTAAGGGCCCATTTGGCATTGTTGTTGAGATATTTCCGATTCTGTGTTGAGATGGGATTGCGCCCAGCAGAATTTATTTGGCAATATTATGTCAAATTGTTTTTGTTGAGAATATTTTGTGTAGAACTTGTTTGGTAACAATTTTGTTCTAAGAAAAAAAATTGACAGAATCATATTTTGCAGCGTTGTTGAATTTTAATCTACTATAATTATTCCTGAATTCATCTTATTATTAAAAAATATAAAAATTGAATTTGTAAGAATATTCTTGAATCCATAAAAAAAATATAAGAATTGAATTTGTAAGAATATTCATGAATCCATCATTTAACTTTATTAAGACATAGATAGTAAAGGGACCCTTTAATACCATTTTTTACTGCTTAGTAAGGAGCATCCATCTTAGTTTATGTTGATGGAGAATGTATTTGACGAATACAAAGAAGGCTGTCCTGGCAGTAATGTCTCCTTTAAAAGTGCGTTCTAAGAACTTTGTTTGAAAGGATTCTTTGGTCCCATCTAATATAAAAGAGTTAGTATCTATTTAATAGTTCATATGCTTCTTGACTTTAATTATATCAGCATCTTGAACTTGTTAGAATACTGATAAGGGAGTCTGCACCAGTGACAACAATTAATTGAACTTCCATAACCTGGTAAAGTAGTTTCTGAACACGCCATAGCCCTCTAGATCAATGTTGTCAATGGCTTAAAGTGAGAAGCAATCTACTACAACAACAGCAGCAGCGACCACAACACCAACAACAAAAAAAGAAAAATGACACACCACCTAATTTTTTAACCAAAAGCCACAAGTAGAAAATATTATATATATAAGAGGGAGGGAGGGAGGGAGGGGGGGGGGGGGATGATTTGCAGAGGTCAAGGGTGAGGAGAGATGTACTGTGCATGAGAGTTCTCTTTGCAAATGGTATTGTGTTAGCAAGTTGAAGGTATAAAAGGTCAACTGGAAAAAGAGGGGTTCCAATGTTTTTTTTTTTTTCAAAAAAAGCGGTGTGATCGTTCGTAATATCTTATTCCAATGAGGCATTGTTTGGAGGATTGTTCCCTAAAATAAAAAAATGGAAAGGATGAAAAACCCCTAACAAGGACATTCTACACTCTCTCATTCTGTGAGAATGCAGGAATATCCTAATGGCATGATGCCAAACAGGCCTTAAGTTACTTCATTTAAATGGAATCCAGACTGTACTGCCCATTGGAAAGCTCATCCAAATAGATTTACTCCTTTTCTTTTCTTTCTTGAAATAGTAACTTGCTTATTTTGTTAATGAAACAACTATAAATAAAGTAGCCATACCAGGGCATCAAATAGTTGTCCTGTATGACCCATTAACATCATTGAACACCACACGATTCCATCCAACATGTCTATGGATCTGTTGGTGCCATGGAATTACTCACAAATTTATTGTAATCCTATTTACTAGGAAGCATAGTGACGTCATCCAATTATATATGTAAATGCTTATTTTACCCAAATTTGTAGTAGGTCCTTGTTTCGTGGATTCATTTTAGCAATCACCTCACTGTTGATGGGGATGGCCAATCCTAGCCATCTAATATTTAGAATATAGAATGAAGTGTAACATTTGTCCTGGTGGATTTTCTAGAACGCTAAACCCTGCTCCCCTTTGTTGAACCCTGTCTCACCTGATATATTTCTAAGGCCCAATGATATTTTACAACCTTTGGCCAGGAATAAAATAATTCCTGTTCTGTTCATGTCCTGAGAAATGTGTTATGAACTGCTTTTTTTCTCTCAACTTGTGTTGTTTCTTTGGTCATAGCTGAACTGCTATTCACTTTTTTTACGGGCTTTTTTTCAGGTGAAGGGTCCTGCTGGTGAGCAAATTCATGATTCTCGTGACAAGACAAGTGACAAATTTGAGTTCGTAGTTCACAAGAAAGGTCTTCACCGGTTTTGTTTTACTAACAAGTCTCCTTACCACGAAACTATTGACTTTGATATACATGTTGGCCATTTTTCACATTTCGATCAGCATGCAAAAGATGGTAAGCACTCTGCTCTTCCTTTATAATTGTGCCCCACAGAATGCAGAGAGTGAAGTCCCTTTGATTTTCTTGAAATGTCTGCAGAGCATTTCAACCCTTTATTGGATCAAATTGCGAAGTTAGAAGAGGCTCTTTACAATGTACAGTTTGAGCAACACTGGCTGGAGGCCCAAACTGACCGGCAAGCACTTAGTATGTTTTTTATCCTTAAAACTCCTTTTTGTGAGTGAGCAAAATGAAAACACCAGTGCATTTGGCTATTATGGAAAACTTATTTCTAGGATTACTATGATTTCTTTTTCTACTTTGATTCTAATGCATTTTATTTTACATTCCTCTGGGGACTGATTGGTAGGCCGGGAACCTATATCCCAAAAGAAATCATAATAAAGGAATTTGCTTTCTGCTGCCTTTTTTCTTCAGTGGTAAAGTAATCTGTGTCAAACCAGCAAATTAACATTGAGTACCTGTTGTGCATCAAATGTGTTTCCTGTGTCTCCAATTCCTACAGGCAATTTGATGCAGCAACACCACTATTCCACGAGAGATAAATTGTGGGCCGCATGTGGGACCCATTTTCTGATTTTAATTGTTATTAGTTTCTCGTTTTAGTGATGAATTGTAATTGGGAAGGTTTTCTAAATTCTATAGGATTCCTATTTAGTTTCCTAGTTTGATTAGGTTTTTCTTAGCCCTTAAATTTCTTTTACTATTTATGTGGCATTGTAGAGATCATAATCTCAGAGTTTGAGTTGAATAGAATTTTCCCTCGTGGGATTTATCGTTGGAGAGTGTACTTCATCATGAGATTGTTTTTGCGGAAACCATTATTGTGCTGCGGTACCTACGATCTAAATCCTAAACCCTAGGATTTGCATCAATTGGCCTCAGAGCAACAACGTTGTCGTGCACCAGCGATGATGAAAGAAGAGGAAGAAGAAGAAGAAGAAGAAGAAGAAGAAAAGGGTTCAGAGATGTACCGTGCACCAGTGAGCAGCTTCGTCGTGCCGTAGTCATCCTCGTCAACCCTCGCCTCCACTGACTCTGTCACCCACCATCCATTCTGATTCTATCCTCTGCACAACCCTTCCCCACCGCCATCCCACTGCCGAAAGCCCTATCCCTCATTGGTCGAGATTCCATTCAAACCCTCTACTAGAAAAAAAAAACCACCAGTAGTCCACTGTGTATCGAATCCCGATCCCCATCCAACCGAAACAAATCCCTAAATCCACAACCCACCTTCGAATGACCATAATCCCAGAAAGCCAAGAACAACTGAACCCACTCCAAAACCCCTGAACGCAAACCCCTTTTCCAAACCCAGCACTCTGTTGTCAATCCCAACTCCCATTGCATGCAACCTTTGCCTCCAGAACTCCCGAAACCTCTTGACCCCGACCCTTTTCGAACCCCAACATATCCCTAGCTCTTCCCTCAATCCCAGCCCACCTACAACCGCACCCCCACCCCAGCTTCTCTCCATTCCAAACCACCCCCCCCCCCCCCCCCCCCCCCCCACACACACACACACACACACACACACACCCAAAAAAAAAGAGAGAGAGAGAGAGAGAGAGAGAGAGAGAGAGAGAGAGAGAGAGAGAGAGAGAGAGGTACCTGTCACTGGAGACAAAAGCACCTCGCCAACGAACAAGGGCATCTTCTTCGCCATCGCCAACCAGATGCCAAGCTCCCATCTTCTCCTCTCGTCACCAACGAAGCAAAGAACCAAAGGAGGCTCCCTTTCCACCCCTTCGCTGCAGCACAGAACCGAAAGGGGTTTCAAGCCTTTTTTCTGTCTTCCATCGACACGAGGACCAAGACGAAGCAGGCCTCGTCTGGATTTGTGGCCCTGAGATCGGGTCGGCTTCAAGTTCAGGTAGGGTTCCAGTTGGGTTGAACTCAGGCTCCAAGGATCCAACCTGTTTGGGAGAAGCCTAACAGCTGAAAAAAACAAAAAAAAAAAAAAATCAGCAAAAGTGCTGACATCAGCAGATCTAGTCAACGTTCAGATTTGACCAATTAAGGGCCCATATCTTTTCTGTGATATCGAAGCAAACAGAGGTATGATTTTATATCCGTTTTCGCCTGTGCCTTTGTGGATAACAAATCTATACACCAGGTGAGTCAACTTTTTTGTACATTGCATAAAAAAACATGGTAGTTCATAAGGAGGCAGAAGTGGAGTCTTCATCCACGACCATGGTGGACTTGACTCGAACCGTTGTGAAGTTATTGGAAAATGTTAATCAACTATCCGCAAAGATTGCTCAACTCCAAGAAACTCTTTTAGGGCCCGTTTGTTAATTTAAATAGAGTAGTGAAGGTGATGTATATATCACATCATTGTTTTTTATAGGTGAAAAAGTGAAATAAAAAGAATGAATAAAATATAAGTGAGTTATGATGATATTTTATTTTTAGTTGTTTGGAATGGAATATTTTTGACTTTTTATATAGGAAAGTGTAGTTTTTTTGTCTTTTAGTGAGTAAATGTAGTTGATTTTTGACTTTTTATTGGAAAAGATGAAGGGAGTTTTGGTAAAAAGTGCTTTTGTTTGGATGTTTAACTTGACTTAACTTTAGAAGTGAAATTAACAAACAGGCCATTAAGGATGGATACCCGAATAACAAATTTGGAAAATAATTGGCGTGTGGATAATCACCAAGATGATGGAGAAAATATTTTGCAATCTACGAGACCAGCCCGTAAATAATGTTGATTGAGATTTAGTAATTAAACTCATGATTCCCCGAATATGATGGAAAATTGAAGCCGTATGAACTTATGGATTAGTTAGTGTGTGTGGCGAATATTTTTGCACACAAGCCAATGATGGAGGGCCATACTTTGGTAGGAACTCGATTTCGCAATTATGCTGCTATATGGTGGGCCGAGTTGCAAAAGAAGAGAAGGAACCAAAACATAGATCCTGTTGAGACATGGATTGAAATGAAAAATCTTTTTAAAGTAAAAGTTCCTTCCCGTCAATTATTCAAGAGATCTACGTTCAAGCTTTCAAGACTTGAGAAAAGGATCTAGGACAATTGTTGAGTATTCTGAAGAATTTATGACAATGCAAGTTTGTTGTGGCTTAAATGAGGCGGATGATGTGTTAGTTGACGGATATTTTCATGAGCTGAGATTGATATATTGTATATACTTGCATTCAAAATTTTTGATAATGTTAGATGAGATCATCCAGCATGCCATCAAAGGCCGAGGACATTGCCAATTATCAAGCCCAAAAATTTAGTGCATCTAAATGGACTGTACAAAAGTACCCATCAATGCAAGATTTTAAACCAAGTGGTTCATCGGAAAAATTCATCAACCTCAATTGAGAATGAAAGTGATGTGAAGGATACACTATATGATCCAAAGGGAAAGAGACTGAGGAATTAGAGATCCTCGGTCCCTATGAAGTTGAAGCTCACATGGTCATCAAAGACAGGGGTGTTCACCGGACTTCCAGACCCGGACCGACCGTCGGGCAGGCCGAAACCTTTCATATTGGTCCGGGTCAAACTCGACCTGATAAATTTTTAATAGGACCAGGTTTCGGGTCACTGAATTCAAGATTTTCGGGTTATCGGGTCACCTGATAACCCGGTTGTTAACAATAATAAAATAATATGACTTGTTCCCACTGGGCTTCTATGTCATTTTATTAACTTTTTTCTGTGCTTCGCTTTGTAATTGTTCGATGTGGGACATTGAAAAACCCACCTCAAAATCCTCTTACATGTTGCGGCACAAGCACACAGATAAACTAATTTTAGGAGTTGTGCACATAGAAACTCACAAGATGGGATGCGGCTGCTCTTTATAAATTGGGTCTTGTATCTTCTTACACGTCGAAAATCAAAACCAAATCTAGAGCTTTTCTCAACAAATTGACAAAGCTATCATTTAATCACATGAGGCTCCTACTCAAAGATGCGGACCTCGATCTTCAATCTCTTGAGATTGGGGAGAATCTCGTGGCGTTTCTGCTCGACCTGGTTTGATCTCCACAGGCGGTTGTCCTTGATCAAGAACTGAAGTTTTTGGTGTTGCTGCTGCTTCCCTTTCGAGATCTTGTGAATGTTTTTGGGGTTCTAGCATCAGCCTTTCCTCTTCTTTCTGATTCAGGCTGTTTTTCTTGCTCTAGAATTGGAGGCTCTTCTTTTTGCTCGAGGATTTTTGGTTCTTCTTTTAGTATGGGAGCTTCTTCTAGTTGCTTTGGAATTTCTGGTTCCAGCAATGGAAGTTCTTTTTCTTCCTTTGGGATTTCTGGTTTTGGCATGGGGAGCTCTTCTTTTTCCTCAATTTCTTGGCTCTTCTTCCAATTCTAGCATCAGCCTTTTCCACTTGCTTTGTAATTTCCGGTTGTAGCGATGGAAGCTCTTCTTCTTGTTTCAGAATTCCCGGTTCTATTAATGGAAGTTTCTCTTGTTCTTCTAGAATTGGTTCTGGCATAGGAGGCTCTTCTTTCAGCTTAAGAAATTCCTATTCTTCTTCTAATTGTAGGGCTGAAACTTTTTAATCGGGCAACCGGGTTTAACCCGCTCCGAACCCGATGGTCCGATAACCCGGTGGCCAGAAACCCGATAACCCGAAGATTTTTAACAGGGTTATCGGCTGGGTCATTCACCTCTTAAAAATTATCGGGTCGGGCCAAACCCGGCCCGATAACTCGGGACCCGGCCCGATGTGCACCCCTAATCAAAGAGACCACATCAACTACTGAGAAGAAATGGTTGAGAAATAATATTTTTCGCTCAAAAGGCACTGTCAATGGATAATCATGTACAATAGTGATTGATGGAGGCAGTTGCGAAAATATTATATCTCAAGCTCTTGTGGATCGCTTGCAGCTAAAGGTTTGAAAGCATCATCGTCCTTATTTTGCCTGATGGCTAATGACAGGTGATGAAGTTCAAGTACGGTATGTATGTTCGGTGACTTTCGCAATTGGCGAGGACTACAAAGATACAGTTTGGTGTGATGTGCTACCGATGGATAGTGATGATATCCTATTAGGTCGACCATGGATGTATGACAAGAATGGAGCTAATGGCATGCACGACAATATATATTTGCTCATAATGGAAAACATGTCACACTCCATCCAGTGAAGCTGGGGCCACCAAAGAAAGGGTCAAGTTCTCGCATCACCAAAGAATTGCTTCAAGTACACAATGTCTACAAAAGCAACATCAAGAAAAACCGAGTTCAAGGTCGAACTCTTTTCCAACCTGGGGGAATGATGCAGCAACGCCACTATTCCACAGAAGATAAATTGTGGGCCACATGTGGGACCCATGGAAGTCTAAAGATTTTCTGATTTTAATTGTTATTAGTTTCTAGTTTTAGTGAAGAATTATAATTAGGAAGGTTTTCTAAATTCTATAGGATTCCTATTTAGTTTCCTAGTTTGATTAGGTTTTTCTTAGCCCCTAAGTTTCTTTTACTATTTATATGGCATTGTAGTGATCATAATCTTAGAGTTTGAGCTGAACAGAATTTTCCCTCGTGGGATTTATCATTGGAGAGTGTTCTTCATCATGAGATTGTTTATGCGGAAACCATTGTTGTGCTGCGGCACCTACGATCCAAATCCGAAACCCTAGGATTAGCATCACAATGCCTTGCTCTACTCTTCTATTTAGAGGCTTTAATCACTTTATAGGTTCTTGAGGATTATTGTAGCAGAGAGTGACTCTTGAACATACAGCATGGTTTAAAATATTGGCTGGTATGTATCGGTCGATTGGGATGATATCTTGCTGTGATAGCAGTTGTGGCTGTACCAAATAAATAAAGGTATATTATTAGTAGTTTGATTAGGTTTTTCTTAGCCCCTAAGTTTCTTTTACTATTTATATGGCATTGTAGTGATCATAATCTCAAAGTTTGAGTTGAATGGAATTTTCCCTCATGGAATTTACTGTTGGAGAGTGTTCTTCATCATGTGATTGTTTATGCGGAAACCATTATTGTGCTGCGGCACCTACGATCCAAATCCTAAACCCTAGGATTAGCATTACAATGCCTTGTTTTACTATTCTATTTTCTGAAGAGGCTTTAATCTCTTTATAGGTTCTTGAGGATTATTGTAGCAGGGAGTGACTCTTGAACATAAAGCATGGTTTAAAATATTGGCTGGTATGTATCGGTCGACCGGGATGATATCTTGCTGTGATAGGAGTTGCCGCTGTAACAAATAAATAAAGGTATACTATTTTAGCCATAGTGGCCAATAATTTCAAAATATTGGCTGTAATGGCAAAAAAAAAAAAAAAGAAAAAATCAGATAAAGGCCTGGCATTTGAGTTTTTAGAAGAGGGGTAAGTGGGAAGGAAACTCAAAAGAAGGGCTGCCTTTGTCAGGAATAGAAAAGACAGTAGTGTGCCCCCATTGCTTCAACCACCAACGCATTTGAGTTTTTAGAAGAGAGGGGTAAGTGGGAAGGAAACTCAAAAGAAGGGCTGCCTTTGTCAGGAATAGAAAAGACAGTAGTGTGCCCCCATTGCTTCAACCACCAACCTTCGACATTATGTGAGATGACACTTTTTTACTTTTTCTTTTTCTTTGCTTTTTTGGTTGCTTATCCTCCCCCATGCATGCACTACTCTGTGGAAGAGGATAACAGCCCTTGTGGCTTGTGGTGTCTTGAAAAATCATTAGGTTTTGAGCAGTGAAGAGTTATGAATACAACAATTAAAAAATGGTTACGAATACAGGTGACATTGGGTGGGATGTTTTGACCATTACTAGTCAGGCCAGTAATTCACATCGGTTTTACCAG
The DNA here is from genome assembly GCA_012931725.1 of Litsea cubeba. Lineage (NCBI taxonomy): Eukaryota > Viridiplantae > Streptophyta > Magnoliopsida > Laurales > Lauraceae > Litsea > Litsea cubeba. The sequence goes on along the minus strand of CM022950.1, from coordinate 15,037,687 downwards.
AAAAGTTAATAAGCCTGACTTAGGCTTTTCTTACAAAGGGGATGAAAATTCTTTAAGCAATGCCTTCTGCCCAAACATTTCAATAACCAAGCCTAAAATAGTCTCTGTACCGACCCATTTACCAGTCGGTTCCATGTATGGTCCAAGCATGGCCTGTACGGCCAGGAAGTCCAGCAGACCAGCCCTGTCCAGTTCGAGCTTAAGTTAAGAGGATATTGGTTTTATCTTTTAAAGAGTAGTGCATGGCGTTTTAGAGGCATCAACCAATTATGCTGGTTAATATCTTGAAATTTCTGAAATGGGTGCCATGAAAGTGAAACATGATCGTATAGTAGTAATAGTACTCTTATCATTCTTTGTTTTCATTGGAAATCTAGTTGTCTTTGCATTTATAGAAATGGAATTTGGTTGCAGTTAATGAAGGGATGAGCAGAAGGGCAATTCACAAGTCCATCTTTGAATCCGCTGCACTTATTGGGGCAAGTGTGCTCCAAGTGTATCTCCTGCGACGTCTTTTTGAGAGAAAACTCAGCTCCTCTCGAGTTTAACTTCAGTTTTCTTGTGGCGTATTTATCGGCAAGGGATTTCTGTACCTGGAGCTTTTCTATCCTGTGGGTTCAAATTCAAACATTAGAATTTTGTAGTGTAAACATTATGGTCGATCTTATCAAGAAAACCTTTTATTTAAATTAAGTATTATTATTATTGAATTTGGTAGTCTATAAGGTCATGTTAGGTCATGTTTGTGGCCAACAGTTTTATGTTGCTTTTTTTTTTTTTTTCCAGTGATTTCACTTTCTGTAGAATTGGAAAACTAAAGGCTTTATTTTCTATGGTTTCAGTTTCTATTGTTTGAAATCATGAAACATTTTCCATGGTGAAACGTGTATCTAAGGTGTTTAGATGCTATTTTCTCCATGGAAAGTGAAAATGATTTCCAAGCAATCTTGTGTGCTACAATTTTCTGCAGCTACCAAGTTTTTGAGGTGGGAGGAATTTATGCGGTAGAGAACACAGCCTTTTTCTGCAGGAAATATGTTTTCACTGCAAAAAATAAAATAAAAAATAATAAAAAGTTTTACCACATCAAGCAGTAGAAACTTAAAACTATGAAAATGAAGTCTACAAGGTTCCATTTTCTGCATCAAATGATGTAACTGTGTAATATAATGCTGCAGAAAATTGTTGTTGACAAACATGCCTGAGGTCACGTTTGACAACTAAATCCTCAATAAAAAGACTCTCTTTCCACGCACTCATGGAAAATACATGTTTGCAATTGTAAATCCCCATTTGTTTGGATTTTCAAATCAGACCTCCTCCTATAGGATTTGGAAATCCTTATTTTTGCGGATTTGTGCTTAAATCAAATTTTTTCATATATATGCATCGATATGCACCAATATTGATGTAAAATCTTTAACTATACAAGTTCTTAGTAAGGAATCTTTGTTCCAAGAGTAGTAAGGAATTCTCACATTTGTGAATTCCTCACCTATTGCCAAACATGCTCTGAATGTTTCTTTCTTCTATGGATCCTATTTGAAGCCATTTACACCATATCATGTTGCACAAGAAATTTAAATTTGACTAAGGTCCCGGTTTTTGTTTAAGCGCCTCATCAAAATATCTTAATCTTGTGCCTGAAAAATGGATAGATACATATTTTTTGATTCTGTATGGTTAAAGTAGTATGGTGTATTGTCCCTTCTCTTGCCTTTAGATGCATGGTGATGATAGGGACCTGTTGGAATCTGCAAGGGGCATTCTTGTCAGGGAACCCATTATGTTTGAAGTAACAGCCTTGGGCTTGTTTGGCATATAGTATAAGTTAAGTAAAGCCTCCATTATTCAGATAAGATGTCACATTAAAAGCACTTAAATTCAAAACTCCCTCAATCTTAAAAAAAAAATTAAAAAAACAACTATCTTTATCCACTAAAATAAAAAAAACTGTACATCAACAAAAAGTAAAAAAGATTCCATAATAAATAATGAAAAATAAAATATCATTATAATCAGCTTATATTTTATTCTTTCTTCAAAATCAACTTTACTTCACTTGACTCTATTAAAAGAGTTGCCAAAAGTCAAATGTAAACTGTAAAAAAGACTAATCTGCTGTTAAGTCTTCACTAGCAGAAAGCCCCGTGCCATGCACGGTTAAACTCCGCATAAATTGATTTATAAATTAAGAGTGGTAACTAAATTTGAATTACTATTAATTTAAACACATGGAGTTGATGAATATGATAAAACAGTCTCTTTAAAGACCACCCAAATGCATATCAACGTGGGAAATCAAGGAGTTTTCCTTGAGCGGGGCATTTTTTAGTTTAAAAAATGGTTTTTTCATAAAAAAAATGGGGTTTTACGTCAAATTATTCTTATCGTAAATTTAAATAAAGTTGAGATTTTTTAATTGTAACATCAATTGAAAGTTTCAATATGTCATCATAATTAATCCAAAATGTCATCAAACTAATTCATTAGCATGTATGTGTGGCATCAAGTGACATAGCCCTTGGTAGAGGGGCCCTTTTTTTTATATTAATTACACAATAATCATCACATAATAGCATATGTTAATATACTCTTGCAGATATGTTTAATTTCAACCTACTTATCTACTACTCTTATAAAAGACAGAAAGTTAAATCTTTTTTTTTGTCTAACCACTGTGGAGCCCACTTCTCATCATCTCATCTCATCTCCTCTCCTCATCATGTCATTTCATCATCTACTCTATATTTATCTATACTATGATTAAAACTACTCTTTTAAAAGGGAGAAAGATGCATCCTTTTTTTGTCTTACCTACTACTGAATGGTACTTTTGTGAGACTATGTATAAGCATGTTATTTTCAATCTAACGACAGAGACCCTTTGTAATGTTCGGGTGCCACAAAAAAGTGATCTTAACTCTTCTCCTGTCAACACATTCCTACACAGACTGACATATTCAAGTAAAAGTGGTTCATTTTTTTCCTCTTGTGATCTTAACTCTTCTCCTGTCAACACATTCCTACACAGACTGACATATTCAAGTAAAAGTGGTTCATTTTTTTCCTCTTCCATATCATATCAAACAACATAAACTGAAAGGCTTTTCTGCACCAAGGATAATCCTCTATATATTACTAATGCAAACGTGTCTTTAGGACTTGTTATGATGCATAAAACCTGGGTTGCTTGTAAATCTAACTACATGTAGCTATATTTGCATGTAATAGTTCACGTCAAATTAAGACCAAAACAACTTAACTCCTCAGGTAACTCAAGTTATCAGAACTCTCATTTTTCTCTCTTATTTATGTGCAAACAAGTTACGACACTCAGTTTAGTAAGACCCAAATGAGCTCTAAAGGCCTATTTGGATGACTGGAAGTAGAGGGGTATCAAATATGCATTATCAATCTAAGTGTTGGGCCTAGGGTCCAGACCAATTGGGTTCATGGACATGGGTATTATGGTAATTGTACCGGGCTTTCTTGTTGCCTAAGTTAGGATTTCTTGGGGAGTAAGAAAGAGAACATTATAAAATGTTGTAATGTGTAACCCATGAGAGAGTGAGAGGAGTGAACCTTAAGGAGAGTTTTCTTTCCCGTTGATTTAGGCAAGATTGCCGAACCACGTAATTCTCTTGTGTGTGATTGATTGTTCTTGTGTGGTTGTTTGATTGCTCGATCGCTGATTCACGTTTCCGCATACACGCGCACAACAAGTGGTATCAGAGCCTAGGATTTACTAGGTTGGATTGTGCCGCGTTGCGATCGACAGATCGGATCAATTCCTTTGATCCGGATTTCTGCACGTTGCTCTTCGTTGCAGGAAAGAGACAGAGATCGGTTCCGATCTCTGCCAGGCCACATGGATCACACAGATCGAATTCCTAATTCGAAACAGAGAGATCGGTGCCTCCACAGAAGGAGAGGCTGATCCGGATTTCTGCACGTTGCAGAAACAGGCAGAGAACGGAGAAGAAGTCTGAGAAACTGGGTTTCGTTGACTTTGATCATCGCTGGGCCACGGAGGAGGATCGCTGCGCACTGGGCCGCCTTCTCGCTGGAGATGAACCCCAGCCACCGCCGTGCAAAGTCTGCTGGTCGCCGGATTCTTCCGGTCAACAACCGCGACTGCCGGACTGCACAGATCATCGCTGGGCCACGGAGTAGGAGGATCGGTGCACACTGGTTTTGCTGTCATCAGATCTTGATTTTAGCAGCAGATCTGACGTCGTCCGTGCATCGTGCGTCGCCGGCCATCGCCGGTCCCCGCTGCTACGCCATCGTCGCAGAGGAAGAACCGAAGGAGCAGCCCTCCATCGTGTTCTGGTTACAAAACCAGAACCAAGAAACAGAACCCATTCTGTTTGGGGAGAAGACTTTTGTTTGGGTTCACGGGTTGGGTTCAGGTCGGGTCAACCCAACCCGTTTGCAGAAGCCCAGTGCTTTAAGCCCACAGACAAGACCAGGTCAGGTCAGGTTCTGGGTCAGTTCCGCCTGACCCGTGACCTGGGAAAGCCCACTCCAGCATTCTGCTGACGTCAGCGCCACGTCAGCGCACAGTTCGGTCAACAAGGGTTTTACCAGATTGACGGCTGAAAATTGTTTTGTCAATATCTTGATCATCCGAGGTCAGATCGGAGATCCGTTTGCGCCTACAGACTCGTTGCGAGCAGATCTACGTAACTGTGGAAGAAGATTGCCAGTTTGACGGTCAACAAGAAAGTTTGACTAATCGGAGCGCAGAAAATAGTTTTTTGCGATATCGGAGCCATCCAGAGTCGGATTTCAGATCCGTTTCTTCCAGCGTGCTCGTGGTGACGAGATCTACAGATTGGTGCAGAAATTGAGGTTATGAAAGTTACTTCGGAAATGGCAGATGGAAACTCACTAAAGGGTCTCTTATTTTTGCGAGAGGGAGGGCGTGTAATACGCTGTACAAAACACATGTGAAGCTATACAAAGGTGTGTTGAATGCTGTTGAAGATAGATCCCCTCCAAATCTGTGGCACAAGAGACTTGGACATATGAGTGAGAAAGGACTGCAGTTATTGGCAAAGAAAGATCTGATTCATTACTCCAAAGGTACATCCCTTGACCCTTGTGATTATTGTTTGTTTGGTAAACAGCATAGGGTTTCTTTCTCTAAAACATCAACGATAAAATCTAATGTATTGGATTTGGTATATTCTGATGTTTGTGGTCCCATGGAGGTAGAGTCATTGGGTGGCAGAAAGTTTTTTGTCACATTTATTGATGATGCATCCAGGAAAGTCTGGGTTTATGCGTTGAAATCGAAGGATCAGGTGTTCCAGGTATTTCAGCAGTTTCATGTCATGGTTGAAAGAGAAATAGGAAAGCTCTTGAAGTGTGTCCGCACTGATAATGGTGGTGAGTATACATCAAACCAGTTTAAAGGCTATTGCTCAAAGCATGGTATTCGACATGAAAGAACAGTTCCTGGTACTCCACAGCACAATGGTGTAGCCGAGAGAATGAACCGCACTATTCTTGAAAGGATGAGATGCATGATTAGAGTGGCACAGCTACCCAAACCATTTTGGGGTGAAGCTATTATGACTGTCGTTTACCTGATTAACAGGTCTCCCTCAGCTCCTTTGGATTTTGATCTTCCGGAGAGAGTATGGACAGGTAAAGATGTTTCTTATTCTCATTTGAAGGTATTTGGGTGCAAGGCTTTTGCACATGTACCAAAGGAGCAGCGTTCAAAGCTGGATGATAAGGCAGTGTGCTGCATTTTTCTTGGCTATGGTGGAGCCGAGTTTGGCTACAGGCTATGGGATCCAGAGAAGAGAAAATTTATCAGAAGTAGGGATGTTGTATTTCATGAAGATCAGTTCTTTGGAGATATTGAAAAGACTGAAAAGTCTAATGAAGTTGTTGATGGAGTGGTTGATCTCACACCGACTCCTTCTCCAGTGCAGATTACAGGTGGAGAAGGTGAACAAAACGATCCAGATCGTGATGAGGAGCAGGGGTTGCCAGATGAACAGGGTGTTGAGCAGGGGGAGCAGTATCCTCAGTCAGAAACCACAGAACCTCAGATTAGGAGGTCTACTCGAGAGCGTCAACCATCAACAAGATATCCTGCAGCAGATTATATTTTGCTTACTGATGAGGGGGAGCCAGAGAGCTACCCAGAAGCAAAAACTCATGCAGATAAAGATGAGTGGATGCAGGCTATGCAGGATGAGATGAGTTCTTTGAAAAAGAACAATACTTATGAGCTGGTGGAACTCCCAAAAGGCAAGAAGGTTCTGAAGAACAAATGGGTGTTCAAGGTGAAGAGAGATGACAGTGGAAAACTGATAAAGCACAAAGCACGGCTAGTGGTTAAAGGCTTTGCGCAGACGAAGGGTCTTGACTTCGATGAAATCTTCTCTCCAGTTGTGAAGATGACTTCTATCAGAGTTATCTTGGGTCTAGTTGCCAGCATGGACCTTGAACTTGAGCAGATGGATGTGAAGACTGCATTTCTTCACGGTGATCTGAAAGAAGAGATCTACATGACTCAGCCGAAGGGGTTTGAGGTAGAAGGAAAAGAACAGCTGGTTTGCAGGTTGAAAAAGAGTCTCTACGAGCTGAAACAAGCACCGAGACAGTGGTACAAGAAGTTTGATTCATTCATGGTGAGTCATGGGTACCGGAGGACAGCTGCAGATCACTGCGTTTATGTTCGTAAGTTTGGTAATGGCAAATTTATTATCCTTCTTTTATATGTAGATGATATGTTGATAGTTAGACAAGATAGTGAAATGATTGGCAGGTTGAAGAGGGACATGTCAAAGACTTTTGACATGAAAGACTTGGGTCCCGCACGACAGATTTTGGGAATGCAAATACGTCGTGATAGGAATGCCAAGAAGCTGTGGTTGTCACAAGAGAAATATGTTGAACGGGTGCTAGCGAGATTCAACATGGAAGATGCTAAGCCAGTTAGCATACCTCTAGCCAGTCACTTCAAGGTCAGTAAGAGATTATGTCCTACTACAGATGAAGAAAAGGAACGGATGATGTCTGTTCCATATATGAAGAAAAGGAACGGATGATGTCTGTTCCATACTCCTCAGCAGTTGGGAGTCTTATGTATGCCATGGTGTGCACATGGCCAGACATTGCTCATGTAGTGGGTGTAGTAAGTAGATTTCTTTCTAACCCTGGAAAAGAGCATTGGGAAGTAGTGAAGTGGATCTTTAGATATTTGAGAGGTACATCAGATTTTTGCTTGTGTTTCGGAGGCTTAAAACCAGTACTTGAAGGCTTTACAGATGCTGATTTTGCAGGCGATCTTGATCGTCGGTTGTCTACTTCTGGGTACTTATTTACTTTTGCAGGGGGAGCTATTTCCTGGCAGTCTAAGTTGCAGAAGTGTACAGCATTGTCTACAACCGAAGCAGAATACATAGCTACTAATGAAGCAGGGAAGGAGATGATTTGGTTGATGAATTTCTTTAAAGAACTGGGTTTGAAGCAAGATGAGTATGTAGTCTACTGTGATAGTCAGAGTGCTATGGATCTTAGCAAGAATGCTACATACCATGCCCGCACAAAGCATGTTGATGTGAGATATCATTGGATTCGTGAGGTCATCGAGAAGAATCTCATGAAGCTGGAAAAGATTCACACTGACAAAAATCCCTCTGACATGATGACTAAGGTCGTGTCTAAGGGAAGGCTGGAGCTGTGTTCAGAGTTGGCAGGACTGGACTCCTAGTAAGGGGTTCAGAGGCGTCTTCCCCATGGTCTGGAGGGGGAGATTGTTGGGCCTAGGGTCCAGACCAATTGGGTTCATGGACATGGGTATTATGGTAATTGTACCGGGCTTTCTTGTTGCCTAAGTTAGGATTTCTTGGGGAGTAAGAAAGAGAACATTATAAAATGTTGTAATGTGTAACCCATGAGAGAGTGAGAGGAGTGAGCCTTAAGGAGAGTTTTCTTTCCCGTGGATGTAGGCAAGATTGCCGAACCACGTAATTCTCTTGTGTGTGATTGATTGTTCTTGTGTGGTTGTTTGATTGCTCGATCGCTGATTCACGTTTCCGCATACACGCGCACAACACTAAGCGCATGTAACTATAAGATGAAAGTTAAATTTAGAGGGGTGATAATTGAGGGGGAGGGGGGTAGTGACTGGAGAGTGTAAGGGGTTTATATTAATCATATAGTGGGCCTGGTTAGCCCCACTAGCCATGTTTTTCCACACCAATTGCATATCCACGATTTTTAACAATATTGGCTGGGGTCCTCAGGTCTGGCCTTTGTCGGGGCCCATTCCCACGTTATGGTTGGTGGAAGTTTTGCTCCTTGGATCTCATTTGATAATTTTTCTGTCCCCTCTTCATTCATCCACAGTGGTCCATGTTGCCTTGTCAACAGTGGGTCATATTTGAGTCCCACCACTAAATTAGTTATATAGAGGACATGTGATTAAATATGAAAAGGGGAAAGCGATTGTTGGTTTTCTTTGTAACTAAGCCAACTTGAACAGTCAGCCGTGTGCTGATGACAATGGCTAACGAGCACAATTCTATTTGGGCTACAAGTTCCTTTTCAACTGATTCTCATCATTTTATAACATGTGAACAAGGCCTCTCTTTTTCTTTTCTTGTTTTTGAGGGTTAGAGGGTGGAAGGAGATGATGGTCTGGAACAATATTGAATAGGGTATCAAAATTGTCAAGATAAAATTATAGGGGTGTCAAAAATGCATTATCAATCTAAGCACCTGTAACTATAAGATAATAGTTAAATTTTGACGAGTGATAATGATGGGGAGGGGGTAGTGACTAGTTTGATGAAAAATGGAAATAACCAACCAAAATAATATTTCAACCCATGTCTTTAAATAAACTTCTAAACAACACGAATTTCCAAAACCCCTAACCCATTTGGTAATTTTACTTGTCAAGTAAAGTTAAGCATCAAATTAAAAGCACTTTAATTCAAACTCCCTCTATCTTTTTAAAAAAAGTCAAAAAGCAACTACCTTTATCCCCTAAAAGACAGAAAAAAACTCCATTTCCCGATACAAAAGGTCAAAAATATTCCATTCCAAACAACAAAAAATAAAATATCATCATAATCCACTTATATTTTATTCCCTCTCTTTATTTCACTTCACTTCACTTTATTTTAAAAGTGAAATTACCAAACGGGCCGGGCTATTTGGGGCTTTACTAATGGAGTTGAGTGAAGTAAATATTATTTTGAAGAAAGAATAAAATATAAGTCGGTTATTATGGTATTTTATTTTTAGTTGTTTATTATGGAATCTTTTGGACTTTTTTTTATTCATTGTGGAGTTGTTTTGTCTTTTAGTCGAGAAATAAAGTTACTTTTTTACTTTATTTTGGAAAATATGGTGGAAAATTTGAATTAAAGTGCTTTTCATGGGATTTTTTTTTTGAGAAATGGGGGCTTTACCTTACTTGACTCTATTAGTAGAGTTGCCAGACAAGCCTGGAGAGGGGGAGAATTAAAAGGGGAGAGGGACTAGGCCAAGCCCTGCCCTCAATGAATGGGCCAAATCCCTGGAAGGGCCATAGGGCCTAGGACCTTACCTGGTCCTAGCAAGCTAGGGCTGGGCTTTGAGTGTAAACCTAACATTAACCCCTTCTTTATTCGAGCTCAAACTGTCACGGTAATGCAACAAAAATCACTATGATGGTATATAGAAATCTCACTTTACTTTAATCTGATTTAATAGGGGGATTGCTGGGATATCATTTACTATCTAAGAGAACGCTATTTGATGGTGTTGGTGAATCTTATCTTTTAACTCATCAATTTTATGCCCTTGATAAAATGCATTCCAATGAACTCTCATGAATTAAAAACCGAACAAACAAAGAAAAAAAAAATAGTCTTGTACTTTCCTCAATAACATGTCATTGAGATCTTGTATCACATAGTTTATCAAGTTCTGACCCATCAAAGAGGTGTGCTATTAGGGAGTTGACTTTGAATATAAGACTAAACATTACCTAAGTATTAAAAGGTCACATAAGAATCATGCTCAAATAAACCCATATATACAACAATTATATGTAGATGGGCCACTTGAAAAAAAAAAAAAAAACCATGGCTACTAAACATTAACCAAGTATTAAAATCTCACATAAGAATCATGCTCAAAACAACCCACATAAACAACAATTACATGTAGATGGGCAACTTGAAAAAAAAAGAAAAGAAATAAAACAAAAACCATAGCCATGTATAGCTTATTTACATGACAATTCCATAAGAATCATATAAAAAATGAATATAAATATCAAATAAGAACTCACGTAAGAACCACCTAACCATCACGCTCAAAGAAACCCATATATATGACTAAACAAATCCACAAATATATACATAAGAATAATAAGAGGCCAAAATGGGCCTAGTATTGTACAAACCCAGCCCTCAAATTGGTGGGCCTCGAAAAAAATTTATCCAAGCCCCACCCTTGAACATTTTAAGAAAAAGAAAAGCCCTTAGTTTACGGCCTTTTTGAGGGTTGGGCCAGGTTGGGTACTCACATAGAAGGACCCAATTGATAACCTTATTTGGTATGGTTTCCCATCTCAAGTTAACACCTTGATCTTGTGATTATTTGTATCACATTCTTATTGGGGCTTAATGGGGTCGAAGGATAGAGAATGTAGTGTAAATAAGGTTGCAAATTAAATGGCATTGCATAGGATCAAACAAGATTTTTTGCAGTCTAAATACATAATGCACAATTATGAGCTACCGAATTTAATATAAATTGGATGGGAACAAGTGCCATTTTCCCAAATTTTCTCCCAGATTACTCTCCTCCAAAAAATAGAAAAGAAAAGAAAAAGAATTTCATAAACTCCATCATAGCCTTAAGCTGCAGAAAGGAGCAGGGCAGATCTGATTAAGAGCCTGTTTGTTTCATGCAGTTGAATACCTAGTAATTCTAAGGCTTGTATTTCTAGAAATGGTTAAATTTGATGAAATAAAGATGAGGTGAATATCCAAAATACTCATCAAATAATCTCCCCTTTAAAGATGAGAAATGAGAGCCCACCACCAACCTTGTAATTCCAATGCCAAGAAAGTCCAGTTCCATCTACATCTCAACCTCACATCTAAAACAATACCACCACATGAGGTATAAGTGCCAACACAATGCATATAGATGGATGTAATAACATGCCTTAGGATCATCAGAGACAACTCCTGCATATCCCCAAGCATATAACATAATGAAATATGTGATTTCTTCTATTTGAATTCCTCTCAGAGGAGGAAACTTCTCAACCACATTTTGCAAATTGTAGCATAAATGGTTCTCTCATAAGAAACTAGACTGAGAAACTCCAGTGAAATGAATGATAATATCAAAATAAACATTGAACCAACAATTTTCCCCCTTTTAAAATGGTTTTCTCCATCCAAATGAAGCATGGTGGAGATCCAATACTACAGAATAGTGGTGAATCTCCACAATGGTATTCTCCATCTGAGGTAAGGGGGATTCCACACTAGTCAGCTTCACCTCAACCAAGTGGGCTATTAGAGATCTTTAAAACATTCCAAATATCATGATAAAATTTAAAAACAACAGATATGCATGCCTCTCTGGACAATGGTATTATATGAAGCTTATGGACCACGTTTAAGCAACATAAGACTACAACCAGTATTGGGGTTTGGGTTGATGTACTAATCTTGGATTTTGGTTTAGAATTGAGGTAATAAATTAGGATATTAACACAAAGATTTGGGTTTTTTCCATGGCTGCTACTTCCAAACAACTATTTGTCTGCAAATACCTCAAACCAAATCCCCTCTGCAGAACCCCACAATTCCAACAGTTATAGATACTGAAAATGAAAAGAAAATAAGAAAATAGAGAAGGTGGAGGAGAGAAGCGCCGAAAAAATCACCTTTTATGACCGAGGTTTTTGTTGAAATCTTAAATGTAAGATGACGTTGGGGCAGTCGTAGGGAGTTCCACCAGAAGATCTGGTTGGAATCACTTAGAGAGCAGGGAGCGGAGAGAAAGTGCAGGAGCCGGGACGTCAGGGAGAGGGAAAGAGATAGTAGGGAGCGGAGAGGGAGAGGGAAAGAGAGAGCTGGAGCCGCAACGCAGGGAGAGGGAAAGAGAGTAGGGAGCGGAGAAGGAGAAGGAAAGAGAGAGCTGGAGCCGCAACGCAGGGAGAGGGAAAGCGAGAGCAAGTAGCGGAGGAGAAGGAGAGAAAATGGCAGGAGAGGAAAAGTTTTGGGGAAGAAAGGAGAACGAAATCGTTCGATCCTTTTAGGGTATGAGGGAATGAGATGACGGTGTCGTTCGGCAGCTGTGGGGGTAAAATCGTCCAAAAATGCCTATACGAACACCGATTTGGGTGTTTATGTGTATTTTTGATTAAACTAGGCTAATACATGTTTAGGGACATTTATTTGGTAAAATTTCCTAGAATCATTGGCATGCGATTTTCCATTAATCCTATCTATATAGAGTCATGAGCTCTCTTGAAAACTGAATAATAAATAAATAAATGGACAAAAAGTAATGGAATTACAACTTGTGTAAAGCACTGAAGACAGGAGACCCTAAACAAAGAGAAAAAGAAATTAGGACGTATTGAACTTGAAGATGAAGAGGGGCATGAGTATGGTAGAAGCGTGGGTGATGATGCTAACAGATAGCATGCGGGTCTAGAAATCCTCTTCACTTTCGGATACGTGTCTACTTTCTTCTACTCATTAGTCTGTCCATCACAACGAACGGATTATTGGATTCAATTGATTAAAAAGATTTTAATCTCTTGCTAATGAAATGGATCATCCAAGAGTATCTGCATATCTGCCTTTCGTTCCTTCTCTCTTTTTCTTCTCTTTCATTTTCTACCCATTCATCCTTTTTTAAGCTTTCTATTTCCCTTGAAAATCCTTCATTCTAATATGAGGATTTTACCAAAAAAAAAAAAAAAAAAAAACAGCCTAGATGTCCACTAGGCTAAAAAGATAATTTTAAGCCTCATTGCACCAAATCAGTCATATTTCACGAAATGGTGTTTTTTTTTATTCATGAAATAATATATTTTTTTTATCACTTTCAACTAGCGTCCCTAGCGACCCTTGTTTTATAACATTAAGGGTCGCTAGGGACCCTGCGCTGTATATGAAAAATAGAACAAAAAGAGTTTTTTCTCTCTTTCGTTGTCAACGGGACATATCTTCTCTCCCAAGTCATCTGCGCCCGTCTCCTAGGTCGACTTGCTTCCCCTCCAGGCCATTCCCACCTATTGAAGACCATTAAAGTCACATTCGTTTGTTTGGAAGAGAGCATTAAAGTTCATATGAAACTCTGATTGGGGCTAGGAATGGAAAGTTGAAGTTTGTACTTTGCCCTAGAACATGATTTTCTACTTTTGATAAACCCTTTTCATGTGACCATTTCTGCATGCATCTCATCGTCTTCTTCCCCCACAGCTTCCCATCATAAAAAAATGACAGATAGAGAATTGAAATCTAAGTTTTGTTTGATCATTTTCCTTTCCAATATAAATGCTTTTGTCATGATAAGAAGAAGAAATGTTGTATTTGTATCACTGCTAAGATACAGATTGTGTGCAAACATCTTTGATAGGATTTTTTATGTTTTTATTTTTCACTAACATTGATGTGAGAATAATATGGACCAAAAGAAATGTCATACAGAGAAAGTTATCCTCTGTTCATCAAGTAAAATCATTGTACCTAACTATTCAGTTTAAAAAATAAAAAAAAACTTTTAAGTACCGCACTACTTCAAATAAAATGAACATGATAGCATTCACTCTCCAAAAAGATGGTTTCTACAAGCAGCCATTAAAAATTATATAAAACAGAATAATAATTTGCTACTTCAGTCAGACACTGACAACATGATGCCTGGTATTCATTCAATTCTCTTCGTGCAAGGATCTAATATTCTAATCCTTATGAGCTCAAAAAAGAATGACAATACTTATAAATGATGAGGGCATGGACAATTCCTTTCCTCCCTGCTACTACTCTACATATGAAATCAGCAGCCATTGCATTTCCACACACATATATATATAACTAACGTTGGTCGCTAGGGACGCTGGGAAGGTCTGTTTGTTTGGATAAGGGACCCTAGCGACCCATATATATAAGTATATAACTAAAGTTCGTCGCTAGGGACGCTGAAAAGAAAAAAATTATTGTTTTATGGGTCGTTAGAGACCCTTAGCTACTAATATACGTTAGGGAAGCTAGAAAGGATCTCGATGTTGTTCTTTTGGTTCTCATGGGACCCTTATCTATAACAAATATATGTATTCTGGGATGTTGGTAAGGAAATCTATTTTTAAATGACAATGAATTAACAGTTTTTCATTCTTTTGAAAATGTTCTCATTCATGCTTGCCTTGTATAGTGATGTCCATTCTTATGCATGCTACGAGTTTATTAACTCATACATCAACCACAACTTCAACAAACAGGTTCCAATCAAACAACGATTTCACGTCACCGAAGGCAGACGAGGTTGACGAGGAAGGGGACTACAGTGTCAACAAAGGCGCAGCTTGTTGGTGAAGAAGACCTTGACAACGTTCCTTGAGGAAAAAAACCCTTTTTTTCTGCTTTTCGTATACAGCGCAGGGTCCCTAGCGACCTTTAACGTTATAAAACAAAAGTAGCTCGGGACGTTAGTTGAAAGTGATAAAAAAAAAAAATACCATTTCGTGAAATACGACTGATTTGGTGTAATGGGGCTTAAAATTACCTTTTTAGCCCACTGGACATCTAGGCTGGTTTTTTTTTTTTTTTTTTAAATCCTCTTCTAATATTACTGTTAGTCATCGGAGTGAGAGAAGAGCTGCAAACACCCTATTTAACAACCAAAGAACCAAAGACTCGTAGAGATTGATTGCGTTGAATCGAATACAGGGGGTTTTAAAACTTCATTAAGGGAAGCGCTATTTCGGTACAGTAACAGGCGTTTCGGGAATGATAGGCCGTTTAAGAAAGAGGAAGAGGCGACCGTACTAAAAGAAGATAACCATGAATAGTGCCCATTCAAATTGCTGATGTGGCTCAAGGAGGAGCCAACTTTATTTGGATTTTCATAACTATTTTACAGCTTTCAAGAGAAAGAATGCTGGATCTATCTTTCCAAATGTGCAACTTTCTCTGTAGTTTTTTCGTATAGAAGTATAACTTAACACATGTAGATGAGTCTTGGGTGGGTGACGGTGATATTCTCTGGGTAAGTATTGGCAAGCAGACGGTTCAAATGAAATGCAAATCAGATTGAAATACACTCTTCAAATTTTCTGCTTTTATGCATTGATCAATCAACAGGCGGTGGAAACAAGTGGCCATTTATGTTGATTTTATTTGGCGTTTTTAGTCATCTGATCAGATCTAAGTGATGGTTCTTAATTTCTAACTCTTTTTTTTTATTTGTTTTATCTGGCCTTTAATTTTGAACTTTTGAATCTGATGGCTAAAAATGTCAGATGATTCCCTTCTTTGTGGTTCCTGTGGGCTCCAGAGACTACCTTGTTGTCCTCCTAGGTTGCCAAGTTATATTGGCGTTTCATTATGCGATCAAGCTCTCATCAGTTTGGGCAAGTGCTCAGATTTTACTATGACCCATACCAAAGTGATATGATATGCACCGTTGAATTTACTTTGTAATAAATGTAGTTGCATTATTCCAATTATTGTCAAATTTGGTCCAACTTATTCATGGTGTGGTGTGTTTTGAGTAGCTTTGATAAAGAAAAGGAGGGTCCAACGTATGTCAAGTAAGGTCGTCTAGTTCCATGCATGTTTGTACAACCATTTTTGGCAAAAAATCTTATTGTTTTTAACCAAAAAAAAAAACCCGCATGAGCCCTTTTTTTCACATGCTGTGGAGGGGGGTAATCTTGAAATTCCATTTCTGTGGAAAATCCAATCCCTGTTAGTAAAGAGAGAGACTAAGAGAAAATGGATTAGAGGGAAAAGAGAGAGGTTTTCTGTTAACTCATTATCTCTGTGTACAAATACAAGGGGAGAAGCTTATTTATAGGTAAAGTAATCTCATAAGAAAGGAACCCTAATTCTAACCCTAACTCATCTTAAGTGGGCATCCACCCAAGATTCATATCTTATAACACTCCCCCTTGGATGACCACCATTCAAAGACAGTTGCTTCATTAAAAACCTTGCTAAGGAAAACCCAGTGAGAAAAAACCAAAGCGAAGGGAAAAAGAGTACAATTTTTCAAGATAATTGAACTGGTGTTGAATTGAACTGGTGTTGGTCGTGTATAATGCCGTCTCGTTAAAACATTAACTCGGAAAACCTAGTGGGATAAAGCCTAGAAATGAAAAAAGAGTACAGCGCACAAATGTCCTGGGTAGCATACTTCAGGATGCTCCCTGATAAACCACTCCCCTTGATGATAACAACTATTTATATAGTTTGATGATGAACTCTACGTATGCTCATCTCATATACAAACTTTCAGAATACTGATTTTGGCAAAGATCTGGTAAACAGATCAGCAAGGTTGTTACTCGAACAAACTTGCTGGACTTCAATTTCATTGTTCTTCTGAAGTTCATGAGTAAAGAAGAACTTCGGTGCTATATGCTTAGTCATGTCTCATTTAATGAAACATTCTCGAATCTGTTTTATGCATGCTTCATTATCTTCATAGATAATATTCGGGATAGCTACAGTAGAAGGTAATTGACAAGAATTATGAATATGCTGAATCAAAGATCTTAGCCATACATAATCCCATGCATGATGACCTGTTATGTACTTCATTTTCGATTTCCTTTGTTAACAGGTGCTACTAAAAGGTATTTTCCTTGTTTCATGTGTGTAGGTACCCCTCTTCAATTGACACCTTTGCAATTTAATGGCAAAGGGGGAGAAAGTTCTCAAGCTTAATGGAAAAAGGGGAGAAAGAATTAAGGGGGAGAAAGTGCTAAAGGTGGAGAGAATGCACATCTTGCCAAACGGAGAGTGCATGGTCAAAGGGGAGAAATGAAGAGAAGAAAGCTTGGGAGCTAAAGAAGTTGCTTGGCCAAAGAAAGGAAGATAAAATGAAAGCTTGAAGAATGATCAAGCTCCAAGCATCAAGAAGAATGAAGAATGAAGCTAGAGCCTAAGCTAAATGAAGAAGCATCCAAAGAGATTTCAAGAATTGTCCAGCCGAGGAGGAGCTGAAGACTGTGTGTGAAGTTTTAGTGTTGAGCAAGGTTTGCCAACATATTGAAGGTTTGCCATCAAATTGCAAAGGGTGAGATTGTTAGGTTTTTGTTTATTGCAATTTGATGGATGCATCATTCATTTTATTCATCATTTGAATTCACGCACATGCATTGATTTAGAAAATCTTGAAATCTGGTTTTATTCATGCATTGTTTTAAATATTGCAAATCTTATAGTATGTACTGTTTTGGATTTAAATGTTGGATGCATTTTATTTGAAAAAGAATTTTTACAAATCAAGCTAGCCAATGTTTTAAAGTTTCAAATTATGTTTGGCCTTTTATCTTTCATGATTTTTTAAAATACTTAGAATGATTTAAAATCATGTTTTCATGCTTGATTTAGTGGCCCAATTGTCCCCACTTGAAAATACTTTAAAATATGCAAATTATGCATTTTTGGGGGAAATGGTCCAGGGGACCCGGTCGACCCGCAGTGTGGCCGGTCGACCGAGCCCATGGACCCGGTCGACCAAGCCCACTTTGGGTCGACCGGGAAAGAGCCAACAGCTCTTTTTCAAACGGTCAGTTTTATGACCGTTGGAGGCCAGGTCGACCGGGGCTTTTATGGGGTCGACCGGGCACTCGCAGAACTCAACTTTTTGAGTATAAAAAGGGGTTCATTCCCATTGAAAGGTGGTTGAAAAAAGTGGAACTCTTAAGCCTTCTTGAGGTGTTTGGAGACAAAGAAAAAGGGATGAGCCAAGAGAGACCAAAGGGTCTATAGGAAAGCTAAAGCTTGGAAATTATGAAGTTAAATCTCTAAGTAAGTTTTAGTTTTCTTAATCATATGTTTCATGCCTTGCTTAAATTATTGGTAAATAATTTTTAGCATGTTAACTATGATGTATTGAATTCATTACCTTCATTCTATCTTTGATTTATGTTGTGATGAATTCTTTACTTTGATTCAATCCAAGTTTGTTTTAAAACTTTATTAATCATGCTTTCTCAAAATCTTTGATTTCCTTTTTAGCATGATTCCTTCTCTTGATTGAATCTATCATTGTTGTTTTCAACCTCTTTAGAACTTTAGTAAACCTTGCTTTTGAAAACAACATTGTAAATGCATCACATGTTTAGACATAATTAATTTCATACAACTTGTGATCTTTTGATTTTTATATCATTAACAAGTTAGTATCTTTTACATGTGATAAGCATTTAACTTCAATCATATCTTTATGAGCATTAAACTTTTGAATTGCTTTAAGCATAAAATAGATTGAGCTTAATTTTAAACTTGATTGAAATTTTCACACACACACTTCATTAGCATTCATCTTTGTAATTCTTAGTGTGTTTGTGTGAGTTGTTATTCACTTTCATATCCGCCTATCTTAGAGGCAAAGTTATTGAGCTTAAATTGTAATCTCATAAGAGTGTTTTGTGAAGACACTTTCTTTGAGAGAAATCTTTTATGTATTAAGGTTATTGCTTAGCCTAAGAAAAGCATTGTGTAAAGGTTATTGCTTAGCCTATAAAAGCACATTGTAAGGTTATTGCTTAGCCTAGAAAAGCATAGTTGTAGAGGTTATTGCTTAGCCTTTTGAAAAGCATAATAGTGGAAATCCGGTGGGGTGTTGAGTCACAAGCCGGTAGTGGATGTAGGCATTGAGGCCGAACCACTATAAATCTTGTGTTGTGGTGATTGCTTTTGTGGTGATTGTTTTGTTTAGCTTCCGCATTATGTATGTTAATCATCACATGTGACTAGTTTGTTTTAAAGAAATTAAAATTGGTCATAATTAGTCATTAAGTGTAGCTCACCCTATTCACCCCCCCTCTAGGGTTAGGATCCCAGGACTTTCAATTGGTATCAGAGCCTCGTGCTCTATATTAGGATCAAGTGTTTGGAACTCTTGATTAGGTGTAAAAACCTAGAGTCAAAACCCTAGTGTTGTGTTTTCATGAAAATCATTAGAATGGATTCCACTAGTTTAGACTTTGTAGATTCTTTGGTAGATTCTTCTAGACCCCTCCTTCTTCCCACTATTGGAGACTCAAACAATGAATTTAAAGAATCTCAATTTGAATTAAAAGAGGAAGAAAATGATGAAAATGATAATGACATTGAAGAAGCTTATGAGGATTTGTGCACATTATCCTTAGAGCTTTCTAAGAAGAATAGAAGATTAAAAGAAGAATCTAAAAGACTAAACCAAGAATTAGTCTCTTCAAAAGATGAACTTAGAGAAAAAGAAGAATTAATAAATTGTGCAGAATCTAAGCTCATGATCTCTTTGCATAATCTATCTAATATTAAAGATGATCTAAGAGAATCAAAGATAGATTATGATAATCTTAATAAGGAAAATTCAAAACTAAGAGATCAATTAAAAAGGCAAGATGAAAACATTAACAACCTAGAATCCAAGTTAACCATTTCTATGGAAAATTTATCTAATGCACAAATTAAGATAAAAACTCTAGAACTTGGATCTAATGTTATCAATGAAGTTAAATTTGAATTAAAACTTGCCCATGAAGAGCTAAACAAATTTAAGGGAATTGAAAATGAACTTACAAAAGTTAAAAATGAAAATTCAACCCTTAAAGAACAAGTCACTCAACTTGAAACCTATAAACAAAAGTATGAGTGCAAGTTTACCCAAAGTGAAGAGAAATTTGAAAGGCTATTTAAATTGAGTAAATCTCAAAGAGATAGGACGGGTCTTGGATTTGATAGGAATATTTCTCATGACCCTAAATTCACCAACACTTTTGTGAAAGGTGAGTCCTCATTCTCTAGTACTCATTCCTCCTTGCCCATGACTAAATGCAATTATTGTGGCATTGAAGGACACTTTAGGTTTGAGTGCAAACTAAGGAGAAGCCATGTGTCTAAATCCATTTTTGAACCAAAGAAAGTAAAATCAATCTCTATGATGGATAAGACACTAAAAATCAAAGAAGACTCCAAGAAGACTAAACAAGTCAAACCAATTAAAAAGGAGTCTCACAAGATAGATTTTAAAAAGTTTAAACAAGTTAAACCAACTCTAAAAGAATCTATCAATAAAAAGCTTCTCAACCTACCTCGCATAACTCAAATGAAAGAACTTTTGAATAAAGTTGCAAAGTTAAATCTAAAATTCAAAAGTCAAATTAAGGGAGGAAATAAGAAGAAAAGAAAAGAGAATTCATCCCCTAAGAAGAAAAGTCACCAACCTCAAAAGACTAATCACCATCCTAAGCCAAATTTAGTTAAATCTAAACATCATGGTGATCATAAGTCTAAATGGAAAATTTATCAAGTCAAATCTCCAATAGTTGGTAAGACTTTTAAGATGGACCTCAAAGACCAACCCTCCCAAGACCTTAGGTGGATTCCAAAAGTTATGTACTTAGTCAAACCTTAAGTCCTTGGACCTCATTGACCAACCTATTCTTTATAGTTAAATCCTTTTGTTGGTCATGATTGCATTTGCATTTTGTTTCTTTCTTAGTTACATTTATTTAAAATGCAATGTTTCTTTATAATTAATTGATTTTGTCTTCATGAACTTCTCTAGTTAAATATCATGGTTTTCAAAATCATTTGATTATATTTTTCACATGTTAGATTTGCTTTTTACTCTCATATCTTGTATTGCATTTCTACATGTTCAATTGATTATGATTTCAAAAGCTTTTATAGCTAGACCTTTCATAATCGATTGATGTTGCAAAATCATTTGTTTGCATGTCTTAGTAAGATTATCTTGAAAACAAATGATTTAAAACAATTTAGTTTTTCCATAGATTTCTAAGTTATATTTTCATATGGAAAATTATTGTTTTGAAAAACCAACTTGTATGTGCTTTCAAATAAGTTATATCTTTTAAAATGCAAGTTGAAAAATGATTGTGTCTCATTGATGAGATATGATGATCAAAATTGATTTTCATTACATGCTTTCTAAGCTAGGTTTTTGAAATGAAAATTCAATTACTTGTTACTTGAGTTTCAATTGGTTAGAATTTAATAGTTATATTTTTCATTTGAGTGTATTTTCCAATTGATATCAAGTCATGATTTAAATCAATTTGTATGAGCCCTTGTAGTTATATTATTTAGAATACAAATTGATGATTGATAATGTGTTTTCTTCAAATTCATATATTGTTGGATTTTGTTATTTAAATGATTTGAAGATTATATGAATGGAAATACTTTAAAACCTTTTTAGTTGTACTCATCAAAGCATGTTCCATATTCTCATTTCCTTATGCATTTGGTTTTATCATCTTAGAAATGGAAATGAATATTGTTACAAACTATTTGCATCTTTGCTCATTTAGTTACATTCTTTATGCAAATGTTTATTTGTTCCATGTATGGTTGTGTTCTTTAAATCATTTTTGTAGTTACCATACTAGAACCCAAAAATCCATCTTTTGTGCTTTCTAGTCATTATATTTGAAATGGATGGTTATGATGTTGATTCTTGTGTATCTTTCTTATTGATATCATTCTTATACATGTTTCAACTTCATAGTAGTGTTTTTATCATATGAACCTCTTTGAAATCCATTCCTTGAATTTCATAGTTATATCTATTGTTTGATGGATGTCTTAGATATTGAATTCATATGATTTGACACTTTGAAGATTGCATATTCTACTAAGTTATATCTTTTTATGCAATTTCGCTTGTTCATCACTATATATGCTCATTAGTCAAATCATTAAAAGTGATGAATAATCTTTTTATGATGCTTGTTGGAATTTTGTGTTTGTCACATGCTTGCTCTTAATCATGTTTCATGTTCAATTGGTAATCAATTGGTATCATTTTCATTTAGTATCATTTCCAATTGATATCATATCTTGAGTTTGTGATAGACCTTGTGTACATTGGATTGATCTTGATAGTCATATATCTTTTGTTCCATGTCACATTCCTTGAGCATCATAATTTTCATGTTTGCCACCTCTCATGCTCACCTAGGTAGATCTCATGACCACCATGTTTATGTGTTCATAATCTTGGTTGGTTAATGGTTGAGGTAGGCTTCATGTTTTTGAACTTCATTTCATTCATCTTGCACATGATAGTCATATTTTATGATTGGATGAAATGATTTCAAAAATATTCATAGCATATGATTTTCATAGGTATATTGATTGATGCTATGATTAATAAACCCCATATCATCATGGATAGCTCTAATTTGGATTAATCCTAGTAATGATATTCTTTTTAACTCCATTTTAGAGTGATTGAGATAATAGTAATATTCTTTAATCTCAATTGGTATTCTTTATTTCAATTGGTATCCATGGTTGCTTATCTCCATGACCTTGCTCTTAATCTTTGGTAATTTGATCAAATTGAGCTTTATAGTCAAATATTATTATCAATTGAATTTAATCCTTCACTTGAAGTTAACCCTCAATTGGTTAAACCATCTTCTTCTTGTACCTATTAGTTAAATCCTTGTCAAAAGTTTGACAAAAGAAGAGTATGGATTGAGGGGGAGTAAATCTTCATAGGAAGTATTAGTTTTGATCAAATTCACCCTTATATTGGCTCTTGATACCCTTATAGCTTATTACCCATGCATGATGACCTGTTATGTACTTCATTTTCGATTTTCTTTGTTAACAGGTGCTACTAAAAGGTATTTTCCTTGTTTCATGTGTGTAGGTACCCCTCTTCAATTGACACCTTTGCAATTTAATGGCAAAGGGGGAGAAAGTTCTCAAGCTTAATGGAAAAAGGGGAGAAAGAATTAAGGTTGAGAAAGTGCTAAAGGTGGAGAGAATGCACATCTTGCCAAACGGAGAGTGCATGGTCAAAGGGGAGAAATGAAGAGAAGAAAGCTTGGGAGCTAAAGAAGTTGCTTGGCCAAAGAAAGGAAGATAAAATGAAAGCTTGAAGAATGATCAAGCTCCAAGCATCAAGAAGAATGAAGAATGAAGCTAGAGCCCAAGCTAAATGAAGAAGCTTCCAAAGAGATTTCAAGAATTGTCCAGCCGAGGGGGAGCTGAAGACTGTGTGTGAAGTTTTAGTGTTGAGCAAGGTTTGCCAACATATTGAAGGTTTGCCATCAAATTGCAAAGGGGGAGATTGTTAGGTTTTTGTTTATTGCAATTTGATGGATGCATCATTCATTTTATTCATCATTTGAATTCACGCACATGCATTGATTTAGAAAATCTTGAAATCTGGTTTTATTCATGCATTGTTTTAAATATTGCAAATCTTATAGTATGTACTGTTTTGGATTTAAATGTTGGATGCATTTTATTTGAAAAAGAATTTTTACAAATCAAGCTAGCCAATGTTTTAAAGTTTCAAATTATGTTTGGCTTTTTATCTTTCATGATTTTTTAAAATACTTAGAATGATTTAAAATCATGTTTTCATGCTTGATTTAGTGGCCCAATTGTCCCCACTTGAAAATACTTTAAAATATGCAAAATATGTATTTTTGGGGGAAATGGTCCAGGGGACCCGGTCGACCCGCAGTGTGGCCGGTCGACCGAGCCCATGGACCCGGTCGACCGAGCCCACTTTGGGTCGACCGGGAAAGAGCCAACAGCTCTTTTTCAAACGGTCAGTTTTATGACCGTTGGAGGCCAGGTCGACCGGGGCTTTTATGGGGTCGACCGGGCACTCGCAGAACTCAACTTTTTGAGTATAAAAAGGGGTTCATTCCCATTGAAAGGTGGTTGAAAAAAGTGGAACTCTTAAGCCTTCTTGAGGTGTTTGGAGACAACGAAAAAGGGATAAGCCAAGAGAGACCAAAGGGTCTATAGGAAAGCTAAAGCTTGGAAATTATGAAGTTAAATCTCTAAGTAAGTTTTAGTTTTCTTAATCATATGTTTCATGCCTTGCTTAAATTATTAGTAAATGATTTTTAGCATGTTAACTATGATGTATTGAATTCATTACCTTCATTCTATCTTTGATTTATGTTGTGATGAATTCTTTACTTTGATTCAATCCAAGTTTGTTTTAAAACTTTATTAATCATGCTTTCTCAAAATCTTTGATTTCCTTTTTAGCATGATTCCTTCTCTTGATTGAATCTATCATTGTTGTTTTCAACCTCTTTAGAACTTTAGTAAACCTTGCTTTTGAAAACAACATTGTAAATGCATCACATGTTTAGACATAATTAATTTCATACAACTTGTGATCTTTTGATTTTTATATCATTAACAAGTTAGTATCTTTTACATGTGATAAGCATTTAACTTCAATCATATCTTTATGAGCATTAAACTTTTGAATTGCTTTAAGCATAAAATAGATTGAGCTTAATTTTAAACTTGATTGAAGTTTTCACACACACACTTCACTAGCATTCATCTTTGTAATTCTTAGTGTGTTTGTGTGAGTTGTTATTCACTTTCATATCCGCCTATCTTAGAGGCAAAGTTATTGAGCTTAAATTGTAATCTCATAAGAGTGTTTTGTGAAGACACTTTCTTTGAGAGAAATCTTTTATGTATTAAGGTTATTGCTTAGCCTAAGAAAAGCATTGTGTAAAGGTTATTGCTTAGCCTATAAAAGCACATTGTAAGGTTATTGCTTAGCCTAGAAAAGCATAGTTGTAGAGGTTATTGCTTAGCCTTTTGAAAAATATAATAGTGGAAATCCGGTGGGGTGTTGAGTCACAAGCCGGTAGTGGATGCAGGCATTGAGGCTGTCACGCCCCGAAACCGGGACCTGCAGCGAACCGATCTCGGGGTGCGAAATTTTGGAATAATTTGAAACTTTTTGTTATAGTTCCCAAGATCCGCGTGAATGAGGACAATCAAATCTCATCACCATCAGAGTATATTTTCGCGGAAGCTAAACATGGTGTTACGACTCGGAATCCGTGGCCATCGGCTTCCGTGTCGCACGCAACCAATATCATAAAGCCATCTCATAATAAGACTGGCACAAGTCATAAATCACCACACTGAGCTGGTAGTAACAAATCTATTATTTCCCATATTCAAATTTCGATTAACAAGTGTCTTAATTACAACCCAAATAAAAAGGCTAACAAGCCATACAAATATACCAACTAACAGAAATACTGCCCCCAAAGGTTTGATACGAACTCCGGTGCCAAACTTGACATCTAGATGATATCAGTGGGCAGCCTCTCACGTCAGACCAGCGGTCCCACCGCCTCCTCTGATCAAACACCTACAAACAAAAAGGAGAAGAAACTGGCACCAAACAAAAGGGTCAGACACGACGGTCTGGCAAGCGAATAAACAAGTAATATGAACAAACAGAATATACATAAAACCAGACGAAATCATCGTGAAACCGAATAAAGAGTCTAACCAATAATAACAATAAAGCCTGCTAAAACAAATCGAAAGACCGAACATAAATATAACAACAAATAAAGGAACAGTCGCTAGAACATAAACATCTCGAAAAGATAATGGTCTAATAAAACATTTAATAGTCGGAAATACATTTCAGATCCTGAATAATAGTGACAATATGATGAATGGTCGATATAGTAAACATTAGCCCCATCAAAGCGTAAAAGGTAAATCCCGCAAGAATCATAAACTAAAGTAATATGCAGATAAAACACTGGCGACCACAATTAGCTAAATCCTCCTATTACCGAAGTGATAAGAGCAGACAGAGCGTAGCCACTGAACGTGGTACTACAAATGGGATCAGAACCGTAGCCATACAAATGGGACCGGCAGATCAAAAGTATCAGAACCGTAGCCATACAAATGGGATCGGCAGATAATTACCGTTGCCATGGTCGGTACAGACAGAATCCAAGCTGCAGCTGGCGGACAGAGTAAAGATCCCAAGCCGGGTGATCAGCCCGACAAGGTGACCTAAGCCTAGTGGTGCCTTTAGTTTTCAAAACTCGAACGTATACAAATCTAACATAATACTAATCCCTTTGGCTCAGGGGCTCACACCTCATAGCTCTGGCCCCGTCTTGCCTCGGGGTTTTGTTTTCGGAATCATAGCCTCTTTGGCTCATGGGCTCGCACCACATAGCTCTGGCCCCGTCTTGCCTCGAGGTTTTTATTTTCAAATACTAGTCTTATCAAAACAATAGTCTCATTGAAGAAATCCCGAATGTGACAAACATACTCCAAATCTCTTTTCAAATCGAATCGGAGAAAACATACGAATATCCATGATAAACCGTTCGAATACACATCAAAGTGATTTGTATAAAATCATACGATCACCCTTTCGAACATGGAAAAACACATGATTTTATAGCAAATCACCGATGATATTCAAATTAGTTTACCCAAGAATACAAATACAAATACAAATACAAATACAAATACATTTTTCTGACTTGAAATGGAATGGACAGTGGAGAATGACTTAATGACTTACCAAGGAACCATCTCAATGCACATTTAACCTTTAAACATTGATTGATAGAGGGTGTGTTTGATGCCAATGAAAATCCATAATGTTTAAATGATAGAGTGCGCATTGAGACACGAAAGGTTCCCGAATAATTTCACATAGGTACATTCTCACATCATTCCCATTTCACCAATTTCCAAGTGTCAAAGTAATGTCAAAACTCTTAAAAACAGGCCCATAGCTGGCCTTAATTCAAGTCCAAAATAGCCTACTCATTTAACCCAAAATAGTCCCTTTAAACAAGGCCCAAACAATTCTTAAACAGTCCAAAAACGAAGCTTGAATGAACC
Source organism: Litsea cubeba (assembly GCA_012931725.1). Classification (NCBI taxonomy): domain Eukaryota; kingdom Viridiplantae; phylum Streptophyta; class Magnoliopsida; order Laurales; family Lauraceae; genus Litsea; species Litsea cubeba. Next base: position 15,010,763 of record CM022950.1, on the reverse strand, counting down.
ACAAAACAAACCTTAAAAACAGCCCAAAACAAATCCTTTAATGGACAAGAAACAAGTTTGGAAACAAACCCAAAACTAACTTGAAACAGGCCCACAAACAGCCCTTAAATCAGCTCTTAAAAACTAGCTTTGAATGGCCCACCAACATACTTTAAAACAGCCCCAAAACTAGACCTAAACCAGGCCCACAAACAGATTTTTAAATCAGCCCAAAACTAGACCTAAGATGACCCAATATCAGATCTTGAATTGGCCCAAAAACTGACTTGAAACAGGCCCAAGGAAGCCCCAATAAACTGGCCCACAAAAATCCACAAAACAGGCCCGGACCCGAGCCCAGACTGAGCTGGGCTCGCTCGAGCGGACCCAGGTCCGCTCGAGCGGACCCAGACAGTGCCTGGTCCGCTCGAGCGACCCACTGGGTCGCTCGAGCGGACTGGGCCTGCCCAGTCCAGCCCGAGTCTTCTTCCTCTCTTTTTTTTTTTGTTTTTCTGATCATTTTCCATTTCCAATCTTTCATACAAGTTTCCTAGATCCTTTGGGCCCTTCCTTGACCTTCCAAACTCATCAATCACCATTCATTAATCTATCAAATTGATCAAACACAACCCTTTTTCAAAGATCAAAGTTTTCTCCCTTTCATTGGACACCATACTTAACACACAAGGAAGACTAATTTTTCAGATGACTAAAGTGAAAACCAAATTCCCAACTCATTGTACAATAGCAACATAAATGAAAATCAATATAACCTTGCTTCATTCATTCAAAGTAAATCCATAATTAATAAAGGATTAGAACAACATGAGGAAAAACCATGGAACCAAACAAGAAACCTACAAACATCATATTAATTGAAAATTCACTTGCCTTAGTCAAGAGAAGATGCAAAAACACTCCATGAAGGTCCTCTTATGGCCTCAAGCTCCAAAATTACAAAATCCCCAAAATAGCTCAAGAGAAACCCTAAAAATCCAATCCATTGTAAACCTCCATGAAAACCCATTGCATAAATGATAAAACCCTTCAAAATGGTTTGGAAAACCAAGATTTGGAGAAAGAAATCCATTGCTCACCTTATAAAAGCCCAAACCAAGAAGAAATGCAAGAAAAGGTGGTCTCCCCTAGCCCAAATCTCTTGCAAATGGGTTCCTTAGGAAGCTTGGAGAGGGAGGAAGAAGATGGGAAAATCAAATCTCCCTTTAGCATCAAGGGACAAGAGATGCATGAGGAGAGAGAAAGGGGGCTGGGAGAAACCCTAACCCCTCTCTTGTTGCAGGAAATGAGAGAATGGGGAAGAGAAGGAGAGCCCCATGGGTTTTATAGAGAAAATGGGCTGGGCCCCATGGGCCCCAAACTCACCAAGGCTGAAACTCACACTAGCGGGCCCCGAACGAAAACGACGAAGAAGACAAAAACGATCGGCGAAATATCTACTTTCCAAAAAGTATATTTTCCCCAATTTCTGGAATTTTCGAAATTCATAGACAGATTTAGTGTGAAAGGTCAGTTTTGCCCTTTTTCTCGAAAAACGCATTTTCTGAGTATCAAATCAAAATGATCAAAACATGAAAGTTGTTAAACTTCATAAAATGAGTCAAAATACACCAAATCCAGATTTTTTGAAATCCGAAGTAATTTCCCATAAAAATACAAATCATAAGGACCGGGTCAAACTAAAGTCAACGGTCTTCAAGGCTATGGAAAAATCCAATCAAACTCGAAAACAAGGTCAAACTGAATCAAATCTCACTTAAAAAGCTAAACCACGATTAAAACAATGCTAAACAAAAGGACTGGGGTCGGGATCTTACATCCTCCCCCCCCTTAGAATCCATTTGGTCCTCCAAATGGCTTAAACCAAATCAAAATCAAAAACCCCAAAAGACAAACGAAAACACTGACACCCTATGCTAGACCTCGGCAACTGAGAGACCTCCTCTTAACACAGCTGACGGTGAGATGCACGGTCGACCACATTCCGATTCGGTTGAAGGCTTCACACTATTCCACATATCTGCTCAAAACATACCCCTCCGACTAAACTGGTGTCCAACAATCCTAAGCATCCTTGGTGTCATCTGTCGTTCCTGCACTGAATCATTTCTTTTACTCACCTTGTCAGTCACTGTCGGTCTAAGAAACTGCAAGTTCTGCCTCTTTCTATCACTTTGGAAATCTGTGCCTTAAGTCCTTCAAAGTTGTACACGGCGCTCCCGATGCTTGCATGAAGGTGTGATCGTAGACATGTTTCCTCTGAAATATTCTCTTCATCCCGAAAAATTCTGAAATTCCATACCTTTGCTCTTACTATATTCCTCGAACGCATCATCGGCTTCTGGTCTCCAAGAATACCGTCAATCCTTCTTCATTCTGAAATCACAACTCCAATTTTCCAATCTTTCTATGCTGTACTCTGAATTCTTGCCCACAACTGATTCTATCTACTTGCTGCTCTTGATCTCTTACCTGATACAGTGTTATCAACAAAAACATATCTGCCAATTTGATGTCAATCCCCGAAGAACTGAGACTTTCAATTCAAGTCTTGAATGATGTTGATTCTCTCGTAGATCCAACTTTGTCCTCAACTGAACTAGTACACCTCCGGACATCCATCATCCCTTCTCTTCACATACTACCAACTCCAGCCATAACTAATACAACTCCTTACATTCGATGCCAAACAACCCTTAAAATTTTAAACATAGGGACTAAAATAATTACTTAGCTAAATTTTTATCGTTTTAAAACATAGTAAAAATTGAACTTCCAAATTATCAAATAAAACTTAATAAAGAAAGTTTATCAAAGTTTGAACATGAAACAACATTATTCGTTTTGAAATTCATGTTTTCATACCCAACAAATCCTTGAAATACTCAACAATTTCAAATTAGGATTTTCAAAAATAAATCAAGTTCATGTAGTATGACCATATATTAAATTTTATTGAAATCCATTTCTAACCAAACATACACAAAATTTTGAAATCCTTAAGGTTTTAAAATGTAGATGTCAACATTTAAGAAAATTAACACAAGAGTAAAATTCCAAGATCATTGTAAAACGATATCTTAAGAAGATTAAACAAAAATTCGAAACACAAGACCTTATGGAAACAAAATCATGCGACTCATGAAAAGAGTATAATAATATAGTTTATATTTCAAAATAAGCCTTAAAGAAGAAACATAAATCCATTTTTAAACACTACAAGGATAAATCATAGATATTAATGAAAACATAACAAAGATGAAAATATCAAGAAAACCATTTTAAATATGAAATGGACATCCAAACCACTGAGGCACTCCCTTGCATCTGCATGTTGTCCAATCCAATACCCTGTAAGTCGGTGAAGCCCACAACATTTCCTTTGCTGCCAAAAATTATCTTGACTAAAACTAGCCATCCACTTGGTATCCCTGCTGAACCAACTACACTGGCTACGCTACAAGTTACCAAAATTCTCAACCAAAACCATGACCATGCTCGTCGAATCCGGGGAAATCCCTGAGTTTCTTGCACCACTCCAAATCTTACTAACTAAGGTCACTTCTCCCTTCATAAAAATCAATAGATGATATACCTCTACAGTCCTTCATCTTGAAAAGATGGTCTGAGTTCACCCAAAAATCCACATTAACTTACCTTGGTACGCTGCATGACGATCCTTGATTAGCTGAAAGGGGGTCTTCGAATACTACTCAAGTTCAACTCTGGCGGGCAAACGCACATGTCTTCTCTCATTAATCACAATGAAGACGCTGAAGGCTGAAAGTCTGCTGATGTTCTCCGAAAACAACATACTAAGTCCACGAGGTTCTCAGTCTCCGACACAAACATAGACAAAAGACACCGAACAAGAGTATGGAGATTTTAAATTCTCCACCACTAAGGAGGAAATTTGGCTGTCCAAATCTCCTAACAACAGAACTAAAGGAAAAGACAAGCAAAATCTCCCGAACTGAAAGAAAAGCCGACTCAAATCCAAAGAAACAAAGACACGAGAAAACAAATCGACACAATCTAACGAATCCTCACAACACGTCTTAATGTCTCTAGTGTATTTTATTTCCTAGAAACTAACCAGCTCTGATACCAAACCTGTCACGCCCCGAAACTGGGACCTGCAGCGAACCGATCTCGGGGTGCGAAATTTTGGAATAATTTGAAACTTTTTGTTATAGTTCCCAAGATCCGCGTGAATGAGGACAATCAAATCTCATCACCATCAGAGTATATTTTCGCGGAAGCTAAACATGGTGTTACGACTCGGAATCCGTGGCCATCGGGTTCCGTGTCGCACGCAACCAATATCATAAAGCCATCTCATAATAAGACTGGCACAAGTCATAAATCACCACACTGAGCTGGTAGTAACAAATCTATTATTTCCCATATTCAAATTTCGATTAACAAGTGTCTTAATTACAACCCAAATAAAAAGGCTAACAAGCCATACAAATATACCAACTAACAGAAATACTGCCCCCAAAGGTTTGATACGAACTCCGGTGCCAAACTTGACATCTAGATGATATCAGTGGGCAGCCTCTCACGTCAGACCAGCGGTCCCACCGCCTCCTCTGATCAAACACCTACAAACAAAAAGGAGAAGAAACTGGCACCAAACAAAAGGGTCAGACACGACGGTGTGGCAAGCGAATAAACAAGTAATATGAACAAACGGAATATACATAAAACCAGACGAAATCATCGTGAAACCGAATAAAGAGTCTAACCAATAATAACAATAAAGCCTGCTAAAACAAATCGAAAGACCGAACATAAATATAACAACAAATAAAGGAACAGTCGCTAGAACATAAACATCTCGAAAAGATAATGGTCTAATAAAACATTTAATAGTCGGAAATACATTTCAGATCCTGAATAATAGTGACAATATGATGAATGGTCGATATAGTAAACATTAGCCCCATCAAAGCGTAAAAGGTAAATCCCGCAAGAATCATAAACTAAAGTAATATGCAGATAAAACACTGGCGACCACAATTAGCTAAATCCTCCTATTACCGAAGTGATAAGAGCAGACAGAGCGTAGCCACTGAACGTGGTACTACAAATGGGATCAGAACCGTAGCCATACAAATGGGACCGACAGATCAAAAGTATCAGAACCGTAGCCATACAAATGGGACCGGCAGATAATTACCGTTGCCATGGTCGGTACAGACAGAATCCAAGCTGCAGCTGGCGGACAGAGTAAAGATCCCAAGCCGGGTGATCAGCCCGACAAGGTGACCTAAGCCTAGTGGTGCCTTTAGTTTTCAAAACTCGAACGGATACAAATCTAACATAATACTAATCCCTTTGGCTCAGGGGCTCACACCTCATAGCTCTGGCCCCGTCTTGCCTCGGGGTTTTGTTTTCAGAATCATAGCCTCTTTGGCTCATGGGCTCGCACCACATAGCTCTGGCCCCGTCTTGCCTCGAGGTTTTTATTTTCAAATACTAGTCTTATCAAAACAATAGTCTCATTGAAGAAATCCCGAATGTGACAAACATACTCCAAATCTCTTTTCAAATCGAATCGGAGAAAACATACGAATATCCATGATAAACCGTTCGAATACACATCAAAGTGATTTGTATAAAATCATACGATCACCCTTTCGAACATGGAAAAACACATGATTTTATAGCAAATCACCGATGATATTCAAATTAGTTTACCCAAGAATACAAATACAAATACAAATACAAATACAAATACATTTTTCTGACTTGAAATGGAATGGACAGTGGAGAATGACTTAATGACTTACCAAGGAACCATCTCAATGCACATTTAACCTTTAAACATTGATTGATAGAGGGTGTGTTTGATGCCAATGAAAATCCATAATGTTTAAATGATAGAGTGCGCATTGAGACACGAAAGGTTCCCGAATAATTTCACATAGGTACATTCTCACATCATTCCCATTTCACCAATTTCCAAGTGTCAAAGTAATGTCAAAACTCTTAAAAACAGGCCCATAGCTGGCCTTAATTCAAGTCCAAAATAGCCTACTCATTTAACCCAAATAGTCCCTTTAAACAAGGCCCAAACAATTCTTAAACAGTCCAAAAACGAAGCTTGAATGAACCACAAAACAAACCTTAAAAACAGCCCAAAACAAATCCTTTAATGGACAAGAAACAAGTTTGGAAACAAACCCAAAACTAACTTGAAACAGGCCCACAAACAGCCCTTAAATCAGCTCTTAAAAACTAGCTTTGAATGGCCCACCAACATACTTTAAAACAGCCCCAAAACTAGACCTAAACCAGGCCCACAAACAGATTTTTAAATCAGCCCAAAACTAGACCTAAGATGACCCAATATCAGATCTTGAATTGGCCCAAAAACTGACTTGAAACAGGCCCAAGGAAGCCCCAATAAACTGGCCCACAAAAATCCACAAAACAGGCCCGGACCCGAGCCCAGACTGAGCTGGGCTCGCTCGAGCGGACCCAGGTCCGCTCGAGCGGACCCAGACAGAAGCTGGGTCGCTCGAGCGACCCACTGGGTCGCTCGAGCGGACCCAGACAGTGCCTGGTCCGCTCGAGCGACCCACTGGGTCGCTCGAGCGGACTGGGCCTGCCCAGTCCAGCCCGAGTCTTCTTCCTCTCTTTTTTTTTTTGTTTTTCTGATCATTTTCCATTTCCAATCTTTCATACAAGTTTCCTAGATCCTTTGGGCCCTTCCTTGACCTTCCAAACTCATCAATCACCATTCATTAATCTATCAAATTGATCAAACACAACCCTTTTTCAAAGATCAAAGTTTTCTCCCTTTCATTGGACACCATACTTAACACACAAGGAAGACTAATTTTTCAGATGACTAAAGTGAAAACCAAATTCCCAACTCATTGTACAATAGCAACATAAATGAAAATCAATATAACCTTGCTTCATTCATTCAAAGTAAATCCATAATTAATAAAGGATTAGAACAACATGAGGAAAAACCATGGAACCAAACAAGAAACCTACAAACATCATATTAATTGAAAATTCACTTGCCTTAGTCAAGAGAAGATGCAAAAACACTCCATGAAGGTCCTCTTATGGCCTCAAGCTCCAAAATTACAAAATCCCCAAAATAGCTCAAGAGAAACCCTAAAAATCCAATCCATTGTAAACCTCCATGAAAACCCATTGCATAAATGATAAAACCCTTCAAAATGGTTTGGAAAACCAAGATTTGGAGAAAGAAATCCATTGCTCACCTTATAAAAGCCCAAACCAAGAAGAAATGCAAGAAAAGGTGGTCTCCCCTAGCCCAAATCTCTTGCAAATGGGTTCCTTAGGAAGCTTGGAGAGGGAGGAAGAAGATGGGAAGATCAAATCTCCCTTTAGCATCAAGGGACAAGAGATGCATGAGGAGAGAGAAAGGGGGCTGGGAGAAACCCTAACCCCTCTCTTGTTGCAGGAAATGAGAGAATGGGGAAGAGAAGGAGAGCCCCATGGGTTTATAGAGAAAATGGGCTGGGCCCCATGGGCCCCAAACTCACCAAGGCTGAAACTCACACTAGCGGGCCCCGAACGAAAACGACGAAGAAGACAAAAACGATCGGCGAAATATCTACTTTCCAAAAAGTATATTTTCCCCAATTTCTGGAATTTTCGAAATTCATAGACAGATTTAGTGTGAAAGGTCAGTTTTGCCCTTTTTCTCGAAAAACGCATTTTCTGAGTATCAAATCAAAATGATCAAAACATGAAAGTTGTTAAACTTCATAAAATGAGTCAAAATACACCAAATCCAGATTTTTTTGAAATCCGAAGTAATTTCCCATAAAAATACAAATCATAAGGACCGGGTCAAACTAAAGTCAACGGTCTTCAAGGCTATGGAAAAATCCAATCAAACTCGAAAACAAGGTCAAACTGAATCAAATCTCACTTAAAAAGCTAAACCACGATTAAAACAATGCTAAACAAAAGGATTGGGGTCGGGATCTTACATCCTCCCCCCCTTAGAATCCATTTGGTCCTCCAAATGGCTTAAACCAAATCAAAATCAAAAACCCCAAAAGACAAACGAAAACACTGACACCCTATGCTAGACCTCGGCAACTGAGAGACCTCCTCTTAACACAGCTGACGGTGAGATGCACGGTCGACCACATTCCGATTCGGTTGAAGGCTTCACACTATTCCACATATCTGCTCAAAACATACCCCTCCGACTAAACTGGTGTCCAACAATCCTAAGCATCCTTGGTGTCATCTGTCGTTCCTGCACTGAATCATTTCTTTTACTCACCTTGTCAGTCACTGTCGGTCTAAGAAACTGCAAGTTCTGCCTCTTTCTATCACTTTGGAAATCTGTGCCTTAAGTCCTTCAAAGTTGTACACGGCGCTCCCGATGCTTGCATGAAGGTGTGATCGTAGACATGTTTCCTCTGAAATATTCTCTTCATCCCGAAAAATTCTGAAATTCCATACCTTTGCTCTTACTATATTCCTCGAACGCATCATCGGCTTCTGGTCTCCAAGAATACCGTCAATCCTTCTTCATTCTGAAATCACAACTCCAATTTTCCAATCTTTCTATGCTGTACTCTGAATTCTTGCCCACAACTGATTCTATCTACTTGCTGCTCTTGATCTCTTACCTGATACAGTGTTATCAACAAAAACATATCTGCCAATTTGATGTCAATCCCCGAAGAACTGAGACTTTCAATTCAAGTCTTGAATGATGTTGATTCTCTCGTAGATCCAACTTTGTCCTCAACTGAACTAGTACACCTCCGGACATCCATCATCCCTTCTCTTCACATACTACCAACTCCAGCCATAACTAATACAACTCCTTACATTCGATGCCAAACAACCCTTAAAATTTTAAACATAGGGACTAAAATAATTACTTAGCTAAATTTTTATCGTTTTAAAACATAGTAAAAATTGAACTTCCAAATTATCAAATAAAACTTAATAAAGAAAGTTTATCAAAGTTTGAACATGAAACAACATTATTCGTTTTGAAATTCATGTTTTCATACCCAACAAATCCTTGAAATACTCAACAATTTCAAATTAGGATTTTCAAAAATAAATCAAGTTCATGTAGTATGACCATATATTAAATTTTATTGAAATCCATTTCTAACCAAACATACACAAAATTTTGAAATCCTTAAGGTTTTAAAATGTAGATGTCAACATTTAAGAAATTAACACAAGAGTAAAATTCCAAGATCATTGTTAAAACGATATCTTAAGAAGATTAAACAAAAATTCGAAACACAAGACCTTATGGAAACAAAATCATGCGACTCATGAAAAGAGTATAATAATATAGTTTATATTTCAAAATAAGCCTTAAAGAAGAAACATAAATCCATTTTTAAACACTACAAGGATAAATCATAGATATTAATGAAACATAACAAAGATGAAAATATCAAGAAAACCATTTTAAATATGAAATGGACATCCAAACCACTGAGGCACTCCCTTGCATCTGCATGTTGTCCAATCCAATACCCTGTAAGTCGGTGAAGCCCACAACATTTCCTTTGCTGCCAAAAATTATCTTGACTAAAACTAGCCATCCACTTGGTATCCCTGCTGAACCAACTACACTGGCTACGCTACAAGTTACCAAAATTCTCAACCAAAACCATGACCATGCTCGTCGAATCCGGGGAAATCCCTGAGTTTCTTGCACCACTCCAAATCTTACTAACTAAGGTCACTTCTCCCTTCATAAAAATCAATAGATGATATACCTCTACAGTCCTTCATCTTGAAAAGATGGTCTGAGTTCACCCAAAAATCCACATTAACTTACCTTGGTACGCTGCATGACGATCCTTGATTAGCTGAAAGGGGGTCTTCGAATACTACTCAAGTTCAACTCTGGCGGGCAAACGCACATGTCTTCTCTCATTAATCACAATGAAGACGCTGAAGGCTGAAAGTCTGCTGATGTTCTCCGAAAAACAACATACTAAGTCCACGAGGTTCTCAGTCTCCGACACAAACATAGACAAAAGACACCGAACAAGAGTATGGAGATTTTAAATTCTCCACCACTAAGGAGGAAATTTGGCTGTCCAAATCTCCTAACAACAGAACTAAAGGAAAAGACAAGCAAAATCTCCCGAACTGAAAGAAAAGCCGACTCAAATCCAAAGAAACAAAGACACGAGAAAACAAATCGACACAATCTAACGAGTCCTCACAACACGTCTTAATGTCTCTAGTGTATTTTATTTCCTAGAAACTAACCAGCTCTGATACCAAACCTGTCACGCCCCGAAACTGGGACCTGCAGCGAACCGATCTCGGGGTGCGAAATTTTGGAATAATTTGAAACTTTTTGTTATAGTTCCCAAGATCCGCGTGAATGAGGACAATCAAATCTCATCACCATCAGAGTATATTTTCGCGGAAGCTAAACATGGTGTTACGACTCGGAATCCGTGGCCATCGGGTTCCGTGTCGCACGCAACCAATATCATAAAGCCATCTCATAATAAGACTGGCACAAGTCATAAATCACCACACTGAGCTGGTAGTAACAAATCTATTATTTCCCATATTCAAATTTCGATTAACAAGTGTCTTAATTACAACCCAAATAAAAAGGCTAACAAGCCATACAAATATACCAACTAACAGAAATACTGCCCCCAAAGGTTTGATACGAACTCCGGTGCCAAACTTGACATCTAGATGATATCAGTGGGCAGCCTCTCACGTCAGACCAGCGGTCCCACCGCCTCCTCTGATCAAACACCTACAACAAAAAGGAGAAGAAACTGGCACCAAACAAAAGGGTCAGACACGACGGTCTGGCAAGCGAATAAACAAGTAATATGAACAAACGGAATATACATAAAACCAGACGAAATCATCGTGAAACCGAATAAAGAGTCTAACCAATAATAACAATAAAGCCTGCTAAAACAAATCGAAAGACCGAACATAAATATAACAACAAATAAAGGAACAGTCGCTAGAACATAAACATCTCGAAAAGATAATGGTCTAATAAAACATTTAATAGTCGGAAATACATTTCAGATCCTGAATAATAGTGACAATATGATGAATGGTCGATATAGTAAACATTAGCCCCATCAAAGCGTAAAAGGTAAATCCCGCAAGAATCATAAACTAAAGTAATATGCAGATAAAACACTGGCGACCACAATTAGCTAAATCCTCCTATTACCGAAGTGATAAGAGCAGACAGAGCGTAGCCACTGAACGTGGTACTACAAATGGGATCAGAACCGTAGCCATACAAATGGGACCGGCAGATCAAAAGTATCAGAACCGTAGCCATACAAATGGGACCGGCAGATAATTACCGTTGCCATGGTCGGTACAGACAGAATCCAAGCTGCAGCTGGCGGACAGAGTAAAGATCCCCAAGCCGGGTGATCAGCCCGACAAGGTGACCTAAGCCTAGTGGTGCCTTTAGTTTTCAAAACTCGAACGGATACAAATCTAACATAATACTAATCCCTTTGGCTCAGGGGCTCACACCTCATAGCTCTGGCCCCGTCTTGCCTCGGGGTTTTGTTTTCGGAATCATAGCCTCTTTGGCTCATGGGCTCGCACCACATAGCTCTGGCCCCGTCTTGCCTCGAGGTTTTTATTTTCAAATACTAGTCTTATCAAAACAATAGTCTCATTGAAGAAATCCCGAATGTGACAAACATACTCCAAATCTCTTTTCAAATCGAATCGGAGAAAACATACGAATATCCATGATAAACCGTTCGAATACACATCAAAGTGATTTGTATAAAATCATACGATCACCCTTTCGAACATGGAAAAACACATGATTTTATAGCAAATCACCGATGATATTCAAATTAGTTTACCCAAGAATACAAATACAAATACAAATACAAATACAAATACATTTTTCTGACTTGAAATGGAATGGACAGTGGAGAATGACTTAATGACTTACCAAGGAACCATCTCAATGCACATTTAACCTTTAAACATTGATTGATAGAGGGTGTGTTTGATGCCAATGAAAATCCATAATGTTTAAATGATAGAGTGCGCATTGAGACACGAAAGGTTCCCGAATAATTTCACATAGGTACATTCTCACATCATTCCCATTTCACCAATTTCCAAGTGTCAAAGTAATGTCAAAACTCTTAAAAACAGGCCCATAGCTGGCCTTAATTCAAGTCCAAAATAGCCTACTCATTTAACCCAAAATAGTCCCTTTAAACAAGGCCCAAACAATTCTTAAACAGTCCAAAAACGAAGCTTGAATGAACCACAAAACAAACCTTAAAAACAGCCCAAAACAAATCCTTTAATGGACAAGAAACAAGTTTGGAAACAAACCCAAAACTAACTTGAAACAGGCCCACAAACAGCCCTTAAATCAGCTCTTAAAAACTAGCTTTGAATGGCCCACCAACATACTTTAAAACAGCCCCAAAACTAGACCTAAACCAGGCCCACAAACAGATTTTTAAATCAGCCCAAAACTAGACCTAAGATGACCCAATATCAGATCTTGAATTGGCCCAAAAAACTGACTTGAAACAGGCCCAAGGAAGCCCCAATAAACTGGCCCACAAAAATCCACAAAACAGGCCCGGACCCGAGCCCAGACTGAGCTGGGCTCGCTCGAGCGGACCCAGGTCCGCTCGAGCGGACCCAGACAGAAGCTGGGTCGCTCGAGCGACCCACTGGGTCGCTCGAGCGGACCCAGACAGTGCCTGGTCCGCTCGAGCGACCCACTGGGTCGCTCGAGCGGACTGGGCCTGCCCAGTCCAGCCCGAGTCTTCTTCCTCTCTTTTTTTTTTTGTTTTTCTGATCATTTTCCATTTCCAATCTTTCATACAAGTTTCCTAGATCCTTTGGGCCCTTCCTTGACCTTCCAAACTCATCAATCACCATTCATTAATCTATCAAATTGATCAAACACAACCCTTTTTCAAAGATCAAAGTTTTCTCCCTTTCATTGGACACCATACTTAACACACAAGGAAGACTAATTTTTCAGATGACTAAAGTGAAAACCAAATTCCCAACTCATTGTACAATAGCAACATAAATGAAAATCAATATAACCTTGCTTCATTCATTCAAAGTAAATCCATAATTAATAAAGGATTAGAACAACATGAGGAAAAACCATGGAACCAAACAAGAAACCTACAAACATCATATTAATTGAAAATTCACTTGCCTTAGTCAAGAGAAGATGCAAAAACACTCCATGAAGGTCCTCTTATGGCCTCAAGCTCCAAAATTACAAAATCCCCAAAATAGCTCAAGAGAAACCCTAAAAATCCAATCCATTGTAAACCTCCATGAAAACCCATTGCATAAATGATAAAACCCTTCAAAATGGTTTGGAAAACCAAGATTTGGAGAAAGAAATCCATTGCTCACCTTATAAAAGCCCAAACCAAGAAGAAATGCAAGAAAAGGTGGTCTCCCCTAGCCCAAATCTCTTGCAAATGGGTTCCTTAGGAAGCTTGGAGAGGGAGGAAGAAGATGGGAAGATCAAATCTCCCTTTAGCATCAAGGGACAAGAGATGCATGAGGAGAGAGAAAGGGGGCTGGGAGAAACCCTAACCCCTCTCTTGTTGCAGGAAATGAGAGAATGGGGAAGAGAAGGAGAGCCCCATGGGTTTTATAGAGAAAATGGGCTGGGCCCCATGGGCCCCAAACTCACCAAGGCTGAAACTCACACTAGCGGGCCCCGAACGAAAACGACGAAGAAGACAAAAACGATCGGCGAAATATCTACTTTCCAAAAAGTATATTTTCCCCAATTTCTGGAATTTTCGAAATTCATAGACAGATTTAGTGTGAAAGGTCAGTTTTGCCCTTTTTCTCGAAAAACGCATTTTCTGAGTATCAAATCAAAATGATCAAAACATGAAAGTTGTTAAACTTCATAAAATGAGTCAAAATACACCAAATCCAGATTTTTTTGAAATCCGAAGTAATTTCCCATAAAAATACAAATCATAAGGACCGGGTCAAACTAAAGTCAACGGTCTTCAAGGCTATGGAAAAATCCAATCAAACTCGAAAACAAGGTCAAACTGAATCAAATCTCACTTAAAAAGCTAAACCACGATTAAAACAATGCTAAACAAAAGGATTGGGGTCGGGATCTTACATCCTCCCCCCCTTAGAATCCATTTGGTCCTCCAAATGGCTTAAACCAAATCAAAATCAAAAACCCCAAAAGACAAACGAAAACACTGACACCCTATGCTAGACCTCGGCAACTGAGAGACCTCCTCTTAACACAGCTGACGGTGAGATGCACGGTCGACCACATTCCGATTCGGTTGAAGGCTTCACACTATTCCACATATCTGCTCAAAACATACCCCTCCGACTAAACTGGTGTCCAACAATCCTAAGCATCCTTGGTGTCATCTGTCGTTCCTGCACTGAATCATTTCTTTTACTCACCTTGTCAGTCACTGTCGGTCTAAGAAACTGCAAGTTCTGCCTCTTTCTATCACTTTGGAAATCTGTGCCTTAAGTCCTTCAAAGTTGTACACGGCGCTCCCGATGCTTGCATGAAGGTGTGATCGTAGACATGTTTCCTCTGAAATATTCTCTTCATCCCGAAAAATTCTGAAATTCCATACCTTTGCTCTTACTATATTCCTCGAACGCATCATCGGCTTCTGGTCTCCAAGAATACCGTCAATCCTTCTTCATTCTGAAATCACAACTCCAATTTTCCAATCTTTCTATGCTGTACTCTGAATTCTTGCCCACAACTGATTCTATCTACTTGCTGCTCTTGATCTCTTACCTGATACAGTGTTATCAACAAAAACATATCTGCCAATTTGATGTCAATCCCCGAAGAACTGAGACTTTCAATTCAAGTCTTGAATGATGTTGATTCTCTCGTAGATCCAACTTTGTCCTCAACTGAACTAGTACACCTCCGGACATCCATCATCCCTTCTCTTCACATACTACCAACTCCAGCCATAACTAATACAACTCCTTACATTCGATGCCAAACAACCCTTAAAATTTTAAACATAGGGACTAAAATAATTACTTAGCTAAATTTTTATCGTTTTAAAACATAGTAAAAATTGAACTTCCAAATTATCAAATAAAACTTAATAAAGAAAGTTTATCAAAGTTTGAACATGAAACAACATTATTCGTTTTGAAATTCATGTTTTCATACCCAACAAATCCTTGAAATACTCAACAATTTCAAATTAGGATTTTCAAAAATAAATCAAGTTCATGTAGTATGACCATATATTAAATTTTATTGAAATCCATTTCTAACCAAACATACACAAAATTTTGAAATCCTTAAGGTTTTAAAATGTAGATGTCAACATTTAAGAAAATTAACACAAGAGTAAAATTCCAAGATCATTGTAAAACGATATCTTAAGAAGATTAAACAAAAATTCGAAACACAAGACCTTATGGAAACAAAATCATGCGACTCATGAAAAGAGTATAATAATATAGTTTATATTTCAAAATAAGCCTTAAAGAAGAAACATAAATCCATTTTTAAACACTACAAGGATAAATCATAGATATTAATGAAAACATAACAAAGATGAAAATATCAAGAAAACCATTTTAAATATGAAATGGACATCCAAACCACTGAGGCACTCCCTTACATCTGCATGTTGTCCAATCCAATACCCTGTAAGTCGGTGAAGCCCACAACATTTCCTTTGCTGCCAAAAATTATCTTGACTAAAACTAGCCATCCACTTGGTATCCCTGCTGAACCAACTACACTGGCTACGCTACAAGTTACCAAAATTCTCAACCAAAACCATGACCATGCTCGTCGAATCCGGGGAAATCCCTGAGTTTCTTGCACCACTCCAAATCTTACTAACTAAGGTCACTTCTCCCTTCATAAAAATCAATAGATGATATACCTCTACAGTCCTTCATCTTGAAAAGATGGTCTGAGTTCACCCAAAAATCCACATTAACTTACCTTGGTACGCTGCATGACGATCCTTGATTAGCTGAAAGGGGGTCTTCGAATACTACTCAAGTTCAACTCTGGCGGGCAAACGCACATGTCTTCTCTCATTAATCACAATGAAGACGCTGAAGGCTGAAAGTCTGCTGATGTTCTCCGAAAACAACATACTAAGTCCACGAGGTTCTCAGTCTCCGACACAAACATAGACAAAAGACACCGAACAAGAGTATGGAGATTTTAAATTCTCCACCACTAAGGAGGAAATTTGGCTGTCCAAATCTCCTAACAACAGAACTAAAGGAAAAGACAAGCAAAATCTCCCGAACTGAAAGAAAAGCCGACTCAAATCCAAAGAAACAAAGACACGAGAAAACAAATCGACACAATCTAACGAATCCTCACAACACGTCTTAATGTCTCTAGTGTATTTTATTTCCTAGAAACTAACCAGCTCTGATACCAAACCTGTCACGCCCCGAAACTGGGACCTGCAGCGAACCGATCTCGGGGTGCGAAATTTTGGAATAATTTGAAACTTTTTGTTATAGTTCCCAAGATCCGCGTGAATGAGGACAATCAAATCTCATCACCATCAGAGTATATTTTCGCGGAAGCTAAACATGGTGTTACGAGTCGGAATCCGTGGCCATCGGGTTCCGTGTCGCACGCAACCAATATCATAAAGCCATCTCATAATAAGACTGGCACAAGTCATAAATCACCACACTGAGCTGGTAGTAACAAATCTATTATTTCCCATATTCAAATTTCGATTAACAAGTGTCTTAATTACAACCCAAATAAAAAGGCTAACAAGCCATACAAATATACCAACTAACAGAAATACTGCCCCCAAAGGTTTGATACGAACTCCGGTGCCAAACTTGACATCTAGATGATATCAGTGGGCAGCCTCTCACGTCAGACCAGCGGTCCCACCGCCTCCTCTGATCAAACACCTACAAACAAAAAGGAGAAGAAACTGGCACCAAACAAAAGGGTCAGACACGACGGTCTGGCAAGCGAATAAACAAGTAATATGAACAAACGGAATATACATAAAACCAGACGAAATCATCGTGAAACCGAATAAAGAGTCTAACCAATAATAACAATAAAGCCTGCTAAAACAAATCGAAAGACCGAACATAAATATAACAACAAATAAAGGAACAGTCGCTAGAACATAAACATCTCGAAAAGATAATGGTCTAATAAAACATTTAATAGTCGGAAATACATTTCAGATCCTGAATAATAGTGACAATATGATGAATGGTCGATATAGTAAACATTAGCCCCATCAAAGCGTAAAAGGTAAATCCCGCAAGAATCATAAACTAAAGTAATATGCAGATAAAACACTGGCGACCACAATTAGCTAAATCCTCCTATTACCGAAGTGATAAGAGCAGACAGAGCGTAGCCACTGAACGTGGTACTACAAATGGGATCAGAACCGTAGCCATACAAATGGGACCGGCAGATCAAAAGTATCAGAACCGTAGCCATACAAATGGGACCGGCAGATAATTACCGTTGCCATGGTCGGTACAGACAGAATCCAAGCTGCAGCTGGCGGACAGAGTAAAGATCCCAAGCCGGGTGATCAGCCCGACAAGGTGACCTAAGCCTAGTGGTGCCTTTAGTTTCCAAAACTCGAACGGATACAAATCTAACATAATACTAATCCCTTTGGCTCAGGGGCTCACACCTCATAGCTCTGGCCCCGTCTTGCCTCGGGGTTTTGTTTTCGGAATCATAGCCTCTTTGGCTCATGGGCTCGCACCACATAGCTCTGGCCCCGTCTTGCCTCGAGGTTTTTATTTTCAAATACTAGTCTTATCAAAACAATAGTCTCATTGAAGAAATCCCGAATGTGACAAACATACTCCAAATCTCTTTTCAAATCGAATCGGAGAAAACATACGAATATCCATGATAAACCGTTCGAATACACATCAAAGTGATTTGTATAAAATCATACGATCACCCTTTCGAACATGGAAAAACACATGATTTTATAGCAAATCACCGATGATATTCAAATTAGTTTACCCAAGAATACAAATACAAATACAAATACAAATACAAATACATTTTTCTGACTTGAAATGGAATGGACAGTGGAGAATGACTTAATGACTTACCAAGGAACCATCTCAATGCACATTTAACCTTTAAACATTGATTGATAGAGGGTGTGTTTGATGCCAATGAAAATCCATAATGTTTAAATGATAGAGTGCGCATTGAGACACGAAAGGTTCCCGAATAATTTCACATAGGTACATTCTCACATCATTCCCATTTCACCAATTTCCAAGTGTCAAAGTAATGTCAAAACTCTTAAAAACAGGCCCATAGCTGGCCTTAATTCAAGTCCAAAATAGCCTACTCATTTAACCCAAAATAGTCCCTTTAAACAAGGCCCAAACAATTCTTAAACAGTCCAAAAACGAAGCTTGAATGAACCACAAAACAAACCTTAAAAACAGCCCAAAACAAATCCTTTAATGGACAAGAAACAAGTTTGGAAACAAACCCAAAACTAACTTGAAACAGGCCCACAAACAGCCCTTAAATCAGCTCTTAAAAACTAGCTTTGAATGGCCCACCAACATACTTTAAAACAGCCCCAAAACTAGACCTAAACCAGGCCCACAAACAGATTTTTAAATCAGCCCAAAACTAGACCTAAGATGACCCAATATCAGATCTTGAATTGGCCCAAAAACTGACTTGAAACAGGCCCAAGGAAGCCCCAATAAACTGGCCCACAAAAATCCACAAAACAGGCCCGGACCCGAGCCCAGACTGAGCTGGGCTCGCTCGAGCGGACCCAGGTCCGCTCGAGCGGACCCAGACAGAAGCTGGGTCGCTCGAGCGGACTGGGCCTGCCCAGTCCAGCCCGAGTCTTCTTCCTCTCTTTTTTTTTTTTGTTTTTCTGATCATTTTCCATTTCCAATCTTTCATACAAGTTTCCTAGATCCTTTGGGCCCTTCCTTGACCTTCCAAACTCATCAATCACCATTCATTAATCTATCAAATTGATCAAACACAACCCTTTTTCAAAGATCAAAGTTTTCTCCCTTTCATTGGACACCATACTTAACACACAAGGAAGACTAATTTTTCAGATGACTAAAGTGAAAACCAAATTCCCAACTCATTGTACAATAGCAACATAAATGAAAATCAATATAACCTTGCTTCATTCATTCAAAGTAAATCCATAATTAATAAAGGATTAGAACAACATGAGGAAAAACCATGGAACCAAACAAGAAACCTACAAACATCATATTAATTGAATATTCACTTGCCTTAGTCAAGAGAAGATGCAAAAACACTCCATGAAGGTCCTCTTATGGCCTCAAGCTCCAAAATTACAAAATCCCCAAAATAGCTCAAGAGAAACCCTAAAAATCCAATCCATTGTAAACCTCCATGAAAACCCATTGCATAAATGATAAAACCCTTCAAAATGGTTTGGAAAACCAAGATTTGGAGAAAGAAATCCATTGCTCACCTTATAAAAGCCCAAACCAAGAAGAAATGCAAGAAAAGGTGGTCTCCCCTAGCCCAAATCTCTTGCAAATGGGTTCCTTAGGAAGCTTGGAGAGGGAGGAAGAAGATGGGAAGATCAAATCTCCCTTTAGCATCAAGGGACAAGAGATGCATGAGGAGAGAGAAAGGGGGCTGGGAGAAACCCTAACCCCTCTCTTGTTGCAGGAAATGAGAGAATGGGGAAGAGAAGGAGAGCCCCATGGGTTTTATAGAGAAAATGGGCTGGGCCCCATGGGCCCCAAACTCACCAAGGCTGAAACTCACACTAGCGGGCCCCGAACGAAAACGACGAAGAAGACAAAAACGATCGGCGAAATATCTACTTTCCAAAAAGTATATTTTCCCCAATTTCTGGAATTTTCGAAATTCATAGACAGATTTAGTGTGAAAGGTCAGTTTTGCCCTTTTTCTCGAAAAACGCATTTTCTGAGTATCAAATCAAAATGATCAAAACATGAAAGTTGTTAAACTTCATAAAATGAGTCAAAATACACCAAATCCAGATTTTTTTGAAATCCGAAGTAATTTCCCATAAAAATACAAATCATAAGGACCGGGTCAAACTAAAGTCAACGGTCTTCAAGGCTATGGAAAAATCCAATCAAACTCGAAAACAAGGTCAAACTGAATCAAATCTCACTTAAAAAGCTAAACCACGATTAAAACAATGCTAAACAAAAGGATTGGGGTCGGGATCTTACAGAGGCCGAACCACTATAAATCTTGTGTTGTGGTGATTGCTTTTATGGTGATTGTTTTGTTTAGCTTCCGCATTATGTATGTTAATCATCACATGTGACTAGTTTGTTTTAAAGAAATTAAAATTGGTCATAATTAGTCATTAAGTGTAGCTAACCCTATTCACCCCCCCTCTAGGGTTAGGATCCCAGGACTTTCAATCTGTGATCGACCCTTATGAGGATCAGAGAGATAACCTGAATATGCATATCCTACAAAACTGGAATCTTTATGATAAAATATTCCTAAACTAGTTGTTCACGTGAATATCGTAGGATGTGTTTAATACCAATCCCGTGACTTAATTGATTGAGTACGTACTCCTTCACTTTGCTTCAGGCAAAGGAAATCCTTCCGGAATTTATAGAACATGGTTTTATGTCCCAATCATCATCATCATTTCTATTCCATCTCTCTTTAGAACACTTGTAAAGTATAGAGATCTCTTCATTATCTGGTGCCGGTGCATCTTGGGCTTCCAGAGTCTAATCAAGGACTTCCATTATTCTAGAGAGAACGAATTTTACTCTAACCTCTTCAGGAGTGTTACGTGCCTCTTCGGGAGGAACCTCTTCAGGAGGGTTACGTGCCTATTCGGGAGGATATGATGATGATTGTTCATTTCTCCTTTTCCGCGGATCTGAGTCCTTTAAACCTATAGGTCTGCCACGCTTCTGGCGTATTGCAAATTCTTTTGCTTCTATATTTTGCTTTGTCCTACAGGGACATTAATCCTGGCCGGTGCATTCATAGCTGGCACATGTGACTTTGTCACCTTTGCTGCATCGTTAAATGCATCAGGTGATCTGTTTGTAATTTCTTGTAAGTGTACAGTTCTCTGTACATCATTTTCACATTGTGAAGTTCGTGGATCTAGATGAGACAGAGTGGAAGTATTCCATGTTAGTTCTCGCAGTTCTTTAGGAATGGGTTGTTCTACAGGAACAATATATTCTTCAGGAACTATCTTATCCCCCCATATCGAGTAGTGAAGACATCTCTGTCATTGGTTCTAGATATTGAATAATCGAGGGAGAGTCATAACCTACATAGATTCTCAATCTACGTTGTGGTCCCATCTTAGTACGCTTATGGCTCCTCTCCCTAAGCTTTAAAGTCTTAGGACTAGTAACCTTCGGGCTTAGTTTAAGCTTTGGGCTTGACTTTTGTTGTTTTGCTCATAATCGAATGTGATTCGACATTGGAGATTGTCATATAATATAACCCTGAAGAGAGTACACGTAGTGTTTCTAGTATTTGCTTCTAGCTTCCAATACTAGTAACGATGCATTACACAGTCTCAATGTGGTACTCCATTCATTATGATGTCTTTAAAACTAATCAAGTTTCTTCGGGAACTTTTTTTTTAGAACAAAACATCTTTAATGAATAGGTGGGTACCATTAGGTAACAATCATATGGTCTCTTCCAGAGCTTTCAATTATTTGCACAGGTTCAGCTATGGTTGATACCTTTCGTGGAATGAATAGCAATTCTGAGAAAGATTTTTGATTTTTCAGAATAGTGTGTTATTGCACTATCTACCAAACATAGATTGTCCTCAATTCCATGATTCATTCCTTAAATAATAAATCAATATAACGATGTAATCACATGATAAAACTGAAATAATTAAACCATTCACCATAAATTAGGACATTAATGAAAAATAAAGATCCCCATCATTCTGGGCAGCTAGTAGTATGACAATCTTCTGGTGATCTTACCGATCCTTCAGAGATTTCCATAGGCCTGCTGGGTCTTCCTCAGTAAGGTATTCATTTTTGAAGTCTTCATGTATGTGATGGAGCAAGAAGATGAGGGCTAATGCCTTTTTCTCTAGGGACATATTGTTGCCTTCCTTTATGGTCGCTCCTAATTTCTTGGATTGCAAGTAGATTTAAGCATCAAATTGCCAAGATAAGTAATTGTACTCATTTATGTTAAGTGCTTTAAAGTCAAGTTTAACCAGATTTGTCATTATGCAAAAACTGTAATAGGAAATGTATATATGAAGTTAACTGTGTGCAGATAATCAATAAAGTAAAAGGGAAAAAATAATGAAACATTAACATCAGAAGTAATTAAGGAAGGAATTTAAACATGATAAAAAACATTTGCCAATGAAAGGTTAGAACATTAGGTTCTCAACTTTGAGAATTAGCAATGTTGGTTCTGTCAAGACTTCAGGCTTGATTTAGAACTTCAGGTTCTTAATACATGAATTAGAACTACAGGTTCAGTCAAATTCGTCAGGTTTGAAGTAGAACTTTTGGTTTTGTCAAGTATTTAGGTTTGAAGTAGAACTTCTGGTTCTAATAATTTATCAGAACTTCTGGTTCTATCAAATCTTCAAGTTTAAAGTAGAACTTATGGGTCTAACAATTGATCAGAACTTCTTGTTCTAAAAATTGATTAGAACTTTTGGTTCTATCAAATCTTCAGGTTTGAAGTAGAACTTCTGGTTCTAACAATTGATTAGAACTTCTGATTCTGTCAAATCTTCTGGTTTGAAGTAGAACTTCTTGTTCTAACAATTGATCAAAACTTCTGGTTCTATATTGTGATCCATTCACATAAATAATATCCAAAAAATAAAGCAAACAAGATAATGAATAGTCCACGAGTACCATGATTACTGTAAACAAGCATTATAAACTAGTTGCATGCATTCTAATAAATTGATTTTGAGTATGGCTCATATACTACTTACTGCATATGAAGAAAAATATTACCCTTTTCTGAAATCCGCGCTGGGAAGGATTTCGCAATGAAAATCCGCGATCATAAGGAATCCGCGATAAAAATCCACGCTGGGAAGCAATCTGCGATGGCAATCCGTGATGGGAAGGAATCTGCGCAGGGAATCCGCGATGGAAATCTGCGCTGGGAAGGATTTTACGATGGAAATCCGCGATGTGAAGGATTTCGCCATGAAAATCTGTGCAAGGAAGGATTTCTCTTCTCTTTGGGTAAGAAGGCTGGGTTTTCTTCCTTCTCTTAGAGCTTCGTGCTGATAACGTGTTAGTAAAGAGAGAGACTAAGAGAAAGAGGATTAGAGAGAGGAGAGAGAGCTTTCTTGTTATCTCATTATCTATGTGTACAAATACAACGGGAGAATCCTATTTATATGTGCAAAGTAACCTATAAGAGAAGAATCCTAATTCTAACCCTAACTCATCTTAAGTGGGCATCCACCCAAGATTCATATCTTATAACAACCCCCAATATATATGACTGTTGCTTAAAGACCATTTCCCTTTCATGGTGTGGATGTAGGGGTGTGGATAGGCCAAAGCTGCCCAAGCCAATAAACTTACTTTTTGAGCATATATTATAGTTAGCCTGGAACTAATTGAGGGCCTGAAAGTATGTCACCTATGGTTGGGTTAGGTCTTGTAGGTTCAGATGCACATGACTGAAATTTCATATAATTTCCACCCCTTACCTTAACATCCCTTTATTCGGAAGGGTGGCAGTGTAGCTTTAGGATGAGCATTTTAATTAAGATGTATAGGCTTACTCCGGACTCGACCCATTTATTAATCTTCATAAAAATGTCAAACTGAATCCAATTCAGAGGTTACAAGGGACAACCTGAACAATTAGCGAACATGGTGAACATCGGTTGCAAGAATAGGCTCAATCATAATCCAAACTGAAGCTAACCTATCTATTGATGGGTCCAAAATTGTCAAACTGAAACCCAACCCCAAAAAAAAAAAAGAGTCAACCTGACCAATCTTCCTTGTTTCACTATGGTTGCATGATTAGAAGCACATGAAAGAGGTCATGGTTTTCACTCATATATATGATTTTGGGTGTAGAAAAATGATTTTTTTTTCAATCTTTTACTTTTAAAAAAATAATTGTTGGAGTCTTTATGATACTAAATAGTAAATACTAATGGCTTATTAATAGTGTGTAGATGATAGATCTACTCATACACATGATTTTGGTTTTTTTATTTTTAAATTCTTTTATTTTTAAAAATTTTAATATTTGAATTATAATATATCATTTTTTTGGGAATTTCACCATAAATATGTTTTAGTGATTCATGATCATTGTATGATGTGTATATAATTGATCTACATACGTCTTCTTCATAGAAAAAAAAAAGAGAGGCAATCTGAACCATGAATGATTGGGTTCTAGCAGGTTGGGGTTTCGATCATGTTAAATGATGAGGTGAACCCAGGTTGGAAAACTCATGACTCGAACTCGACTAGTCCAATGCAAAAAAATTGACCCGGATAGAGTTAACGCGAAGACTTAGGAGAGTCATATTTTTTTAAATAACTTGAAAAATATTAAAAAAATGAATCCATTACTTATAAAATCTAAAAAAACACATTTATTTACATGATTTAAATTAATCAATTCAAATTAATAAATTTATATATGCAAGAAAAGTACTACAATAATGAAAATTTTCTTTGCATATTATATAATATTTTAATCCAAATATTGGATGTAAAAGATCAAATATAAGTTTCAAATCACATTCTAATAATAATTTTTTAATTAATGACTCCAAAACTCATACATAATTATTTATAAATAAACTTAATTTTTTTAAAAAACTAGATTTCCCTATTAAATAATTTGAAATAAAAATAACTTATTAAAATGAGATTACTCAAACGAGTCTCCCCTATTTTTGACTCGAACCTATGTCAAAACAGGATGACTTGGGAGAGTCAAGAGTCATCTCGGAGAGTTTTCCAACTATGAGATGAACATCAGACACAATGCCCAACATTGGAGCCATTAGATGATCGGTTGCCACATTAAAAAATGGGCTTGTTATACACCGAACCAATTGTGAGAACCCAACCCCTAATTTCCTGGATTAGTGTTGTTTTATTTATGAATTATTTTTCTTAATGGGAATAGTGGTTGTTTGGTTGAGTTTGTGAGTTAGAATGACTTTTTATCAGCTTTGAAAAGTTTTGAGAGCCAGTGAACCTAGTCAGTGACCGTAGGGTCCCATTTATTTTGCGTGCTCAACGTGGAGAGATTCTTTGTGATACCCCAAAATTTCCATTTCAGCTTCGTTTGACTAATCTCATCATTCCCTATAACTTTCGTGTTCACTTCGTACTCATTCGAAGCTCCAAAAATCAGTTTTTCCTGCCCTGGGGCAGAATCGGTATTTTCACATTGAATCTGGACCCAAATCTTGAGATCTTAGAACCATGCCAAATATATAGTTTTTGAAAACTATATTTTATGAAAAACATTTTTCTCTTCTTCGTCGATCGCATCCGGGGCCCAGAAATTGATGTTTTACCCTTGACAAGTTTTAAGTGAGGTGGGGCCCACACCCACCCATTATAAAAGCACCACTCCTCCCTTTCTCCCTCATTTGTTCCAACACTAAGGCTCTGTTTGGGAACGGTGTAAAATGAGGGGGAGGAAAAAGTAGAGGGGAAAAATGAGGGGAATGCCCTAACTGAGGGTGTTTAGGAAGGGGGGGAGGGAAATTGGGGGAGGGGAATATGGGGGGAAAATTCGTGTGGGCCCCACTCAAAAATTTTCCCCTTAAAACTGAGGGGAAAATGTGAGGGAAAGAGATGATTTTTTTTATAAATTTACTAAACTGCCCTCTACCTAACAAAAGAGAGGATTTTTTTTATCTTTTTGTAAAAGTAAGGATAAATTGGTAATTTTCTCTCTACCTCACAAACAAATAAAACACTACTTTTTCACTTTTCTTTCCCCTACTTTTTTACTATCCAAACAAGGGGAGGTAAAATTAATTTTTACTCCCCTCTCCTTCATTTTCCTTCTCCCTCAAATTTTCCCTCCCCTCCCCTCCCCCATTCCCAAACATAGTGTAAGGGAGAGCTTTGCAACTAAGCTCTCCTCCCCCTTTTCTCCTTGTCTTCTCCTCCCCAATCAAAGAGGAACCTTTGCCAAATGGGAGATCTAAGCCCACCATCACTCTCCTCTCCCTATTGGTGTCTTCTTGCTCAAAGGAGGCTGGGCAACCCCTTCTCCAAGCTTCTTCTTGCTGGTTATTGGTCTTAGAGGTAAGCACCTCCTTCCCACCTTCTATTTTGTGTAATGACAGCCCCTTAAGTGCTATTTCCCTAGCTTGTGTGCCCCATTCCTTGTCTTTCTTGATTTGCCATTTCTAGGGTTCTAAATGGGTTATATTTGGGGGTTTTTGTGTAGCTTGGTGCTAATAGCCTTGATTTGCTTAGCTTTGGACCTAAGGCAAGTGGATGAAATGATTTCTTAATATTAACCATGTTTTGTGCATATACTTAGCTTTTCATTAATGATTTCTATTGTTTAAACTTTGCCTCATGACATGTCTTCTATTGATTTTGAAATACATTTATTATTGTATCTTTTAGCTTACTAATCTCTCGAAAATGTTACATTCAATGTGTTAAACTTGAGTTGCTATATGTGGAACTATATTGAGGAAGAAATCCCATCATGGAAATTCGTTGAGGATTTTTAAAACTTATCGATGTGCATAAGAACCCCAAATGTCTTTAATTTTCATCGAGTACCAAATATGTATAAAACTCGACATACGGGACCCTATTCATATTGATTTAAATCTTGGACCCTCATTACTTGGCCCGAAAATTCATAGAAATCCATTGTACTTTATTTAAACCCGGATTTCACTTGTGCACTTCAAACTTCATGTTTTATGACTAGTCATGCCCCGGAAATACTGGAATCATGTTTTAGCATTTTTGCTAGCCCGTATATGCCTGACCCGATGCAAATGTATTGTTATGCTTATGAGCATCCCGTCGTGTTTATATATACACTTGTTTTATTTTCTTGCACATGACCGATGAGTCGGCACCATTAAGCTTGAATGTACCTTGTCGGTTTGATCCAATGGCTTGGAGATCCCCCTCTTGTCTTGCCAGCTGCAGTCTGGGTCCTGTCCTGCCTTGCTACCCGGTTCTGCGGCCGTGGTCTTGTCTAGCTATATGTATATATATATCGTTGACTCTCCTCACCTCGTGTGATTGAGGTCAACGCCCTGATTACTCTCATCACTTTAGTGAGAGAGGATTTAGCTTTATATGGTTGCCTCCCGTCCTTACAATTGTGGCTCCCCTGTAGAAGGGCAATTTGGAGGGTCCGCCTATAGACTGGGTTTGTAATGTAAGGAATTCCTTATTTGTCAAATATCCATGCCTTATTCATGCTTTAAAGGAATACATGTTTTGTCAAATTTTTATGTTTTACACCCATTTTATATGAATACAAGATTTTGTCAGATATCCATGATTTTTCAAACATTTTTTTTATGTGTAGCTTTTGATCAAATAATATGATTTATCACATGTTTTATTCTTCAATATATTGTTTATATCCTTTCACCCACCTACCAGACCGTCGTGTCTGACCCACTATTTTGGTACTCAGGTCCAGACTTCTACACCCCGAGCTGAGTGCTTGTGTTGGCTGTAGAGCCATGAGTTTGCAGGTTGTAGTGTCGGCTATGTCACGTAGACATTGAGCTTGACATCGGAGCTACGTCACATGTGGGGTAGTGTTTATTTAGCTTGTTACTGTATGAGTTCTATTAGCATTTTTCTCGGGATTGTAAATAATATTTTAATACACATTGATATTTGTAACTTGAACATATATGAGAATGTAATATCCAGTTACTGTCAGCTCGGTACTTTGTTATGATGATTTATTCCAGTCTAAGATGGTTCTTGATATAATAGCTTTATGCTAGCGGGTGAGTGTGACACGAAATCCGATGGCCATGGACTCTGGGTCACAACGCCACAAATGCTTTCGCAAAATATTCAGAGTGTGTTGAAATTTGTGATCCTCACACAAGCGGATCTTAGGAGAAATATAATTATAATTATTACTTAACTCCCAATTCGCGCCCTCGAGGTCAGGCTGCTTTAGGGTCCAGGTTTGGGGGCGTGACACCAATGCTCCAAAAGCCCTTAAGACTAATGAAACAGGTCAAATCAAGCTCTACAACTATTTAGGACCCTAGAGACCGTGGCAAATAGTCCCTTTTTTCACTCTTGGCACTTGGGAGGGTTTACATTTTGCTCCAAATTGGCCCTTTTTATGATTTTTTTTATGAAAGATTGATTTGTATGACTTGAAAATGAGAAGTATTTTCAAATATTATGGGGCCAAACGGCCCAAGGATGATAACCCTAAGGGGTAGCTCAGTTGGACTAGGACCACGGTTTGCATCCGGAGATTGTGGGTTCGAAACTGCACTACCATATTGGCGCTACGAGGGAGTTTACCCGGCTACCCTCTCAGCCTGGAGAGATTAGTCCACCCCCTTTAGATAGAAAAAAAAAGGCCCAAGGATGATGGAATGCTTTTAAATCAACAATAAGTCTATACAGATCGACTCCATAGCCCGATTCCATGACCGATCCCACGTGGAGGTCTATGTGGCGCTGAGGTGGACGAAGTGAATGAAAAAAAGAGGATTTTACCCCACAGGACCCCCTAAGACCTCGTACCACTTTTGAGGAGTTGAAAACACCGTATGTATGGATAAGGTCCTCAAGGGTCGTTTTTATTTTTTTATTTTTTGTTGTTTTGCGAATGGTTGATATCGACCATTTTTATAGTCGATATCGACCACCATTCTGCAGGAACCCAAAAAGAAATTGGGTTTTTCAGGAGGAAGTAGAGGGGAGGGGAGGAGGAGGGAGAAGAGGACAAGACCATTTCGACGGTGATGATTGAGGAGAAAAGAGATGGGGAAGAGAACGGAATATTTGTGAATCTAATGTAAAAACATTAGTAAAAATGGTTGCAACCCTTATTGGTATTTAGAAACTCAAATCATTGATTCAAATCAAATAAAACCCAGACAACCAGTGCTATGCCTAGACAACCAAACTAACAGCTAAAAAAGATGGGAGGAGGAGGAGGGAGGAGGGAGGAGGGAGGAGAGGAAGCGGGAGGAGAGGAGCCTCAAATACAAGATGAATCACAATCACAGGAAGAAAATATATGGAGGGAGGCGGCTGGTTGGGATGGGCTAGATCGAGAATTGGGTGTGGGCAAAGGGGAGACGGAAGAGAGAAAGAGAGAGAGGGACAGTGGGGGATTTTTCGATGGAGATGTAACTTGAGAGATTTGCAGACTGAAATCTCTGCCCATTGAAGTAGAGAAAGCATGTTTTATGTGCTCCTTTCTCCTGTTGAAACCCCAGCTTGAAATCATATTCCTTTTGAAGAAGAGTGCTTTCCATGAGTTGTTCCAAAAAAAAAAAAGATCGTTTCTTTTCCCGCGATCATTCCGTCAATTTAAAATTTTGAAGGAACATAAACACTCTACCAAACGAGTTCCCTACTTCATCAGTCCGTAAGAACATGGGAACATCTCACTAGTGTAATTCCAAATAGGCCTCTAGACTCCTAGTGGTATTAGAGGCATCGAAGAATTTAGAAGAGAGATTTTCAGGTTGCCATTATCAGGTCCCTACAAAGTGGTATAGGGTCCTACATGGCTCTACACCGTAAATTCCTCATGGAAAAACTTCAAAGCCTGTCGAAATGAAAAAAAAAAGTAGAAATCGTTGTGGAGAGAAATGCTCTTCTCCCTCCCAAACACTCCTCCACAATGATTCTCTCGCTCGACGACGTCGCGCATCTCTCTCTCGCTCGGCGACATCGTGCATCTCTCTCCCCCCTTCCCTCTACCTGCCTTTACTCTATACCCATGCCCAAATCGCGCGAGCACTGTTCAAATCAGCGGCGCTGTGTATTCTACCAGATTCTCCTTCGTCCTTCTCTCTTTATCTCTCTCATTCTTTTCTCCTCCCCTCTGTGTTTTGAAAAGGAGAAGGAGGTTGTCGTTGTTTCCTTCGCCTCGAGAATGAACAGTCGCCCATCTGGTTTTTAGACGCATCTATGCTTAACAAATCCCCACAAAGAAACCCAACATTCATATCGTCTTTTCTCACCCACGTTTTTCTCAATTCTCTGCAATCTTTGCATCAAAATGTGATTTTTTTTCATTCATTTCATGCAGACAATGCTCCTGTTACGAAAGCATTCATTGTCACGAGCTCCATTTTCACGATCTTTGTCGGGAATCAATGCCGTTCGTCCTCAGCCCTTGGATTATCATATCAGGTACCCATTTCCCCCCTCCTTTTCACGTTTTACTGATGTGGGTTCTCATATTCTATGGTTTTTGGAAGTGGGTTTCTTTCATTTCTTTCGTTGGAGCCGTATCGGTTTTTTTTTTTTTTGGCAGTTTTCAGTATTTCTGCACATTGATTTTTTTATTTTTTTTTATACGTTTGGGGTGATTCTGCATCCAAAGGTCAATCACTTCTATTTGTTTGATATGTAATTGGAAGTGGATCTTTTTTGTGGGGGTTGATTTTGTTGAAGATTTGAACTTTGTAAGTTCATTTATGCTTCAGCTTTGCTGATCATGCACTTGGCTTCTGTATCTTAATGGTTTGTTATTGGTTTTTCTATTGGTAGTTTTGGGTTAGAATGTGATCATTAGCTGTGTCTTTGTGTTTGTAATGTGATAAATTTTGAAGGGGAAACATAATCTTGTGACAGTAGTTCGTGCCTTCTTGTGCACACGTGGAACCCACCTTTCACTGCTCTAAATCATTCATTCGGCGAGCTCCAATGTAAATTGGCCTTGGTGTGAAAAATGGATTGCTTAATAGTAAGCTCTCAAAGCCAACTCAAGATTGATAGGATAGAGCGTAGATGATGATAATGATGATAGTGGTACAGCTTCAGTCGGCAATGTTTCACCTGTTCGATGGCAGGGCTTGTTTCATTGATTGGGCTTACAATCTATTGAACATATTATATAGTTTCACAGATTGATTAATTTATATTTGGGTTGTAGCCCAATTCGTAGTTCCAGTTCATTAACTTCAATGATTTCCAGACCTTCAAGTTGAACTAGATCTAGAGAAACAGATCACAAGAAGTGAAATCACATACATACGAGATGTCTGGTTTCCCTATCATTCCACAAATCAAATGTAGTTATAGAGGATTCCAAACCAATGTTCCAAAACCCGACTCGAAAGTTTTTGAATCATCTCTAAAGGTTTTGGAACAGAACCGGATCCTAAGATCAGAGGATTTCAAAACCATGTCCCGAATTTTGGGTGCAGGGCCAGTTGCAGAGAAAAAGCAGCCTCCAAGATGATGAAATGAGTTGAACTGGAGAATCTTGTAGAGGATCAAGCCATTATGAAGAAAGGGCCTGCAAACCAAGCAGCAGAAGCCTACCTAAGGGAAATAATCCTCAAGAAATGGCTCCAAATCGAATAAGAGAAATCACAAAATAAGAACAGGTGGGGGATTGTTGTCTTCTCTTTGGGCACAACGAACAACTGTTCGATATAGATTTTGCAACCACTCTTATGGGCACAAAATATGAAGGGTCTGTAACTGAGATAGAGAGAGGAAGGCACAAAATGCTAATTCATCTTTTCTGATTTAAGCCTTTTTTGATTCATCTTTTCTTTTTGATGGTTGTATTTTGTGCCTTCCTCTCTCTATCTCTAAGTTTTGGGCTTCTCTGTTTTTTAGTGGAATCACCAAATCAGCATTGTACAAACATAGAGATCCCTTCCACCAAAAGGAAAAGATGAATTAGAAAAATAAGGAAAAGAATCAAATCCAAAGATAATCAATCGGATTATAGAAACTAACGGGTTTGATGTTTTGTATTTGTATTTGTATTTCTCTTTATAATGTTTGATGTTTTTATGGTAAATGAGTTTAGCCAGGAACATATGAGGAGGAGGCCGACGGGCATCCAATTTGGCCTCTTTTCCCCTCCCTCCCATGAATGTTGGCGATGATTTTCCTGATTAATTGTTGTTATATTGATCGATGTCTCTTGCCAACTTATTTATTTATCATGTTTCTTGGATCTATAGTAGTTAGAATTCGAAACAAAAAGTGTAAGATGATTTTCTTTTATTTTACAGTCTGTGATGAATTTGTGAGATCGACGGTCAATCACCCATACCCTTGCCAGAGTACTTCTCACTATGCCCCCCTGAAGCTGAGAGCCGTGTGGCAAATGTTGTTACAAGATTGGAGAAGCTTGAACAAATTTGTCGAGTCTTCACGGTTGTTATGATTGTTTATGGTGTCCTGCTTGTGATATTATTGTGTCGAATGTAGCATCCATCATGTACTCTTCCAGATTGGAAGCTACTTTTATGTAAGGGGTTGTTGATATGTGAAATGATAGACTCCAAATGTATTTTATTTAAACTTTGATTAATGGAAGTTGCTGTTATATGAACCAATTGTATTTGGGGTGAATGAATGAAGAACTTATTTTTGTATATGTATATTTCATTTTGTCGTCTCATCTTTTGAGCACCTGATAGAGTCTTATTTGGCACATTGAATCTTGTGAGATTTTGTCTAAAGAGGTAAGTATTCTTGTTGATTTCATTTGAAGAGAAAATTAAAAATTTTCCACTATTAGAAAGTGATTGATAAACATTTCATTTGATTTTAGATATGAAAAGCCCTACAATTGCTGAATACCCCTGTATTCGATATAAAACCTTGAAGCATATGCGAAGGTCTGACCTGACAAAGAATATTCACTGTTTCAATTCTGTGTACTAAGGTTAGATGAAAGAAATACTGAGGTTGGAGTGTTTCATTTAGCAGACCCCTGTATTCATATAAAATCTTGGATATTAGATGGCATAGCATATTCACAGGTTTGAATCGTTATATACTGAGGTTGAACCCAGTTTGAGAAGGTTGTATGAATAAAATACTAAGGTTTTAGTGTGGTCATTAGGCAAAGTCCACCTCTATTTGATATAAGATCTATTTATTAGATGGATGGCCTTTGTAGGTCTTACAAAGCAAATTCACTTGTTTCAATTCTGTGTACTAAGGTTGGATTCGATATAAAACCTTGGGGCATATGCGCAGGTCTGCAAAGAATATTCACAAGTTTCAATTCTGCGTACTAAGGTTAGATGAAAGAAATATTGAGGTTGGAGTGTTTCATTTAGCAGACCCCTATATTCATATAAAATCTTGGATATTAGATGGCATGGCATATTCACAGGTTTGAATCATTATATACTGAAGTTGAACTCAATTTGTGAAGGTTCTATGAATTAAAAACTGAGGTTTCAGTGTGGTCATTAGGCAAAGTCCACCTCTATTTGATATAAAATCTTTTTATTAGATGGTATTCGTAGGTATGCACTTAACGAAAAGGTCCAAGGTTAGTAGAAAGGTCTAAAGAAGTATCAGTTCCATGTTAAGGCATCGTATACTATGGTTTGAATCATTATATACTGAGGTTGAAACCCAGTTTAAGAAGGTTGTTTGGATGACATATTGAGGTTTCATTGTTTCGTAAGCCGTGATAATGCATTGATGTTTCCATTATCAATTGATCAACACACGTGCATTAACGATTAATCAGTGACAATCAATCAACACCCAGTACCAAAATCCATTATCAATTAGTAGAATCATTTTTTCTTCTTAAATTTAATTTTGACACTCACAAAGGCGCCAAGTTTCCCATTACATTCAACTAATATAATTCAATCTTTTTACAATATCTCCATATCAAGTGAGGTTGGAGTGTGGCTAGTTGATATACAAAATTCTCAAGTGATCAAGCCTAAGTTGTATTCGACACAAAAAAGGGTTGAACGATTGAAGTTCTGAAAACCCAAAAGATTACATCATAATTTCAGAATTTGTTGAACTTTCTCACATCAACACATATTTCTATACTTCAAAATTATGTACACCACCTGCAATGAATATGAGATCAATGTTAGAAAATAGAAAAAGAATCATCGGATAATAAAAATGTAAGAAAGTATTAATTTGATTACCAACTGTTAGTTTTATGGTCTCAATTCCAGCATATGATGTAATAAATTGATTTATTTCTTTATTAATCAATATATTCATGCTTTCCATTTCATGAGATGAATGGTGTTTATTTATATACTTGCATATAACCAATACGAATGACATAATGGTTCATGAGATGAACCGGAGTCCATGAGTATACTTGATATAATACATGTGTATGGATGAGATCCACATACGGAAAACATGTATAATAAATCTTATACTTGAATATCTTCACAACCAGTGATGAGACTAGACATCTCATACTGACAAGGTTGCAGCATTTTGATCACTATGAAATAGTATGATTTATCTCGATCATCAGAATGAAAGATTCTGGATTATAGTGCTGGTACATTGGATGTATTGAAGGACCATAAGAAGCACCTTATTAACACTGTCTTTACCTTAAGATCTGCTCTCATAATTCCCTATCAGTAAGCTCTCAATCTTGAGACATTAATGAACTCAAGTTTCTATCTATTCATTTGTTTTGAGTCACCAATGAGTGAGGCCAACTGTAGGTCAACACCTCAGTGATTTGGGTACATGATAGTAGAGCTATGGGAACATTCAATGGTCAAGATGGAATCTATCTCTAATATCCCCTTGTGCCAATTAATGGATTTATCATTGGTAAGTGTACACCCATTCCGATTAAGAGTTAATTGGAAAGGCACCATTGATCATTATAATTAATTGGGGCTCAAGGATAATAAGATATGGATCTAATTGGAAGACATGTCCAATTGATCCATGGATATTGATAGAGGGGCCTATTTGTGGTAATAGGTAAGTTTAGGGTCTTTTATGTAATTTTCTAAGACTGGAGTGCAATTGCATTTATATAGTGGAGTTATTTGCAATTAACTGTTGGCCTGGATTACACATGAGATGTGGGGTCGCGTGTCCCAGTTAGAGCCAGCTTTTTAAGGAATCCCTAGTGGTCCCCACGCTAGCCCATATTAGAAAGATACTAATTCTAGTTGAACTCTAAAAGGAAAGTTACTATTTATATTTGAAGTGAGACTTCTAATAGTGGTAATAGTAAGTTACTAATTAATTTAAGGAAGTGAGACTTCTACTTTAATTAAGAAATAAGAGAAGGTTACTAATTATTTTGGAAGTATGACTTCTATTAATTATTAGTAAGTTGTGCTATAAAAGGGGATGCATAGAGCTGGACGTCCCACTCTCTTATCCCTCTTGGAATTCACGCCCAAGCTCTCTCCCTTGTGCAAGTGTTGCACAACTTCTCTCCTTCTAGTTCCTAGATAGTTTCTCTTGAGGACCCCACCCATCTTCTTGAGAAAGAGATTCTGATTCGGGTCATAGCGTGGAAGGCCATTGGGTTTTGGAGAAACCTATTTGATTTGCGAAAGAGTTCGTCATAAAAGAAAGTAACAAATTCTCCATTAGAGCACAACTGAGCTCCAAAGGTATAATCTATTTCCTTGTACGTTATAGATCTTTGCTGCATGTTTGTTGCTGTTTTTCTATCTCCTAGATAGATTGTATTACTGATCATGATAGTTGAGATTGAGGGTTTACATCTTGGACTGATTGGTAGCCTTCTGGATAGTTGATCCCTGCATCAAGTGGGTCAAATTTTTTTGAAACTTATCCTAGAGGCCCACCTAATTTCCAACACCAACACCATAAAGAAGTAATTTTAATAAGACGATAGTTTTTGTTAATACCCTTTCCACAAGAAATTCTGTTAGATCAGCCTATGACTCCTTATGTTTGTCATCCGGACTTCGACCGAGCAATATATGTGCTGTTATTTTTTTTCTATAATATCGGATTTCATCCTATTCCAAGAACAAAGAAAAAAGAAAGAAAAGAAGAAGAATGAATGAAAGAAACAGACAAAAAACTAGAACAATAAGACTCATTCGAAGTATACATAAATCATCACTAAAAAAATCCCAAAGTATTTACCGGCTCAAAATTGAATGTATCTCCCCATGATTGACAATCCATGAATTTCAACACAAAGACGCCACAATCATAACTGTTAAAATAGTGATATAAGATGGATTATTATATCAATTGGAATAGATACTACAATTCACATATGAGCCTCTAATAGAGAGACATACCCATTATCTTGTTGAGGGCAGGCAGCAACGAAACGAACATCAGCCTTATCCCATTGATGAATCTTCCTTTGTTTAAATTGTTCCTTTAAGGAAGATACCTGCATAAAGGAAATATAACAGTTAAGTTTTATATACAAGTATATTGTTGCTGGTTGGTGGCAACTAGAAAGATGCTTACAATGAAAAAATGTACTAGGAGAAGAGTGGTTGCAAAATCTATATCGGACAGCTGTTCGTAAGTTTTATATACAAGTACATTGTTGTTGGTTGGTGGCAACTAGAAAGATGCTTACAATGAAAAATGTACTAGGAGAAGAGTGGTTGCAAAATCTATATCGGACAGCTGTTCGTTGTGCCCAAGGAGAAGACAGCAATCACCCACCTGCTCTTATTTTGTGATTTCTCTTATTCGATTTGGAGCCATTTATTGAGGATTATTTCCCTTAGGTAGGCTGCTGCTGCTTGGTTTGCAGGCCCTTTCTTCATGAATGACTTGATCTTCTACAAGATTCTCCAGTTCAACTCATTTCATCATCTTGGAGGTTGCCTTTTCCCTGCAACTGGCCCTGCACCCAAAATTCGGGACATGGTTTTGAAATCCTCTGATCTTAGGATCTGGTTCTATTCCAAAACCTTTAGAGATGATTAAAAAACTTTCGAGTCGGGTTTTGGAACATTGGTTTGGAATCCCCTATAACTACATTTGATTTGTGGAATGGTAGGGAAACCAGACATCTCGTATGTATGTGATTTCACTTCTTGTGATCTGTTTCTCTGGATCTAGTTCACCTTGAAGGTCTGGAAATCATTGAAGTTAATGAACTGGAACTACGAATTGGGCTACAACCCAATTAATATAAATTAATCAATCTGTGAAACTATATAATATGTTTTTAACACCTGGATGGACAATAGATTGTAAGCCCAATCAATGAAACATGCCCTGCCATTGAACAGGTGAAACATTACCGACTGAAGCTGTACCACTATCATCATCTACGCCCTATCCTATCAATCTTGTGCTGGCTTTAAGCGCTTACTATTAAGCAACCATTTTTCATACCAAGACCAATTTACAATGGAGCTCGCTGGATGAATGATCTGGAGCAGTGAAAGGTGGGTTCCACGTGTGCACAAGAAGGCACGAACTACTGTCACAAGATCATGTTTCCGCTTTAAAATTTTCCACATTACAAACATAAAGATACAGCTAATGATCACATTCTAACCCAAAAACTACCAATAGAAAAACCAATAACAAACCATTAAGATACAGAAGCCAAGTGCATGATCAGCAAAGCTGAAGCATAAATGAATTTACAGAGTTCAAATCTTCAACAAAATCAACCCCCACAAAAAAACCCACTTCCAATTACATGTCAAACAAATAGAAGTGATTGACCTTTGATTCAGAATCACCCCAAACCTATAAAAAAAAAATCAATGTGCAGAAATACTGAAAACTGCCAAAAAAAAAAAAAAAACCGATACAGCTCCAACGAAAGAAATGAAAGAAACCCACTTCCAAAAACCATAGAATATGAGAACCCACATCAGTAAAACGTTTTAAAAGGGGGGAAATGGGTACCTGATATGATAATCCAAGGGCTGAGGACGAACGACGTTGAATCCCAACAAAGATCGTGAAAATGGCGCTTGTGACAACGGATGCTTTCGTAACAGGAGCATTGTCTGCATGAAATGAATGAAAAAAAAATCACATTTTGATACAAAGATTGCAGAGAATTGAGAAAATGTGGGTGAGAAAAGAAGATATGAATGTTGGGTTTCTTTGTGGGGATTTGTTAAGCATAGATGCGTACGAAAACCAGATGGGCCACTGTTCATTCTCGAGTCGAAGGAAACAACACAACCACCTTTTCCTTTTCAAAACACAGAGGAGAGGAGAAGAGAATGAGAGAAGTAAAGAGAGAAGGACGAAGGAGAATCTGAATTGAACTGGTAGAATACACAGCGCCGCTGATTTGAACTGTGCTCGCGTGATTTGGGCATGCGTACAGAGTACAGGCAGGCAGAGGGAAGGGGGGAGAGAGATGCGTGATGTCGCCAAGCGAGAGAGAGAGATGTGCGACGTCGCCGAGCGAGATAATCGTTGTGGAGTGTTTGGGAGGGAGAAGAACCAGAGTGTTTAGGGAGTTTTTCTCTCCACAGCGATTTCTTCTTCTTTTTTTTTCTGAAAATTTTCAAATAAGGCCTTAGGTTTTTACCTTATTTCAAAAAAGGACATAAGTTTCAAAACTTTTCAAATTAGTCCCTAAGTTTTCCAATAAAACTTCAATTAAGGCCATCTAGTCATTTAAAGGTATTTTTTATGGCATTTTCTCTCAATTCTTTAAAAATACCCAGAGCACATTCATTTAAAGTCATGACATGGTTCTGAGAGACACTACATTTAGCCGATCTATGTGAAAGTGCTAGTTTTTCTTGATCAATATAAGACTACTAGTGAAAAAAATGAAGAAAATATAGAGGAAGTGAATGGGGATTTTATTTCATTGAAGGATAATTTGGATAGTTTAAAAAAATTGAAGAAAAAAGTTGCCCAAAATTAGCTTTAAATGGATGAATGTCCTTAATTGAAAACTTCTTGAAAAACTTAGGGACTAATTTGAAAAGCTTTAAAACTTGTGTCCTTTTTTGAAATAAGGCAAAAACTTAAGGACTTATTTGAAGTTTTCCCCTTTTTTTTTTCATTTCGACGGGCTTTGAGATTTTTTCATTCACTTTGTCCACCTCAGCGCCACATGGACCTCCACGTGGGATCGGTCATGGAATCGGGCTATGGAGTCGGTCGTGTTTGGGAGGGAGAAGAACCAGAGTGTTTAGGGCATTTGAGTTAGTCGATGTAGCAAGACTCTTTTTCTCTCCACAACAATTTCTTTTTTATTTTTTTTTTCATTCCGGCGGGCTTTGAAATTTTTTCATTCACTTCGTCCACCTCAGCGCCACATGGACCTCCACGTGGGATTGGTCATGGATTGTTTGGAAGGAAACATGTTGCATTTGTATTTGTATTTATGTTTTTTAGGGATAAGATTTTTATTTTGCTTTTGCAGTTATGGGTCTGGATCTGCGGTGCTTGGAATCACGATAAACTTTGGTGATAAATAATCTTTAGATATTTCTATTTTTTATAATATGAACCATTCAAATTGAAGTTTATTTTCAATGTTGGAGTGATCATGTGTAAAACAGGTCAGGCCTAGACTGGTCGAGGCCCAGTTCTCTACCCAATAATAGAAGGCTGAGCCAAAGGCCCCTAACAGAAGGCTTGACTTGGCCCAATATATTTAACACTTATGGCTCAATATTTTGCAAGGCACTGAACCCAAAACATACTTCAGGAACTAAATCAAGTTTTAATATTTGGCCCATTAATATTTGGCCAACTACTAACCAGTTGGACATCAAACATGGGCAAGCTTTTCCTTATCCTAGCCCAACCCGTATGATCCAGTAATTCATTGGGTAATGTACACAAACTGTGGTTCTGAGTGTAAGTTAGAAGAGGAGATTAATATGAATAAGTTGAAATGTTACAGTCCCTGGGGCTCATCTTTTGACACCTAAAACGCGGCCAGTTTTAATGGATGTAAAATTGAATTTCTATCATAAATTGACTTAAAAAAAAAGACAAGAAATGCCCCTGTAATAAGCTCTTCTTTGTATGTTTATCAAACAAGTTTTATCAAATAGATCTACTAAAATTAGATATTCTCCATGTGTTGCCAAACGGTCTATTTGTAAAATAGTCTATTTGAAATAAATCTATTTCACACATACTATTTGAGCCCGATATATTTCAAACAGATAATATATGCCAAACAAACCCTTTAGGGCTAGTTTGGTTCCCCCACTTATAAAGTCGAGTGGAGTGAAGTCAAGTAAAATATCATCATTATCTACTATATATTTATTCATACTTTTTATTTCACTACCGTCCACTTAATTTTAAGAGTAAAGCACCAAACTTACCTTATTGTTAAACCAACCCCTATATATGACCGACTACTTGGACCAATCACCAAAGGACCTCACTAGTTGCATATGTTTTGAATTCTAATGAGATCTGTTTTAATTTCCCATCCCATTTTCACCCCAAACCCTCTATTACCCGCCATTTCCTTCCCAATCTCTTTCCTCCATTCTCAAAAAAATCCAAATACATGTCTCTCTTCACACCCAATCCCAACATTTCTCCACCTTCCAAGCATCATCTGCAAAAACACACGTAAAATAAAAGAATTCCATGCACAGGCCAAACTCCATAGTGTCCCTGACGACAATCCCCAGGTTTTAAGAAGCTTAAGATCATTCGATCTTGACACGGCCCTACTAATCTTCAATCAGATCAAAAACCCACTTCAGTTTCACTACAATTCAATCATCCAAGCCTGTTGCAAATCAAATTCGCCCGATTTAGCCATCTCTTTCTATGTGAGAATGTTGGGTTATGGGAGAAAACCCAATCACTTCACTTTCCCTTCTTTGATTGCCGCTTGTGCGCATCAATTCTTAGTTTTGGAAGGAACCCAGATTCATTCCCATGTTTTAAAGATGGGTCTTGGTGCGGATCAGTTTCTGCAGAGTTCTTTGATTCATATGTATTCGAGTTTTGGCGATATGGGCAGTGCAAGAGTGTTGTTTGATGAAATGCCTGACAGAAATGTGGTGGTCTGGACGGCTCTTGTTAATGGGTATTCAAAATTGGGTGAGTTAGAGACGGCGAGATGGGTCTTTGATGCAATGCCTGAAAAGGATGTCATAGCATGGAGCGCGATGATTTCTGGGTATGTTCAAGAGGGGAGATTTAAGGAAGGTTTGAGTGTTTTCAATGAGATGCAAGTTGAAGGTGTGACGGCTAATGAGAGTGTGCTGGTGAGTGTTCTTTCAGCTTGTTCTCATTTGGGGGCCTTGGATTTGGGGAGATGGGTTCATTTGTATGTTGAGAGGAGATTTGGGCACGAATTGAGTGTGAATTTAGGGACTGCATTGGTGGATATGTATGCAAAATGTGGTGTTTTGAGTGCTTCTTTACAGGTTTTCCAAGGACTTTCTTACAAGAACGTCTTGTCCTGGAATGCTATGATGGGTGGGTTTGCATTATATGGGCATGGAAGGGGTGCCCTAGGACTTTTTTCGAATATGCTCAGGGTGGGTTTGAGGCCTGATGAGGTTACATTTCTTGGTCTATTGGGTGCATGTAGCCATGGTGGGATGGTGAATGACGGTAGGATTTATTTTGAAGGCATGACCAAAATATTCTCCATTAGTCCTAGACTACAACATTATGCATGTATGGTTGATATTCTTGCACGAGCTGGACTTCTGGAAGAGGCGACGGAGCTCATTCAGAGCATGCCCATTGAGCCAGACGCTTGTGTCTGGGGTGCACTTGTGGCAGGTTGTCGGGTCCATGGAAATGTGGCACTTGGTACTTCCATAGGGGAGAAGCTTTTAGAATTTGAGCCAGATTGTGCAGGGCGGTATGTGCTGTTGTCTAACATATATGCTTTGGCTGGAAGGTGGGATGATGCTAGGCATGTGAGGGTGTTAATGAAAGAGAAAGGGGTCGATACCCGGCCAGGTTGGAGTTCGATAGAAGTGGATGGTCTGGTACATGAATTTGTAGTGGGTGATAAAAGACATCCTTACACTAGAGAGATATATCGCAAGTTGGAAGAGATGGGAATGAGGTTGGCAATGGCTGGTTACAATGTGAACACGAAGAATGTGTTGTTTGATATGGATGAGGAAGATAAGGAGGTCCAACTCTCATATCACAGCGAGAAACTGGCAATTGCATTTGGATTGATCTTTACAGATTCTGGAACCCCGATTCGTATAGTTAAGAACCTCCGAGTTTGCAGTGATTGTCATCTGGCCACGAAAATGTTGTCCAAGATCTATGCGAGAGAAATAATTGTGAGAGATTCCAAGCGTTTTCACCATTTCACAGACGGGTCTTGTTCATGCATGGATTATTGGTAGCAGGTATGATTCATTAGAGAACTCTGATGAGCTTCCCCATCACTTTTTGAAGCCAAGAACGTTTGCAACACTGATGGAAGGTTTGAAGAAAGGGGTAAGAACAATAAAAGCTTCTGCCATTTTGTACAAATCTTATATTTCA
Source organism: Litsea cubeba (assembly GCA_012931725.1). Lineage (NCBI taxonomy): Eukaryota > Viridiplantae > Streptophyta > Magnoliopsida > Laurales > Lauraceae > Litsea > Litsea cubeba. The sequence continues at coordinate 14,968,313 of CM022950.1, read as the reverse complement.
TTGTAGGATTATTTTTAGAAAGAAACAGGACCATCTTGACTTAATGGGTAGACTAAATTATGATGAGCTTCCATTTCCATCCGACAATAGAGAACTGATGAAGATCAAGCAGCTTTTATTGTTTTGAATATTGGACTTTTTGTATTTCTTCATAGATGACCATAGAACTAGGGAATTATCCTCTCTGCTTAATATAGAAAGATACTTTCTATCAGACCACAACCAGGAAACACATAGATGAAAACATGAGTATTCCAATCGGGTATTGCCATGCTTTGACTGAAATGTCAGAGATTGCCTTCACAGTGCTGAAAACTTTGCAGAAATCTACGAGATCTAATGCTTCTATCATTTCCGCAGGGCCATTGTCCATGGCTAAATGCAAAAGTCAATGGTACGAGTGAATGGGACCATCTTTCATCCGAGAGGATTCTAATGGGGAAAAAAAAAGCCTTATTAATTTAACATTTTCGATAGAACTGTAACAATATAAGAAGGCACCCAATAATCTAAATGGTGGGCCATTCACTTAAATTTGTTTTATTAAAATCTTATTCGGTGTTTCTGATTTTGGCTTAATGAATATTAATCATTCCTGAACATTGTTGACCATCCATTTGCAGGTCATTCATCAAATGGACTTACATGATGGCCCACCAAATGAAACTGTCACTTGCCTCTTTCATGGATGGGTTTTGGATTCCATGAAATACTGATCTGCCAGAAGTATTCCTCAATTTGGTTGGATATCTCATTATGAGAGATGATCTTTTATTTCCTGTAGTGAATTCCTTCCGGAAGTTGGATGGAAGCAGCAAAAGTTTGATGATAGGTTCTGAGTTGGTCCACTAAAAGATGGAATATGCTTATTACGGATGACTTTTTTTTGGGTCAGTTATTTTGACCTTCAGCCAGTCCAAAGAAGAGCCTGCACTTGGGAAGACGATTTAGGTTCTAAAACTTGCTTTACCTTGGTACAGTGATGTTTCTCCATCCATTTTTGATGACTGGTTTCAAAATCTAGAAAAACTTGTTAGAATCTGTCTGTTTGTGTAACAAGTTCATACTTTGGAGGTTAGGCAGGCCTCTTTGGCGGATAAAAGTTACTGGATTCAGGTTGAATCAGGCCCAGAATCTGCCTGACCATATGAGCCAACTTTCTTTCCAAGATTTGTTAGGTTCTGTAGTGGACATGGACCTATCAAAGTCCACAGCCACGATCATGGCTGGCACACCTTTTTTATTTTTATCGGTAACAGTAAATTTTATTTAAAAAAGAAAGAAGTACAACTCAGCTTAAAAAATAAACAAAAAACTCTATCCATAGTGGAACTGGTACAGGAGAAATGAACCAGCCACACAATACAATATAGAGGCGCTTAAAATACAAGATCTATGAACCCCTTGCTGGAACACCTTATTCATTGAGCATTTCACTCACGTGGATAACAAAGCCACTGAGGATGGTTTGCTTCTAACGCATGGAATATGAGAATGGGTTTTACATTTGTAAGGAACGTTTTCATATGCAAATTTTACATTTGTGAAACACAATACCATGTTTGTTTGGAAGTGCCATTTTCACATGAGTTAATGAGTACACCCAATGATTATAGATGGTTTTGAATTTTTTTCACCAATTTTTCAAAATCTATGATATGAAGCTAATTTTCTTGATGCTCATAATTAATATGAGAATATTAAACAGTTCGGATTATGATTTAGGGCCCCACAAAAAAGTGAAGAAAATCGTATCTATAGGCTATGATTCTTTTGACTTTTTTCACAAATTCCTCAAATTCTATGAAGATTTAAGATATGTAACTAAATTTCTAAGGGTTTATTAGACCAATAAAGAATATGAATACTCTGAGTACCAATTTGGGCCCCACAAAAGTGCAAAATAAATAAATAAAATGGTTGAAGGGATTTTCCCATAACCTTTATCGGGCAGACTCCTTATTGCATTTCTACTAGCGCCTCTTCCTCATTTACATATGTAATTGTTTATCGCTTTCTCTAGTTTGTAAATGATTCAGTGAAAAGGGCCTCATTTATACACCATTTTCACACCTCATTTACTTATGATGCATAAATGAGCGCAAACAAAGATCATGTGTAATTGTTAAGCATGTCCATCTTTTACATATGTAAATGGGTGCAAACAAAAGCCCTTGAGAATCTTAGGTTTCTTGTTATGGTTAGGATACTATTATTTAAGAGTTGGAGTTAATCTTTATGGGTCTGTAATTTGATTTGGTAGGATAGGACTTTATTCTTATGGGTTTGTAATTTGATTTATTTCCTTAAATTATGATAGGATAGGACTTTCTCTCATTTAAAAGGAGATTTAAACACGTGAAAGGAGGAACTTTTGGAATAAAGTTGATTTTAAGAATTGTAAGTTTCTGTGGGTTGTTTTAGACCTTGTGTGCTTGAAGCAATTGCTCTTTTGAACTGAAGGTGAAAAGATCAGCTTGAATCTGATCAGACTTGGACTGATCTGGGCGAGATCTCTGCATCTTAGCTGTTTTCGTTTGAGTTTGGGCAGCCCTCCATTAAGGTAAACTCAACTTGATTTCTTCTTGTTAGTTCATCTATATTGATTTATTTGGTGGGCATAATATTATCATTCAGAGAACCTGTTGGATTGTTTGGCTTTCTTGTATGACCTATCATCACAGTTGAGGGTCAGGAATTTCATCAGGCCTCGATCTACATCTAGTAGCCATAAAGTCAGCTCAAGATGCAGTCGAGTTCAGATCTGTGCAAGCGTCTTTCGCTCCTTGGTTGACCCTGCATGTGGGTGTCTTTCTTGTTAGAGTGCTTTATCTTCAATCTCTCTTGCTCTCTTGCATAGTCTTTTTTGTTGGCAATTTAATGTTTTTATACTTGTATATAAAGTTTGTTTATACTTATGTAGTCTTCCTTTGTGCTGCTTTCTGGTAGCTAACTTGATTGTGCCACCGTCACTGGAGACTGTTTGGATGCGGTTGAGTTTTGATGGAGTATGCAGTTGTTCTCCTTCGAATGTCAGAGCAGACAAAGTGCAGGTAACTTTGTTCTATCATATATCAATGTTTTTAAAATTTGCAAGACTGGGTTTTCCAAACTGGCTGAACGAGGACCACTACATATATGTTGCAGTTTGGTTCAACCAAGATCCTTTACCCTTACTTGAACACTGTGATAAGTGCAGCTATATTGCTTAAACTGTTCTAATCAGATGGTTTTTTAAGAAATGGTCAATGGGTAAAATTAGGAGAAAATTGTCAAGTTAAGCTTAATTTTTTTTTAATATTTTTCGAATTAACTGGATCTAATAGTTTTGAAATTAATATTTTTTAAACAACAATGGTTCAAATTGGCTAGTTTTGTAAGAACTAGCCAATAAGTAAACCTGGAAAAAAATTTGTCAAACTAAATCTAATATTTGTTATTAGTTTTAAATATAAAGTTACCTTTTAAGCATCTCTTTTGAGGGAAAACATTCACATGTGCACTATGCACTGACACACCGCGTATCCAAACCGTCTTAGTGGCAGGATCCACATCTGAATAGGTATGATGCACGGTTTGGCACGGTGCGTAGGTACCCAGTGCGCAGGTGAATATTTTCCCTCTTGAGGTGAATCATTGTTGTTAAAATTTTGTATATATATATATTATTCTTTCTCTACTTTTTAGATATATTTTAGAAGTTGTCCCTTCTGAATATATATTACATAATTTTATGTCATCATGCTAATATCAAGTTCAACCGGAATGAACCATTGGTTTGACTGGGCTTTAGTTTTGGTCATTGAATTGGAGGCTAAGGTTCAGTCAATCCCGATTCAACGATTGCGTCATTCAGGTCAAACTGTGAAGTAGCATGGAAACATAAATATATAAATAGTTAACTTAATGAAAAAATAATTTTATATCATCATCATCAAAGCCTTGTCCCATCTATGTTGGGGTTGGCTAATGAATTTTGTTCTCAAGATTCATGTTTGGGTTGTGATAGAAGTTTTATGCTGGCTGTCAACCTGCCTAAAGCCGCCCTCCTTGGAAAAAGAATTCTACAATTTATTTAAAAGAAATGTAAAAGGTCTAAGGACTATGGTTACATCTCAAAAGCAAATGTTGAAAACTTTTTTTCTTTTTTTGCTAGTTGGCCTGGTGGCCAAGAGAGCTGAAGTAAACCTGCCCACCTAGGGATCGATCCCTAGGTGGAGCTGTGGGATCGAGCGCGCTTTCCACAGCGGCGGCTCTATGATTCCCAAATGTTGAGAACTTACTATGGTTACATCTCAAAAACTAATGTTGAAAACCTACATTTTGTACCATTCAAAAAAAAAAAAAAAACTTACATTTTGTAAGTTTTTTAAACTAATGGCAATTTAAAATTTTAGATGTAATTTGTGAAAGTTTTTTCCTGCAATTTTACTCATTCTGGGTTCTTGAAAAATCAGCCGGTTTGAATGGCTCGATGGTTGAACCTAAGAGTTCACATGGTTCATCTAAGGGTAAGTAGTGTTTTTGGAACCAAACTGTAGCATGTAGTGGTTTTAGTTCACTGGGTCTAATCGATTGCTCCTATCTGTGTGTGTGTGTGTCCTGTGAGATGGTCCTCACAACCTTACAGTGAGGACCACCTATTGCGGCCCACCTTATGACCAATTACCCTCTCACACATAGGTTTTGCTATGACTGAGAACAGGTGAAGAGAGTCACAGGTAGAGTGCAGGGCAAACCTATTTTCACGTTAACATGGGCAAGTTCATATTTCAACTGGTTTTGGATCTAGTGTGAAGAGAGATGAGGTGGAGGGCTGTGAGGGAGATGATGGAAGGAGAAAAGGGGAAGGCGATGAGGAACAAGGCTATGGAGTGGAAGGACCTTGCTGATATTGCAACCAAACCAGGGGGGCCGTCATTCAAGAATTTCGAACATGTAGTCAACCAATTTCTTTGGCCTGCAACAAGCTGAATTGTAGTTGTGCTCCTTTATTTAAATAATATAAATGTGGGTGGGATGGGACCCTACTCAAGTGTGCTTTTATGGTTAGCCGAAATGCATTGGACTAGATTCTTTGTTTTGTATAGAGAAAAAAAAAGGGAAAAGTCTATCTTGTCCTAGGGCCTTGGTGATATATTTTATCAAGATGTGGTTGCTTCCTGCAAAGTTGGGTACATATTTATTGGGATTTTATGAAAATTTCTGAAAAAACCTTAACGTTTGTAGAGTTCTATAAAATTTGATCACCTTTTAAGATGTCTTTTCAAAAGTACTTTTGACTGACAGATTTGGAATCTACCAAGTAATTCTATTGGTTTTGTCTTAAAAGACTAAAATGTCATTTTCTTCCCATACAAAATTATATCCTAATTTGAATAATTAAACATAATCAATAACCAAATTATAAACCTACACTTAAACAAACTAGCTAGCCTAGCTAGCATAGATTTAAGCTTAAGTTAGCTTGGGTTGCCCGTAGGATTAGGCTATTTAGGTATTTTTATTTTACTTAGATTGGTGCAGCGTCTTGCATTGGAAAAGGCCAATAACTCAACTCAAATTTCCTTGGCACAATTAAAAACTTATGGCAAAAAATACCCCTAAAGTTATTTGTAACTTTCTGCTCCAATTTAGTGAATCCATTTCTTAACTCAAATTCAGTTGACCAAGATTGTGATGAAATCAGGGCAGCTTATAGACTTATTTCTGAAGTCATCTCCACATTCAGCGTTTTATATATCATGGTCGACAAGAAGAGTGTTCGAAGCAGCTTGATGGATCCAGGGTCTTCTCCATGGAAGCAGCGTTTCCAAGCAAGAAGAGCTGAACGGTTGCTGTCTTGTGTGCAACGCGGGGGTCATTTCTCATTTTGAATGACAAAGAAGCGGTGGGTTGGTGTAGAAAAGCACCAAATGTACACACTAACCTTTTCCAAAAGAAAAGAAAACTGATTTGGATCTTCGCAAGGTAGACACATCTATGGATTTGATTTTAGCACATGGAGCCATATCTCCGAGGGAAAATGGCAAGTACAGGTCAACATGATGTTGTGTTGTCACTTGTCTGCTTTATTATGGAAATATGATGTCAGATGCTTGATCAATCTTATGTTTTGTTGAATGACTAATGCACACCATGCAATAGCAACGAACGATCAATCTTTTGTGAGTGTTGAGATTAAAGGGGTCATTTTCCTTTTTACTATGTGATAGGAAAATAGGTTATATGTGTGTGTGAATGTTGCATATGCAAATATCTCACATTATCATTGTTAAAATCAATATTTTTACATGACTAAATGAGTACATCTAACAATTTTAGATGTGTTTGACATTTTTTTTTACAAACTTCTCAAAATTCACGAACATTTAAGATATTTAACAAAGGGCCAGCTTTAGATTAGATAGGAATTGAATAATTATAGAAATTCATGGTTAAACGAGTTCCGCCAAAAGATTATTATAAAGATGTGAGGTGTGAGTGATATTTGTGTGTGGTTAAGGTGGGGTGCAGTGGGAAAAGGTGGCTATGTAAATGGGACATCGGCTTGACTTTTGATGGGTGTGTATTCATTTGTATATTCGCCTTTGTCTTTATCTTGAACGACTTATGGCAAGAATTTCTATATATTCTATTCAAACAAATAGACATTGAACATCTTGATGCCAATCATTAATAAGAGAACATTAAATGGTTTGAATTATAAATCGAGGGCCCATAGGAGTGTAGAGAGTTAGATCTATTGGTTGGGATTTTTTTGACTTTACAAATTAGTCGATTTTTTTGAAGATATTAAATAGTAAACTTAAAGATTTTAGGGTTTATTAGTTCAATAAACAAATTTAATAGTTTGCATCTCAAATATCATAAGAATGAAAAAATAAATAAATTTGATGATCATATTTAATCCCGTGACCAATTGCATAACCAATCATAATCATTAAAAGAAGCATGTATTAGCGCCTTTTTTTAGTGGAAGATGTGAGAGCTTCATATCTATTTAGAGCATCTCCAGCAGAGGCTTTATTTGTCCAACTCATCTCCCAATGGCTGTAATTGACATATGGCTTTGTCTCCAATAGAATGATCAAATCCCACATGGCATTTGAATGTTGTGTTGGTATGCCAAAGTGAGATGCCTTTTCTTTCTCATAAATAAAATAATGGTGATGAGGATAAATGCATTTGAAGTTGGTATAAAAAGATGCTAAATTTGAAATGAAAAAATAATAAAATAATAATTTGAAAAAAATATATCCAAATTTGAAGTGTCTCTCTTGGAGATGCTTTTAGGTGTGAGAATTGTCCTATCTACACCATTTTCTTTAACGGTAATCAAAATATACTAAAGCAAAGGGAGTACAAAAGCAACAATCTATACAAAATAAGATGGCCCAAAATGGAATAACATCATACTAAAAAACTAAAGATAACAATGAAGAAGAGACAGAGGGATTTTCACACCTCATTTACACATCACAAATGTAAATGCGTGCAAACAAACCATTATGCATATAAATCATTTACATAAGTAAATAAGTGCAAAAAATGATCCCCAAGAAAGTAAATTACCATAAATGTCATGATCTTAGTAAATTGAAGATATAGATGGGACCTTGACTTACATACAATTTGAATTGCTAGGTGATGGGTAGGTATGTAGTTTCCATCTCCATTTGATTTATTTTTCACTAGGGGGGTTAATATTTCTCTTGGATGGATTCTCAGCAGTCTATATTCTATTCAGTTGTAAAAAAAAAGGGGGGCACAAAGTGGTCGTCCAAAAAAGGGGTCGGTGGGACTATCAAGCTACTGAGATTTGTTGTATAGGTACGGTTCTACCTTTTTCTCTTCTTTAAAGCTATACACAGTCACAGGTACTCCTTTTTGTTTCTTTTTCTGAATATTTTACAGGAGCAAGTAGATTGCTCCCTTATCCTTTCTTCCTTTCTCCACTCAGAATCTCTTCACTCAAAAGACCTGAGAATCTCACTCAAAAGACCCATCTTATTCAGCACCTCTTTAATTAATTCAGATCTTCTAAGTTGAGGGTTCATAGATTTTTCTAATCCATCTATAAATTCTTTGGCGGGACCTACTTATGAAAATCTAAATTGCTTTATAAAAGAGTCCCACTTTATATTAGAAACTAGAACAAAAAAGGCTCGGGCTAAAAAATGGTGATTAAATTTTTAAATGGAAGAGGATTAGCTGAATTCTATAATTATTTTAGGAATTTTTACGTAAATTATACTTACAGTGTGATTAAATGGATAACTATAAAGAAACATAGGAGGGTGTCATATATTTTTATGGATGAAAATACCCTTACTCACGCAACTGGTGATATTGTCAGCCATTCCCATAGGTGGTGATTGAAATGTGAGGGTGATGGTGACTATTGTGCAGTTGTGGGCTGGTGGAGTGAATATTGATGGAAAGAAGAAGAGAAGAAGGGATAGTGATGGAGTTGTTGGATCGAGATGGGTTGTGCCGGCTGTTTGGTTTGGAGTTTTTAGAGAGGAAAGAGAGTAGGTAGAGAGAGACTAATGGAGGTGGTGCTAAGTCAAAAAACTATCAATTAAATAAAACAAAACTTCAAACAGCCCATGATATTATAGTTTGAGGGTAAAAATACAAAATATAGCCAAAATAGTAACTCTGTTTAAGAAGGATTTATAAATTCTCAAACACATTATTTATATAAAAAGGGGTAATCTTTTTTAAAGTAGGGAAAATAAAAATAATTTTATATTAAGAAATAAATATAATATTTAGATAGTAGAGCAAGGATCTCCTAAGCTCAAGCTAACCTTATCTTTTCTCTCTCTCTCTCTATATATATATATAATGATGACATGTGTTAAACTTTGATAGGCTAAAAAAGGGAGTTTTGAGTTTTGTAGCGTACCCCTATATATATGCTTGAAGGTAATTTTTGTAGTAAAAGAAGAAAGAAATACAAAGACAGAGTGCCCTAAAAAGCCACAAGGCTGAGAATATAAGCTCTCAAGGAGCCAAAAAGAATTGAGAATAAAAAAGAAGCATGTAAGTCAGGTGAGGGAATCAATCTTTAATGTTGCCAACTCTTAAGCTCGAGCTTAGGATAAGGTAAGTTCAAGTGTGTGGTGGGGCCCACTTGGGGACCCACATAGGAATGGATAAGGGTGTCCATTCAATGGCCTTGGGAGCCACATGAGAATGGAGATGGGGGGATTTGAAAGACACATGGGGCCCTCCTCTCGATAAAAAACTGTCATATCCTTGATTTCTATCATCTCCATCTGGGCCACAAAATCTTAACGGTGTAAAGTCCATTCGGATGAGTGTCACTCGATCCAATTGTCCAGTTTAATCGGATGGGGCCAAATTTTGATGGACATGTGCAATTCAGTGGCCCATGTGTGTGGTCCATTTGGATGGACCAAACAGTGGGCTGCTCTCTTCCGTCCGCTTGAGCTGAGGAGAGGGCTGGCAATATATATATATATATATCTATATATATAGATATAGGAAAATATTCTTGTGCATCTAATCCCTCACCACATTATGGTGAGGGATAATATAGTGAGGCCGACTTATATTATGGTGAGGGACATTATAGTGAGCCGACTTTGTGATTTATCCTAACCATCCACAAATACACACATATAAGATTGATGCTCTTACAAGAAGAAATAATGAACATTGCCTTCAAATACTTATTTGAGCCATTATTGTGATAAAATTTCAAAACATGCATTGTGATATCATTAATGAAACTCTGAAGATGTCATAACATTAGTATTTCGTTGATAATAGTCACAACATCTACCCATTTACCCAATGCATTAATTAGTGACAACAACCTAAATAATACCCATTCATCCATTGCAATATTGAGATAAATAAAAAGCCACTTAAAAGAAAAAGATTATGATAAGCCCATCTAATCTAGTAAAGTTTTTTGTGAGCAAAATCCAATTAATCCAAAAAATGTTTTATATACGAGAATATCAAACTTATAGCTACCGCAACTATTTGGCATGACTCGAATTTCGAAACTCAAGTCATAAATGACTATCAATCATGTGAGATTGGTCAATTTGCAATGGAATATCATAAATAAATAATCACATCATTATGATTGCCAGCACAAGCATAATTAAAACCTCAACTTCATTAATTAAATAAACATAATGTAATAAAGCACATAATCAAAGGTTATGAAATTAGCCAGTAATGTTCTTAATACAATCTTCAAAATACATTGAATTAAATAAACTACTAAATCTTAGAAGTAATAAACTATCTTTACAGTAGCTAATTATCCGGAACATTATCCGCATTCCAATCCTCATTGCCCTCTTGTTGACCCTCCTCGACTTCATTGGCTTTATAGTGTGTGTCATCCTCATTACCTAAATTGGTCCATGATTGGAATGGATTAATAGCAAGTTATATATAATTATGTATGCAATATCACAATCATGTAAATAATATGACAATACATGTTCGTACAATAAATAGAGTGAGTAAGCGATACAAATCCAATTAACACTAATGAATGATTCATATATCCATAATTCAATAAAGCCATGCTTAAGAAAATTGTGTCACAATCAATGGATGTGGGGCACTATTCCCACATTTCAGAATCGATTGGATTTGGGCGGGGCATTATTTCTACTTTCACATACCAATAAAGGTCCTATTTAGCCTTATAAGAGAGCAACTCTCAATGTATACTCTTGGGTCGGAGTCTAGCTATGATATATCATACTAAGTTATTGGCCGTCACCCTCCTACCAGAAAACGCACTACCTTGTTGCAGACCTATTCTAAATGTGTGGTAACCTTTATAATAGTGATTGACACGGACCATATTCATCATAACAATTCAATAATCAGATGCAAGTTTAGATAACACAAATAATTATATACAGATATAAGTTCAAAAACTATCAATTCATATCATATAGGAAAATAACATTCCTAAGGACAGACTGGTATGATTAAGATGAATAAATACTCAATCATATGTGTTTAGACATGTGGGATATGATCTCTAACCGTCATCATAATCAAATTAAATAATTAAGAATCATTACTAGGTTTCTAAATTAAGTTTACACATGTTAAGAAAATTATGCACTTAGTAGTCCTTTGCTAGAAACTGCAATGATTTATTTTTCATTTCAAAATTTGGAAAACCCGAGTTCTCCAAATTGCTTTTCCTTAAAACTATATTTATTAATACAATTTTTCTCAAAAGATAGAACCCTAATTCCATCAGTGAATTTCTGCAAAATTTCTATAAAATTGCAATCTGAGGGATAAATTCCCTTTTTAGTGCAGAATTTCACAGCAAATCATTTTAGTAGAAAAATCATTATAAATCTTAAGAAAATCGTAATCAAGTGATCTTGGATGATCTAGAAAGATAACTTAGAGGGATACAATTTTTATTCTTAAGTTAACTCTAGAATTCTTACGGATTTGGCCCATCAGTCTAATCTTTAGAGAAAACACTTTCAGAATCGGACTATCTTGACATCTAGATTTGTTAGGGCGATAGCTCACTCATCCGATGGGATCTTGAGGTGCATTTTTTTTCCATTTTGGGTGTCTTGACTAGAATCTTATTAACAAACTTTTCAGAATTATAGAGGTCATCCACTGTGCCCAAACTGTAAATCATCAATATGGGTTTTTGGGTCAATTATTTTCTTTTTAGAGTTTCCACTTTTGAAATTCCAATTGGTCAATTCTTTTCAAAACCATGTTAAAACCTAAATAAAATGCTCATATCAGATTCATATAGGTCTAAAAATACTAGATTCAGAATTTATAACTTTAACACATAATTCTAAATTAAATTCATCAATACATATCACTATTGCATGTTGTATGTAAGATACGAAAGGCTACATACAAATATTAACTTGAATGATCAAGATGCTAATAAGATCCTTACGCATCTATAATGGTTTAGTATATCACAGAGATTTTAAAAGAATAAAACCTAGGGCTTATATGAGAAGATCTCAACAATGCAAACACCATCGAGTCAATCTTCAATTTCCAATCATATTAGCCCAAGGACCCATTGTTTAAAGGATTGGATCGCGAGCAGCTCATTGCGCTTCGTTTGCTAAGATCAATGCAAAGAACATTAATCGACACTAAAATGTGCAACGCTTAACCGAAAGATTACGGTGTCGTCAAGTAGTAAAGGACTAAAGTGTCCAGATTATCGATTCCACGGAGAGATGATGGAACAAGCAATGAATCCAATTAAAGTATAATTGAACTAAGATATAGCTAATAAAGACAATTGAAGTGAGCAATTAAAACTATTAAACTATGCAATGTACATAATTAATTAACAATCTAAGATATGAAATTAATCAGATCTAAGCTAATCTAATAAGCTACACTAAACTAGTGGATGAATGGTGGTGGAAATGGAAGATATAAGGTGAAGATGTGGTGTGAAATGTGTAGGATTTTAAAATAAGTGATGTGAAATGTAGATCTAATAATCTAGAAGTGCAAATAACAAATCAAATAAAGACTAAAATTAGCAACAATCAAAATAAAAGATTAGGCAATCCAAAATCCATTAAGGGCTCATTTGGCAAATCTTATCTGCATGAAGTAGAACTTCATAAAATAGATCTATATGACATAGATTTTTTTTTTCAAATATACAGTTGGGTAACTCAAAAAGACTATATGAAATAGACATTTTTTAATCCAACGGTTCGCAGTTTTTCACAAATTTCTCAAGACCCACGAGGAATCAAAGCATCAAATTCAATGACCTACTTGTTCTCAACCTTCCAAAGAGGATCAATGGTGCGGATTGTGATTCTAGGGCCCACAAAAATCCAAAAATGCATATCTAAGGTTATGCCATTTTTACAAATATCTTGAGATCCATGCTAGATCAACGGTTCAGATTTGACTTCGTTACTGTGTTTGAGGTTCTCAAGATATCCAACAGTCCAGATCTTATCTCAAAGGCCTCGAATTAGAAAAATAAAGAAAAAAAAACATACTACTGTTTATCAAGTGAAACCCAATCACTTTACACTAGTAAATTAACATGTAATATTTCTTTATGAACTTCTCCAGATCTGTGACGAATCAAGGGACAACAATTCGCCACATAGTCATTTTGAGGCTTCTAAAGAGAATCAGGGGTTCTAATATTCATCTATGGGCCCACAGAAGTCCATGATGAAAATCTAAGTTTTCAACTTTTTTCCAAGTATCTCGAGATCCGTGACACATCAATGGTTCAAAATTGGTTTCATAGTCATGTTTGAGGTTACAAGGATATTCTCTGGTTCACATTTCAATTTAATTTTTCATAATTAAAAATATAAGAAAAACAAGTGACTAACAATGTATCATGTGAGACCCAGCCAATATAAAGAATACATTAACGGTCCATAGTATTTCAAGAATTTTTTGAGATTCACAACTAATGAAGGGCTGCAAATTGACCCAGTAGCCGTTTTTTACATTTAAAATAGAACCAACGGTTGTGATCTTGATATAGGGGCCCACAAAAAGTAAAAAATGCTTATTTAAGGGTCTATGGGTATTCGTAAATATCTCGAGATCCATGAGGAGTTAATGGTTCAAATTTAATATGGTGGCCGCATTTGACGTGATTAAGACATCTAATGGTTCAGTCTTGACTGAATATCATAGAATTCAAGTAAAAATTGCACCGACATCTACTGCCTATATTACTGTACATGCATCTCGTCTGTGCACTTTAGATGAAACGTGTACTTAGAGTGGCATACTTTCTGTTCCTTTTTTCTCACAGACAGAAATGTCTATTTGGATGTTTGAAACGGACATGTTTTTTGCAGTTGCCAAATTGTCTATTTTCAAAAAATGTCTGTATCAAACAAGTTTTAGACGTGAGAAATAGAGATGCCAAATGAGCCCTAAGTATGTAATTAATCCAACCAATGCATGTTCTAATTCAACTCCCAAATCTAAAATCCAATCAGCAATCTCTTGCTAATTGGATTGGATGATATAGCAATTAAGATTAAAGTAAAAAAAAAAATTAAAAGCCAAGATCCTAGATCATCATCTAGCAACCCTAACAATAACTCATCAAAATCAAGCTACAAAAGATCAAAGATAAGGGCTCTAGAGCATTCTATGTGAGAGAACTTAATCAAACTACAAAGCATCAATTAAGATTATCCAAGCATCAAGTGTAGAGATAGAGCATCAGAAATGAGAGAGATTAGCATAATTAGATCTAAAATCTACTAATCAATCAAGGCACAAATATGAAATTTAAACTAAAACATGCATGTAATTGAACTAATCACATTACTTAGCTTCAAAAGGAGAGCTAATCCAAGAGCTTTAGCCGCTAAACATCAAGAAAGAGCTCCAAATCTTCATTAATGATCTTCAATTACACACTCTCTAGATTAGATACACTTAAGCTCCTAATTACAATTTAAAAGTATAGAGAATGTAAAATAAAATTGCTAAAAGACTGACTTGCCAAAAGATTCTTCTCTCTCCATAAATACATACATTCCAATTTATAGAAATATTGAGGACATTTGATTGGCTAATTTCCTTTCACAAGGATTGTTTCCATTCGATTGGTTGCAATTTGAAGGCTTTTGATTGGCTTATTTGCTTGCTTTAATTTGATGTTTCATATCAACCCAAGCTTTAACCGATACACCAACCAATCATTTGTGTTAGAAAATGACTTCTTTTATTCTTAAAGTCTTCTACTCTTATTTTGGAATTCTTCAACTATTCATAAGATTTCCTCACCAAGATTTCTTCATGTAACTTCTTTATTAAAATCTTTTCTTGATGCCTTGGGACACTAGCCAGAAGGTTGGGGTAGTTGCGGGGTTCACCTACACAAGAGAAATTACATAAAAATATGCTATAAATAATCGGATTTATGCATGATAATCCGGTATTTCATTAATGTGATAGAAGGATAAAATCTCCGTGTAAAGCAAATGATATGCATATGAAATGCTAATAAAATTCAGACTAATGAGAGGTAAAATATACAATATCCCCCAAACCTACATTTTGCTAAACCCGAGCAAAAACTATAAAGAAAGACTAAACTATATGCAAGAAAACACGGTAAAAATCCTAACTCACTTTCATACGAATTGCGGTTGTACTTAGCTCATGCAACAAGCTGTTAAACCCCTAGGTTCACTCTAGTGGACGAGTTTTGTCTCGTGAGGGTTTTCAACGAGTAAATCCCACAAAATTCATTTTATTTTGGATGAAAAATATTTTGGTGTCCAACGGTCTTTAGCAAGCTACTAAGAATGAGTACTAAGTTGGGAATACTAACCAACTATGTCGGTCAACACCTAAGTCCCACTGTGTATGTGTGTGTATTTAGCCAATAATCATGCAATCTTCAGGTCCAAGCTCACACAACCTTAATCTCCTTCGGAATACATTTCGCCTTGATTACAACCTTACAGATCATACTCTCAACAATGGAAGCACAAATTTTACAGACTAACTCTCAGTATGTGAGTATGAATAAGGCTAAAGACTCACATAATTGATGAAAAATGGAGCCTATGTATAGAAGGATCGATCTCATAGAACAAGATAACCAATAAAAGGTAGAAATGCTTACTCAACTTCTCACTCATTCAACACCTAATATTTTCTAAGATCCAATAGGTCTTTCATAGGTTGTAATGGAGTTAAGGTTAGTAGGTAGGATAAGGGTTAAATGTGGCTAAGGATTCTTGGAGAAGGTAAGGGTGTTCAAGTATTCATAGGAAGGTATTTTATTGTCTTCACTTCTTCCTTTTGCTTTGTGTTCTTTATTCCACTCTACTCTATCTCTTTTTTGTGCTTACTTTTCTTTGGTTTCCCGTATCCTTTTTTTTTCTTTTGTTTTTCTTTGATTCTCATTTCTCTGTTTTTTTTTTATTTTCTCTTTGGTTTCAACTTTCAAATTCCTTTATTCCTTTGTCATCCCTTTGTAGAACATCTATCTTTTGGTAGCCTATGTGAAGTCTTCATCACTAATGCTCAAATCCTTCCTTTCTTCATGTATCCTTACCCTTTTAAAAAATAATAGGTTAAAAAGGATTATATATATGTGGGTGATGAGGCTTGGGACAATGAAGGAATGTTTCTTGTAAAACAGGCTCAAGAGGGCTACTCAAGGTATAAAATGTAATAAGTGGGTTAAAAAATTCGGCTATTGATTTATTATTATTTAGAATGCCTATCATCTTCCCCTAAGTTCGGAAAAGTGTATCATAAGCTACAAGTCAAGGTTTCTTCACATTTTGATATCACCTCTAAGGTTAGAACAAGGAATAACACTTATGAGATCAAAAGTGTTGAACTAAGAAGCTCTAGGAGTAGCTCTTTAATCTACTCAGGAATAGCGCAGAAGAGTCCTCACCCAAACGGATATAAATAGACTCAATCGCTCAATGGGTTCTAGTCTCCACTAATGATTCGTCTGAGTCTCTCAAAAGCGACTCACTCTTCTCTTGGACTACACTCATATGGCTAAACGTGTAAAAAGGTTCTAGGACTTGGACCTATCACAACTCTTTAGGAACCGGATAGTATAATTAGCAATGACATCTAAAATTATTAACAAGCTAAAATCCATGGACAATTTTTGAGATTTTCTCAGATTTTTAGTGATTTTAATTTTTTTTAATTTTTTGGGTTTTTGGTACAAATGGAAAACAAAACAACTTATGTACATGCAAAATACAATAAAATGCAATGCATGAAATGCAGTGCCTCACCCCCAAACCTATCCTAAACATTGTCCCCAATATTATGCATAACATAAATAAAACAGGATAAGGAAGATAAATTGGAATTTCTCACCATGGAGTGCCGACACACGGGTATATTGAGTTGCGTCCCAACAAGCTCCAAGTTTAACATCTCCAGCCAGACGCAACTAACATGGTATGAGGCCAGTTTATCCAGGGTCCACAAAAAGGACCTCCTTAATAATATTCGCGGAATCCACAAACTCAAGGTACTCTTTTAATCTGTGCCCGTTCACTTGAAAGGTGCTACCATCTCTGGGATTCAAAAGTTCAAATGCACTGTGGGAATGGATTGTCTGAACAACATAGGGTCCCGACCAACGAGACTTCATCTTGCCTGGGCAATCTGGAGTTATATAGTAAAACTTTCTGGCTGGGATGGAACTCTTTCCTTAGAATTCTCTTATCATGAAACATTTTGGTCCTAGCCTTATAGCTCTTCGCACATTCATATGATTCATTCCTCATTTTCTTTAGTTCAGCAAGCTGTAGTTTCCGTTGGACACGGACCTTCTCTAAGATAAAGTTTAGTCGCTTGATCGCCCAATATGCTCGGTGTTCTAGATCAACCGGTAAGTGGCATGCCTTGCCGAAGACCAACCTATACGAAGATATTCCGATAGGTGTCTTGAAGGCTGTCTGATACGCCCACAGTGCATCGTGTAAACGTAAAGACCAGTTTTTCCGATTTGGGTTAATCGTGTTCTCCAGGATGTTCTTGATCTCACGATTGCAAATTTCTACTTGCCCGCTAGTCCGTGGATGGTATGGTGTGGCAACTTTGTGCATGATGTGGTACTTTCCCATTAAAGCTTCAAATACTCGATTGCAAAAATGCTTACCACCGTCACTAATGATTGCGGGGGCATACCATAGCGAGCGAAAACTTGGTTCTTCAAAAATTCAACCACAATCTTGTGGTCATTGGTCTTGAAAGGAATGGCCTCAACCCATTTGGACACATAATCAACTACAACAAAAATATATTGATAACCAAAAGAAACGGGAAATGGGCCCATGAAGTTTATACGTCAAACGTCAAACAACTCAACAATCAAGATAGGTTGTTGGGGCATTTCATTCCTCTTAGAGATCCTCCCTAATTGTTGAAACCGGTCATAGTTTCTACAGTGCTCATGTGTATCCTTGAAAAGGGTAGGTTAAATAAATTCAGATTGCAGCACCTTTACTGCTGTCTTTTTAACAGAAAAATGTCCCTCGCAAGCAAGGTTATGACAGAATTCAAGTATGCTCTTTAGGTCCATCTCGGGTACACACTTCCTAATGATTTGGTCAGGGCATTATTTAAACAAATAAGGATTATCCCAAAAATAGTATTTATCCCTAGACAAGAAGCGGAATTGGTCATTTTTGGACCAATTGTTTGGTGTTTTCCCAGTCACCAGATAGTTAACTATATCTTCATGCCACAGGGTCAACTATATATTCATATATGCACACCAGAAGGTTTCTAAAATTGGATGGTCGTTAGAGGAATCGACAATCAAACACGAAACATGGTCAGCTACCACGTTTCCAGATCTATTCTTATCCCGTATCTCTAGGTCAAATTCTTGCAAAGCAGTATCCACCTGATCAGCCGAGCTTTAGCATCTTTCTTGCTCAACAAATATTTCAAGGCATGATCAATGAAGACAATGACTTTTGACCCTATGAGATAGGATCTGAACTTATCCACTGTGAATACGACAGCCGGCAAATCCTTTTTTGTGGTGGTATAGTTAAGCTGTGGGTCGTTAAGGGTCATACTAGCATAGTAGATGACTTGAGGCAACTTGTCTATCATCTGTCCCAATACAGCTCCGAGAGCATAATTGGAAGAATCGCACATCAATTCGAAAGGTTTCCTGTTCAAATTTCATTTTCAACGTTGCACAACCATAAATATTGATAGACTACAAATAATCCCACATTTATCGTGAAACAATAAAAAAGAATGAGTCATCAACCTATTAAAGCCAACCATAAAACTAGTCCATACCACATAAAAAATAACATCCCATATCAAAAGAAGTAATGAAAAGTCAAATATCTTGATAAATTCAATCCTAAATAAAATCCTATTATCATCAAATATCCAAAACACACCATGAAACACGTCTGCCTAACAGCAAAATGAACTGGTCAGAGGGAGGACCCATGCCAATTTATATATAAAATCATAAAATCTCTAGCTTTTGGAGGAGCCTGAACGGTACATATCAACTCGAGAAAGCAGCATATGAATCTGACTATGCATAGGAACCTGTATAGCTTCTTGATCTTGCATTTGCTTCTATGAGTCTTCATACTGTCGCTGTAACTCTTCTTGTACTTTCAACGAATCAGTTAGCAGCTAGCTGCTGCCGTAGGCTACTCATCTCAAACGCCATCGAAGTACTGATAGAAGATGATGATGGCCTCCTCAAGCGGTACCCTTGCCTCCTCGGGACCCTCTTCCCTAGTAGATTCTCGATCACCTGTTGCTCAACCATTGAAGAGTTAATTTCAGACTGCGACAGTGCTGCCTCCATTTTTGTTGCATTCTCAAAGCATTCAAATATCTCATGTAATATATGTTAGGAAATTGAAATAAATAATGATATACAATATTGATAATTTAACAATTCACATGTGTCTCCTCAGCATGATCTATGATCAATCTGATCTTCTTCTTGCTATAGTGTCGATGCCGATATAAATCAAGTTTAGAGGGAGGAGCCCGCTGTTCATCTGCCTGCATGAGCGAGAATTGGGCTGCAAATGATCGAGATCCAGATGTATGAGTGGTCTTCAATTTGCTCCGGCTCTCTGAATTCCTCCGTGACTTACGCAGAAAATTACAAGTAATAGACAATGTTATTATTTTATTTAAAAGAAACTTGAGGGAACATAACCATAAAAAATTATAATAGATAGCTAAAACAATAACAATAGTGTATTGACTATTTTAAACCAAGTACCAAAAACAATTCTAGAAACAAAAGCAAAACCAAAAGCAACACCCCCACCCACCCCACACACCCACAGTTCATATAATTTAGCTACCTTACTGGCCACCCTCTGTGTATTTTATGGGCACTGCTTCAAGTCATGCCCCCTTTTCCAACAACTTCTTATATGCCTTGTGTAACTCGGCCCTAAACTCCCTTTAAATATGCATCGCTAGTTTTCCGATGGCAACTGCCACACGTACATCAGCCTTCCAGTCGCTAAAGTCATACTTTTGCTATCATTTCAAACCCATAAGTGGGACAAGTAAATAATAAATCCAATGAATATAGATAAGGAAGTAAAAGATTATTTTATTACCGCCGCTGTAGTAAAGATTGCCTCCTTGCACCCATCATCAATAGTTCCCCATGTTTCTTTGTGCAAAGGTGCAATCCTGCGAATATGACTCCGTAGCTCGACTGCAAATGTAGAGGCATTTATACCCTCAAATGCCCCCAGTTGTGCACCTAGCGGAATTGATGGACCGCGCTCCTGCTCGGTTCCTACCGAGGGTCGGCGGACGTGGGAGTCCGTTTGGTTCCGACCCTTTCGTAACCAGGGGGCAGGGGCGTGCATCAACATTTCTTTTTTTGTGTGGGTGTGCCAGATTTTCTATTTTACTTGGAATTGCAAGTGGTGATCCGGAGATCAACCTTCGCAAGTAAAAAGGAAATCAACTTCTTTCAAGTTTTCCATTGCACATATATTTAAGAAAAGAGACATTTTTCTTGGTTTGCCGTGAAAGGCGATTTTTTTAGCATTTATAGCCGATTTTGGCGTTTATAGCCGATTTTTGGCGTTTATAGCCGATTTTGGCGTTTATAGCCGATTTACAATCCTTATCAATAATGAAAGACAAGAGTTGTGATTTTTGTCTCTTTTGAAAAAATACAAACTACAATGAAAAGCAAGAAAAGGAGGATCTAACTTCTCAGGAGATTGTGGGGGACTCGTTTAGATTGACGGTTGCAAGCCATATGTGGGCTTCGCCATCATCCATGCAGATGAGAACAGAGGATGCTATTGATTCGCTTGGCTTGGCTATAACCTCAGGTTTTTAGAGGACAAAGACCAAAAGGAGGTCCTATGTCCAATAAAAAGCCGAGTAGACGGGCTGAAAAGCCACATCTAAGCCATTGGAGGCAGGAGGAGAAGGCAAGGACCTTGGGGGGGGGATTACCCCCAAGGGACTTTTGTCACCTTGTAGCGGTGGCCGGTGTAGAACTTCCGCAGAGTTTTCTCTCTTTTCCTTCTCTGAATTTCTGTGCTTCTGTCTGTGATTTTCGTTGTCTATCCTTTCTTGTTGGAGAGCTCTCCTATTTATAGGCTTTTAGGTAGCCATTTAGGAGGGTTTATGAGCTTTGATTGTCATAAAGCTACATAAAGGGAGGAGTTACAAAATTGAATTCTTTATTTTGTAACTCCTTTTTCTTGGCTTCTGATTGGCCGGAGGAGATTGAGGGCATTTAATCGCCTTTAATCGCCATGATGGGAGGAGTTTCATGGTTAAATGCCATGAATCTCTTGACTTGTAACTCCCGGATGCTTGCTTCTGATTGGTCCGTCCAAAGAAATGGATTAATGACTGTAATAAAGCTAGTCAATTAATCGCATTAAGTGGTCGCCGAGCAGTTGAAGAGTCGCGAGCCGTGCCGTGTCTTTTGGGATTCTTCTGGCGATGATCATCGATGAATCTTCATGTAGATCGACATCAAATGATCATGTAATTTTAGGTGTTTGTTGCCAACAGCGGGTCGGTGCCATCTGTTCTGTCGATTTCTCGATCGGTCGGGTAGAAAGCACACTTTTTTTTGGTTGACCGGGTGGCAATCAATATTGTTTTCGATACTCTTGATGATTAACCCGTGTTTTGGACGGATATCAGAGGATTTGGTGTCTCAAAAGCATGAATTTTGGAAAGTACCAGAGGCTGGGCGCTTCGAATCGCGAAAAAACGGCGAAAACCGGGGTTTCCGGGGCCTTCCCGGCGACCCCGGGCTCCAAGGTCGCCGGCGACCCTGGCCCAGGGTCGCAGGCCCCTGCGACCCTGGGGGGGTTTTCCCCCCTTTTTGTCCCGTTTCGTGTCCGTTTTTTCTGTTTTTCGATTCTTTTTTCTCCTGTACTTTTCCTTGACATTTTGACCATTTATTGGCCTGATTTCTTTGTAGGAAACCTGATGAGAATCCTTGCATTTTATTTTGCAAAGTTTCCAATTTCCTGAGAAAGCCGAAGACTTTGTCGCGCAGAGCTGCCGATTTTCCGTCAGAAGCTGAAACTGGGTCAAACGATGTCGGAATGACCTGAAATTTGGTGTGAGGCCTGCTGAGCAATAAATAAGACCAACCATAGGCTTTTGTTTGAGTTTTGAAGCCGTTTGGGGTCCTATCACCAGTAGACTTGCTTTTGTCGCGATGAAGATGTCGCGGTTTGATGTGCGGTCAACCGATGTCCGATTGACTTGAAATTTGACAGGGAACCTATTGGAGTCATTTTAAGATGATCCATAGGCTTTGTCTTGGAAACCATGGTCCCGGAGGGCTTTACCGCCGAGAGGCCTGATTTGGCTTCCGAGCGTCAAACTATGGTCAAATGTTGTCGAAATGACCTGAAATTTGACGTGTAGCCCTTTATAAGCATTTTGAAGCCGTCCATGTGCTCTATCTGATGAGTAATGGCCTCGGTGGTTCTCGCCACCGAGAGGCTTGATTTAGCTGTTTGAGGGTTGATGTAGGGTCAAACGTTGTCGGTTTGACTCGGAACTTGACGTGGAGCCTTTTGGATGTATTTTGAGACCATCCATCGGCTCTGATCGAATATTTGGTGTCTCCGATGCTTTTGCCGCCGAGAGCTCCTTTTCGGCTGTCGGAGAAGCGAAGTTAGGCCAAATGATTTTGAAATGGCCCGAAACTTCTTGTACTCCTCTTTTGGCTGTCTTGAAGGATCTTGCAGTTTTTGTTTGATTCTGACAAGATTTGATTCTTTGGAAGTAGCATTGCCTATTTATGGCAGGTTGCGACTTCATGTAGCTCTTTGGATCTTGAAGAGGCAAAGTGACATTTTTGGTGTCAACAGGAATATAAATCTTACTGCCCAGAACCCTCATCCTCCTCTCCGACTCATGGCCCACCACCCTACCCCGTACACGTCAAGAGGATTATGCTACAGTCAACATAAAATATATGATAAGTTTGAAAAAAAGTAATAGGGTCCAATATTTCTTATTGCACGTAGTTGGCGGCCTAGATAGAACGAGCTGGCCGCCACTGATGTCAGGCTGATTGGCAAAATGATCTAGGATCAATACCTGAGTGTCTGCATTGCATTGTTTGCTTCTCCCCGTGGCCATGTGTGCAAAATGAATAACACAATAAGTGATTATAAAATCAAGAAATATTAAAATAACACAATAAGTGAGTATAAATTTAAGAAATATCACAAGTGTTTGAATTTTGATATTAGATATAATAACCTCATCTTCTAACTCTTCTTCATTCGAGGAATTCAACTCTTCCTCAGTAGGCCACTAGGCCCGGATGGTCTATACTCCATGTTGACATCATCATCTTCGTCTTCAAGAGAGAGTTGACGCCAAAATGGAATGTGAAGTGCTTGTCCCAATTGCCGTGCGCCCACCGCACTCGTTCGCGTTATGTTCCTTTCAATATTCTTATTTCTAGCCAACTCATAAGCATTTTTCTTAGGGGCCAATGCTTCGGGTTTGACATAAACTTTTCTTTTGTTCGACATTTTTGGACACCTTGATAAAAATGATATAAAATCAAATATATAAAAAACACACACAGTATTTAGTTGATTGAAATGTAAATTAATGATTCTATTGCATTAGAATACTTTTCCACACACATGAAGAAATAAACTTTACATATTATAATTCCTTATCAGAATCAATATCAGGGTCGGACTGATTAGTTTCCTCTTCATCTATGTACTCTGCCAATGTCTCATCTTCGTCGTCACCATTGTTGGCAATTGGTTCATCACCATCAGCCGCTGGTTCATTATCCTCAGGGATGATCTCTGGTTCAATGTCATCCCCAGTGTAACAAAAGGAAAAATCCTCTTAAACCATCCAGAAAACTCTTCCCGCTGTATATTAGTGATGTTGCGTCCCCCAGACTCATTCACTTGCCACTTGTGCTCCCTACTTAGGGGATTAGTGACACATAATCAGTTTGACATTTAAGAAGATAAAATCTTTTTACATGTAATGCATTTAATTAGATAAATTGAACCGCTTATTCTAGATAAGGTATGGCCTCGGGAGTACTATACAACACAAAACAACGGGCCATGTTGCATTCCTTATCGGACACATTGGGAGCCCTCATGATAGGTTCAAAGGAGCAGATGCGTTGGGTGAAGACACCCAACCCTACGCTGCGTTCGCCCCAATCATCATTCCGTTCTTCAGGAACTTCTCCTTTTAGGTATATTTTGATAAAATTAACACTCTCTTTGGCAATGTATTTCTCGGCGATCACACCTTTTGGCCAAGCTCAATTGGCGACATAGCCCTGAAGGGTTCCTAGAAACCTTCAAACATGGAAAACAACAAGATAAATAAATGAAATACGATACTAATCAATAATTTAAAGATGGTAAATACAATCACCTCTCGATTGGATACATCCATTGATACTACACCGATCTAGCAAGCATAGCCTCACGCGATAAATGAGCTGCCAAATGACCATTGATGGGCCAGCATCTGCGCTCGGCGGTATTGAGGTCCGTGGACGTGAGAGTTCGTAGGGTCCAACCCTTTCGTGACTGGAGGCAAAGCGAACATCAACTTTTTTGTATGGGTGTGCCAGATTTTCTATTCTACTTGGAATTGCAAGTGATGGTCCGGAGATCCACCTTCTCAAGTAGAAAAGGAAATTAACTTTTTTCTAGTTTTCATTGCATGTATAAAGAAAATAGACATGTTTGTTTTTGAATGCCGTGAAAGGCGATTTCATTTATTTTGCCGTAAAAGGCGATTTTTGCCGTGAAAGGCGATGTTTGATATTTATAGCCGATTTACAATCCTTAACAATAGTGAAAGACAAGAGTTGTGATTTTTTTGTCTCTTTAAACATTACAACATACAATGAAAAACAAGAAAAAGGAACCTAACTTCTCAGGAGATTATGGGGACTCATTCAGATTGACGGTCGCAAGCCATGTGTGGACTTCGCCATCATCCATGCAGATGAGAACAAATGATGTTCTTGATTCGCTTGGCTTGGCTTAACCTCATATTTTTAGAGGACAAAGACCAAGAGGAGGTTCTATATCCAATAAAAAGCTAAGTAGACGGGCTGAAAAGCCACGTCTAAGCCATGCAGATAGGAGGAGAATGAAAGGCCTTGGGGGGGTGTCCCCCAAAAGACTTTTGTCACTTTGTAGCAATGGTCGATGCAGAACTTCATCAGAGTTTTCTCTTTTCTTTCTCTTGGATTCCGATCAATTTTTCTGAACTGATTCTTCTTGGACTGCTCTCCTTTTATAGGCCTTTCGTAGCCATTTAGGAGAGTTTGTGGGCTTTGAATGCATTAAAGCCGCATAATGGGAGGAGTTACAAGTTTTAATTAATTTATTTTGTAACTCATTTTCTTTGGCTTTTGATTGGCCGATGGAGAATTAAGGGCCTTTAATCGCCTTTAAGCTCCATGATGGGAGGAGTTACATGGATTAATGTCGTGTTTATTGCTAGCCAGTAACTTCTTTTAAATTGATTCTAATTGGGCCGTCCAAAATAATGAGTTAATGACTGCAATAAGTTGTCATAAAGCGAGTCAATTAACTACATTAAGTGGTCGCCAAGTCGCTTGAAGAATCGCGGGCCATGCCGCGTCTTTTGGAATTCTTCTTGCGACGATCGCCGATAGATCTTCATGCTGATCGACATCGGATGACCATACAACTTCAGACATTGATTGCTACCAGTGGGTCGGTGCCACCTGTCCTGTCGATTTCTCGATTGATTGGGCAGAAAGTGTGCTTTCTTGGTCGGCCGGTTGACGATTTTGAAGTGATCAATGATGACTAGATACCCTCAAAGACGGACCCGTGATGTTGACGAAGATCGACGGATTTGGTACATTGAAATTCAGAATTTTGGAAAACTACAAGGGCCGGAAATCTGGAAATGTGAAAAGGACCCAAAAAATGGGTTTTCAGCGGAAATCCGACGACCTGAATTTCCAAGGTCGGCGACGACCATGCACCCAGGGTCGCCGGTGACCATATCCCTTTTGGTCGCCGATTTTCGGCTTTTTTCCCGTCTTTTCCAATTCTTTTTTCTTCGGTATCTTTTCTGAAAATTTTGTACATTTATTGGCCTAATTTTCTTGTAGAAAACTTGACGAGAATCCTTGCATATTTTCTGGGAAAGCCGAAGACTTTATCGCACAGAGCTGCCGATTTGCCGTCAGAAGCCAAAACTGGGTCAAACGATATCGGAATGACTTGAGATTTGAGATGATGCTTCCTGAGTGATAAATAAGACCAGCCATAGGCTTTTGTTTGAGTTGTGAAACCGTGTGGGGTCCTGTCGCCAGTAGACTTGATTTTGTCGCGATGTAGATGTCGCGCTTTGATGTGCGGTCAACCAATGTCCAATTGACCTGAAATCTGACAGGGAGCCTATTGGAGTCATTTTAAGACGATCCATTAGCTCCGATTTGGAAACCATGGTCCCAGGGAGCTTCGCCGTCAGGAGGCCTGATTTGGCTTTCGAGAGTCAAAGTCTGGTCAAATGTTGTCAAAATGACATGAAGCTTGACATGTAGCCCTTTGCAAGCATTTTTAAGTCACCCATGTGCTCTGTTTGATGAGTGATGGCCTCGGTGATTCTCGCCGCCGAGAGACTTGATTTTGTTACGTGAGGGTTGATGTAGGGTCAAACATTGACAGTTTGACCTGAAACTTGGCGTGGAGCCTTTTGGAGGTATTTTGAGACCATCCATAGGCTCTGATCGAAGATCTGATGTCTTTGATGCTGTCGCCGTCGGGAGCTCCTGTTTAACTGCTGGAAGAGTGATGTTAGGCCAAACAATGTTGAAATGGCCCAAAACTTCATATGTACTCTTCTTTCGGCTGTTTTGAAGGATCTTACACTTTTTGTTTCATTTGGACAATATTTAATTTGTGAAGTAGCATTGCCTGTTTGCTGTAGGCTGCGGCTTCATGTAGCTTCTTTGATCTTGAAGAGGCAAAGTGACATTTTTGGTGTCAACAACCATTACATCAAAGAATGCCGGAGGAAAATTTCTCTCGAACTTACAAAGTATGAGAACTATCTTCTTATCTAATTCTTTCAAGTGGCTCCAATTCAATGTCAACAAGCAAATGTTCTCGAAAAAGCTACCCAACTCAAATAGTGTTGTGCATATCTCTTTGTTCACGTATCCACGCATACCAATCGGAAGAAGACGCTGCAGAAGAACATGAAAGTCATGGCTTTTCAGGCCTATTAATTTCCCATTCTTTGAGGTCACACACCTCGAGAGGTTCACAGTATAACCATTTGGGTACTTGATCGATTTCAGATATTGATAAAAACCATTTTTCTCCTTCGGGCCTCATGGATAAGACGCACGACGCTTCTCTTACGTATATGCAATTCTGGCTTAATGTTCATATCAGTTAAATCCTGACGGGCATACTCTGTGTCCTTGCTCCTCTTGTTTATACCCACCATTGTGCAGAGGTGGCTTTCAAATATGTTTTTCTCTACATGCATAATATCAATGTTGTGTCAAAGCTTTAGTTTCTTAAAATACGGTAGCTAACAAATGTTTTTCTTCATCCAATTCAAGTCTTCAGGGTCACGGGGTCTTTTTTTGTTGCTAGAGTGCTTCCCAAACCTTGTATTTGGAAGCCGCTCCAAATGTGCTTGTACCTTTTCACTGGCGGCAACTCCAATGACTTTACCCGATTCTCATCCTTACCGTTAAAGTCCTTACTACGTCGCCAAGTGTGCCGCTTAAGCAAGTAAGCTCTATGTCCCGTGTAACCAATCTTCCTTCTCAACCTGACCAATAAGGAATCTTCATTATAAGTGGGAGAAGCCTTGTAGCCTTTGGTGGTCCACCCAGACAGGTTACCACATGCAGGGAAGTCGTTTATAGTCCACAACAAAGTTGTGCGCATTTTAAAGCTCTCCTTGCTAGAGGCATCATAATTTTCAACACCATTCTCCCATGACTCATTTTACTCATCAATCAAGGGTCGAAGTTAAACATCAATATCATTCCTAGCTCTGATCTTGTCATTATCTTATGGGAGCGGTGGGTTTGTTGTCTTCACAGATGCTTCGGGGACTAGCTTAGGTTGTGTTTTGATGCAGGACGAAAAAGTTATCGCCTGGGGAACGCGTTGGCTGAAGGAACACGAGAAGAAATATGCTACGCACGACTTAGAGCTAGCAGCAGTTGTCTTTCAGTTGAAGATGTGGCGTCATTATCTCAACGGGGAGAAGTTCGAAGTTCATTCGGACCACCGCAGCCTATAGTACCTGTTTACTTAGAGTATCTCAACAACCGTCAGAGGCGTTGGATGGCGTAAATCAAGGATTATGATTTTCTGATCAAATATAGCGAGAAAGTTATTCTTGCTACCATGTCAGCGTAAGAACCAGAGTTGCTTAGAAAGGTCAAGGATTATCAATGCAATGATTCCAAACTTATCAGAGCAATCAAGCATATTGACCAGATGCCAGATTCAGACTGAGTGGTGGAGTACTCTACTACCAGGACAGATTGTGCTTACCAAATATCCAGGAGCTAAAGGATGAGATCCTAGCAGATGCTCATCATATCAGATACTTGATTCACCCAGGCAACATGAACATGTACCAGAACCTGAGAAGCTACTATTAGTGGAACAATATAAAGAAGGAGATAGTAGGCTATGTTGCCAGATGTTTGACGTGTCAGCAGATCAAGGCCAAGCATAAGAAGCTGCCAGGGCTACTACATTAGCTTGAGATACCCAAGTGGCAGTGTGAACACATTACTATGGACTTCATCGCAGGACTACTAGCGACCAAGAGATAAAGCGATGGCATATAGGAGATTGTAGATCGACTGACTAAGTCAGCTCATTTCTTGTCAGTCGGGATGAGATTAGGACTCGATGTCTTAGCTAAGCTATATGTGGATAAGATCGTTTCTTTTCACGGAGTTCTAATGTCGATTGTATCAGATAGAGACCCCATTTCACTTCACATTTTTGGGAGTGTCTACAATAGGCTTTGGGCACTCAGTTGAGCTTCAGCACCTCCTATCATCCTCAAACAGATGGACAGACAGAGAGAACAAACCAAACGGTATAAGACATGTTGAGAGCGTTTGTCTTAGACTACAAGGAAAACTGGGAAGATCGTTTACCGCTTTGATAGTTTATCGACAACAACAACTACCATTCGAGCATCAATATGGCACCTTTTGAGGCTTTTTATGGCAGGAGATGCAGGACCCTAGTGTGTTGGGAAGAAGTTGGTGTCAGGATTTTCCATGGACCATCTATAGTCAGCGACACTAGCGAGAAGATCAAACAGATAGTTAAAAACTTGAAGATCAGCCACAGCCGCCATAAGAGCTATGCAGACAACAGACGCGACCTCTTGAGTTCTAGAAGGGAGACAAGGTGTTCTTGAAGGTTTCCCCATCCAAAGGTACACTTAGGTTTGGTGAGAAGAGTAAGCTAGCATGGAGATAGATCGGACCTTTCGAGATCAGGACCAGGATCGGTGATGTTGCATGCATGCTTTAGCTACTGCCAGAGTTATCAGGAGTACACGATGTCTTCCATTTTTTCATGCTGAAGAAGTACGTGGAGGACCCTACTCATGTTTTGCATCATCAGCCGCTCAAGATTCAACCAGACGCTTCGTACATTGCCAAACCAGTCGCCATCATCGACACCAAGGAACAGGTGCTCCAAACACGAACCATTGATTGGGTGAAGATTCAGTGGGAGCATCACACCCCAGTAGAGGCCATGTGGAAGTTATGTGAGCGTGTGTTAAAGGAATATCCACATCTACTACCTCGGGTATGTTTTTATTTTATTTTTACATTTGGGGACAAAATATCTTATAGGAGGGAGTGATGTGAGGCACCGCCCTTGTGGACCCTCATTTTTATTGTGATTGTGTTAATGATAGTATTTTATATCTAATTATGCTAATTAATAGGAGTTTGTAAGGGTAGTATAAAAGTTTCCTAGTATTTTAGCCTAATTCGTAGGATTTAGTCTATTTTCGTATTTTATAAGTTCCATAGGGTGTTTATTAGACTTTGGATAGTTTGTTAGTTAGTTAGAGGCCCTTGCTAGTAATTAGAAATAATAGGAGGGGTTTCCACATGAGAATATTCCTATTTCACCTAAAAAGACCTAAAAGCCCATGTACTTATCCTAGTTTATCACTAACCAAAGGAGGGCGTATTAGACATTTCCTTTCCAACACAAACTTTAAAACAACCCCTCCCATCCCAAACGAACCCTCATGCTCTCATCTCTCATTTCCTCTTCTTTCTCTCATCTCTGTCATTTTCCCTCCAATTTCCTCATTTTCCTCAAAGAATTCCCTCCCTTTCTCTCTCTAGAAACCCTAGATCTAAGCTTCATAGCTACTAAGGAGAAGAACTAGAGCAAGCTACTGAGGTTATCTTCCGTAAGGATCTCTCTTATCTTATAAATATCTTATCTCTCCACAAAGAAAGGTAAGCTCCTCTCTCCAGCTCAATTTCCCTAGAATTCTCTATTTCTCTATCTAAATTCATTTCCTTATTGTAATTCTCTTGTGGATCTGGGATTAGGTGTTATAGATCTACTTAGATCTGAGTTTTTGGGTTGATTGAGTGATTGGAGACCTTAGAAGCTTGGAATTCTATTTTTGGAGCTTGGATCTATCTTATTTCTACTATTTCATTGCATTTGAATTAGAGGTAAGTACAATATACTTATTACCATAGAATGGATGTTTCTTGTCATTTAATTCTATAATTTCAATTCAATTGGATGTTGATTGTATAGATCTGCCCCTTTGAGCTTGTTTTCATGGTTTTTGGTCATTGATGGATGATGTTTTTCACATTTGGAAGATCAATGGCCCAATTGGTGATGGTTTGCTGATGAATGAAGTATTTTTTATGTTTGTGCATGATTTCATGATGGATAGACGAGGTTTGATTTTTCTTTTTATGGAAATTGGGTTGAATGGGAGAAGTTCCAAAATTTTGGGATTTTGATTTCATAGTGTACCCGGTCGACGAGCCTTGCTGGGTATCGATCGGATACAAAGGAAATCTAGAAGAATAACTGGAAGCTGAATTTGCCTCAGTCTTAGAAATTCTAGTGTACCCGGTCGGTAGGCCTTGCTGGTGTCGACCAAATACAAAGGAATTCCAGAGGTGTTACTGGGGACTGGAATGACTCTCAGACTCAAAAATCCAGTGTACCCGGTCGACCGAACACTCTGCAGAATTTTAGAGTCAAGGGACTGCCTGCTAGGTGAATGTCCAGGATTTCATGTGTACCCGGTCGACATCTTGGCCATGATGTCAACTGAATACACTACAGAGGATGTCGACTTGGAAGCCAGAATCCTGACCCCCCTAGTGTACTCGATCGACCGCCTCTGGGAGGACTCGACCGGATACACTACAGACTGAGGATTTTAAGTTTTACAGTTTTTGAGGTTTTGATGTTTGTGGGACTCATTGACCATCCAAATGGACTTCAATTGATTTACTAATCACGAGTCAATGGTTTGGCTCAACCTTGACTTATGGGGACCACCAAAGTATGATCTAGTGTATTAAATGGAATTCGATTCGATCCTTAATTGTTGTCGAAGATGCCCGTAACTTCTGGAGCACCAAAATGCATTATCCTTTGGCATCTAAAACATCTATTAGGAATGGAATTGACTGACATGGGCTTGGACCTGAAAGGAGGTCGTTACTTAGGTTGGACCTTTGCTATTTCCCATCAATTGGCTTGGTTTTGAAAATTCATTATGTTTAATTTATTGCTGTCACTCTTGCGTCATTTCTATCGATTATACCTTTTAATTAAATGGAAATTGGATGACTTGAACTTAGGATTACCTAGTGGTGACCCGGTGTTATGGATTGGTGATCATTGAATCGTGTCTGTGGCTAGGCGGGCCATCAAATGGCCAAAGAATAGATGGTTATGATACCTTTGAATGAAGATGATTTTTATTGTGGATTTATGACCCAATTATGAATGAAAATGGGATGAATACTATTGGATTGATCATGGATGTTATACTTAGATTGTTTTGGACTAAGACCATGGCATTGGTGGGCCCTGGCAATGGATTTGATAATGGACTTGGACTTGGATTGTATTTATGGATTCGACCTATACCTTCGACCTTTTATGGATATGATAGGACCTTGCTCAAGCAAGGCAAGCCTAGACAAATACAGATCTTTACTTGTTCCTTGAGTCGGCACTAACATTCACTCAGTTGTTATAAGCTTAGCCTTTGGACTGATCATCACTGGTGAGATGCATATTGGTTATGGATTAGAGCTATCATGATGAGCTATGGTTAGACGGTCAGTGAGTTTCCGATTCCGATCTATTGAGCGTGAGAGTGTTGATATTGTTATTATTATTGGCGGTCTCGTCATCCCTTCCATGGTTACTTTACTTTCCCCGCCGCGATTGGCTTACAACATGGGAATGCCGCGGTATAATATCCTGCAGTGTCCAGCTCGTGTGAATATGCCACGTTGATGTTGGTTATATTAGATGCTTTACAATTCATACTGATTCTATTTGTTATATCTTGCTCAATTGCCTAGCTTTTGTACCGTTGCTATTCTTATGATACTGTGATTGTCTCTATTCTTTTTATGCATACTTCCTATGTTACTTGTATATTATGCCTTGCCAGATCCTTAGATCTGACGCGTCATTTGGTGCTTAGATATTGATCTTGACCTCGAGGACGACGCGCTCGTCGAGGTGCCTATAGCAGGAGACTACGGATGGAGACCGGCCGACCAGGAGGTCGAGCTGGAGACTAGAGTGCCTGCACTTGGAGATTAAGTGTACTTTCTTTTGGGGCTTTGAGCGACATTTGTTGTGAGTAAGGGTTTTTTATTCATCTGATATGTACAGCCTATATTCTACTTTGAGATTAGTTAGATTTGTTGTGAGTAAGGGACCTTTGTTTGTAAGTCTTCAGTGTTACTAAATACTAGGGTCTAGTCATGTGTGGAACAAACATGGATTTCCAACTCAAACAATGAATGGGTTCAAATTGGGCGTGATTATGCATATGCAAACCACATCCATCAAATTAAACAACATAAACATTCGTACATTAGATTGCATTATTGCAAGCACATTAGATTGCAACATAAATTAGTTCAAATTGGGTTCTAGGTAATTCTTTCGGACAATAGATCATTTTTATATAACAAGTTGAGGAAAGCAGTCCCAAAATATTTCAACTGAGAAATTATGATCTTTTATTGCACAAAGTCCATATGCATAAAACAAATTCAAACATGCTTAATGCATCATTGATAAAAAGTAGTAGTAGAACAATTAAAAAAAAACGCAACAATAAGCATGACAGAGAAATAACAGCAATTGCAAAAACAAGGATGGGTTGTTGGTTGGTGCCAGACTGCCCTCCTGCTATTGCGGCTTGAGGTTAGGGGCTAGGGTCTTGGGGTTGGGGCGGCCTAGGGTAGTGGGGTTGGGGGCTTGGGTCGGTCTGGGATTGGGGGCTTGGGGCGGGCATGGCTGCCTGGGGTTGGGAATTGGGTCAGCCTAGGTGCAAATCCGAGGGAGGCAGGGAGCCAAGGAGGGGCTGTTAGGTTAGGGGCCTGTGGTTTGGGCGGCCGCGGCTTAGGGATGGGGTTGCGGGCTTGGGGCTAATATGGCTGGGATGGCCTACCCTAGGGTTGTTGCCTGCAAGTGCCTGGAGTGGTATGGGGCTGCTTACTATTGGACATGTGGCTGGGACAACATGGAGATTAGAGAAGAAACAGCGGGACGGCTGGTAGTGGTGGATGACTATAATGAGGAAGAGAATGAGTGAGTTGAGATATGAGAAGAGGGAGAGAGGATGAGGGAGCCCGTACAACCATACCTATGTTGAATGCTCACTGGCGTCTGGCAAGAAGAGTATACTAGAGCTGGTTGCCGGGTTGGAGAGAGTCAGAGAGACGATGGTTAGAGTCTTCAGTCTTGGAGATTTAGGTTAATCACATGATTAGAATTAGGTTAAAACATATTCCCTGATGCGCATCTCAAGCGTCGGTAATTATTGTTGAGAACCTTCTCCGACGCATCTCAACGTCGGCAACAAGGTTTTCATGATTCCCAATGTAGTTAGTGCGTCGTCTTTCCGAACAATTATTTCCTGATGTTGTGATACATCGCTAAAAAGGAAGTTCATGTCAGGAAAAAGTTCCCTCCAAAACCCAGATGGCGCCATCCTCTCTACGAACGAAATGTTCCGACGGGCACAAGGTAGAGTCACGTAATCGTTTTGCCAACACTATGATGCGTCGGCTAAATACATTTTTTGCAACGTATTTAGACTGCGTCGATAGATTTCATCAGCAAATATGCAAATATTTGTTGTAGTTAAGAAAATAAAAAAAAAGTAGATTTATGTCTAACCTTTTGACCAATTTTAACTTTGGTTATATGATATAAACATAGAAAATTAGGCTTGGTTTTGAATGAAATCACAATTCAAAAAACTGAGAAATTGGACCCATTTTAGAGTTATGTGTGTTGGAAGTAGGTGGGCCTCATGGATAGTTTTAAAAAACTTTTGACCCACTTGATGGAGGGATCAATCATCCATAAGGCTACAAACCCAATCTAGGATCTAAAAAGTCAAACTCATCAACCATGATCAGTAGAAAACTCTATCTAGTAAGATAGAAACAGCACCTAACAAGCAACCACGAAATTCACAACATACAAGGAAGTATATTATACCTTTGGATCTTGGTAGTGCTTTTGATGAAGAACTCTTTCACAAAGCTAATTAGAATCTCCAAGACCTAATCGTCTTCCACACTATATCACATATCGGATCTCTTTTCTCAAGGAGAAGGGGTGGGATCTCCAAGAGAAATCAACTAGAAGCTCTAAGGAAATCGGAAGAGAAACTAGAAGACGAAGAGGAGAGAGGGGCGTGTGCAACACTTGCACAAAGGGGTTATGGGCTTGAATTCCAAGGTATGGACGTCCAAAGGGTAGTTCCTCTATTTATAGCACTAATGCATCTCCTCTTACTAATAATTATTAGAAGTCTCACTTCTATAATAATTAGTAACCTTCCCCTTTTACTATTACCACTATTAGAAGTCTCACTTCCAATAGAAATAGTAACTTTCTATTTCCTTTCGTTTTAAAGTTCAACTAGAATTAGTAATGATCTAATTATTGGGCTAGCGTGGGGACCACTAGGGATTCTATAGAAAGCTGGCTCTAACTAGGACACCCCAACCCCACATCTTATGTGCAATCCTGGCCCACAGTTAATTACAAATAACTCCACTATATAAATGCAATTTAACTCCAATCTTAGGAATAAATTACATAAAGACTCTAAACTTTCCTATGACCACAAGTAGGCCCCTCCATCTATATCCATGAATTAATTGGACATGTCCACCAATTTAGATCGATATCTTATTATCCTTGAGACCCAATTAATTATAGTGATCATCAATTCCTATCCAATTAACTCTTAATTGAGATAGGTGTGCACTTACCAATGATAAATTCATTAATTGACACAAGGGGATAATGAGGATAGATTCCATCTTGACCATTGAATGTTCCCACAGTACTACTACCACGTACCCAAGACACTGAGGTGTTGACCTATAATTGGCCTCACTCATTGGTGACTCAAAGCAAATGAATAGACAGAAAGTTGAGTTCATTAATGTCTCAGAATTATGAGCCTATTGCTAGGGAATTATGAGAGCAGACCTTAAAGTAAAGACGAAGTTTCATAAGGTGCTTCTCATGGTCCTTCAATACATCCAATGTACCAGCATGATGACCCAGAGTCTTACACTCTGATGATTGAGACAAATCACACTATCTCATAGTGATCATAATGCTGCAACCTTGTCAGATGAGATGCTCAGTCTCATCACTGATTGTGAAGCTATTTAAGTATAAGATTTTGTCTCATGTATGTGGATCTCATGAACCATCATGTCATTTGTATTGGGTATGTGCAAGTAAATAATAAAACGACATTCATCTCATGAAAGGAAAGCATGATTATATTGATAAATAAAGAAATAAATCAATTTACTACATCATCAACTGGATTGAGACTATATAATCCAACAATGTGATCTACATCGAGATCAAGTTTTATTTTGACAATGACTTGGCTTCGATCTTAAGTAAGTAATGAACTTGAAAATGAGGTTCAGTTGGCCACATGAATTTTATTTCACTATGCCATAAAAGAAATATCTATTTTTCTTGTTTCAATTAAGAAGTTTAAAAAAAAGGTTTTCCAAAAAAAAACTATATTTTTATTTAATAAGTGCCCTTTTGTTCTAAGTGCCCAGTGGCAGACCTAGGATCTTCATTTGAGGGGGGCTATCAATGATCAAGATCTCATCACATCTATTGCGAGGTCCATCGAAATCGCCCAATTGTGGATGTTTGCATCCATCATCAATTCATCATGATTAGATACATGTTATTAGGTAATGATTTGTTAAGTATTTGCATGAGCAAGTTACTTTGTATGATTAAGAGAGAAACAATAAAAAAACAACAAAAATATGAAAAATAAGTCCACATTCATTTAATTAATAACATAACTGTCGTGGTCAGGATCTTCCATTTCTGAGATTTTATGTTTCTTAGCATTGTCCAACACCTTGAGCCTCATCAGATCAATGATATAGATCACCCAAGGAGAGTACAGATCCTTTTATGAGGATCATATCATTCTTCCTAAATCCATTTTCATTAATCTTAAAGTTGAAGCCCATTTTCATTCAACATTACACTTGAGTCCAAACATCTGGATTTCACACCCAAAGTTCCAAAGTCCAAATGGCATAAGCACAACCTGTGAGATATCGAGAAAGGCGGTGAGAGAGATCTAGAGCTTGAGTTATAGTGAGAGAGAGGGAGAGAAAGAGAAAGAGAGGAATACCTGTGATGTTGAATTTGGGGACTTTTTTAGAGAGAGAAGGGGAGAGGGGGGTCTATTGGGTTTTTCAAGTGGGGGTTGGGCCAAATGGGCCTTATACCCATATGAATATTTCCAGGTTGGGTGGGGGCTGAAGGCCCCTGCTGACACCAAAAACGTCACTTTCCCTCTTCATACGATTTCAAACATTAAAAAGCTGCATGAAGCTGCATCCACCACAACAGAAAATGCTACTTCATGTGAGATCCTGGTTTTTAATTAGGGTCATTTGTCCTAATTATTTTGTTTAGTCTAATTGACCTTGATTACTCATTTAATTTGAGATTTTTATTCAAAAGGACCCATTTGTAATTTCTACTTTTAGGGAGGACTTGCAAGTGATTTGGTTTAACCATAGGCCATTATTTGGATGAGGACCACCTCTTAAGATGGTTCCAGGGTGTTTTCTCTGGTTCTCTCCATCACTCTCAGCTCTCTCTCTCTCTCTCTCCCTCCCCTCTCTCTCCCCCTTTCTCAGCTGAACCAGCCCAGCCCTCTCACTCTCCAGCTTTCTTCCTCATCTCAGCCTCTAGCCATCATCATCTCCTTTTCTTTTTCTTCTTCTTATTTGTTCTCAGTTAGAGTTTGAGGAGAGGCTTTTAGAAGTGGGTTTGAGGTGTTTTTGAGGGATTTCTCAAAGAAATCAATTATATCAGTTAGAGCTTAGTCCAGAGGCAAGTTTCTGATATGTGAAATATGTTATTGAAATTTGATTTCAAGAATTATGATGAATTTCCGTGATTTTCCATTAATTTCTAGATTTTAGCTTAAATGATTATTTTGGTGATTAAGTTAGAAATTATATGTTTTAATTGTGTTAAATGATGATTTAGAAGTGGTTTTGAATGTTAGAACATGTCTCTCAATATTAGAAGAAGAAAGGACTGAAACAGACCCAAAACTACAAATCCCGAAATTGGGATTTTAGGAATCCTAGTGTACCCAGTCGATCGGCCTAGGGTACCAGGTCGACCGGCAACACATGATTTTCTATCCGTGGCGTTTTCTGTAACCGCGACCCTCCTGTATCGATTTCCTGTATACCAGGTCGACCGGATGAGAACCAGGTAACAGATTGGTGCCTCAACACTACACCCCACGGTTTGACTGTATTTTAGGGACTCCAATGTGTCTGGAGTAGGCCTCTGAATTCCCTGATTAAATTCTAGGGCTTATAACCGTCTCATCACAGTGGCCAACTTGGCCTCTACCTCAAGCTTGGGTTCAATTCTATGAATGCCCCCTCTTTCTGCAATTGTTTGTCTTTTAGGATCCTTTTTGATGGGTGCCCACTGCAATGTGTTTTTAGCAACCTCTTCCAAATATGTCTATGCTTGGTTCATTGTTTTCTGTGTGAATGCACCATTGCAACAAGATTCCACCATGGTTTTGGTAGGGTAATCCCATCCCCTCATATAAAATTTGAACTAATCGAATCTTTTCAAAACCGTGGTGGGGAATTGGATTAACAAATCTTTGAACCGCTCCAAGTAATTGTACATAGTCTTCCCTTCCAATTGATGGAAACTGTTTAGGGCTTGTCCAATCGAGGCCGTTTTCTGTTTGGAGTAGAAATTTTTGTAAAAAGCCTCAACTAACGCTGCCCATGTGGTTATAGAACCTGCCTATAAGGCATAAAGCCATGCTTTAGCCTTTTCTTTTAGAGAGAATGGGAACAACCTAAGTTTAAGGGATTCTTCGGTCATGTGATTGTATTTCATAGTCCCACATTTGTCCTCGATTTCCCTAACATGTTGGTATGGGTTCTCCTGGTCCATCCCATGGAATACGGGGAGCATCTGGATCAAACCAGATTTCAACTCGAAGGTAGCATTAGTAGCAGGTAGGGTGATGGTTGGGTGGTTCGGGTTGGGTACTTATAATCCTTCAGGGTAACAAGTTGGGGTTCTTCCACCATTGTTTGAAATATCTCTTAAAATATGGAAGATGGTCATACTACTGACAAGGGTAGATATGGCTCTAATCAGTTTAAACCCCCTTTTTCATGCACCCACTACTTTTTTGATCGATTTTTCTTTGATGGCATACACTAGGTTCAGCCTAATGCGACCCTAGCCTAAAATGATACACGGGCAATCAAGCAAAGTTTAAGGCACTCAAAAAATTTAATGGGCTCACCTAATTAACTAGACAGCTCCTAACTGGTTGAAGAGTATACCTAGGCCTCCAATCCGGTCTTATGAAACCTTAGTTGGTAGATTAGCCCCCAAGTAAGGGTAGAATTACTTCATGATCCCGTTTGAAAGACCTTGCCTTGAAAAGTTTAGCTATCTGCACACTCTGGACAATGCTTTTCTTTCATCAACTTTGGTCAAAGAACGCAATTGGTGCAACCTTTAGTGGTCTTCATCTTAGTAAGCTCAAGTTCCTAGGGTCCCGTTCCTACTTGATTTTAATTATGGTTTGGTGCCTATTAACAAGTGTGTGTCCAATTAGATCGTGTATCAATCAAGCATTCACACTTTGCAAAAATTAAATCATCCAAGCCCCACTTGTAAGTAAAAGATTCATGGGGTAAAGTTTAGAAACTCTTACAGCGAGTTCACGTAAATTTTTAAATTGTGCAAGAAGCCTAACCTATTTTTCTTAGCAATTTTTAGAGCAACTTGTTTGCTTAAAAGAAATCCCCGCGATTTCCTTCCTTTTAGAGTCCTTCAAAACTAGGATTGCAGCCTCAAAGAAAACAACTAAAGTGTTAGATCTAAATAAACTACTAAAAATAGCTAACAATTGTTAATAAAAATTCTAAATTGAAAAATAACCTAATCTAAATTTCAAAACTCGAAACTAATGCAATTTCAATGAAAGTGCAATTCTAAAACTCCTAATGCAGTCCTAAGTTAAATGAAGACCTTGCTGTCAAGTGTTGGAACTGTTGCACAGGCCCAAGTTTACAGATCTGTACGACCAAATTAGATTAATCAAAACTAGGAAATAATGACTGTAATGTAATCTCCTGATATGCAAGAATAAAAATCGAAGAAGTTATGCTATTATGAAGATGGCTACTTGAACCAGTTTTTCTGCTGATTGTAGAATCTGCCTGACTGACTGGCCATGTTCACTGCACTAAAGGTAGGACTTCCAAAACTTATTTCTTTCTTAAATATTTATGGTTCAAAATCAATATATCAAAACCCAATCCAAAAAATTTTCAAGTTAAAAGGAGTCTGTTTGACTGGTTTTCAAAGTGAGAACTTCTGGGAAAAAAATAGGTCAAATCTGTCAAAAAAAAAATTTTTGTGCTGAAATTTGTCTTCTATGTAACCACTTGAAATCAGTCCAAAAATTAATTCATAATCAGCAACTAAAACTTGAAAAACAGTAACCACAATTATCAAGAAACGCAAAAACTAAACCTAATGCAAGATATGAATGCAACTAATTACAAAAATATGCTACGATATGCACAACTAAAGCAAGAAATCCTAACTAAAAGGTTCTTCTCTTGAATTGGCTCCCCGGCAACGGCGCCAAAAACTTGATATAATCAATATCAATCATAAAATACCGCAAGTGCATGGGGGTCTAAGACAATAGCAAGAACGGGTCGATTCCACAGGGAGCTAGTTAAAAGAAAACAAACTTTTAGATTAAGGAAACTAATTAACTAACAATTAAGGAAAATTTTGAGTATTTTGAAATAAAAGCAAGCAACTAATTTAAAAATATGAAAACTACCAATTAATGAAAGTGATTAGAGCATAGGAATCCAATAAGCATCCATAAATTGTTTATCAAGTAACCCTGATTTGTTCCAATTTTTACTTCAAATCAAAGACAAATCAATATTTTTGACTTGGAAAATCTAACTTTAAAAACCCTTTTTTTAGTATAAAATCCAAAAACCAAGACTTCTTTCACCTTATAAAAGAATAAAAATAATCTAAGCACTACCCATCAAAAGTAAGGATAAACCATCAAAAGATCTAAGTCCGAAGCATGGCCTATCAAACCTAAGCATTGGATAGTAAAAAATCAGTTTTTATTTTCAGAAAAATTAAGAATGGAAGTTTGCCTAGGGCACGAAGACAAGACTACTAATCATTAAGTACATAAACATGGAACTAAGTTAGAACTACTAGAAAAATAAAAGGCAATCACTTATCTTCATCCATCACTCTAATCAAGACCTTAGCCCGCCATTGCAAAGAAGATGAATTGATTTGTCATTTTGAAAAGCAACTTTACAATGTTCTCCTTTAAGTAATTGCTTGGACAAGGCCCAAAGATACCCAAAATAAAAAAAATATGGAGAACTAGAACTAAAACTAGAAGAGGGGAGAGAAGATAGAATGGCTGGGCAACTTTTTGAAGGAGAATATGCTTGTAGTTCTAGCCCCCTAGATGCTTATTCTTAGCTTCCAAGCAAAGTTTCTCACTTAGGAAATAATTTGAATTTGAGAGAATTTGTTACTAAGTGTGGTCTCTTGGGCTCTAAGTCTTGCCAAATTGAACTCCTCAAAGATCTCTCATGTGCTAATTTTGAAAACTTTTTGCAATTCCCGCATAGAATTATAATAGTCAACTTCCCGAGTTCATATCTCAGTCCATATAGCATCGATTAACATAATCTTGGACTCCACGGATATCTACTTGAAAAGAGCTTTGTAAAGTGGGTAGATTGCGTCGATCCAATATTCAAGTTGAAAGTTATCGCTATTTCAATTTGCTGCCCCTGAGAAATCTGAGAATAATTGTGCAATTAAGGGAACTTCTATGTTTGGCATGCAATGGGGTGTGTGGGACCCATGTTGGATGTCCAAGGCATGCTTGGACACTTTCGTTGCTTGCTTATTTGATTCTCTTTCCATCATGCTTTCATGCTTGCAATTTTGACTAGTCAACTCCCCCCCACAATTTTTCTAATTTTCTCTCTCTTTCTTGATTTTGCTTTCCAAATTTAGCAAGTCAACACTATCTTTCCAAATCCGAGTTTCTTCTTTCATCTTTGTGGATTTTCAAGTTTTCCAACTCCACCAAGATGCTAAGATATGTGGGCCCACCATGAGGGGTGTCCCACCTTTGATCTATCTCAAATTTCACCAATATGGGTCCCACTCTTGATTTCTCCTACATAAATAAAATTAAATATTCTTAATAATAATTAAGTGTGAGGAATTTGGATAGACTATGCATGGACCCTACATGCCTACTTAATGCACAAAAAATACCCAACTTTTCAAAAATAGCACATGGCATCAAAACTAGCAG
Organism: Litsea cubeba; assembly: GCA_012931725.1. Classification (NCBI taxonomy): domain Eukaryota; kingdom Viridiplantae; phylum Streptophyta; class Magnoliopsida; order Laurales; family Lauraceae; genus Litsea; species Litsea cubeba. The sequence continues at coordinate 14,925,986 of CM022950.1, read as the reverse complement.
GTATGCATTAGTGACATGAAAAGAACTGTTAATAAAAATAATGAGATGAAAACCCTAATTTTACTAAATTCATGCAATGTAATGGATTTTGATCAAGATTCCAACTTTTATGCTCAAATGATGAAATCATGAAATTAAGTGTAATTATATGCAATTAACCTAATTAAGTCCAAAAATGCACATAAATGATGAATCAAAGCTACAATTTTGTGAAACTATCAGATGTCGACCGGATACACTGCTGGTTGACTATGATGTTGAACGGACACATTGTATTTACCAAATTAGTGTCCAAACTTTGTTTCTATAGCTTGGAAATGTACCCTATGATAGTTCAAAGACCTTGAAAACTTTAGGAGACCATCGTAGGTGATGTCTATGACTGACATTGACTTATAATTCTGTTATATTAGTATTTATATATACATAAATCCCAACATTAAACATCAATGTGATACCAAAGAGGTTTTGTCTATTGAATTAACCTCCGAAATGCCAAACCATGGTACACATTAGTGTCTAATGATGATATCCAGTATTTTTAGACTGACTGATGGACTTTTTAGATAAGTTATTAGATTTATTCAATCTTATCCGACCAAGACCACTGATCAGGAATCTCAAGTCTGAGGTACCGACTGTGGATATAGATTGATGTTCTAATTATCAGATTATAAGTATGTTTTCTCGTATTTTGCAAGTATATGTTTTATTTTGCAATACAAGTCTGCAGTTTGTTAGGCACTGATATATGTACATGAGTACACATTGATTGGTATCACTTAGCTCGGTCCTTCTGAAACTAGACATAGTAAACTTGGACTGTTCTGTTCCGACGCTAGCTACAGCTTAGTTCTGTTCTCTGTGGAGTAATTTTACTCCAGGTACCTCAGTGTTTTGTTTTCATAAAGTCTGTGGCTACTTCCTGACATCCATGGTACCTACTGTTTTATACATTGTATTCAGATTATTGGCTAAGGTGGTATTGCATTCCTGTTTCAAATTAGTATTTAGCATTTGTCGGTTTTAGTATCGGTTTTAGTGTTTTGATCAGTATTTAACTTTGTTCAGTATTCTGGTTATATTAGTATTTTGATATTTGGATCTCAGACACATTTATTATAGGTTTATCCTGTTTATGGGTATTTTAATATTTTTGTTATTATCAGGCTTTGAATTTTGTTTTATCATGTTTTTTCAGTTGTCCTGTCATTTTGTCAATATCAGCTATTATTTTGTATTTAATCTGTTTTTCCCAGATTTTAAGACAAATACACCATTGTTTAGCATACCAGCTTCTTGCTAGTTTATCTGATTCGTCCTTTGGCGGTTCAGGTGTTTGACCGGAAACCATAAAATTTCTATTCTAATCTGCAGATGTCATATAGACATCGGCTTTCGTGAGCCGTGTACTCACATGTGATGGTTTTATTTTTTGCTTATGGTACTGACCTTTATTGGTCTTTCTGTTTGGGTTGTATATTAAAATACATCTATTTTCTGTTATGAGCTTTAATATTGTAAATAAATAGTTTCGTTTATGCTCTTTAACTTCAAATTTTATCCTGTGTAAATGTCACGTCTCTAATTTTGGATTAAGAGGCTAAATATGAAATTAGGACGTGACACTTCAAGAATCAGATCTTGTCAGAATCATTCAGAAATTTCAAGATCTTTCAAAACAGCCATAAGAATAGTACACATGAAGTTTTTGGCCATTTTAACATCATTTGGCCTAGCTTTACTCTTCCAACAGCTGAACAGGAGCTCCCGACGGTGGTGAAGCTATAGACATTGTTTCACAAAATAGAGCACACAGTTGGCCTCAAAATGCTAGTAGAATGCTCTACATTAAAATTCCAAGCCATTCTGACACTGTTTGGCCCAAAATGCAAAGAGCTACATTCTTGATGAAGCAAAGTCAGCCCTCCCAACGACAACAACATCAGAGACATCAAATCTTCAATTAGAACCTATTGATGGTCTTTAAACACTTTCAAAAGGCTCTATGTCAAATTTCAGGTCAAACCGACAACGTTGGATCCAAAACAAACCAAGCCTCTCGCGGTGGAAACCACCGAGGCCACTACTCATCAAAATAAAGCACATGGATGGTCTCAAAACACTTCCAAGGGGCTACATGTCAAGATTCAGGTCATTTTGACATCATTGGACTAGACTTTGACCTCCAGAAAACTAAATCAGGCCTCTCACCGTCGAAGCCCCTCGAGACCATGATTTACGAATCTGAGCTAATGGATCATGCCCTGAAAATTAGATTTTTGGAAAATCACAGATGCCAAATAGCTCGAAACGCGAAAAGGGATCCAAAATGGATTTTTGGCAGAAATTCGGCGACCCCGACCATGGGACACTTTTGCCCCTTTCAGTCGCCTTTTTTTGGCCTTCTTCTATCTAGTTCTTTCTGATTTTTTCTTCTTTGGCATTTTCTTGGTATTTTAGTACAATTTTTAGCATGATTTCCCTACAGAAAACTTGATGAGAAGCCGTGCAAAATAGATGGCAAAGTTTCAGATTTTCCGAGAAAGATAAAGACTTTGTCGCGTAGAGCAACATATCTAAAAGAGGAATTTACCGCATAAATCCCTGTAGGACCCCATACCACTCTTGAGGTCATAGAAACACCATATATATGGAAGGTCCTTAAGGTGCATTTTTGTATTGTTTTTGTCATTTAGCAATTGGTCAATATCGTGGTTCAAGCCGAGCCAAAAGAATCAAAAGTATCATCTGTTATCATCTAAAGGATGACGGCGAAGTCCAAATATGACTTACAACCGTTAATCTAAACGAGTCCCCACAATCTCATGTGAAGTCAGATTTCATTTTCTTTCTTCTCATTGCATTTTGTATTTTTAAAAGAGAAACAAAAGGCACAAATCTTGTCTTTTCTTTTGATGAGAGTTTTAAATTGCCTTTCACGGCAAAAACACAACATCGCCTTTCACGACAAACAAATGAAAATCGCCTTTCACTACATCCAAATTCAAATTATGTCTCTTTTCTTAACACATGTGCAATGAAAGCTAGAAAAAAGTTCATTTTCTTTTCTATCCACGGACCACCGCTTATTATTTCCAAGTAGAGTAGAGAATTTGGCGTACCCGTACAAAAAAGTTGATGTTTGCACTTCTCCGGTCACGAAAGGATTGGACCCCATAGATTCTCACATCCATTGACTCCGGTAGTCCCACGAACGAATTTGAGAGCCATCAGCCCCAGACCCTTACATGTGGGTCCGCCCATGTAAGTGTTTTTTTTTGCTCACTAAAATATTGGCTTCATGGCGATTTCACAATTTGGATTAAAATGAATTATACCGCACTCGCTTCTCAAGAAAGTTGACCTTGAAGTATTTAAAAACCGTGAACTTTCTTATTTTTTATTCATATATATATTTTTTTATAAATTGAGTCACGATGGGACCAACTCATATTAGAATAAAATTTGACCATGCACCCTAAAAGATAAAAGAGGGGGACATGTATTTTAAGCAATTCCAATTTTCAATGGCAGGAACCACACACTTATTTGATTTCGATTTCAAACCTAAAAGAGGGAATGGGGCAATTTTTGAAAAACAGAGAGGAGAGAAGGGTGATCTAGAAAAACATATATTTTTAGTTTGAGACGTTCTATTGGTACACATGATTTATCTCTTTCTGCACACCCTTTTTTTATTTTTTTATTTTAAAAAACCAATAGAATCCTGTGTGCAAAAAGGTAATTTCATGGGTTTTCTCATTAGTCAAACCTTCTCACCAAAAATGCGAAAAGGAAGAAAGTGGGTAAAAAGGTAATTTTATGAATTTTTTTTATATAAAAAAATAGATGTGTGGGAAGCAATAAAGCCTGTATGCCAATAGAATCTCCAGTTCTCCTAACCTGAAAAAGCTCTCCCACTCTTATCTTGTAAAAACGCAATGGGCAACCAATAGCGCTCCTTCATTTCTCCATTTGATAACCCTGTTGTCTCCCTAGCAACACTCATTTACATCTATCTCCCTTGGAAAGCAATTAAAGGAGGTCTTCAAATCTTTCATTTTCTACAACTTTCCATAGTATATATGGGTTTGAGTGACAGTCATACAAGAGAACATAAAACAAAATAGTTCCACCTGGGCCCAGATTGCAGTATTGAATCATCAAGTCCCATTCTTATCCACATGAGCATATTATAAAATAAATAAAACAGAAGTGAAGGTTAACAACAATAGTTGGTGAGTTTTGGCTGAATCAACGTCAACCTATAATTTGGGCCAGGTCAGTGGGCCTTGTACGGGCTCAGGCAAAACCAATGGATGATGTCGTCAAACTGTTGTGGCCCAGCATGTTACTCGGTGGGTCTTCATGTCAAGCCCATGGCAGGCCAACTGGGCTTCATGTCAAGAGCGAAGCTGCAGTGCCACAATGTTAAGTGTTTTATCTTTCTTGGTATTCCAGCCAAGGGGGGCTGGAGACCCAAGAGAGAATTTAGAGAATGTAACTAATGGGATAACCTTTGGACACCCAAGGGAATGCTCCATCAGCAGAATTTAGAGAATTTACAAATTCTCCAAATGTTGTTCTGTACATGAAATCCCAAATATAGTTGGGACAAAAGTATAATAATGATGATGATGTTGTCCTGTATATGGAATTCTAAATTCCTCTTGGTCATTAGGAGCATTTGAAAATGTTAAGGAGGTTTGAATTTAAAGAACTAAAACAACATTTGTGACTTTTGAGGTGGTTGAAATTCATAATTCTAATAAAGAACCATAGTATTTCTAAATGCCAAGGGGACAATCATACTATCAATATTAAAAATCTCCACCATCACAAATTGTTAGAAATTATCCTAAATAAACATGTCTAGGTTTTCAATTTCGTACATTAGGCGAGCTTGACAAAGAGAGCTTTTGTGTTAGAGGGAGAGACCAGAGAGACTAATTAATGAAGAAGATTTCTTACCATGAGAGGGAGAGAGAGAGAGAGAGAGAGTAGTCAATGAAGAAGATTAAGGCTAAAATCCCTTAATTGCAATAAAGGGTAAAGTTATGAAAAAAAGTGTGCACATGCACACTTAAAACTCTTGATCCCTAGCAGTAAAACCATAATTATCTAAAGTGTCAACAATAACAAGAAATCAAAATCTTTAATAAGTTTAAAGATCCACCAACCTTATAAGATTTAGAAAACCATCTTTTGCCTTTGTCTTTTTACTCAAATTAAACAAAAGGATAAGAATTATTTTCCCTATTGGCTGATCTGCATCCTAGTGCATCATATTCATGCCAGACTTTTCTGCCCTGCAAAAAAAAGTCACTATCTCTTTTCTCCAAAATCATTTCCTTCCCAAAAGAAAAAAACAGAATTTCATGATCTCTTCCCAAAAAGAAAAAAAACAGAATTTCATTATCTCCCACACGTGAATTATGCTCAATATTACTCAGTCCAAGGTTTTGCACATGTGGGCCCACTGTTAGGTGAACCATTCACTCCCATTATGACATAACAATCTCAAAGTCAAAGTCAAATAAAAGCTATTTCGATGCTTACAAGTTGAATTGGTCCCACATTCAAATCAATATGAATTAAACGGCAGATGGGGCTTTCAAGACTGGGCCACTGCTGAATTACGCTGGCCCAGAGTGGAGCCCTCATGAGATCACATAGGGTGTGGCCCACATGTCAACAAAAAGTCGCATGGGTCATTAATTCGCACCAACGTATAAGGCATGGGAGGAAATTGGAACAGCATAAAAGAGCGAATGTTAGAATTTAGATGATATGAAATATTGAAATGGTATAAAGTTCTTGGGCAGCTTAGAAAAACATTCTTGGGTTTAAAAAGGAAGCAGCTTCAGTGGGGGACTCACTAAATCCTGCTCCCGCAACAGACAAACTGAAGCTAACATGGTCCAAACCGAGTTAAAGCAAAGCCAGGCCTGCCAATTTAATTAGTGTGGCTCATTCTCATCTTAGTCTGTCTTCTAAAAATAAATTCTATTTACATCCACATATTTTGTCGAGCACACTCACTTTCAAAATAATACCTAAAATACCATTTTTTCCTCTTCTCTCCTCTCCTCTTCTCTTCCCCTCCCACTTAGTGCGACTTAATCTTGACGGCCGCCCCATCACCGGCAACCATCTCTCCCTCCGACGTGCTCCCCTCTCTGCCCCACCATCACCGGCGAGCTCCCCTCTCTTCTCCCTCCGGCTAGCAAAGTGGTCTTTTCTCCTCTTCTCATATTCTCTTCTCCTCTTCTCTTCCCTTCCCACCTGTTACAACTAAACCCTGACGGCCGCCCCATCACCGACGAGCTTCCCTCTTTACCCCACCATCACTAGCGACCATCTTCTCTTCTTTCTTTGTGTGTATCACTTGTTGGTGGGGTGCACGGAGTTTCAGGGCCGTGCACATAAAGAGGTGCACGGCTGTAAAATCCTGTACATATATCATGGCAAGGCATTTAACACCCTTGCACATGAGATATGCATGAAACTTATGGATACTTTCATCATGAGTATTTTGATAATAAGATTTTTTTAGAAAAGTGGGTGTGCTCACTTATTTTCGTGGTGCAAATAGAATTTCTCTATACTAAAACATAATCTAATTTTTTTTAAAGATTTTATAAATTTTTTGTTTGAAATATTTTATAATTTTTTTTAAAGATTGTCTCGAATTTCGGACAATATATTATATTGAATTCACATGTGTCATCATGCATGTAAAACAAATGGTCATTCATGATCAATTCGACATGAGCCATGACTTGTGTTAAAGTGAAGTTTGGTTTACATGGACGTGACATGAGCTAGTTGGATGGGAAAAAAAGGTAGACCCCATGACAAAACCCAATGGTAGGGGAGTCTTCTCATCTCAGACAAATAGATTATCACGTGAGTATATGCCAATGACGTAGTTGAGAAAAACCAAAAAAAGAAAAAGAAAGATAGACCTGGTCATCATATACTAATAGCTATGTTTTCCTACGAGCAAAGCTGCATGTAGCTTAGCTTACATGGGGTCTAGTTTGTGGCCCACTCATATGTGAGTTTAACAAAAGGAGGAGAACATGAAAAGTGGAAAATTCTCCTCGTAAACAAGACGTATCTAAAAAATCAACCCCGCCGGATTACCCTAATCCTTAGATTTAACAACTCTAAAATTAATAACATTTTAAATATAGATTTTTTTGAGATTTAATCTAACGGTGAGTGAGTGAAAAGTCAATGCGTGTGAGATTGAACCTATTGTAGTGATGTTAGACCATGAGATGAAAAGAGTATTAATAGGGCTTCATTGATAAGAGATGGGCCCACATGGGCCCTCAAGTTACTAGATTGCACTTGCATTTGCTCGTGGGAGAGTATTTTGCATGCCGACAATGTGAAGATAATTCCGCATTAACTTAATTGAATTTGGATAAAAGGAGAACGGATGGTTAGGAACTTAGATAGAGAGTGTGATTTATATCAAATTAAGAGAACATGTTACTAAGACTAATCCAACGGTTAGATAATCTCAACCAAATAAATATCAAGTTGGTCCACCTATTAAGATGCTCAAAATTTATACAACATCTAAGTCGTTTTTCTTGGAGAATATTCTCTTCGCAACTGTACATACAATCCAGTTCTATAGGGCCTACTTGGGTCTATCTTTTAACTAGTGCAACCTCTCTCACATTCTTATCCCCCATATCAAGCATTAGTTGGATTGAATCTTAAAAAAAATAATCTATCATTAATAGACCATCAAATTTTAACACCCTTATATTAAGGGCTAAGATTAGTTGATGAAGCTGGATTTTTGCATAATTCTTATCAATAGTGGTGCTTTCCATTCATTTAACGCAAATGGTTAAGAATACAGCTAAGTAGGCCCCACGAGCTATACTACATATTAACGGTACGTAGTCTGTCCGTTTGAGAATAGGATCCGGATCCTCTGTTTCATCCAAACCTGGCTCTCCTCTGCCCCCTTTGCCGGCGCCCCCTTTGCCGGCGCCCCCCGACCTCTTTCCATGAGAATATTGTCCTTTCAGTTATCTGCGGTCCCATCCATTATACGTGCTCCTGCGGTGTACGCTGTTGGCTGCCGCAGGCCCGTTTTCAAAAATAAAATGCCTGGAATTCAAAACCACTTTCGAAAACCCTCTCTTTCTGAGCTCAAAACAGCCTTTCAGCTCCCTCGAAACCGCTCTCCCCAAAACCACCACTGGTTTCCTAGCTCCTAGAAAGCGGTTTTCTCCCTGCTCCACTTCGATTCTTGAAATTCCTAGGGTTTCGACATCTTTTCCTGGAATCTTTCTACTCTCGTGGTTTGATTCCAGAAGATTCTCGGAGTCCTGAGATTCTCTTCGGAAGATCCCGACACGAAGAAGAAGAATCGGAGCTTCGGAGAGTTGAATTTCGTGATCCTTTTTGGATGATTGTTATCTGCGGATCTTTTTCTTGACTTCAGATGGGGTTTTGTTAGGGTTTTGCAGCAATTCAACGGTAAATGTTCTTCCCTCTCTTTATGCGATCGCTTTGAATTTCTTGTCTTTTGATGTTAGTTTAACTTTGCTGCGATTAGTTTTTTAGTAGGATCGACGAAAAACTCGTTCTTTTTTTTTTTTTTCTGTTGTTGAGAATTTCTGATCTTTGTGATTTCCTTGTATATTTGAGTTTGTAGCAATTTGGAGTTTGCATGTTCGGGAAAAAAAGCTAAATTTTTTAGATACTATTGCAAAAGGTGTTCATTTAAACGATTGATTAGTCCTGCTTATAAAGGGCTGGATTCATGGAGTCAACTGAGCTGAGAGATGGGGACAGAGGAGATGATGATGATGATGATGTACTGTTTTAGCGGAGCCTGAACCTAGATTGATTGATTGATCGATTGATTGACGAGGATGATGAGGTGTTTTAGTGGAACGGAACCCTAATTGATGGGATTAGTCTTGGCAGATAATGATTTTTTTTTTTTTTTTAATGTTTGGATGAAATTAGCAGAATCCCCTAGACGATGTTGCTATTTGTGTGTGAAGAAATGTTTTTTCGGGAAAATTTTGCATCCAACTTATCCATAGGTCGAGGAGATCCTTGACATTCAAAAACCCGGAGAACTCTTTTCGCCTGTTTAGTGGTTGAAGACTTGAAGTGGCTTATGACGATTTATTTTTCACAGCGAAAAAAGACAAGGTAGCTTATGTTTATATTGAACATATTATTTTCAGGGAAGCTTAAAACACTACTATACAGGTTTAGATATGCTTTAGCTGAGAATTGTAAATTTTCTGTGATCTTCTTGATTGATAGTCATGGTAATCTTTCATGGGAGCAAATATGTAAACACCACCAGATGGGGGGTTTGGCTTATATACCAAAAAGTCATGCACAATGTTTAGATTGTCGACATGGGAGCAGCTTTTGGTGAATTCCAGAATCAAGATATGTTGGCGCATGTCTGATGATATGCACTATAAGTAGCTATTTATATAACAATGAAAGATGTTTTAAGTGATGGATATGGGGCACAAAACAAACCACCCCCCCCCCCCCCCGGGTATGGGACCCGCACTATGACCATGATCTGAGATTCATTCCGCCTAGGAGACTTGTTCCTTGTGGAGGTAATTTCAAGGATTGAGAAAAACTCAACCGCTGCACTAAAATCACGCGAGGAGGTTGCAATGGAAGTGACGCTTGCCTGGATGCGAAGCCCCACAACCGATCGCTGGAAGAAAGCTACAAGACGGTTCCTCCCCTCTACAAAAGGGGATGTATTTGAAAAATCTGAGAAGAAAAGGGTTCAATCCATGGTTTGGTATACTTGGGATCATCTGGTGATCACCAGCTTAGTGGCCTCATCACCTTCATTAAATAATCCCCTGGATAAGTCATCGCTCAGATTGCTCTCAGGTGGACCAACACTATTTGTAATAAATTAAATGAGTGACATTGTATATTGAATCTAAGCCCTACCTTTTAAACAGTACTTCTCTAAAGAAAATTAAATGAGCAAAGATTCGAAAAATCAGAACTTGGTGTGATCAAGTGGGCCGGATCTCAGAAAAGAAAACAGGTTCTCTTTCAAAGCTTTCGATGGGATTGAACGCTGAGAAAAACAGAGTAATCACGTGAAGTCTCTGAATTTTCTGAAGTTTCGATAGTCTCTTTCGAGACTCATGTCAGAAAAAAGAGGCCTTTACTTCTCAAACTAGAAGCTTCTTTTTCCTTACCTTTTCTTTTTTTGGATTCTGAAATGCTTGCAGGTAAGGAGGGTGCAGATCGAGATGCAGTTCTAGGTTCGCAGAAGGGAGCAGAATGGTGGGCCACTAAAAAAATGACCAGCTAGTTTATATCGTTGGCAATGGAATCAAAGAAATATAATGACTACAAAGCACAAGAAGCTTTCACAGATTTTTGTTGTGCGCCATTTCTTGATCATTTTTTAGGGTGTTGTAATTGTTTTGTTTCAATGTTTCTTGTAGGAGCATGATGTTTTTTTTCTTCCTTTCCAACATAAAGTAGTAGAATTAAGAGAGGTAAGGATGGGGGCCACATGGCATTCCGACAGAGAGTTGTAAATGATTAGGAGAAACTGGATGAGTTTGGTTAAATAAACTCTTCAATAAGATATTTAGGACAAAGAAAATGATAGATGAATGGAGAAGTGTAGTAGTACTTATTGTTGGAAGTAGGTGTGCCTCGAGGATATGTTTTAAAAACTTTTGACCTATCAACTATCCATAAGGCTACAAAACCCAATCCAAGATCCAAGTCCTCAATCTCATCAACTATGATCAGTAAATAACTCTTTCAAAAGGATAGAAATAGCACTATACAAGCAGCCACGAAATCTACAACATGCAAGGAAATAGATTATACCTTTGGAGGTCGGTTGTGCTATAATGGAGAATTTGTTCTCTTTCTTTGATGTGGAACTCTTTCACGAATCAATTTAAGATCTCCAAGACTCAATCGTCTTCCACGCTATGACCCGTATCAGAGCTCTTCTCTAAAGGAGATGAGTGCGATCTCCTAAAGAAAAACAACTAGAAACTCAATGAAAGCCAGAAGAGAACTAGAAGAGGAAGAGAGGGGCGTGTGCAACAACTTGCACTAGGGGGCTGGGCGTGAATCCAAGGGGTTGGACTTCCAGCGCTATGTCTCCTCTATTTAAAGCTTGCGACACCTCCTTTTACTAATAATTAATAGAAGTCTCACTTCCACAAGAATTAATAACACTCTCTTCTTACTATTACCATTATTAGAAGTCTCACCTCAAGTAGAATTAGTAACTTTCTAATAACTTGGGCTAGCGTGGGGACCACTAGGGATTCCATAGAAAGTTGGCTCCAACTGGGATATGCGACCCCACATCTCATGTGCAATCCGAGCACACAGTTAATTGCAAATAACTCCACTATATAAATGCAATTGAATTCTAGTCTTAGGAATAAATTACATAGGAGACCCTAAACTTCCCTATGACCACAAGTAGGCCCCTCCATCTATATCCATGGATCAATTGGACCTATCCACCAAATTGGATCCATATCTTATTATCCTTGAGCTCTAATTAAGTATAGTGATCATCGGTACCTATCCAATTAACTCTTAATTGGAATGGGTGTGCACTTACCAATCATAAATCCATTAATTGGCACAAAGGGATAATTAGGATAGATTCCATTTTGACCATTGAATGTTCTCACAGCTCTACTACCATGTACCCAAACCACCGAGGTGTTGACCTACAATTGGCCTCACCTATTGGTGACTCAAAGCAAATGAATAGATAGAAACTTGAGTTCATTAATGTCTTAGGATTATGAGCCTTTTGCTAGGGAATTATGAGAGCAGACCTTAAAATAAAGACAATGTTCATGATGTGCTTTTCACGGTCCTTCAATACATGCAATGTACCAGCACGATGATTCAGAATCTTTCATTCTGATGATCGAGACAAATCACACTATCTCATAGTGATCAAAGTACTGCAACCTTGTCAGATGAGATGTCCAATCTCATCACTGGTTGTGAAGATATTAAGTATAAGATTTGCTATACATGTCTCCTATATGTGGATCTCATCCATACACATGTATTACATCTAGTATACTTATGGATTGCGGTTCATCTCATGAACCATCATGTCATTCGTATTGGTTATGTGCAAGTAAGTAATAAATCACCATTCATCTCATGAAAGGAAAGCATGATTATATTGATAAATAGAGAAATAAATCAATTTATTACATCATCTACTAGAATGAGACAATATAAACTAACAATCTCCCACTTGTGCTCAATGCTAGTCAGGGTTGCATCTCTTGCCCATCTTGTCTATATGCTGCTCAAAGACTTTGGTGGTCAAAGGCTTAGTAGAGAGATCTGCGAGATTGTCTGCAGAGGTTATTTTGGTAATTGCAATATCACCTCTCTGCACAATCTCTCTGACCTAGTGATACTTCTTCTGTACATGCTTTTGGCTCTTATGGTTCCTGGGTTCCTTGGACTGTGCGACTGCCCCGCTGCTGTCACAGTAAATTGTGAGCGGCTGTCACGCCAAAGGTACCACTCCAAGTTCCAGAAGGAATATTTTGAGCCATACTGCTTCCTTAGCTGCTTCACAAGCCTCTACATATATAGCCTCTGAGGTGGATACAACGGTACATTCCTGTTTAATACTCCTCCAGCTGATAGCTCTGCCTCCAAGCATAAACACATATCTAGAAGTTGATTTCCTGGAATCCTTATCTGACGTGAAGTCGGAATCTGTGTAACCAACTGGAATCAACTCATCACTGCTGTAAATCAACATGTAATCTCCAGTCATTCTCAAGTATTTGAGAACACATTTTGCAGCAGTCCAATGGTTAGGATCTGGGTTAGGCTGATATCTGCTGACTAAGCCTACTGCATGACAGATATCTGGTCTAGTACATAGCATACATGAGGCTACCAACAGCCGACGCGTATTGTATCACTCTCATCTGCTCTTTTTCCTCAGGTGTCTTTGGACACTAATCCTTGGAAAGTTGCATTTCATGCCTGAAAGGTGTAATACCCTTCTTGGAATCCTGCATAGCAAACCGTACCAGCACCTTATCTATGTACGCTGCTTGGGATAAGCCTATCATCCTATTTTTCCGGTCTCGATAGAGTTTGATCCCTAGGATGTAGCTAGCTTCTCCCAAGTCCTTCATATCAAAAGTCTTAGCCAACCAAACTTTTACTGTTGACAATAATTCTATGTCACTCCTTAGGAGAAGGATGTCGTCGACATACAATACCAGAAAAATTACCCTGCCTCCTTCACTTTTCATGTACACACATGACTCATCTGGATTTTGACAAAAACCAAAAGACTTGATTGCCTGGTCAAAACGGATGTTCCAGCTCCGGGATGCCTGCTTCAGTCCATGAATGGACTTCTGCAACTTGCAAACTCTTTGCTCTTGGTTGTTAGCTATAAAATCGTCTGACTGCATCATATAGTGTCTTTCTCAAGATGGCCGTTGAGAAACGCCGTCTTGTTATCCATTTGCCAAATCTCGTAATATGAGATGAGCCGTAATGGATAAGAGTATCCGGATGGACTTGAGCATGGCTACCGGCAAGAATGTTTCCTCATAATCGATACCTTCTTTTTGAGTATATCCTTTAACAACAAGCCTGACCTTAAAGGTCTTAACTCTTCCATCTGGTCCTCATTTTTTCTTGTAAATTCACTTGCACCCAATAGGTTTAATATTGGCATGCAAGTCCACAAGTGTCCAGACCTGATTAGAGTACATGGACTCCATATCAGCTTTCATAGCATCTTGCCAACGTCCCGAATCTATGTCATTGATTGCTTTATCATAGTTATAGGGATCTTGTTCCAGTTCTTCCGGGATTGCCTCGTAAGACTCCCAAAACGAGAACCTGTCAGGGGGCCTAACAATTCTCCCACTACGACGAGGCACTGGTGTAACTACTGGGTCATTTATGGGTGAATTTTCTTCAAGTTCGGTCATATTTGGATTTGGAATTGATTTCTCTTGAATTTTTTCCAAGATAACCTTTTCTAAATATTTCCATTCAATCATATAATATTCATCCAGAAAAACCGCATGGTGCTGACAAGCACTTTTTGCTCTTTGGAATTATAGAATAACCAACCTTTAGTTCCTTTGGGATATCCAATAAAAGTGCATACTTCCGACTTCGATTCCAACTTATCCGTCTTAACCTTCAGCACGTGTGCTGGACAACCCTAAATATGTCAATGTTGTAGACTAGGCTTTCGCCCTGACCACATCTCCTAGGGAGTCTTAGGTACAGACTTAGATGGTACGATGTTTAATATGTACATAGCAGTGTCCAAGGCATGTCCCCTCAAAGAATATAGGTAATCCTGAGAAAATCAACATGGACCTGATCATATCTAAAAGAGTCTGGTTCCTTCTTTCTGCTACTCCGTTCTGTTGAGGCATACCAGGAGTAGACAACTGGGATAGAATCACATTCTCTGATAAGTATCCCATAAAATTAGCAGAGAGATATTCACCTCCTCGATCTGATCGAAGAGTCTTGATACTTTTACTTAGTTGCTTTTTCGCTTCCGCTCGAAACTCTTTGAACTTTTCAAAAGCCTCGGACTTGCGGTGCATAAGGTATATGTATCCATGTCTTGAGTAATCATCGGTGAAAGTGATGAAGTACTCATATCCTCCTATCGCTCTAATATTTATGGGTCCACACACATCATTATGCACTAACTCTAATAAATCTTTGGCCTTATTGCCCTTTAGACGAAAATGGTCTTTTGGTCATTTTGCCTTCCAGACAAGACTCGCAGACAGATATTGGTTCTACCACCAATGAAGGCAAGATACCATCTTTCACTACCCTGTCAATCTTGTTCCTAGCCTCAGGTGCCAAAGTTTTGTTGGATTAGATGAAGGTTACTTCCTCTTTAATGATGGTTTATTATTAATTTTGGTGTCATGTATCTCATACATTGTGGGAGCTAACAAATAAAGGCCATTGATTACCTTGCTAGAACATATAAAAGTACTGTTCCTCTTTCTCACAACTTTAGTACCAAAAGTAATATAATAATTTTTATTCACCAAACTAGAAACTGAAATTAAATTCCGTCTTATGTAAAGAGTATCTGACAAAATCAGTTTATTATTTGAAAACAGTAAAGTAATAACTTCCACTGAAACCGCTTTCACCTGATCCTAGGTTGACAATGATCTCGCTGCCACTTAACCTCCAGGATAACGAATTACATATGTGATTAGTTGCACCGGAGTCAACACACCAGGATTCTGAAGTATCAGTTGCAAAACTAACTTCAGAAACAAGTGACTCAATCATACCTGAGGTCTTTTTTTTAGACAGAAAATCAGGACAATTCCTCTTCCAATGTCCTGTCATACAACAATGGAAACACTTTTCCTTCATTCCCGCACCCTTAACCTTTGCCACACCACTAGTAGTACCATTCTCCGCTTTAGGACCCTTGGGGATTGATTTCTTCTTGCCTTTCCGGCCTTTGCCTTTTGGCTTGGACCTGGCATATGACTTTTCTGTCATTAGGGCAGTTGGCTTTTTCATGATCCCCTCAGTCGCTAACAGCTGGCTAGACAGCTCAGCTAGGGTCAGATTCATTTTGTTCATATTATAATTGACCTTAAAATGGTTGAATGAAACTGGTAGTGACTCGAGGATTATGTCAATATGCGATTCTGCATCAATCGCAACACCCAGTATATCTAACTCATTCAATGAGTCCATCATTTTCAGCATGTGGTCCTGTACTGGTGTACCTTCAGCCATCTTATAAGAACCCTCATAGCAGCTTGCCTAACAGGCCTGCCCTGGTCTGCAAACATCTCCTTTAAGTTTGATATAGTATCGTATGCAATCTTATAGGATTGATGTTGGTATTGTAAAACAGTAGACATGAATGCCTGTATGTAACATTTGGCCATGTCATTGTCTTTGGTCCATTTAGCGTAAAGGTCTTCCTGGTCCTGTGGTGCATTTGGCATAGGCTCTTCAAGGGGGGGCGTGGTAAGGACATATTTATAATCTGAAGCTGTCAGGACAATATCCAGTTTCATTTTTTAGTCAACGTAGTTGGATCCCACCAACTTATTCTGGTTGAGGATGGTCGCTAGTGGATTGAAACTATTTGAATGCATGCTTGAAAAGCTATAGCACATAACCATACATTCAATAAAAGAAAATAAATGACATTAGGGTTTAGTATTCTACCAAATTCATGTGAGAATCCTCGTAACCACTAAATTCAGAATACATCGGAATTTCAATCCCCTAGGGCATGCCTCCTTGGGGAGTGCGAATGCCACTTAGATTGGTGTGGATTAAAGTTGGTCAAAATTAGGATTAAGACTATCTATGATCCACATCATTCATTATCATCTAGGTATCTCATGCCAAACAATGTACGACTCCCGATTAGCTTTGG
Source organism: Litsea cubeba (assembly GCA_012931725.1). Taxonomy (NCBI): domain Eukaryota; kingdom Viridiplantae; phylum Streptophyta; class Magnoliopsida; order Laurales; family Lauraceae; genus Litsea; species Litsea cubeba. Next base: position 14,909,491 of record CM022950.1, on the reverse strand, counting down.
TTTCTAAAATACATGAGGCAAATCCTTGGGGATACTACATCACTATTTTAGTTAAGTGTGACCCACCAAGTAGTATTGCGTGATAACTGTTTTGGGCAGCTCCTCCTTAGGGAGTGGGCTCCCACTACGTCTCACCAATACTATCCAAAGGAGATCCATATCTAGTAACCGGACAAATAAAAGCCCTCTGTGGGGAACGGCTATTCTCATGATGGCGCGAAGCTAATACTTTCCTTACAATGGACCTATGGTGGAAAACCATGGGGATTTATTTCTCAATTTAAATGCCCCGCTGCCACTTAATATTTTAGAATTGAGGATTTCCTTTTAAAGTATTAGGGCCCACATATATGAACATCAAATCATCTCATGATATGACCAGTGATTGGTTCCAAGTCAAGTTATATTTTAAGGAAAGTCCAGTTTCTAAGATTAGTGTTACCAATGTGTCCATCTCATGGGTCATCAAAACTAATTAGAACTCTTTCCAAAAATTAATTTGATTTGACCCATTTTGGTAACTTGCTATGTTTGGATCAGATTTGGAAACATTCTATAAAAGCATTCATCCATAAATAGAAAATGCTAAAAATAGAAACTAGTCCTCTCCTCCATATGGCCCAAGCGGAATAGACTTCTTCGACTTCTAGACTTTCCAAAACTTTGGAATTCCCCAAACTCTTTGGCCAACTCCAAAAACACTTTTGGCAATCTTCAAACTCTTTGATTAAGAGTCCAACTTCACTTTCCTTCTTTGTCTCGGACATCACTAGAATTTACAAATTTAGAAAATTACATAAATTCATGTCTCAACGATGAGACTTACACGATAATCTATACATGGAAATAAAAGGGCTATAGGGAAATTCACCATGCCTTGCCTTTTCACGAGAAACCAAGGAAACCATGATGCCCTTTACACTTAGCCTCAAATAAACCAATAGCCATAAAAGGAAAGTAAAAGACTTGTGGGCCGTATAGAGAGGACAAGATAACCTGCATGTTAGTATCTCATACAACCATACAAAACACACAAATAGGCTGCCAAACAATGCTCGAAAAAAAAGAAACCAAAATAAACCCGAAACTGAAAAATCCAGATTCTACACCTGCTGTGTCAGTGTACTCGGTCGACCGGCCAGAGGGCTCGGTCGACAGCCTACAAGCACGCGGTCGACCGAGCACGAGGCCGGATCGACCGGGCTGACGAACATCATAAAGTTGGGTTTTCTGTTTCGTGTCCAAACTTCTCCAAAACTCTTCTGAAATATTCCAATGGCTTCCTATCATCCTTCCATCATTATTAAACCCTTTTGTGACTATCCAAACATAGATCTACTAATAAACTAAGCAAATCTATCAAAATTGATCTGTACATAGCCCTCGCTCTATCCAATTCGCATCTCATGCTAAGATTAGAACAAGCTTACTGATCTAACATGATTAGAGATGAGGTATGACTCTGATACCAATTGTTGGAAGTAGGTGTGCCTCGAGGATAAGTTTAAAAAACTTTTGACCCACTTGATGCAGGGATCAACTATCCATAAGGCTACAAAACCCAATCCAGGATCCATGTCCTCAATCTCATCAACCATGATAAGTAAATAATTCTATCAAAAGGATAGAAACAGCACTATACAAGCAGCCATGAAATCTACAACATGCAAGGAAGTAGATTATACCTTTGGAGGTCGGTTATGCTCTAATGGAGAATTTGTTCTCTTTCTTTGATGTAGAACTCTTTTACGAATCAATCTAAGATCTCCAAGACCCAATCGTCTTCCACGCTATGACCCGTATCGGAGCTCTTCTCTAAAGGAGATGGGTGGGATCTCCTAATGAAAAACAACTAGAAACTCGATGAAAGCTAGAAGAGAACTAGAAGAGGAAGAGAGGGGCGTGTGCAACAACTTGCACTAGGGGGCTGGGCATGAATCCAAGGGGTTGGACGTCCAGCACTATGTCTCCTCTATTTAAAGCTTGTGACACCTCCTCTTACCAATAATTAATAGAAGTCTCACTTCCACAGGAATTAGTAACCTTCTCTTTTTACTATTACCACTATTAGAAGTTTCACTTCAAATAGAAATAGTAACTTTCTAATTCCTTCATTTTAGAGTTCAAGTAGAATTAGTAACTTTCTCATAACTTGGGCTAGCGTGGGGACCGCTAGGGATTCCATAGAAAGCTGGCTCCAACTGGGACTCGCGACCCCACATCTCATGTGTGCAATCCGGGCCCACGGTTAATTGCAAATAACTCCATTGTATAAATGCAATTGAACTCCAGTCTTAGGAATAAATTCTATATGCAAGAACAAAGGAGATATATAAGCGTTGCATGTTTTTTTGTGGAATTACACTATGAAACTATGGGAGAGAGAATGGAGCAAAGACTCAGGCAAAAGTCCAAAATATCTAAAAATCAATTGGAGGTCAACTATGGAAGCTATCTTTACACTTAAACTGATGAAAAACTACTGACAGTAAAGAAAACTCTCATGTTGTCTTTATCAATCTAGAGCAAGCCTATGACAGGGTACCCATAGATTTGAGCTGGTGGGTTTTAAAAAAAAAGTGTTCCAAGAGGTTATATTGACATCTTTAAAGACATGTAGGAGGGAGTGTAACAAGTGTGAGAACTACCTATAGAGAGGTGAGTTTCCGCTAACCATTGGCTCTTAAGACCTTATCTCTTTGCACTGATTATGGATGAGTTATTGCTCATATGCAAGAGGAGGTATCTAGGTGTATGTTGTTTGCAGATGATATAATGTTGGTTGGGGAATCGAGAGATGGTGTGAAGTGAGACTTGAGAGATGACAAGAGGCTTTAGAATCCAAGGGCTTTAAAATAAGTCGTACAAAGATGAAATATATGAATTGCAACTTATGTGGGTATGTGCAACGAGATGTAATTCCTATAAAATTGAAGCTCAAGAGATACCACAAAGAAAGACCTTTCGTTAAGTTGGTTCTATGATTTGTAAGGATGAGGAGATTGTTGAAGGTAGGATAAGAGCTGGATGGTTGGAGTCAAGACTTACTTATGGAGTGCTTTGTGTGATCGCCGCATACCAACAAAATTGAAGGAAGATTTTGCATGACAAGCATTAGTGTCACACCCCGAGATCCGAGATCCTTGGGACCCTCGGATTTTGCGCCGCAACAGTCCCAGTTAGCATCTGTGGGCTGTGGGGTCAGTTTATGCCGCTGATTTTTTTTATAACCAGATTAAAGTCTATTAGTATAAATAATTCTAATAATATTAGTCGAGGTAAATCTACAAATAACAAAATAAATAATAATCTCCAAAATTAAAATCCTTATAAAGTTATGCCCAATGAAATCTAAACAATTCAACAATTTTATTGAGAGGCTAACTAAATACTAAAAGATGATGCGATGCCCAAAAATCACACTCTTTCCTGTAAGCAAGCTATGGTTTCTCATTTTCAGGGTCTACTTCGAAATCTAAAAAAAATGAAAATAGCATGCATATGAGCATAAAACCCCACAAATAATTGAACTATAAAACTGGAGCAAACTATCTCCAATCAATGGTTAGCAAATTGGCTTACGGAATATGAGTAAGAAAATAATAAGTATAATTGCAGGAATATATAAAACTGTAACGTTAGATGAGATAATTTTAGGTAATAAAGAAAAATCGATTAACAATTGAATGAGAGAGTGGGCAAAAATTTCGGGACAATATCATGAGCTAAGATAAGGCATATCTTCGGTAAATTTTTTTTACAAAGTGTGCTCGTCAAAATTATGCCTTGACCAAGCACAAAGTACCCGCTAGGTACAAACGTTTTGTTTCCACATATAACTGGCAAGAGATCAGCAAGAGATCAGCATTACCGATTACTCAAATCAAAGCAATATCAAAAGGGAGCTAGCTGCAGTCTAGTAATATCGCACAAAGGGGTTCCTAGTTCGACGATGTCATGCCCTAAGGGGCTAAATCCACGTGTGAGTGTCCGCACATTGCGTTGCCCATATGTCAGATGATGCCTTAGAGGTTAATGGATATGCGCACAAAATCGAAAATCTTGACATGAGGATTTCATAACACACATCACGAATTGTAATATTAACATAGTAACAAAGTTTTCATCGAAGATCCACACGGTTGATTTCAAAGTATAGACTTAATGGTTTCCAAAGATCCACACGGTTCAAGACATGATGAAGCAATAGAACATCATAGCCATATGTTCCTGCAAAGTTTCAGGTTGATTGAATCACAAAGAAAACACGTATAAGCACATTAAATAGTCACATAACTAGGTGGACAACAACTGAAGAATTTTCAGAATTGACATTTTGATTTTTTCGAAGGAGATCAAAATCAGTTGGTTCCACTTGAAAATGAAAACTCACTTAAAATACACTTTCTATAAATTTTCTTAGAATTAATCAAGGAAGAAAAATATTTTAAACAGATTTTCAAAGACGGTGCAGGTCTACCAAAAATCAATTTTTCGCAGAAAAATAGTTTTAAAAGATGATTGTAGGAAATTAATAGAATATTTTTAAAAAACTTGGAGAAATACAATTCTATTTGGGTTGGTTTGGCAACTCAACGATCTACAACTTTTATGAAGACGCCGAAAACCAGATCCTTACTTATTTTGTCTGATTACTGATTTAGCAGTTGGTACTCGGTACAGGTACTGCCAAACCGGTTTTTGACGGGTTTTACAAATTCATTATAGTTCGATCATTGAAAATTAATTTCCAACCAACTAAGGCCCTGTTTCTTTTCCGGAATTCCTGTTAGGAATTCCGGTTGTCTGGGAATTTCGGAATTCCTGTCAGGAATCCAGTGTTCTTTGGCAAGAATTCCTAGCATTCCAAAATTCTGGTATTTACAGATGCCAAAAAGTAAGCATTTTCAAAACCCACCTCAACATCTGGATTTCCAAAAACCCACCATTGCAGGAATTCCGACTGAGCTTTCCGGTACTCAACGGTCATGAAGGATTTTGGTTTTCCGGCCTCGGCAAGGAGAAAAATTTTCTTCTTCTGAGCTTTGAGATGATTGGTGTAATTTTGTTTTCCCTCTTTTCTCTTCTGTTTTGGTATTTTTTTTAGAGGGTTTGATGGAGGGGTCTCGGTGGTCCATCAACAAGAAGAAGGAAGAAAACAAAATGGAAGAACGAAAGTAAACACAGAGAAAGGGACAAATCCAACATCTTCAAGCTCGAGTCCTCCCGGTGAGATTGTTGTGGGAGAGATGGATGTATACAATATCTGTGTATTTAGGGATGAAGCCGTCGGGGAAGGTGCCCACCAACCCAGTCGCCGACAGGTCGAGCGTTTGGAGTCCGGCGGGGAGCTGGAGCAGTGAGAGGGAGAAATAGGGAATGAAAGAGAGAAAAACACAGAAAGGGAAATGTGGAAAAATAGAAAGAGATGGACAGGTGGGTTCTGTGGTGACTAGCAGTGGCGACGGTGGTGGCTCGGCGGTGATAGAAATGGGTCGGAGATGGTGGGGCAGCAAGTGAGGTAAGGAGAGGGAGTGGAGAACAAGGGAGCTGGGGTTGTTGTGTGGAGTGGAATGAATGAGAGGGTTTTGTGACCTCTGGGATGGGGAAAGTGAAATGGGTGGGGGAGTTCTACACGTGGATTAAGGGGGTGGGGTATGATGGGAATGAGATGGGGAGGTGGGGTTCACATGGGATAAAAGGTGGGGACTTTGAACGTGAAAATGGAGAATGATTACAATGATGAAACCATATCTGGTTATGGTTTGCATAGATTATGTTTTTTTTTTTTTTTTTTTTTAGCTTCTTGAATTGTGAAAGTGGGCCCAACATTGGGTCCTACATCTTACAATTAGTATTAAACACATTTGCGTATTGAGTTGTAAAAATACATTGATGGGTTAAATTGGTATATAAAAAATGCATATAAGAGTAAAATTCTAGTAAAACATCATTTTAGTTATGAAATAGAGAATTCATGAAATTCAGAAATTCAGGAATTCTCAGGCAGGAATTCAGGCATAAATGAAACAGGGAATTCAGAAATGACAGGATTCAGTAGCATTTCAGAATTCCAGCATTTCAAAATCCCAGACAGCTACCAGACATGAATTCCAGAAATTCTAGGAAAGAAACGGGCCCTAAAGGTGTTTTCTAAAGCCAACAGAATGATCTATCGAATCCTATTTTTTCTAGAATTATTGAAAATCATTTAGTATTTTTAAAACTTAGTTGAATAGGGCTGACATGCACAGAATTTCCTGAAATGACAGTTTTACAGGGTTTCATTAAAATAGGTGTAACTTAATGGACCGAAATCGAAATGATGCAAACTCAGATTTTCTAAAAAGATCTTTTAATTACAAATAAAACCAATACAAATAGATTCTCTAAAAAAAATCTTTGATAAATTAATAGTGAGAAAACAGGCTGGTGACAGATCATGAATCGTGAAAACATGGAAAACAAATATTGAACGCATTGGAATTGAAGAATTCAAAAGACAGATATAGAGGGAAATGTAAATTAGGTCTAATACATGTCGTAGAGCATGAGTTTAATAGAATCCACTTGTGATTCAGATTTATCAAAAGAGACACATAGATTGCATAGGGCACAATTGTAGGCATCATGGAAACATGAATCATCACATGAAATCAAATCTATGATGATCCGACCATAGGATCTTGAGTAAAAATATTTGATCTAAGGAAGCATGCTGGATCTACAAAATCCAAGCATGCATCTGATTTTAGAACATAAAAACAATGAAAACATTTTTGTAGGAAGCAAGAACAATGCATAGATGTATCATGGCATGCAAGATAACATGTTGGATCTTAAATCTAGATGGCATGGTTCATATGAGATCAGAAACTTAGATACGCAATACAGAAAAAAATTAGATTTAAACGAGGAGAACATAATTTAGAAGGCAATGATTACAAAACTAAAAGTCAGGATGTGTGCTTGGGTACTGGAATACGTAAGCAGGATCATTTTTTTTACACAGTTGAGATTCCAACTATCAACTCCGATTAATAGAATGTATGAAGGGGCAATTTTCAGCAATGGTTGACATCAAAGTTTAAGATCTCATGGAGAGCATCAAGTCTCAACTTAAGGTCATTAACAAAAGTGGAGACTTATCAATTTTCACGATCTAATCCGATCAAATAATAATCGAACACCCTATAAGTTCTAAGAGGCTAGGATCAGACCCTTTCATCACGCATCCATGCAAAGATCAGAAGGAAAGAACAACAAATTCTACATCTAGCATGTTGGAGGCAAGAAAATAGAAAGCTCTAATACTAAAGAATCATAGTAAGATTTCTTGCCTCGATAGTTTGGATCGATGGTGGATGATGAAGCTGGTCAACTTGACTTATCCTGATCTAAACTCCTTGGCGATAAGGTGTGGGTCCCTGATGATGATGGTTTGCAAGAGGTTTAGTAGGTGGATTGACAAGTGTAGCAGGCCTTGCGCTTGATTGGGTTGGTTGGATTTGGTGGTGGTACGAGCAGTGGGATACAGTCGATTTGAAAGTGGGTCTCGGAGGTTTGGTTGGGTGGATCTGGGTTTAGAGGTTTAGGCTCAGGTGGTTCGAGTTCGGTAGATTCAAAGATGATGATGGGTTGCTTGGTAGTGGGAGAAGAAAGAAGGATCCAGAGGTGAGGAGAAGGTGAAGAAGAAAGAAGATGAAGTTGATGAAATAACAGAAAGCAAACAAAGAAAATAAACAAAATAGAGGAGATGGGAACATTCCAGAGATAGAGAGACCAAGAGAGAAGGGGGGGGAGAGAGAGAGAGAGAGAGAGAGAGAGAGAGAGAGAGAGAGAGAGAGAGAGAGAGAGAGAGAGAGAGAGAGTTCATATGGGGTTCTCTATCTTGAATGATTAAGATGAGATAAGGAACGTGAGAGATCAGAATCAGTTAGAGAGGGACTTGAGATGAGAGATCCATATTGAAAAAAAAGAAGATTCTTACAAAAAGGTGATGATAAGTACCATAAAGTGATGATCTCTAATGTGATTGGCTAGGATGAGCCACCTAAGTAAAAAAATGAGGATGAACTTGTGAGACAGATTTTGGGATGAGGAATAATTTCATTTTAAAAAAAATAGGGGTTTATGCTCGCTTATCAAAGATTTAATTCCTATTGAATCTTACAACCCAAAAATTCAAGTTTGAGCCCAATCTCTCAAAATTCAAAATTGAATACTAGCTTATCTATATGGACAAGGGGGCAAAGGTCAAATCCTACATGTCAAGAGCTGGCGACATGGTGGTTTGGAGCCCCACATTTAGGAGGAACTTAAAGGATCAAGAGGAATCTCAATTCATCTCGCTCCTAAATCTTCTCAATGGAGCGTGCATCACGGAAAGGAGGGAGGACTCAAGGGTGTGGACAGCCTCTAAAGATGGCTCGTTCTTAGTTTCTTCTTTCTTCTCAGCTTTGTCTGATGGCTTGAGGGAGAGGAATGTGGTGGGCAACATTCGGAAGATTAAGGCTCCCATGAGGGTGGTAATATTCGGGTGGCTATCTATCCGGAGAAGAATCTTGACCCATGATAATTTAAGGGGAAGAGGGTGGGGGTGGGGGTGGGGTGGGGGTTAGTGGTAAACGCCTGTCCCATGTGCTTAAGGGAGGAGGAAACAGTGGACCATCTTACCATCTTATGGTGAATTGCAAAACTGCTAAGTAGATCTGGAATGCAGTGGTTTGATTGCTGTTGGGTCTTCCCAAATTCCCCCCAGAGCTCTTCAAGGCTTGGAAGGGCCCAACTGGAGCCCCAAGAGGGAGGGAGTTGTGGAGCTTGTCTTTTCTTGTAGTCCTTTAGACAATTTGGAAGGAGAGGAATTCCAGATGCTTCGAAGGGGTTGCGATCTGTGAAACCTATTTGGTTGAGAAAGTCCAATTTTTAGTTGCGCTTTGGGTGTCCATTAGTCCGTCCTTTAGCGATTACTCTATAGACCAGATTATAATGCATGGGAATGAGCTGGCATTTTCTTTTGCAGAGCCTAAGTAGTCTCATTTTAGGGGTGTTTTCTTTTCTTTTCTAGGTTCCTTTTCCTGTCTTAGCTTGTCAATATATTCCTCTTGTACTGCTTGCTTCTTTTTTAATAAAAGTAATCATTAAAAAAAAAACTAGCTAATCTATAACTCAAAATTCAAGTTTGAGCCCAGTCTCTCAAAATTCAAGATTGAATCCTATCTTATCTATAACTCAAAATTCAATTTCTAATTGTACCCTTAGCAGTTAGCACCTTATTATTCAAGTTTTCTTATCGAAAACGGGTCCCACCTATGGGTAGCCACTAAGACATGCATGGCATATTGATGATGTAATAAGTGTCAAATTAAATTTAAGATAATTTAGTGCAAACATTGCCTAATGAAATGGGTGGGGTCCACTTAAGATTAAATCTACGGTCAAAATTAACTTGCAATTAGACTAGCCATGATCTATGGTGCAAAATGTTGGCTAATTGGAAAACAAAAGATGCAAAATAATGAGTGAAGATTGATGTGTGGTAAAACTAGAAAAGCTAGAATAAAAAATGAATGCATTTGAGAGCATATTAAGATGGTTTGGACATGTGCAACACATGCCAACAACATATTGTCGAGGAAAAGTTTCCCTATGCCGGTTGATGGCCTCTTAAAGGAAAATGGGTAGGCTGAAGAGCACATTTTGGGAAGTAGTAATGATAGATTTGAAGAAGTGCAACCTAATCCTCGCCCCAACATAGTTGGGACAAGGCTTTGACGATGATGATGAAGTTTTGTAGAATACATTGAATTAACCTTGTGGGTTCTAGGTACTTGCCAGCAAAGCAGGGGGCAACATATGACAAGTTGGAAATATTCTTCTTCCAAATGTGAATTGTTTGTGATTTATATAACATCATCTTCGGTATTTCACAAACTACATCCCAAGTTTCTTTTGCAGCCATTTGGTGTAGTTTTTCTATAAATACTAATATTATATGTGGGTTTAGGGTTCAAAAATCCATGCACGTTTGGAGTTTAGCTCTCAGTAGAGCAGGATCTCCCTTATTCAGTCCAACTTGGGTACGGTTTCTTTTTTATGTATCTGAGCATTCTAGGCTATAGAAGACCGCTAATACCACTTCTATGAAGGAACTTCATGTGTTCTAAGCATGTTGAGCATTATGGTGTTTTTTCTCCTCTTGCTATGATCATTACTTTTTTTTTTTTTACATTAGAGACAAAAGCGTTTAGGCTAAGTCGATGCAAAACGGAATATATGGAATGCAAGTTTAGTCAACGTAGGACACCCGGTAACATAGAAGTAAGTTTGGGCACGAAAGATTGTAGAGAAAGAAAACTTTAGGTACCTTGGATCTATGGTGCAACAGGATGAAGGGATTGATACTGATGTAAGTCACAGGATTCAGGCCGAGTGGACCAAATGGAGGAGTGCTTCGGGGGTCTTATGTGATAGAAAAGTCCCCCTCAAGGTTAAAGGAAAGTATTATAAGGTGGCGGTACGACCAGCGTTGTTATATGGATCAGAGTGTTGGGCAGTAAAGCATAATCATGTCAAGAAGATGGAAGTTGCGGAGATGAGAATGCTATGATGGATGTGCGGGATCACAAGGAGAGATAGGATTAGGAATGAGGAAATTAGGGGCAAAGTAGGAATAGCATCGATTGGAGATAAAATGAGAGAAAATCGAATGATATGGTTCGGCCATGTTAGAAGGCGTCCAACGAAGGCACCTTTTAAAAGGTGTGAAAGCATGGAGATTGCCAGGAGTAGGAGAGGGAGAGGGAGACCCAAGAGAAGTTTGAAAGAAACTATTAAACATGACCTTGCCTACATGGATCTAACGGAGGACATGGCCCTAAACAGATTTGATTGGCGTCGTCAAATCCATATAGCCAACCCCACCTAGTGGGAAAAGGCTTGGTTTGGTTTGGTTATATTAGTTTTCACATTGGACCCATCTTTTGTGGGCATTCAGTTCTTCCTGTGAGAAGCATGCTATTCAATTTTGTAAGTTCTAGAATTCTGGTTAGGTATCATCTGGTTTTTATATGTTCAAGAATATAGATTTAATATTAATCTTTTCTTCTATAAATATATGCTTAGGTTATATTATTTTCTTATCCAGTTTAGCAGGTGGGCTTGAAGGGGGGAAAAGCAGCATGGTTGCAAAATCTCATCAAAATGCTACCGATTCTCCGAAGGTGGAGGTGGGAGAGATTGACACCAGTGCACCATTTCAATCTGTAAAAGATGCTGTTAGCTTATTTGGTGAGGGAGCATTTGCAGTCGACAAAACCACCATGAAAAAGCCGAAGGCATTTCCCACAGAGGTATGTACATGAAACTAAGAACACAGTAATTATCGTAGGATTGAATATATTCACTGATGACGATGAACTCATTGTTTGTGATGTGAAAAGATTATACAAACAGACTTCACCATTTGATAAACTTAACGAAAGTTGCTATGGGGGCAAGTGATGGAGAGGTCTCCCTTATTCTTTGTACAATGTACACTGCTTTTGGAATAGTAGACCCTTTAACTCTTCCCCCCACCGAAAATAAATAAATAAATATAAATAATATATTTGGAGATGTGTGCCACACGTCATTTAAATGGCTGTGATGGAAGAGAACTTCAAGGCTGATCGGGTTCCATCTTTATTAACTGGATGCGAGGACCTGAACTGAAAATGAATCAGTTGGATACCAAACATAAATACAAATCCAGATCAGAGTTGCACCAGCTTGACCCTATGCACTGAAGGTCCTGGTCAATTACCTGCAACCTCAGAAGGGTCTGGGTTTTTTTATCAGCCAGAAAGTAGGTATGGTACTGCTGAGATGACTAAAATACATGGGTTATTTAACTGGCTATTTATGTAATGACTCCTAGTTCTTCTGTAGTGAGGTACTCAATATTTCTGAAAATGTAACAGAAATAGAAGTCTTCTCAGACTTTGGAGTTCAGATGATTAAATTGTAGTCCTGGAAGTTAGTAACAAGGAGTGCAAGTGTCCTGGCTCTTAAGGCATCAGGTCAGGTGAAACATTAACCTGGTGCACGCATGTTATCCTGACCATTTTATCTAGGGATGTAAATGGGTCCCCGATTCCCGTTAAAAACCGGGTTTGGGTCCTTATTTAGGCCCTGATAAGTAATGGGCCCTGGTCAGGTTCCACCTTGGTTCGGACTTGTGGACCCGGGACCCGACATATTACCTCAATTTTCGATAATCTCTCTTAAAACCTAGGTTTTTCCCCATATCATTCTCTACCTAGACCCGGACCCAGACCCGGACCCGGATTCGTCCCATATATGGTTCCGGAACCAATTTCTCCTTAACGGTTCCAGCTCCGGGTCCACCATGGACATGGACTGGAACTGACCCGTTTACATACCTAATTTTATCTCATAGGCCTTACCTAGTGGGTTTATGCTTTTAGACTGAAAGAGCCTGGCTCTTACATCTGTCTTGTAGATAGACTCAAGAATATATTTATTATTATTATTATTATTCTAAAAGTAAAACACTGGTCCAGAACAAAAATTTTAGTTCCTTGGGTTTCCATTCTAGAATGCTTTTGGAGTATTTCTCGTTTACCCATATAAATCACAGAAGCTGGATCACTGAACTATGATCCTCCTATTTGCAGAATGGAGTCTTTGTGTCACTGCACATCAACATGTATGTTAAACTTACAAACTCCTTGTGAACAGTGTCTTTATTTATCCACAGAAAAAAAGTCTTTTCATTCAGTTGCATTGTGGCAAGCACATGAAGATGTTGTGTCCTGTCAGTTCAATGATTCATTGCTTCTTTATGTCCATTTGCACTTAAGTTGCTTGCATTCTTTAGAGTCGCCCATATAACCAAGGATTTTGCTGTGCATTCTGTTTGTATCCATTGAAGTGATATTGTTGTATGATGCATTATTCTACATTTAGGTGGCTTGAATACCAATAGCAAGTGATAGTCCTTTCTCAATGTAATATTTGATTCCAGTGGATGCAGCATAAGCTGATTTGATTCTGCAATGTGATTTCTGCTTCCTATGCAGTGGATTTCCTCAATCTCCTGCATCTACCAAGTTGCAATCTGGTACTACATCCATACACACCCTTAATTTCTTCTCATTTCTTTTGTTACAGAGATTATTGGCAAAGGAGACACAAGTTCACATGGCTCAGAAGGAGCTGCACAAATTCAAGGAACAGCTGAAGAATGCTGAAATAACCAAGGTCCAGGCACTTGCAGAGCTTGAAAAGGCTAAGAAAATAGTTGATGATCTGACCCAGAAGCTTAAAACCTTGAATGAATCCAAAGAATTAGCAATCAGAGAAACAGAAGCTGCAAAAACCAAGCAACTTGAAAAAACAAACATTAGCAACCCTTCCGAAAATGGTGGTGCCTGGAAAGAGGAACTGGACAGTGCAAGAAAGCAGTATGCAACTGCTGTTGCTGAACTTGATACTGCAAAACAGGAGCTTAGGAAAATCCATCAGGAATTTGAGGTAATCATGGGTGCAAAGGCTGCTGCCTTCCAGCAAGCAGCTGATGCAGAAAATGCAACAGTAGCTAATAAGGAAAGGGCAGATGAGCTCTCAAAGGAGATTACGGCCGTGCAAGAGTCACTTGTGCATCTCAAGCTTGCTTTGGTGCAAGCCCAACAAGAGCGAGCAGAGATTCTTTCCGAGAAAGAAACTCAGCGACAGGCTTCAAAGAATGCACTACATGAAATGGATAAGAAGTTGGATGTTCTGAAGAAAGAATTTGATCCTGAAATGACTAAGAATCTTGATAAGAAGCTTGCTGAAACAACTGCTGAGATTGTGACCTTGCAGAAAGAAATAGAAAATGCTAGAGTTTCTGATAAGGAGACATTGGAAGCTGCAACGACGGAGCTTGACAATGCTAAAAAGGAGCTAGAGAAACTAGCAGAAGAAGAGAGCTCTCTTAGAACTTCAGTGGAGTCCCTCAGACAGGAGCTTGAGAATGTAAAAAAAGAGCATTCCGAACTAAAGGAGAAGGAAGCAGAGGCTGAAAACATCGCCGGGGATCTGCACATCAAGCTCCAAAAGAGCAAGGCTGAACTTGAGGTTGCTCTTACTGGAGAACACAAGGCAAGAGGAAAGGTTGATGAGTTGACCTCAACTCTTCAGCAGCTCTTTTCTGATGCCAAAAATGAAAGACTTGAAACAGAAAGAATGAAAAAAGATGCAGAAGAGCTGAAAAAAGAAGCTGAAATGGCTCGAATTGCTTTGGAAGATGCAGAGAAGAATCTACAGGTTGCTCTGAAAGAGTCAGAAGACGCGAAGGCCGCAGAAGCAAGTGCACTTGATCAGATTAGGACTTTATCCGAGAAGACCCATGCTGCCCGGGAATCAACATCGGAGTCCGGTGCCCAAATCACGATCTCAACTGAGGAGTACGAGTCTCTTAGCCGGAAAGTTGAGGAATCAGGTATGTTGGCTGAAATGAAGGTTGCTGCTGCCATAGCACAGGTGGAGGCTGTGAAGGCAAGTGAGAATGAGGCCCTGAAGAGACTAGAGGCAACCCGGAAGGAGATAGAGGACATGGAAGCTGCGACCTACGAGGCCTTGAAGAGGGCAGAGATGGCGGAGGCAGCAAAGCGGGCAGTGGGGGGAGAGCTGAAGAGGTGGCGTGAGCGGGAGCAGAAGAGGGCAGCAGAAGCTGCTGCCCGTATTCTGACTGAAACAGAGATGTCCAAAGAGCAACCACCATCAAAATGGAACATGCCAGAAAAGGTGGCTCCCTCTCCGCCACGGCCCAAAGTTATAAGGCCAAACCCACCAGGAAAGGTAGATAGTAACCTCAAGATGGAGAAATCATCAGTGACGAAGAAGACGCTTATGCCGAACCTCAGTGGCATCTTCCATAGGAAGAAGAATCAGGTTGAGGGTGGATCGCCATCTTATCTCCCGGGCGAGAAATCTATGTGAGTACACTTTATGCATATTTCAGTTTGTATGTGTGATTTATGTTGAAAGAAGAATTGTGTGTTAGACTTGAGTTGTGTATAGTTAAGAGCAGTAGAATCTGTTCTTTCTTGTATTTTGCCTACTTAAAAAGGAGGAATGTGAGTGACTTGAGTTGCAATCCAGAAAGAAGCCCCCCTTGTTCACATGATCTTGCTCACAATGTCTTTTTTTTGTTGTTGTCATTCATTACTAAAGGTACGTTTTGGCTTATCTACAGTGGACCCCTCTTATCTATGCATCAATGTCGTCTTGCGGTAGGGAAATTGAGATCTTTTCTCAAGCTTTTAGGTTTTATTTTCCTGGAAATTCAGCGAGATTGGTTTGACAGTTTGATTGCCTGCTCAATGACTTAAAAAACCGTTTTTTTTTTTTTTAATTTGACGTGCCTATTCCTTAGATGGCATCTGCTAAACCCATACAAATGTCCACCTGGCAGATATAGGGTGTGATTCAAACAAAAGACGTGGGAGCATGCCCACGCCTTTTGCAACTCCAACTCCCAGGTGGGCACTTGCAAAACCAATTTGGCTAAGTCAAGTCAGTGAATATTCAAAAAGATATAACTCGAATTTCTTTTTAATTTAATTGTCCAATCTAAAAATTATAGAAAGGGATATATTTTTTAATTCTAAAATATTTAGAATTTTAGATATATTTTGTTTGTAAATTCTTTTCATCAATTTTACTTGCTAGCCTTTCCTTGAAAAAAAAAATTAAAAAACCTTACTTGTTCAAACGATTTGAATGGTTTTGATGGTTGACCTGTACTGTTCACTCTTGTCCTTGAGAGTAAGGTAGTATTTGGTTCGCTGTAATGAAGGTCGGAATGACGGAATGATTACCACGTTTGGTTCGCAAAAAGTGACGGAATGACCATTACCTCCGGAATCATCATTCTTTTATGTGAGGGGATCATTATTCCGTTGAGGAGGGGAATGAATGGTCATTCCATTCCTTTCTAACTTTTCGTTGAGACCAAAATACCCTTGTTTCACATCTACTACTATTTAAAAGAGAGTAAGATGTACTTTTTTTTCACTATACATTTAGCCAATCAAATGCAATATGTGGGCCCCACTTATTTTTTATACTTTATTATAATAATAATATAATCTATATATCATTCTTATAATATTAAGATTATCAAAGAGAAGAACTTGTGTGGGCCCCACCTATATAATAATAATAATATAATTTATATATTATTATTACCCTTCAAAAATAGAAGAACTTGGGCCCCACCTATATAATAATAATTTAATCTATACATTATTATTATTATTAAGAACAAAATGACATAACTTGGGTGTAGTACTGTAACTTTGACTGAGCCAAAGATAAAAATCTAACAATGGTATTTTGGTCAGTCTTATGTAAATTTCATTCCATTTCGAGACTCATTCCAGCGTACCAAACGCATGAACATGAATCAAATTTTTATTACTGTGTTGATTCCTCAGCGTACCAAACGCCGGAATGGAAATAACTATTCCTGCCTCATTCCATTCCAAACTCATTCTGGTCTCCATTCCATTCCCGCCTATAACCATTCCAGCGAATAGTTTTGTTTTGCAACACGAAGTGGCTAGTTGGACCAGCCGGTCTGATTCAATTTTTGAACAGTGAGTTGGATGCACTCGGTTGGATGTGGACCCTACTCATTTATTATTCAACCTGATTTACCGGGTGAAGATTGGGTTGGGCCGTCAGGTTGCATAAAGATTACAGTAGTCCAGTCCAGTCCATGGATGCGGGAAAGTTGCAAGATCAGGCAAGATTTTGTATGGGGCTCTTTTCCGGTTTATGAATCATTAGAAAGTCAAAGTAGAAGGGTTTTGGAGGGTTAAGAATGAAGGATCAAAGGTGTAGGACATCAGACTATCAAAATCTCAATTCTAACATGAAGTGATTGCACACCCTTAACCCTATGAAATTAGGATTCACAAATTGATGCTCTCTCTCTATAGATCTCCACCTTATACGCTTCTCTCTCCACCTTATATGCTTCTCTCTCCACTCCTTTAGTACCCATTGGATATAATCTTTAGTTCCTACTTCCTATGAATTTATAAAGAATTCATTAGGACTCAAGCAAACTCCAGCTAATTGGAAAGACTAGGTTTCTTGGCACTTAAAAATGATCATTTTTTTTTTTGAGGTATTAAAAATGATCATTTGGATGTGGGGAAAAGGTGAGATTGCTTCAGAACTATCCATGGAAAATAAAAGGAGTCTGGGGTAACCAGCAGATAGAACAGTGGTGAGGCATATTCCTACTATGGAAGATGTTCGGGGATGAAGTTCATGAGGACCAAACTTTGATGTTATTTTCATAAAGCATATATATATATATATATATATATGGGAGATGCTCCTATGAGAGATAGAAGTTGGGGCCCTCACATTTAAGTTGTTAGCATTGGATATGGACATGAGGGCCCCCACCCTATCTCTCATATAAAGTGAAATATATCTCTCATAGGAGCATCTCCCTATATATATATATATATATATATGGGGAATGTTCATATGCATCTTTCCCTCACCATAGAGTGAGGGACACTCCCCTTTTTGCAAATGAAATGTGCATTTTGTACCTCACCTTATGTACTTGAAAAGTACATTTTGTACTTTGGAAATTTTCAAAAAGGAAAGTGCCCCTCACCCCATGGTGAGGGAAAGATGCATATGAATGGCCCCCTATATATATATGTCATTACCTGTGTCTGAAGGCGCGATGCACCACGTTCTGAGTACAACTAAATCTAATTACTCTTTTTTGACCACCTAACAACTAACTTGAATTTGGCGAGAATATTTTTCTTAAATAATAATTGGTTATACTAATTTTACAAACATTAGTGATTGCCCGTGCCTAAATGCACTAAAATTGAGAGCAAGCAAAAATGTGATCAATGGTCCAAAACCATCTTGATGTTTTGTTATTGTGATTTTGGACTGGGGCCAATACTAATGGACCATAAGATTTAAACGGGCAGTATGATAGGATCATCTTAAAATTAGGGAGTTCAAATTTTAAACGCAGGAGTTTAAATAAGTTTTCTTTTTCAATGCTCTTGCATGTAACGGTTTCCAACGTACTAAGGATCTTACTGCCCATTTGTTTTCAAATAATTATAAAATTACCAACGTACTAAGTATCTTACTGCCCCTTTGTTTTCAAATAATTACAAAATTACCAACGTAGTAAGGATCTTGAATCCCTTCTCAGCCCTAGGATTTATATATATAAATATGTACATAAATCCAAGGGTTCAAAATATCTAAGCATTCAAAAAATGAGCTCCCTTATTTTATATATATATAGGAGAGTATTCATATGCATCTATCCCTCATCATAGAGTGAGGGACACCCTTTTTTTTTGGAAAGTTTCAAGTACATAGGGAGTATTCCTATGTACTTAAAAAGTCACTTTTGTACTTGAAACTTTCCAAAAAGGGGAGTGTTCATTACCCTATAGTGAGGGATAAATGCACTTGAATATTTCCCATATATATATATATATATATATTGTCTAGTGTACTAAGGAGAACATGGTGAGGGACAATATAGTAGGGTTGACTTTATGATATATCCAAACCATCTGCACCACATAGGACCCTTTTATCGATTGGATCGATTGAGTTTTCACCTATCCAAAATGGGTTGGACCTTGGATAGAGGGTCAAATTTTTTTCTCTAATATAAAAGTAAAAAAGAAATTAAAGGTGTTATCTTCCTTTCATCCTCAAAGCCCCTGGATGTTTCAATGAGAGAAGTTGTTGGCGCATTGATAAGTCCTTAAAAATACACATTTTCATTGCTATTTTTGGTAAGTTTAAGGACTTATCAAGCCAAGAGAGCCTCATTTAGTGTCATATCATGATTTTATGTATTTTTATACGTTGTAGTACTTTCATGCATAACTTGCTCAAAAACCATCATTTTTGCATCAAATTTTGAAACCTGCCATTTTTAATTTTATTTTTGGAAAGATTTTCAAATGTGTTTTTCTCATGAAAGTAATTAATCATCAGGTGCACTTATGAGAGATTGGGCCTGCAGTCATGCAGTTGTGAATTAAGGGTAAATTTATCTTTTCACATGAAACTCATTTTTTTGGCTTGCAGGAAATGAGAAAAAGGGTCCACACATACACATGTGTAGGTCACACATGTGGGGCGGCTAAGACTCAAAATTAAGAAATCAAGGAAGATCAAGATAATTGTGGAGCAAGAGAAACAAAGAAAGAAAGAATGCAAGGACCCTTCTTTGCAAAGAAATCAAAAGAAGAAAGTGAAGCAAATGAGGATTTTTCTCAAAACTTACACATGGACGTCCAAGCCATTCAAGTTGTACCCACCTCATGTGGGCCCACATCAAGACTCCAAATTTGCAAGAAAAGACTTGAATTATAGATTTGATGGCTCAAGTATGGAAAAATGCACAAGAAGACCCACACGTCCATGCATTGGATTTTAATATTCACATGCTTCTCGTGGGACCCACAATTGTTCCAAGTGAAGGAAATAAATCTGATTTTCATATTTGGATTTTTCAAAACCAATGTGTGGCCTCAATCAAGGATTGATTTGCTTGATTCCAAAGTTAGAAAGTGTCATTGGCAAGATAATTTTTTTGATTGACAAGCTACTAATTTCTTGCAAACTTGGTTGCCAAGAAAGGAGATTATTTTCAAAGAATGAAGATTTCAAGAAAGAAAAGAGGAACCAAAAGAAGAAACAAAGGAAACCCAAATTCTATATAAACAGCCCTATGGGAGACCCAAGGCATGCTTGAGAATTGCTCACCTCTCACTCTAGAGAATTGCATACCATCTCTCCCTTTCTTTGCCCTTCCATCTTAATCCACCAAGGGGGTTCTTTTCAAAGGCCATACCACCAACCTTTTGGTTTCAACTAGAAAGAGGGATTCTCAACATCCTAGTATGTAAATTTTTTTAATGTTATATTCCTTGTAAAGAATTTTCATCCTAGTAAATACAGTTGTTTCTTTTAAATTGTGTTCTTGATTTGTATATCTCTTAATATTAGATTTGTGATCCATGCAATAAGGTTAGTTCTTACTTTTGGTTTAATATTTCTAATTGGCTTGGAATAATTACTAACAACTCACCTTAGCATCCTCACAATCTACCTTGTTTTCTACTGATACATGGTATTTTTGGAGGCAATACAATGTGAAGTTGAAGAGGGTTGACCAAGAAAAGTTTAAGAATCCAAGTTTGAAATTTATTTATTAAAAAGTGAGGATTTATCATTCTTAACCTGGATTGACAATCCAAGTTGAAGAATGAGACCCTAGGTTTGCACTTCTAATTTTTTTTGTGCCCAAGATTTAGAGATTTTAAAGAGGAACTCAACACCTTTTTATTTTATTGCCACCTTTGATTTATGCACACTCATCTTTACTTTCTGTATTTTTTTTTATATTTTCTGCACTCTATCTTTCCATCTTTACATCAATATGTTAGGATTATGTTATTGCTGAAAGTGCATTAGTTTTCATGCATATTTTTCATATTTTAAAATATGTATAGTGGTGTAGTTTATGTTAATTTCTGAAATCAGATTTGAAAGTCCCATGAGCTGAATATGTTTGGATTAGAAAATAGCCTTTTGACATTTATTAAAAAGGGACAATGGCTTCAAGACTGATTTTTGGAACCTTTTGCATAATTCATGTAGATCATGTAGTAGTGCTTAGTCATGAACATCCCATGCATACTAGCTGTCATACATAGCATTTCAGATTTAGCACTTTTATCCACTTGTTCTCTTTTGGAATTTCATGCATCTTAGAATATTAAAAAAATAATAATAAATTTCAGCAGTAACTATGGTTTAGATAGGTTTTGGTCTACTGATAGGTGTCAAGCATTAGGAAGTAGAAATAAAATAAAATAAAAACTTTGCACTAGTTCATGCACGTCCATGCATTGTGTCCCATAATTATTTCTTAGAAGAGTGCATCCTCATCATTCTTGTATTTTAGGAAAATTAATTCTCAGATTTGCATTCATTTAGAAAGTGTATCATTTAGATTCTTATCTTAATCTTGTGTTTAACTTAGGAAAGTTAATTGGTTTCTAATCTAGTGTAGGTTTCTAATCTTAAGGAGTTTGATTTAGATGGTTGAATTATTTCCAATTTAGATTGATTTGATTTGATACATTTTTTTTTTGGATTGATTTTTTCTCATAACTTGTTTTATTTTCCAGTTTTGTTTTTTTAGTTTTAATTTTGGTAAGTGATATTTTAAGAATATTTTCTAATTGGATGTTCTAATGTGTTTTCTATTTTGCAGCAACTTGATCTTTTTAGATTTAGGAATTTAGTTTTAGGAGATTTTTTCTTTCATTGAGTTGTAATTAATTCTTTTAATTAAAGTAGGAATGATTTTAATTAGTTTTTAATTATGCTAGTTTTAGATTTCATTTAAGGCAGGTACAAGTTGGAAAACCTTATCTCATTAGCTCCATGTGGATCGACCTGGTCTCACCAGATTATTACTACAATCGCACCCTACTTTTGGGGGTCCGATCACACATGAATCAGCTAAATATGAAAAATTCTTCTGAATGACTGAATGCATCATCCTCATGTCATGTGAGATAACATGTATTGGTAGTTACTTTTCAGACGTCGCTCTTCTAATTCTACCCTCTTTGCATGAAACATGCAAAGGGTTTTCTTAGCAAAAAAGAACTTCTTCTGATTCTACCCTTTTTGCATAAACATGCAAGGATTTCACTCTTTATATATTCTTGTTCTCAGGAGAAGAAACCTACATAACATGTTTAGTTAGTGTAAATTATCGTTTCCAATTTTGGCCCCACGAAAAGGAATTTTAAGATTTTAACCCACTGGCATAAGAAAGTTGGAACAAAAAATCTTTGTTTTTTTTTTTTTTTTAGAAACAACTTTATGCACAGTTGGTTCCTATTTATCTCTTATCTCTTATATTTTAAATATGCCATTTAAAAATATTTCAAATCCTCTCACTTATTCTAATGTTAGGCCCTATGTTCACAATCCAAAAGAAGGTGGCTCTACTTTGTAATTCTTAAAGGAGGGTCGGTCACAATCACAAAAGGTGGACCCATATTACTTTTTGCACAGTTGGTTCCTATTTATCTCTTATCTCTTATATTTTAAATAGGCCATTTAAAAAGATTTCAAATCCTCTCACTTATCCTAATGTTAGGCCCCATGTTCACAATCCAAAAGAAGGTGGCTCCACTTTGTAATTCTTAAAGGATGGTCGGTCACAATCACAAAAGGTGGACCCATATTATAATTCTTACAATGGTAGGACCACATTATAAGGCCCCATGTTCTAATTTCTAAAGGTGGGTACCACTTGTAATTTCTAAATGTGAGTCATGTATTTACAATCAACCAAAAGATGGCACCACATTATAAATTCTATAAATGTGGGCCCACATTGTAAATCCTATGAATGTGTCCCCATATTCTTATTTAAAGGTTGGCACCACATTGTAATTTCTAAAGGTGGGTCATGTGTCCACGAGGAGTTCTATTGGGACCACGAAAAGTTCTCTTCCCACCACAGTTATTATGCCAATTTCTTTTTACAATAAAATCATTATGTGAAATGACTAAAATGGACATCTCATAAACTATGTTGAAAATCAATTATTTCTCTTCACACACATAACTCATCTCTACCCTCTTCACACATATCTTACGGTTTCACATTCTCATTCCCCCCATTGAACTCCACATTTCCCTTCTTCTTTCACTCTCATTATTCCTCCCTTCAATCTTTTTACAACATTGCACCACTCACCCACAGTTCACCTTCTTCCTTCTTCCTTTTTCCCCCTTACTCTCAGCAAACTCTTTTGTTGTAGTTGAATCAAACCAAATATTGCAATGGACAAGGAAATGAAAAAGGAAATCGTGTATTTTAATCCTACTAGCAGCTAAAAGGTTAGTGTGGTTGAGTATTTCAGTATTTTTGTCAAATTTTTCGCGTTCTGTATTGTAGTTGTTCGCGTTTTGTATGGACTGGTATGTCCGAACATTTTTGAAATGTTCGGACAAACGATACCGAACATTCCCTATATGTTCGAATATTTCTATACGAACATAAGAGACTTGTTCGAGACTTTATTTTCGAACATAAAACAAATGTTCGGAATTTATATGTCGAACATATGGTTTATGTTCGGATTTATTGCTCCGAACGATACTGATACTGCTTTTTCCTTAGTGCAGCTTTCCACATAAGAAAGCCAAGTTCAGTAAGCCTATGTAATGGACTTTACAAATGTGTTTACTACCGAAGAAGTAAGACATTATATTAAGGTTTCAATATACATATTGTGTATTACTAATGTCTGATTCAATGGTTATGTGTTTAGATATTTCACAGCCGAGATGCATTAGTGAATTGGGCTCGTGATGTGGGTAAAAGAAATGGTTTTGTCATTGTCATAAAGGTGTCAAATGCTGTAAGGCCTGGAATAAAAGCTAGGGTTGTCATAGCATGTGAAAGAAGTGGCCAATTCAAGCATTGTAAGACCAAAGACGAGGGGCCTACTAAAAAGAAGATCAAGCAAACAGGATCGAAGAAATGTGGATGCCCTTTTACATTAAAGGGCAAGAAGCTTGACACTTTTGATGATTGGATGTTGGAAGTTGTATGTGGTGTACATAATCACTCTGCTGCAGAGTATCTAGAGGGTCATTCATTCGCAGGGAGACTAACAGAAGAGGAAATAAAATTGATGGTTCATATGTCTAAGAGCATGGTACGAACAAAAGATATTTTGGTTACATTAAAACAAAGAAGTGCCTTAAATGTGACTACAATGAAGACCATTTACAATGCACGTCATAGGCACAGAGTTGTTGAGCGGGGTGGGAGAACACAGATGCAACAACTGATGGGAAAGTTGACAGAGCATAAGTACATTGAATGTTACAGGAACAACGAGGACAATGACGTTGTTACCGATTTGGTTTGGGTGCATCCAACAAGCATACAGTTGTTGCAGTCATTTCCTCATGTCTTAATAATGGATTGCACTTACAAGACAAACCGGTATCGCATGCCCTTACTGGAGATTGTAGGAGTGACTTCAACAGATATGACTTTCTCTGTGCGTTTTGCTTACATGGAAGCCGAACGCGAAGTCAACTATACATGGGCTTTGGGTGTTTTACGTTTTCTCATTGGTGAGGACGCTTTTCCTGATGTTATTGTCACAGACAGAGAATTGGCACTACTAAAAGCCATCAACACCATATTCCCTAATGCAAGGCATCTATTATGCAAATGGCACATAAATAAGAATGTCCTAGCAAAATGTAAGAAATTGTTTGAGACCAAGGAGAAGTGGGCAGAGTTCGAGACCAAGGATAAATTGTTGAGAAGATTGTTTTTTTTTTCCATGTATTTCTCTAGCCATATTGTTGGCAGAGTTCATGTATTTCTCTAACAGAAGATCCAAAATGAAAGGACATCATTTTTAATTTAGAATATGCAAGTTGAGTTCTTTTCAACTTTGTCCGTACAACCATGTTCAACAAAATTGTGATTACAACTATGTTCCAAATGTTAATAACCATGTGACCAAATATTGTGATTACAACTATGTTCCAATCCATAAAAAAACACACCATAAAAGTAACCAAAATGTAAACAAAATAAATGATTTTCTTAAAGTAACTGGTCATCTTCCAAAACGAAATCAGCTACTGTCCCTACAGTGCCTGCGTGCAAAAGAACGAGCAGTCATGCTGGGGTGTCGAACCGTGCGTTCCACCTCTTCAATGGTCATTCCACGCAGCACATGTGAAGCCTGCTCGACGTGAGTGTATATACCATGTGGGTCATCAATCCATCCATCTTGGCCCCTCTCCATGACTCTATCAAGGATGCACAACGCACCCGCATTACGCTACAAGTAAGATGTTTAATTCATTAATTCACTCGAAACATTTAAAAAGAAAATGTGAAATATTGCTCAATTAACCATACCATCTCATAATCAATGTTTGCACTAGGTTGTGCATCTCGAGGATGTGGGCAAAAAGCTGATTGGGTGTTAGGGTTTTGAAGCAGCCTCCATGACACTCGTGCGCACCAAGCCATGTATTGTGGTACACAATCAGATGGACGTCCAACTGGAACGCTTCGATTCAACCTAGACAGTAGGTGATCATTCCATCTTTCCCATACTTGATCAAAATATTGATATGCAATATGATATGCATTTGCAGTCGGGCCTCGTGTAGCACGAATTGGGATTAATGGGGGTGGAGGAATAGTCTGCACCCTACCAAACTGCCTCAGGTTCCTATCTGGATGATAGGGCTCAACAACGTCAAAGGGCTTAATGCACCTACAGTAGAAGGCGACCTGATTAAATGGATGTTGCTGCCTAATATCGCGATAAGGATCCCATGTGACCTGCATGACCAAAACAATTATAAGAAATTTCATTATACTATAGAGAATTTTTAGTAAATGATGAATAAATAATTTTTAGTACCTCATCTGCACTCATATAATCAAGCCGCTCTCGCAGTGCTTGTAGGGGAGCTGTAGTCTCCCTACGAGTGAGCCAGCGATACACTCGGGGTTGGGTGACTCCATATAAAATATTGGACGTTGGAGCAAACCACTCGAAATGCTAAAAAATCCACGCCTCTAGCAGTGTAAGATATCCAGCAGTCTGTTTAACTTCCTTACGGGTAGCTAATCCCAACTGTCGATACAAATAAGCCAGAGCAGCGGCCCCCCATGCATATGTACGGACACTTGACAAGTCTGTCAACAACGTCAGATATATAATTGGCACACGTGTGCCACTCTTGTCCGCGAATAATGTGCAGCCTAATAAATACAGAAGATATGCTCTCACTGCACAATCAATCATGTCATCTCCATCCTCAACGGTTATTAAAGAGAACATCCCTCTTAGCCACTCCAATCTTACAGATTGGCCCCTAACTTGCTGCAGCTCATCATTTGCCTCAGTTGGATGAACTCCCAGAGCGTCAACAAGGAGCGAATGAGCATCTTGAAATGACATTCTACCATTATAAGCAACATAACGACTAGTCACTGGGATCCCAAGTATGGTAGCAACATCATCTATACTTATGGACATTTCACCGAAAGGCATGTGGAAAGTGTTTGTTTCAGGTTGCCACCTTTCCACAAAACAAGAGACAAGAATCTTACTAACAGAGCGGTAGGATGCTGTGATGAGTGAACTCAAATTAGATCTATC
This sequence comes from Litsea cubeba, assembly GCA_012931725.1. Classification (NCBI taxonomy): domain Eukaryota; kingdom Viridiplantae; phylum Streptophyta; class Magnoliopsida; order Laurales; family Lauraceae; genus Litsea; species Litsea cubeba. The sequence continues at coordinate 14,883,176 of CM022950.1, read as the reverse complement.
CACTAACTCTCTGAACCTGTTGCTCTCATTCAATGTCCAGTGTGGTGTTTTCTGTCCATGGCTCAAACACTTCAGCGGGGCCCATTCCTGCATTCCGAAAATATTACATTATTAAAGAATATAACAATTACGTTGAGTTTTATGTAACATAAAGAGAAAAATAAAAAAAAGTACGTACCTGTGAATGCCAAATGTATGCAGCTATGTGCGTGTTGAAATTGGGCAGCAAAGAACGATCTTCTGGCCCCACAGTTATTTCTTGTTCAACATCAGCTTCTTCTTCATGTTGTTCAACAGGAGCTCCTTCTTCTTCATTGCCTCCTTCCGAATCATATTCCGGTTCCCTGGGTTCTTCTACAACCTCCTCAGTTATTCGACGGCGCCTCCTATTGGAAGCCGTTGGCCTTACTCTGGAACTGCTTGGCCTATCCATTTCTGAAATATTAGATGAAGAGTGATTAAATTAATTTTTTTTTACAAGTGTTCGGTTCTGTGTGTTCGAACATGCCAGAAATGTTCGGCATGTAATATACGAACATTCCTGAAATGTTCGAATTTTATGTGCCGAACAATTCTGGAGTGCACGAACTTTATAATCCGAACATTCTTAAATTGTTCGAAATTTTACATTCGAACATTTGGGAATGTTCGAAGTTTCAGAACCAAACATATCGCGACAATGAAAAAAAATTGATTGAACAACTGCAACTAGTGCAGAAAAATAATTTTTGTGCGAATTAGACGTGTGATTATGTCCCTTTGAACATATTAAGATGCACACAATAGTTGCTATAATGACCTATTTGAGAAAATAGCACAATGACAATGGGGAAGAAGGAAGGTGATATCTTTGACTAAAATGGAGGTCACTACAACAGCAACTTCTTCCTTTCTTCCTTGTGTGCTTCTATCCTTTCACTGAGCCAATCTTCCAGCCAGAATGTGGGTCAAAATGGATAGGAGAAGAGTTTCTCTGATGAAAGTTTAGAGAGGAGAGAAAGGGGACGATGGTGAAGATGTGTGGGAAGAGAAGAGAAGTGATGAGATGAGTTCAGAATGAAAGGGGTGATTTCGGTATATTGATGGGTGCAAAGAGAAAAAACTGTTAAAAAACCTATTTTGTACATTGGTGTGGAGAGAAATGCGGTGAGAATAGCAAAGGTGCCAACAGAACTCCCCCCAAAAAATGTATCACGACTTTGTCATTCTTAAATGTGGGTCACATGATCAAAATCACAAAAGGTGGGCACACATTGTAAATCTTATGAATGTGGCACTATATTCTAATTTCTAAAGGTGTGTGTGTACGATGTTATAATTTCTAAAGGTGGGTCTCATTTTTACATTCATAAAAAGGTGGGCCCACAATATAATTCCTATAAAGTAGGCCCATATCGTAAATCCTATAAATATGGGGCCTGTGTTCTAATTTTTAAAGGTGGTACCGAGTTATAATTTTACAGGTAGGTCCCATATACGACAATCGTAGAGTGCTGCAAATAATAAAAGGTGGGTCCCACGTTATAAATCCTATGATTTTCTTGCTTCCGTTCTTTGGAGCAAAACTTTTATAATGTTGCCAAACAGGCTCTAGACAACATATTCTCAGCAGAATAATTTAATATAATGTTGCCAAATATGATCTGGAAAGTATAGTCTCGCCATATTCTCAACAGAATAATTTAATATAATATTGCCAAATATGATATGGAGAGTATAGTCTCGCCAGAACCCGATCTCAGCACAATCTGTTTTGAATACAAAACTAAGAACAACACGAGAACGATGCCAAACAACCCCTACATTCCGAAACTCCAATCACCACCACAAAAATAAGTATATTAATTTTCTTTTCCATAAGAAAAATGTATCGCACCAAATAATAAACTAATGATCTACCTGGAAAATTAAAACAAACTTCTTCATCGTGACGAAATTCTTATCACCCAAATGCACTTTTAGGACACGTTTGTCACGTTTGTGCAACAAATTTTATGGAACGGACTCCGGAGTGTTTGTTTCCTCGCATAAACATAACTCTCTCCCCCTGAAAAACAATGCTCTCACAAGTTGCATGTTTCTAGAACATCATTCGGTACATAAATCTTCTACGAAGTAACTCACATGCAAGTTCGTCTGTAGCAATTTTCTGCAGCATCTTTCTGATGAAAATGAAAATTGAAAGACTTGGTTTCTGTTTCTACTGTTTGATGCAGGCAAAACATTCTTCTGCCTCTCGGGTTAGACCATAGAAAATGTTTTAAGTAGTCTTGGCACTAGTTTCACTCACACATATGACCAAGGATCGACCCTAATGCTGTGTTTGAAAACGAGGGAGGGGAGGGAAAATTTGAGGGGGAAGGAAAATGAAGGGGAGGGAAGGGAAAATTATTTTTACCTCCCCTTGTTTGGATAGTTTTTTGTTTGTTTGTGAGGTAGAGAGGAAATTACTAATTTACTCTTACTTTTGCAAAAAGATCAAAAATCCTCTTTCAAATTGGGCAATTTAGTCATTTGGTCAAAAATCCCCTCTTTCCCTTATACTTTCCCCTCACTTTTGAGGGGAAAGTTTTTTGGTGGGCCCCACTCGAATTTTCCTCCCATTTAAACCCCCCCCCCCCCCCCCCCCTTCCCAAACACCCTCCATTTAACACATTCCCTCCATTTTCCCCCCTCTTTTTTCCTTTCCCCCATTTTCCCTCCTTCCTAAACACTACCTAAAAGTATCACACTCTAACCAGTAGCCTAGTGTAGGTGTACCCAAGAAGGAAAGACCATAGAAAATGGTTCTAGACCTCTTGTTCACCTGGATCGGCTGTCTGAAAAAAGCTGGGGAAAATGTTTTCAATTTAGAAAATGAAAATTGTGGAAAAATGTTAATAACATGGAACAACGGAAATTCATTCTTCCTCAAAAACAATTTCCATTTTTTGCGCAAGCATATCCTTTATACTTCACTTCTACCATGAAAATTCCACAGAACTAAAAAAAATCATCAAAGAGGCAGGACTTATCTCATTGTGAAAAAGCTTGGTAATTACATTAAATTAATCAAGTGTTTTACATGTGGTCAAATCCATTGGCGCTGCCACCTCCATTTTATTTTGAGAGTAAAACTTGGGTGACAGACAATTCACAATTGATAGAAGTTTTTTGCAATGAGAGGGTAGGCAAGCATGGGAAGGGCAGCATAGCTTAATTTCTCAATAATCCCACATGAATTAGTCAAAATCAAACTTACATGCCAATTATACAGGTAAACCCCAACTGGGTTAATGCCTTTTTAATCAAACATGGTAAATGAGGATGCAGCAAGCTGTTCAGAATCAAATTTTGATAAGTGATAACAAATTATCGTCCACTCCCAAGGGCTTTCTTTCACGAGGTATCTGAAGCAGAAGGCCTCTGAATCTCAGTAAAGGCTAAAGCAGATTAAAATCCAACTGTAGGTATGGGTCCAGCAGCCACACCAGCACGAATTCTTAAAGTTTCTGTGCGTCTGCTTCTCTCCATAGCATCCATTAACCAATCCACTGCATCTTTAATCCCCCTCCTGCAAAACCCAAGTGTTCATTTATGAGGAATAACCTTTTGCATTGATACCAGTGACGATGCTGATGAGGACGCTGCACTCATCTATGTTGTCATAGTGTGAACAACTATTTCCACTCTCGACTTCCCTGCAGATATATGCTACATCCATGTTATACATCAGGTGGGGCCCTCAACCAGATCCCCTGGCTCAAATTCAGGCAGGTCTGCTCATCAGCTGAGCCTCATGTACAAAAAAGGGAATGTGTGGTTTGAGAAAATATGAAAGAAAGCTCGATGATGGTCCCCAATCAACATATTTGCAATGCCTGCCTGAATATGCGAGCAATCTTATTTCTCAATAAGGTGGTCCACATGATGGGGTGGCCCTGCTGGGTGCATCACTTGGACAAATGCGTGGCATCTGCATGAATGACCACCTGGAAATTGGGCCTCAGAAGACCTCCTAGGACATCAGAACCCCTCCAAAAGCATTTCCAGTGAAACTTCAAGTTGATGCATATAGAAAAGGTTTTCAGATCAGTCTACATACCCATCATATGCTGAAACAGCTTCAAACAGGTATAACCTTTCATCCAACTCCTTGAGATCCAAATATCTAGCTAGTTCTTCTGCTGTTACAGCACCAGGAAGATCCTGCAAGATATCAACTCAGGTCCGTATGGCATCCATGAAGACAATTAAGATTGTCTTACATTTTTAAAAGGAGAGAGAATTGCATTTGATCAGGCAACCTAAAGTACAAGAGCAAACACTAAGGCCCCAATCATGATTTTGTGCATTTCTTCTCTTTACTATCTTCTGTCTCTATTTGCTCAAAATCATGTTTTAATACCACTCTCGTTTCTTTTCTCTCTACTAACATATTTTCTTTTTCCATTTTTCCAACTGCTTACATGTGTCAACACTACTTGTAGGGGTTAGCAATGGACCCTCATTTACCTTGCCATCCAAATGATTCCACCAAAAAAACATTGGATACGGGCCAATCAAATGTGGGGCCTTTTAGACAATTGAGTCCAGATTCATACCTGCAGTTGTCGACCCATCCTACACTTGGGCCAAGTCCTGACTGAACAACTGTTACCCAAATGGGCATATAAGCTATATATGTAACTGGACCTGGCCAGAGCTATCAAAAGATAAATATAGATTGTGATTGAACCACTTTTCTACCAAACCATCCTAAGGACGGCCCAAGAAATCAGGTACTGTCCCTACTTCTGGCTTCTTCAGAATCGAGTTCAAATATATGGTCCTGTGGGTAGCCAAGCCAGATTCAGGAATCCAATATTTAATAAGGTCAAGGTTCAAGTACACCATGGATTCAAGCTGAACCTTCGTCATTCGCACCCTGGCTATTTATTTTCTTCCTAGATTAAGAGACTACAACATCTTATTTTAGTCAGAAAGCAACAAAATGAATTTAACAGCAAACCTGCTTGTTTGCAAGTATCAAAAGTGGGGCTCCTTGTAAATCCTCGTGCCGAAGTACCTTCTCTGAGTCGTAAATTTGAGGTGTAAGTCCAACATCATAAAAGACAAAGATTTGTTGTATAGAGATGCCAGTAACTAATCTTAAACCAAAACCAATACTGAAGAATAAACACTTCATGAAAATGGCAAGTCAATATAACTAACCCAAAGCTGACTTTGAGTCTTCAAAGCGTGAAGGGCATGCGGCATCAATTACATATATAATAGCGTGTGCTTCCTCATAATATTTTTCCCAAATTGTGCGGAGACCAACCTGCCAAAATAAAGTCAAGCATCCCTTGAGAATAATTCAAACCATATAAAAATAGTCTTAATTTTAACAATTTTAAACAAAAAAAAATAATTGCTATGGTAAGAAACTTAGTTTGTTGGACTCCAAGGTTTAAAGCTGAAGAATGTGTCTTTCAGATGGACAGAACTGCAAACATCCATGTTGAAACCAACTAAATTCTGACTCAAGTGGAAGGTGACACCTCTGACAACATAAAGTCAGGCATTGATTGAACCTCATCAATTCTATTTCCTATAATATGCATTTATTTTGTATGCAAACTGTTCGACCTTTAAAAAGCATAGACTGCAATCTCATTATGTCTTTCAGATTGACAGAATTGCAAACACCCATTTTGAAACCACTCAATACTGGTTCAAGTGTGGAAGGTGACACCTCTAACAACATAAAGAAAGGCATTGACTAGAACCTCATCGGTTCTATTTCCTGATATATGCATTTATTTTGCATCCAAACTGTTCAACCTTAGAGAAGCATAGACTGCACTTTGAGTTGTTCTTGACTTCTTGCTGATGTTTAGCAGTATATATTAATTAACTTGAGGAAGGATAACATTCCTCTCTACACCGATGAAAAATTAAAATGAAAAGAAAAAAGACATTCCTCTTTAGACCATTAAATCTTAACAACTTGCATGCTTTTTATCATTTACATTACCTGAATGGACCATAGAGATTTCAAAGGCTTTATAATTTCCAAACCAAAATATATGCTATGATATAATTTTTACTGGCTTCTTTGCATTTCATGTTTCCCCAATTAGAGCAACTGATTACTTAATTGTTCCTCCACAGTATACAAGTGTGAACATATATTTGTAATTTAGGTTTTAAAACTAAACCATTGGCTTCTTCACATTTCACATTTTCCCAATCAAAGTATCTGATTTCTTAAGTCTGTGTCTTCTCCAAACAAGAAAAGGAAGTTTTTCATTGCTAAAGGTGCCACAAATGCCTAAACTGGACTGGAGAAAATAAAGCCTGAGACAGCTTGTCATACCAAACTACAGAAAATTCAATCAAGTAAAACAGTTGGCATACCTGACCTCCTAAGTCCCAGAACATAAGTTTTGTGTTCGATGCTTCTATACGACCTATGTTAAGCCCAACTGTTGGTACAATTCGATCAGGAGGAAGCCCTTCTAAGTTTGAGTACAATGTCTTTAACTTCTCTAGCAATGTCTAAGAAGTTGGAAACATCACAATGAGAACACATGAAATCTATACATATTATAATGAATTATGAAAGATGTACGAATAAAAAAAAAATATAGAGATTACAGTTTTTCCAGCTTTATCAATGCCAAGAATAAGAACATGAAATTCTGTCTTGCTAAAGATATAGTTCCAGAGTCCATAAAACAATGAGAACATCTCTGTTGTTCTTGTTGTCTTGCTCTCTGCTATGATCTTCAAGAGGAAACATACAAGGTCTTCATAGCCACCACCTCAACACTGATGGTGCTTATCATGCCAACATCCTGGAAAAAGATTAGAGTTATAAAGATCACAAGGAAAGAGAGAAATAACAAAAAGTGATAGCATCTATAGATGAAGGCCATTTTTGGCTTTTTTTTTTAGCTTCTTTGTAGATCATTTTCATTTCTTCTATTAAGGAAAAGATTGCATCCATAAATGGGTTTTAACAAGATAATAAAAAGGGGTACCTAGCTACATTTTCAATTAGTTCTATATTCAGCTTTTTTGTAAATTATTTTTATATTCACTTGCATGAACGAGTGATAAAAACAAGTAAAATGATTTGCTTTCTTAGCAAATATGGATTTTAAATTGGTACTTGTAGCAAGTGGAATTATAATGCACCATGGGATCTAGTATGTTATGTTTAACATGTCGCTAAAGACCTCTCTGGGGAGTCTAAGTGGAAGAAGAGTGGTGGAGAAAAACAAGTTGTAGAGAAGACTTGAAGAGGTACAAGTCGAAAAAAAGGCCAAAAAGTGTGAAATCTATTACAATTTGCACGTTTAGTTGAGAATTGATGCGAATAATGGTATCATAAGCTCGATAGGAGAACTAGAGACCTTAATAGCGTAAGGTGCAATCAAGATAAAAAAAATAAAATCAAAGGGTCCTATTAAAGAAGGTCACGTTAAGGGTGGATGGTGGGCATATTTTAATGACGTGAATCCGGAAGATGCAAATAAAATAGATCATTAAAAAAACAGAGTAATCAAACTAGAAGATAACCATAGATAAGGTGAAAAAAAAAAAATTTGGAACACCGGGACCATAGATAGATATACCTGTAGAAGAAGATAGATATAAAAAATGCACATTGCTCCATAGTGATTAGTAGACCACTATTAGGCATTTAGCGGTCTACCCAGTGAGGCCCACTCGGATGCATGCCAATCAAGGAGAAAGGGTGGAATGGAAAGGTATAGTATGACGAATATGCAAAAGTAGGAACACTTGATCATCTTAACCCTTCATTTTAAGCATTGTTTAAAATATCAGCCGATACTAGGGTATCGGTTGATACCACACTGATAAATTGGTGCAATATCGTTCTCAAAATGATCACCAATTTATTGGTCATATCGGCTGAAAAAATTTATCGGACAATCAGTGGCGGACCTAGGATTTTTGTTTGAGGGGGGCTGGCAATAGTCAAATGAAAAAGTCAATCACTATAAGGTATGGATTGTGGAACCTAAATAAGAGTCTTCTTAGAGAAATTTGGACCAAGTAAGAGTCTTCTTACAGTAATTTGGCCCTACTCATGAAGCAGTCATTTCATCATTCCTTTGCTACCAACGCAAACCACTTTTGGGCACGGATCAAATGCTCTTTCCTTCTTTTAATGAGAGAGAATAGCTGATAGTTAGAGGCAAACAAAAGTAATTTTAAGACTTGTTTAAAAAAATAAAACAGAGAAAGAAAAGAGAGAAATTTGAAAAGGGCCAGACCAAAATAATAGTCAAACTCTCTTGAATGAAGTGGGCTTGTTTGCTATTGCATTGTCTCAGGCTCTCAGATCCATCGATAATGACAAAACCATCTATACATTTGATGATTTAGTTACACACCTAAGGTCTATATGGATGAGGAGGTAAAGTCGAAGTCTGTTTGGCCAAAGTTTCTTTCAGGAAGAAGCGATAATTAATTGGAGTATCCTTCCCTAGCCAGAAGCACCACTGAAAAAAGGGGGAAATCCTCATTTTAACAGAGGATAATCCCTCCTCTAATTTTCCTCAACTTCTACTGAAAATCAAAAGAGATTTTACCTCGGTATCAATAGCTAGTGGCCAATCTGCATTTTACTTATTTCGTCCAAACACAACCTTTGAATCATGTGCCTCTGGGAATTTTTATCTTTCTACTGACAGGTTAAAAATTGATATATACCTGTGGTGTTCTCAAGCATTGCATCTGAGAGAGAGAGAGAGAGAGAGAGAGAGAGAGAGAGAGAGAGAGAGAGAGAGAGAGAGAGAGAGAGAGATTAGGGCCTTTCGGAGCCGGGGAAAGGGAGGTTGTGCGGCCCTTTTAAGTGGGGGCTGGGTCAGACTGGCCTTAGAAAGGCTTTTTTTCGGTTCCGCTCATTACTCGTAGGTCCAACCCTGCAGACCATGCTCCTTAATAACCCATTCTTCTCTTCTTCCCCACTTCGCACGTGTAGAGGCTTGGAGACCCTTGTTTCTCACTTTCTAGGAGATGTAAAGCTCCCATTTCTAAAAAAACACGAGATTTAGCCTTGATAATGTGTCCTATTGGGTAAAACTAAAATAGGACTCTAGCATGTTCAAACAGTCTGGGTATTATGAATATTTCTTCAGAATTTTTTGGAGACAGAAGGAGAAAAAAAAATCAAGCTGCGGCAGGTCACAACCACAACATGTCTGTTGTCAAGGTCAACGCAACACCCGCTGCAACTAAAATGATTGCTCAGAGAAAGGGGCTATCAAATAAAGACCATCAAATAAGGAATCATCCAAACGACAGGCCACTCCTAATATGCCCACCCAATGGATTATAGCAACCAAAGGGACCAGCCCCAACTAGGATCATAGCATTAATCTTTAACATGTTATTCGAATTGGCTACAAGTTTGAGTTGAAGCAACTGAAGGCATGGTGTGGAATCATTCAGGAAACAGTCTGCTGCAATTTCGTCCAGAGATCAAACTAAACACTTTCAGTCTGAACTGATGGCTTTATAATTGAATCTCTTTAATGCAACTCAGCCTAGGCTTAATCAGCATTGAAGGAGATATTTCCCTGCCACCTAAGGCATTGTGAGAGAAGAGAACGTTTAATCAGATGCTGGACACTCATCTTCAGAGACCTCGCTAACTACCATAACCAAGGATGAAATCTGACTATGAGGTTCAATGCTTGTTTATTTGCAGATTAGATTCTCATATGTGGCTTACAGAGATAAGTAAATTTATTGTACTAGGATTATGACTAGGTATTCCTATTCCATCTTCCCTTAAATCATTTTCCATTTAAATGGTGATTATTTGATGGCAGTTTATGGATATTCACCTTTGTTTCTTCAATTTTAGCCGCTTTTAGGAATGCATTCTTACAATTCTCAGGAATCCAATTTCTTGCAAACAAATAGGTCCTATGTACAGGAACAAGTAATCTAATACCACTACTCTTAGTGTACCAATGAGAAATATCAAAATCCTTAATCTAAAATCACAAAATCAACTTCCTCATCCCCAAACTCTAGAACCCAAAACCCCAAATCAAAAATTCCAAATCAATAACCCAAAACCCAAAATCAAAATCATCAATCTCCAAGACAAGATTTCAAATTCAAAACCAAGAAAAAATACAGAATTAAAATACCCAAAACCCCCCAAATAAAAATCCTCAAACATTTGATCAAAACCCAAAACCCCAAGTCAAAATCCCCAGAGTCTGAACAAAAACAAAAAAAGGCCTAACTCAAAATTCTCAATCTGAAAATTCAAAACCCAAGAAACGCCCAATCAAAATCCCAACCCAAAAGCTCCAAATAAAAACCACAACCACAAAATCCTAAACACAAACACTAAATACCCTGCCAAAACCACCAAAAATCATAAACCCATAACTTCAAATCGCAGACACTACAAACATGAGAGAGAGAGAGAGGCGTACGAGTTGGAAGACGGTAAAGTAACAAATCGGGTTGCAGAATCCCAATTCGAATCCGAAACGCTCCGATTCAGCTTTATCGAGGTAGGAGATGCCCGATACGACCAACACAGACAGAAGCGAACAAAATTTTGATATTTTTATACAAGAACAATGGGTGAGGAGGAAGAAGGAAAGATGTTCTGTGGGGCCCGGTGGCTCGCGTACAAGTAGAGGAGATCACCATGGTTTCATCATGTATTTGGCTTATTTCCATCAAGATGGACAGCGATTTTATTACATGGAATGTAAATTTTCTAGGGGTGCACAAAAGACCCGTAAATCCGTAAAATCTATTCATCCAATCCGTGGATATTTAACCAAATTGAAGGCAAACAGTTTGGTGACGGATTGAAAATCTTATAATCTATTAGCAATGGATAGGTAACGGATTTCACTCTCAATCTGCGGATTCAATCTGATCCGATCCGATCCGTTGACATTAAATATAAATAAAAATAATTTAGGAAGTCTAAATATAAGTTAAGAGGTCTAAATATAAAAAAAGGAAAAACTTTAAGGGTAAAAATGTAATTCACTTTTATATATAAGTATAACAAATGAAACCCTAGACCAAATTTCACCCTAGCCTTAAGAGCATGCTCTTTAATTTTTTTTTTTAACAGTAGATTCAATGGATTAAATCGACCCGATCCGGTCCTCCATGGATCAGATCAAATAGGTTTTTAGCAGCCACGGATCGGATCTGTTTTTAACAGCCACGGATTGGTGACGGATTCCAAATCCATCAATCTGTAGGTAACGGATTGGTGACGGATTTGACCTAATCCGCACCAATCCGATCCGTGTACACCCCTAAAATCTTCATGTGAAAATGACCATATCTATTTCTATGCATCATTATTACACTTCTTCTACGCATCACACGTGAGAATCAAGACAAATGAATGTCAAAATGTGAGACCATTATGCATGTGGATCATTTACACGAATAAACGGCTGCAACCAATGGCTCCAAACTCTTACCTTTGCCTATTAGCTTGTCAACTCATAATTTTAAAGTAGATTGATATCTTATTTATATGGTGCTTCTCATTTGAACCAAATTTTCATACTTGGAACCTCCTTGAAGGGGCATTGCAATTGACCTAAATTTGACACTCTTTCATATATTGTTCATCCTTTGTTTCTCTCAAAGAATGTTTGGTGCCTCTAAAAATAATCTCTTATTTATTAGAGTGCTTATTTAGATAATTTAGAGCTTAGGTTTATGAGGTTATGTTCATTCTAAACACTTATAAATTTTGCATCATTGTCCTTCATCTCCTTTAAGCTAAAAAACCTCTAAAAATAAGCAACCTACAGTAGCTTAATTTTTTTTAGAGGCAAAAGCTCTAATTTATAAATAAGCTCTAAAATTAAAAAATACAATTAGAGGTTTATCAAATTCTCTAATATGTGAATAAGTTTTCAATCATAGAATAAGAGCTTATTTTTAAAGTTACCAAACTCCCACTAAAGTTACCAAACACCCCCTAAGAGGGGTTGCTTTTTTTTTTTTTCAAGAGTTTTCTTAGCTAAAGCGGATGGAAATGGACAATGCAAAATTCTGAAGTATTTTGGATGAAAATAACTTTATAACATTTTCAAAATGCCGCAAATTACTTATTCTACACTGTAACTTTTAAAACGTGAGCCCTATTTACCTCATTAAATAAGAGTTTTTAAAAAAGAATTTACCAAAACATACAGATTGTAAATTAGAACTTAGAATTAAAGCTTTTATTTCAGACCTTATTCTAATTAGCTCTTATTAATTACATTATAGTTTCCAAATGGCCCCTCTAAAGATCCTAGATGTGGAGATTCTACCTTACTGACATTTGGACATTTCTTACTTGTGTACTCAACTTCTGCTCTTCATAGAGCTTCCAAGATTTATTTATTGCTTATCTTGAAAAAGTAGTACTTGCCTGAGTTAAAAATATAACCCATACATGGACTCCCTCTTATTTAACTTACTACCTCAATTGGCTTCCATATAACTAGTCAGTTCCATGCCAACAATTACGCCACAAATAATACATCAAATGATTTGATACGTCAAATGTTTTGATATGCCACAGACTCCTCTTATTCACTTTCCAAATAAGTACACCCGAATTACTTAAGAATTTGATTATGAGAAAATAGTGATAAAAAATTTTGGTCTCATAAATTCGGTCATATAGGATGCTCCACCCACTATCCACATGGTGCTAGTGAGACCCTGGTTGCTGGGCAATTTTTTACATCTACAAATGGGAGTGTTGATTAGCTTGCACGTTATCATATTAAATAGTTTCAATATAATCTCCAAATAAGATTTATGTTATAAAGTCAATAACTGAATCGGCGGATCACAGGTTACCTATGATACCATTTAAAGGTCCTAAGCGTGGAAGACTTTGACATGCCTTTGAAGATTTATGTGTGTTCCGTCGGTTGGAAGTCTCTGCATATCTCTTACATCTGAACGTCTTTGTATTATTTAGGGCTCCCATCTCCCTTACATAGACAGTTTTGAGGAGTCACACTTTTTGGAGACTTGTCCACCATAAAACCCACATCCCTAACCCTACTTGGATTTTTCTATGTTGGATAAGATCCAATCCGCTGATCCTAGATTACTGTGGATCCCCTATCTTGTTTTCATCACCAATCATGTCTAAATCTTTGTGAGGTCTTATATCTTATCATGACCTTTGCCATATGCTTAATCTGATGTGGAACCTTGGCATGTAGGTCACACAATTTTCTACACCCTCATGTAAATTAATTTGTAACAAAGTTTGATGGCTAAGGCTCGAGGGGGTTGTTTGCCTTTTATGTGTGTGAAATATTTTAGAATGATTGTTTGGAAGCACGCAGGTTTTCTTTTTTGCTTTCACCTAGGCAGATCTAGGAAAGGGGGAGGGGGAATAAGGAAAAAAAAGATCCTTGGGGGCCAATATGAAAGAAAAAGATAAGATTTTCTCTAACATGAGGTGGTTTTCAAATTTTTTGGAGTGCCCAATGTAAAAATATCTAAAACTTTCATTACACTATTGGGGTTTTCCAAATTTGTGGAGGGTCATGGCCACCACAGCAGAGAGAGAGAGAGAGAGAGAGAGAGAGAGAGAGGGGCATAACTTATAGACCTGAGCGTGATTTTGGAGTTGATGTTCTTTTTTTTTAATATATTTTCTTACAAATGTGTGGATGTAGGTGTATACAACACCAAAGAAGCTTAGTCAGGAAACCTATGAAAGCCAAAAGAGACCCTCATGTGGGAGGAGACAGATATAATGACACCCCAGCTGATAATGTATCTGTACAAACTGCTGTGTGGTGAAGCCTCTATTTTGGTGAATTGGTCTGAGCACCCAACACTCAGATCGTCTGTAACATTTCCATGGCTTAGAAAGTCATTTGATTTGGGTGTAACTTAGTGGTATGATTCAGTTAACCAGCTGTACAGCTCAGTAACCAATAGAGAATTTAAAAATTGGAATATATGCTCAATAATGTACTGTTTTTAATGACTAAAATATATTAGTTTCTTTAGCTCATATCATAAAAGAGAGCTTGGATCCTCCAAAGCAAGCACTGTACCACATAACCCTTTCAAGTTTATAGTAGAAAAGTTCATACTATAGGGGGAAACATAGAAGCAACTAACTCTCCCTGACTCATATCTTGAGTTGAGTTGGGTTTTTGAGCGATAATACTGTATTCAGATCTCAAAGTTTCCCCCCCCCCCTTTCCTTCTCAAAGGCATTAGTGTTGCAACTAGGCTGCAATAGTCTGGGCCCAGATTGACTTGGATTTTAATCCAGCAGATTTGAATGCACTAGGCTGAATCGAAGTATCTAATGAAATGGTCCCGGGCCATCTGCCAAACCTGATTAGGTCTTTCTTGTTGAAGATTTTCAAAAATAAGAAAGCCAAGGTTTGGATTTTATTTTCTTGGAAAGGACATGCATTTTTCATGTATAAAAAGAAAACAACCCTTTTGAAAATCCTTTTTTTCTTTTGGAAACTTCCTAGCCCACATTACACATTGGATATGTTGTGGAGGAAAGAGACATTTATAAAAGATCCATCCTTGTTAGTTTATTAATGGACTTGACACTAACTATTGGACTCGGGTTTGGGTTTGAACCTTTTAGAATGAGGAGACCTTTATTTTGCAACTAGCTGACTCGGTCCTTTATTGGGCTAACTTGGATTGCTACTAAGCCGGGTTGATTGCCTAGCATTCATTTCTTATCCGTGCAACAATTGCCTAGCAGCTTTTAAGCACCTGTCTTGGATTTTATAAAGCACATCATGGATGTAAAATTTCGAGGCTAGGTTGCATAGAATTTGGATTAGAGGCCTATTAGATTTACCTTTTTGTTAATTGAATCAAGTCCAATCATCAATACCAAGACCTAGGCTAATAGTATATAGAAATCACAATTCTAACTGCTTGGCAGTGGATAAGTGGATAATACTATATTAAACCTCTTTTATAGTCATGGATTTCTTTTACCTACTGGCCAAGTGAGTTGGAAGTTAACTGCCCACCTAGAGATTGATCAGTGTTTGGGAAAATTACTTATAAAATAGGGTGAAGTGAAAGGTCAATTCAATATATAAGAAAATAAGTAAGGGTTAAAAGAGTACTAAATTTCAAAAAACACATATTTTTTTAAAAGAAAAAAGTAAAAAAACTACTATCTCATGCCATTAAATGACAAAAAACCCTCGTTTTTTTTTATCAAAAAAGTCCAAAAACTACTATATCATGCCACTAAGAATTTTGTCATTTAGCACATTTTGATTTGATCTCCTCTTTTATTCTTTCTTGGTTTTGACTACTCTCTTCACTTCATTATACAAATAAATTACCCAAATCAGTTAGGTGGAGTTGTTTCTCATAGTCATGGAATTACCATTACAAATAGTCACGGTACATTAGTAATCTGATTAGATAGAAACCGAGTATTGAACTATTGATAAAATACCATATAACTAAAACTGATAAAACGTTGTGGTTGAACGCATTGGACCCACCATTAATATTTATAATAATTTTATAATCCTATTAGTTTTTAAATCAAGATTTAGCTAGGTTTAACCTAATGGTCGAACCACATTGGACTCAATCATCTTTACCTTACATCATGTACCAATCCAAAAGCTTAAGCTAATAGGTGGCCCAAACAGGTATATGAAGTCATGTCCAACTCAGGTCTTACGCGACGTGGAATGTGGGACTTCCCAACACTCAGAACAGTGGATGAGACCTTTATATTAGCTCTCGTGGTTGCTGTTTTCAGACCCTTTTGAGGAACCCTGAAGCTAAAAAGGCCTAAACTCTATAGTTTTCGGTTATCTATGAATGATATCTTCAGTGGTCTCAATGCTAGAGCAAACCAGATACTGTCGAGCCAAGCCAACAATTTCTTGTGGCCAAATTCCGTCATCACACACAAAACACACACATTATAGTTGGATCTCACTCCAACCACTTATTAGTTTTATGGTCTTTTATGATCAAAACCAAGTTCATTTACTTGTAGAAGGATCTAATTTAAGAGTAAACAGAAATTACAAATTAAACGTATACGTGAGAATAATTACGGCGAAGGCATCAGCATATCTAACTTTTGGGCTTCATTGGCTTCTTTCCACTGCTGTTGTTTGGTCCCAAATTATTACACCCCGACCCAAATTAAACTTGTTTAGTACTAATTAATAATATTTAAACTAAATTAATTATACTTAGTTGTTAATTATGATGATTTGTGTGTATTAAATGTTGTGGACCTTCATGAGCATTTCATCAAACACCTTCCCTTCATTATTTCCACAATGAAACCCAACTCATTAGACCCATCTACAAACCCAAGCCCATTTCCATGCTCTTTGACCAACCATTGATTAAATGGACAATCAATTGACTTTTATGTAAATACTAGAATAGGAAGGAGCTTACTTGTAAAATGGACACCCTTATCCCTATATATACAACTCACCCTTCCTTTTCATCCTTTCATTTCCTTTCTCTCTACTACCCTTCTTATTCTCTTCTCCTTACCCTTTCCTCTTCTCCAATCTCTACAAGAATGGATTCATATGCCTTGGAAGTTAGGAGTTAGACTTATCCTCATCTTCTCCAACCTCTCCTACTCCTTGTGGACAAGAAGACCTCTCCACTTTCCCCATTTCTCTCAAATTCGGATTTCCCCCTAGAGGTGAGAACCAAACTCCATTTGAGTTGTATTTTTGAGTTAATATGAGTTGTAATGGAGTCATGAGACTTGTAGTTAACATGCATTGCATTCTTATCACTCTTCCATGTGGATTCTTTGATTAGGGTTTGTTATTTGGGATTTTGGGTTCACTTGAGCAAAAGAGGAGAGAAAAGCTTGGAGCCATCTTCATCTTCTTCATCCCCTTCATAGCTTGAATTTGGAATACTCACCATCTTCTTCAACCTCATCTTCCATTGTGGACAAGAGATTCTCTCTCCAACTTTCCCTATTCCCTCTCAAATTCGGAATTATGGTTTAGAGGTAGGTAACAACCCTTTATTTTTATGATTTTGAGTTGTATTTGAGTCAAGCAGACTCTTAATTCCACATGTATTGCATTCTCATCATTTTTCCATGGATTCTCTTTGATTAGGGGGTTTTCATCATAATGTAAGCAAGAGATTGGGGGTTTTCATCATGTAAGCAAGAGATTGATAAGAGAGCTTTGGAAAAGCTTATTAGAGGCAAGTATAAGCTTTAATCAAGAATACATGGTGCTTAATTCCTTGATTGGATTATTAATTCTATTCTTTACCTCTTTATGTTGATTAGTCTCTTTTATTATAATTTGAGAATGATTATAATATGGGTTGATTTTCTTGAGTATTAATAGTCTTAATTTTCTTAAAAGTAAAGAGGAGATTAGATTAGTGGTAAAGTAGTGCATTGAACAAATACAAAATTACATATGTACCAATTGCTTTTGTACATGAATGGTGGATGTGTATAATGTGTACGTGTGAGGTGTCTTGAAATGGGTGGTAAATTGGATGGAACCATGTGCTTTCATATATGGAGAACATGTGTTTGAAATGGACACAATGTAGCATTTTATATATATGAATTGGAAACAAAGAAAAATGAGGAAACGGAGGAGTGGTCACAGAATGTGACCTCGCTATAGCGAGCCACAAGCTCGTTATAGCAAGAAGGGGTTCTGCCTGGGCCCCGGGGTTTTGACCAAAACTGCTTCTTAGGCCACTAAAAGTTGATGAATACCCTTATTTTATGTATTTACTAAACCAATTAGGATCTTAAACTCTAAAGTACTTGTGGGACCTAGAAAATGGCACCTTTAATGAAATTAACGGACCAATGGTAATGAATCTGAAACCATTTATTTGGGCTTTACGACCCAATTGGCCTATACTAGAGGAGTGTGATTGTACTCTTACTATATGATGACCCTTCATAATTCTCCCTAATGAGAAATATGGTGTAACCCTAAACTAATAGGTGATGGAAAATTTAAAATGACTTATATGACTTTAGAATGGAACCCTTAACCATTTCATTGGACTAATGGAAATTACATTCTATGAAGGTTTAATTTAAATTAAATCTCTCATAAGTTTTATGCATTTAGTAGTCTAATTATTAAGCATGAAGATTTATTTAGAGGCTCAACGTATTTTTATAATAAGTGACACCAAGTAAGTAGTAATACGTTGACTCTCTAAATTTATCTTGTACCGGATAGTAATAGTCTTTATGAATAATTAAATTGGATAATAAATGTTTGATTTTCTTTAAATAAATTGTATTGTACCTTTAAATCGGAATTTCATTATTATAAATATTAATTGATATAGTCGTCACATTATTTACGTTATTTGATTCAATCATTTACTTTCAATTTGTTATCCAATTGTCATATAATTATTTGATATTTGATGAAAGATTTGAATCGAGTAAGTATTCAATCATTGAGATTATAATTTGATTCGATTTGTGAACGAGTACATAAAGATACTCATATTTGATTTGTTATTGATTTGATTTTATCGGCACTACTTAGCTTCGACCTTGTGATGCCCGACGGGGATTAAACTTGGTTTAGTTATAGAGACTACTGCAGTATGTCATTTGGAGTAACCGGAACTCTGGAACCCGGGTAGCCAGTTAGCCTTTGGCCTGGCCGTTGGTGACATCCCAACTAGATTTGCTCTCATAGAGAGGATGAGCTCACGATGAGCTCACGTAGATGAACTCTGGAACCCGGGTAGCCAGTTAGCCTTTGGCCTGGCCGTTGGTGACATCCCAACTAGATTTGCTCTCATAGAGAGGATGAGCTCACGTAGATGCCATATTTGTATATATATATAAATTATTGATTTGAATTTCAAACCATGGATATGTTATTGATTTAATTTCGAAATCATGGATTTATCATTTATTGAACAAACATTTGGTTAATTCTTTATATTGATATTTATCAATCAATTGACAATTATTTCATTCTAAAACGTTATGTAATTCCTGTTTATTGCCTATACTTGCCAAATCGTTGTATTTGAGGTACTACTCTTGGTGTCGCAGGGATCCAGGACATCGAAGAGATCAATTAGTAACCAAACAGAATTAAAGATTGATGGGTCAGTTTTTCGGTTATATATGACAGCCGGAGTACGTTTTCGAATAGTAATCTTGAGTTAAGTCTAAGTATTTTGTATTTCACTTTGCTTAAGGCAATGCATGAATTGTAGATTTGCATTGTATTAGGATCATGTTCAATTGAGATAAACATCTAGTTGATATTCATTAGAGTACTTATGTACTTAACATTTATGAGATTTAAATTATTAGCTTTGTTAAAGATAAATTGTGATATTATAAATTGAATAGTGAACTGCTCATGGCTTTGATATTGATATTGTACATACTTCGCAATTAAATGTTGATGGACAGATGTCAGTGAGTAAGCCCTCACACATGAAATGTGGAATTTTCTCCTTTGTGAATTCGGATTTGGTCCGGAACAAGTGTGAGTTCACAGGAGTACGCATGTCACTCCTTGGGAACCACCCTAATCAGGGAATTATCGGGTCCATGATGTGACACAAATTATACTGCAGCATGGACTCCAAGATGTAAATTTATAGAAGAAGCCCTTTTTAGAAATATTTATTAGACTCCAAATCTACCAAGAAAATATTTTCAAGCATTTACTTCACCATTAAACTCTTTGCCGGACCAAATAACCTACTTTGAGTGAGATTATAACCACAAGTATATTTTCAAACGCCAAAAACCCAAACCATTGAGAGGAAGCAAACAGGTGATGCAAGGAGGTGCAGTTGTTCCACTTGTTTGGACCACACGTATGGACCACACTTCTTAATAGGGTCCTGAAGATTGAAATTTGGACCCATACTTCGAGGTTCAAGCTTATCCATTTAAAGCCTACTTAACAGATAGAGAGTTTTTTCTACCAAAAAAAAAAAACAGATAGAGAGTTTTAGATATTTATAGGTTCATATATATATATATATATATATATGCATGGTACTGTGAGAGTAAGGGTGAGGGTCCTCACATCCATATCCAATGCTAATAATTTAAATGGGAGCCCTCCATTCTACACATGCATACATATTATATATATGGGGCCAGCTCTCCTAAGCTGAAGCTTAAGATAAGGTAAGCTTAAGTAAACTCAATTACGTAGTGGGGCCCACTTGGGGACCCATATGGGGATGGGGGTGGGGGGGATTTCAAGGACTCCCTCGGACCCTCCTTCCTACAAAAAATCAGCCCAAATTGTGGTTTCTATCATCTCCATCTAGGCACCAAAAATTTAATGGTCAACGGTCTATTCGGATTGGTACATAGTCGATCTAACGGTCTAGTAAATTCGGATTTGACCAAAAGTTGGTAGGCTTGTGCAATTTAAGGGGGTCGTGTGTTTGGTCCATTTGGATGGATCAAGGATGGGCCCTAGAAGCGTTAGCTTACGGAATCATATCATAAGCTTAAGCTTAGGAGAGCCTTGCTCTATATATATATATATATATATAAGTATGGGATATTATCTAAACTGCCACATTTAAAGGGGGCATTTTTTGCTCCTTGGAGTTATCCAATTAGATTATGCCATGCCATGTATAGAGAGAGAAAAGATAAGGTTATGATAATAATGACATGTGTTAAACTTTGATAGGCTAAAAAATGAGAGTTTTTCTTTGCAAAAAACTCCCAGGGAGTTTTTCATGTGCATCCATCCCTCACCATGTTGTGGTGAGGGACAACATAGTGGGGCCGACTTTATGATACGTCCGAACCATCTACATACATGAAACCTCCTTAAGTACACTATATCCATCAAGTTTAAACCTATTCAAATTGATAGGATCGTTGGATCGAATGTCAAAATTTTTTTTTAATATAAAGTCGTTAAATTTGTGGGCCACGAATGAATAAGTTAGAGGCATGGGATTGACCCCAAACTTAATATATGGATCCATTTAAGAGGTCTCTTTCCATGCCATATATATATATATAATTATATATATTGTAAATAACTCACTGAGGCCATGGCCCACTTGATTCCATAAACCTACCAGCCAAGATGTTTCTTCTCTTTTGTAGTATTGGCAATGGGCGCGCATGTTTGGCCTAAGAATCTTCTCCAATGTTGAAGCAGTTCATATTATTAAACATCATATTATTAAACATCCCCAACAAACAAATCCTAATGTAGGATATGAATGGCTGCGCATACCACCCAACTTGTTTGTTATCATTAAATGAGATCAAAAGCATGGACCCTTTCTTAGCCTCCTAGACAGTATATTCTTTTTCTGTTATTATTTTTTGGTAAAATCCTCCTAGACAATTATAAGACCAAAAGTATCCAAAAGAATTTGGCACTGTTCGTGGTCGTTAAAACTCCTTGCTGATGTTCAGCAAAGGAAGTAATTCTTCTTAAATACTTTGTGGTCTCCCTTTCTATGCACAAAGATTTGCAAAAATTGTCAATAAATTAACTTCTTTAATAATAATTTTATAGAAAAGAAAGAAGGAACCCGAACAACTGGCAGCTGAAGCATGCATGTCACAGATGACACTTTCTTTAGATAGACTTCGCCCCCATAATTGTGTAGTGGACTCGTGGATGTCTGCCCTAGGATACAATGGCTTCTTGATTGAATATCTCCACCACTCGTGCACTTGAATGGACAAAGAACTCAATTGCAGCCACATCGAAAAATTAGAGATCATCTGAAGAGAGAAATATTCTATTGTGATGATGGTGTTCTATGTATTTTATCTGACCCCTTCAGCAGAACCTCTATACTCATGAGTCTCTCTACCAAACATGCATTTATCATGAACTTGTCATTTATATATGTGGGATTTTATTGGGAAAAAAAAAAAAAAAACTTGATAGCCTATAGCAACCCACTTAATGGATATTTTGAAAATACTATAGTATTTATGTACTTCGGGCCGGCAAGTAGAATATATCGTGAATACATGAGACTCTTATTATATTCATGATATTTTACCTAGTTTTCAAGATATCTATTCTAACCAGTATTTTTTTTTTTTTTTATACATACGTGCGTCTCTATGTGGAATTTTGTTTATTATTTTGATATTTCAACATTCTTTCATTTTTTCTTGAGTTCGTTTTCAAATATATAGAAAGTCAATGATTTTGATGGTCTCCATTTTAATTTGACCGATCTAATTTTAATTTTGATGATTTCTTCAATTTTGACTTTTGACTAAGCCCAGAGCCCACATTTTATTCTTAAATATTACAATAGTAAATTTTATTGTATAAACCCACAATCTCTTATTTCTTTAATGGGGAGTATTCCTATACATCTATCTATCACCATAGGGTGAGGGACACTCTCCTTTCTGGGAAGTTTCAAGTACATAGGTGTAAGACCCCGACCCGAGAGACCTCGATTAGCGTTAATTAAGTTGTGTCTTAGTCATAAGTGTGTTTAGTGGATTTGGATTTAGTTTTGGGTTAGAATAGCTTTTATATTAGCTTTGGAGAATTTTGAGAGCCTTCTTGATTTGTGGGACCCTTTGGGGGTTCTTGTTATGGAATTGTGTGAGCTTGGGGGTTTATTCATGATTTCCTAAAATTATATTTTTAATCCCATTTAACTTGTCTTGTTTAGCTTTTCCACTTTCATGCTGAACCTGTTCTCGTTTGAAACTCTTAAACTCAACTTTTCTGAATTTGAGGGCAAAACAATCTTTTTGCCCAAAATCTGGATACGATTTTCAATGTCACCAAAACTTGCAAAACATACACTTTTTGAAAACTAGATATTTCGTCGAACAACTTTGTCTTCTTCGTCGAAGTCATTAGAGGTCTCGAAATCAATGTTTTGAGCCCGAGAAGTGTTTTAAGTTGTGGGACCCACTCTCCTCTTTATATATAAGGGAACCCATCTTCTTCATTCCATTTCTTGACCTAAATACTGTGCTAAGAGAAGCTCCAGCAGCAGCCACCGGTCCTTCTTCTTCTTCTTGTTTTCTTCCCCACAAAACACCTATGAACTTTGCTCAAATCAAGAGAAGACCTTCACTAATCTTGTTCACCTTGTCAAGAGCTTTCATTTGGTACTGTTTTTGAGGGGATTCATCGATCTTGAAGTCGTCCTTGGGCTAGCCTTGCTTATTTGAAGACATTCTAGGTAAGAGCTCTTTTCCATCTCCTAGGTTCTTGTTTGTTGAGTCTTACAGAAGCTCCATTTCGATCATTGAAAGGTTTCGTTTTGCTTAGCTTGGTTTTTGATTTTGGGCTTGTATTTGGGATTTTTGTAGATTTGTTGTTCTTAGCTTGGAGAGGTGATTAGTGGGGTGATTTGATTAACATTGGACCCAAGGCAAGTGGATGAAATGATTTATTAAATGTTAAAATCATATTTACGCATGTTCTTAATTTTCTCATTTATGATTTGATTTGCTTAAATCATGGTTATGACTTGTCTTCCATTGATTTCAAATGCACCTATTAATGTGTCTTTCTATCTCATTCTATCTCTTGCAAATGTGCATTGTTTTATGTTAAATTTGAATGGCTTATGTTGTAATGGATTCCACGTGATTTGAATGGATGGAAAGGAGGTGTTGGGTGAATGCTTAGGAGATTCTAATGGTGGATTTGAAGCGTTGAGAATGAAAATCTTAAATGTAGAAATGGTGGAGTTTTCAACTCAATGTTGTATAGGGATCTGACCCTTAAAAATGAGAAAGGTTTGAAGGAAGGGAGGACTGAAAACAGCTTCAGAAATCAGTTCTATAACAGTTTCGGTCAGAATTTCGGCTAACTGAAATGTTTTCGGTTCGAATTCCAGAGAGCTGCAATTTTTGTCGAATTCTGATTGTGGCATTTCGGCTAACCGAAATATTTTTTGTTCGAATTCCAGAAAGCTGCAGTTTTTCTCGAATTCTGATCGTGGAGTTTTGACTAACCGGAAGGTAACCGAAATGTTTTCGGTTCGAACTCCAGAGAGCTACTTTCTCCCCATTTCTGTACTGGGTCAGAATTTCGGTTAGCTGTAGGTCAGCCTTTCGGCTAGCCGACAGCCAACCGAAAAGCTCATCGAAACCATAGAATCTAATTGATTATTTCCGAAGAATTATATAAGACTATAGTAAGGAAGAAGGACCATCATTCTAATCTCGTTAAAGGTCTTTTAGACTTGTCAATGGGCGTAAGGTCCCGGATTGTCTCAAATTCTTATAGAGTACCAAATATATATTCAATTGACAAACGAGACCCTATTTACATTGACTCAAATCTTGGACCTTCAACATTTAACCAAGAAAATGTTGGAAATCCATTCACGTTTATCTTGACCCGATTTTTAATTGTGCCTTTCAAACATCATATCTTATGATTTTGACTTGTCCCGAAAGTATTGGAAAGTGTATTAAGCTTTTGCTAACCTGTATATGTCCGACCCGATATGAATGTGTATTTGTGCCTATGGGCACCCTGTTTCGTTTTTATGCATATGATTTGACTTCCCGCATTTGACCTATGAGTCGGCACCACTAAGCTTGGACAACCTTGTCGGTTTGATCCACCGACTTGGAGATCCTTCCCCTCCTGTTTAGTCAGCTGCAGTCTGGAATCCGTAGAGTTTTACCCGGTTCACTACCGTGGTCCCGCAGAGTATATATATGTATATTATAGTATTTTATCATTGTCCCTCCTCACCTTGTGTGACCGAGGTCAATGATCCTGTAGGGTATGTGCTCTCATCACTTTTGTGAGAGAGGATTTAGCTTTACGTGGTTGCCATCTTGACAGTCTTCTATTCTTGGTACCTTTATTGCTTCATATCGCTCATGTCGTTATTTAATAAATAATGCATTGTCTTTTACGAAATTCATTATTTATACACAGGTTTTCTACACTCTTGCAAGGTATCATTGTTTTGTTTTATGGTCATATCATTTCACCCACCTGCCAGACCGTCGTGTCTCATCCATTTATTTTGGTACTCAGGTCCCGAACCCCTTGCCATTGAGGAGGAGCCCGAGGAGGCGGTCGGTGAACCGCAGCGCGTAATAGAGTGGCAAGCTGACGATGTCATGTCGACATTCGTTCAGGCTTTGAGAACGACACTTTTTGGGAGCTTGTGATAACATCTTTTGGGTTTATTCTTTTGTTATGTATTGGTCTTTGTTGACCATTATTTTGGGGCAACTAATCAACTGATCTTTTGTATATACCTTTAACCTTACTTTTGAGAAGTATGCTAATGATCATTGCTCATTCTGATATCTTGTCATATCAATTATAAATCAGTCTCGTCTATGGATTGAAATAGCACTAATATGATTTACTACACGCTTCCGCAATCTCGAATATATGTTTGATATGTTTATATGTGAGAAGATATGTATAAATAATCCTCACCGCGGAATCCTGTGGGAAATCACGTGCATGGATAAATGTTTTTCTTAATTTCGTGTGTGGATTAGCCAAAGAGATGCAAGTGGCGCGGCATCATTAGTCCCGATCCCGGTCCAGGCCCATGACCCGGTCCGGGGTCGCGACAATAGGGAGTATTCCTATGTACTTGAGAAGTTACTTTTGTACTTGAAACTTCCCAGAAAGGGGAGTGTCCCTCACCTTATGGTGAGGGATAGATGCACTTGAATATTTTTCTTCTTTAATACTTTAAGATCTACTTTACTATTAGAACAAATAAGGTTTTCACAATAAAATCCATTTTTGAAAAAATATTAAAAGTAGTTATAGATGAAGCAGCTGACCTTGGACACAAGGAGATGCTTTATACACTGCACACAAATCTATAAACAACTCATTAGAAAAATGTCATAAATTGTTATAGATAGGGTGAGTGACATTGGACAATGCTACAAGAAAATATGCACCATATTATTCACATGATTTCTTATATGAGATCCTATTGATATATGCTTAGGGTCAATTTCATACAAAAATATACATATCTAGAATATATATAAGGTATTTTACCAAATAAATGTTACTAAACACGTATTAGCCTGATTTTAGAATTACACATAGGGTGATTCTATATGCACCCACATATTTTGCTGTATGCACCCACATTTTGTTTTTTTTTTAATCACCAAAATACCCTAATTTCAAATGACCAACTCACCCTTTACCATCAACCTCTTCCTTTCTCCTACTCCGGTTACCCTCCTCTCTACTCATCACTTCTTCTTCTTTTTCTGCTTCTTCTTCTTCTTAATCCTATTATCCATTACATCCACTGTTCGACCATTTCATCTGCACTCATTCATCCCCATTGATCTTCATCTCCTTCCTCATCATCTTCTCTAACTCTTACAAAGTTTGCTCAAGTCTCATCCATTTGTTTGAAGATATTGGAGGCACTCATCTCCCTTCATCACATTGTCTATTGGAAGTAGGCATTTTCAATATGGACAAGCAACTAACGATCTATCCAGAGGAGGTATACATTTTAGTTCGTTTTCATCGTTTTAATTAAAATTCGCGCGTCATGTTCGGTATACCAGAGCCGTGCAAGTGGAATTTGCACGGCGGAATAGCATCAAACATTCTTGTTTTGCACGGAATAAATATGACGTGCAAAATAATTTTGCACGGAATAATTATTCCGTGCAAAAGTATTTTGCACGTCATATTTATTCCGTGCAAAAACATTTAGCACGGCGTATTTATTCCGTGCAAAAATGTTTTGCACAGCATGAGTAAACCGAGCATATTTCACAAGGACAACATATAGTGTTGTGCATTAATATACTAATATTTAGCAATTATATTTTCAGGAGATTCAGTCAACCGGTGCCAGTGAGTGCTCTATGGATTTTACTAATGTCTTCACCACTGACATGATATTTAGAAGCCGAGAGGACCTAATCCAATGGACAAGGGAAGTTGGAAAGAAACATGGGTTGGTTATTGTAATCAAAACTTCAGATGCTGGTGGAGATGGTAGGAAGCCGAGAATAATGTTATCTTGTGAGGGAAGCGGAAGCTATAAGGGTCAATCGAAGGTCCCTCAAAAGAGAAATCCTAATAAGGCAACGGGAACGAAGAAGTGTAATTGCCCTTTCGCTTTGAAGGGACGAAAGTTGGCAAATGATGATGATTGGATGTTAACAGTGGTTTGTGGGTTGCACAATAATCCAAACGCACAACATCTCGAGGGGCATTCATTTGCTGGAAGGCTATCAGGGGAGGAACTCAATGTTTTGATTGATATGTCGAAGAGTATGGTGAAGCCAAGGAACATCCTTCGTACGCTGCAAGAAAGGGACGTGCACAACACTACTTCGATGAAGAGTATTTACAATGCCCGTCAGAAGTGGAGGGTGACTGAGTTGGCCGGTCGATCACAGATGCAACAACTCATGATGCATTTGGAGCAGAACAACTACATTGAGTATCACACTAGCAACCCATCTACAGATGCTACGATGGACCTATTCTGGGCACATCCATCATCTATTCAGTTGTTACGTGCATTTCCAGAAGTTCTGATAATGGATTGTACGTACAAGACTAATAGATATCGACTTCCCTTGCTTGAGATCGTTGGTGTGACATCCACTCAACTGCCTTTTTCCGTTGCTTTTGTGTACCTTGAATCAGAGAGGGAGGCCAATTACAGATGGGCTTTGGAGAGGCTTAAGGAATTGATGGATGGATGTATTATGCCCCGTGTCGTTGTAACTGATAGAGAGTTAGCACTCATCAATGCAATACACGTTGTCTTTCCGAATGCAGCAAGCTTATTATGCAGGTGGCATATTTCTAGGAACATATTGGCAAATTGTAAGAAGTATTTTGAGACCAACGACAGATGGGAGGCGTTTATATCTAGTTGGAACATGTTGGTAGTCTCTCCCACTGAAAATGACTACATTCAGTTTTTAAGTGCATTGGACCGGAATTTCTGTGGGTATCCAAACGCCGTTGATTATGTGAAGAAATCATGGTTGAATAACCATAAGGAACAATTTGTAGCTGCTTGGACGGATCGGCATATGCACTTTGGAAACGTGACTACGAATAGGGCTGAGAGTGCACATGCAAAATTGAAGAGACACCTTGGCACATCGAACAGTAGCTTCGATTCGTCCTGGCAGATTATCCATGCATTGCTTGAGTTGCTCTTTACGGAGATAAAGGCTTCATTTGAAAAGAGCTTGAACACCGTGCAACATAAGTTCAAACCAGCACTGTTTCGCGAGTTGAGAGGATTCATATCAAGGAATTCTTTGGATATAATATTGAATGAGTCTATCAGAGCTGGTTATATTGGTCCAGATTCCTTGGCATGTGGGTGCGTAATTCGACGGACACATGGGTTACCATGTGCACACGAGATTGCCGAATACATAAGGGAAGGCACTCAAATACCACTGAGTTGTGTCCATCAATACTGGAGGAAGCTCAATTTAGAATCCACTATGGAGAATGCAGGCCCCGAATTAACCACCACTTCCGAGTTCGAATTGATCAATAAGAGATTTCATAGTACCGATCACGCTAGGTAAAATACAAATATTGAAAAAACTAAGAGAGTTAGGGTGTCCGTCATCTACTTCTCTTCTTGAGCCGGATGTTAAATTGAACACCCGGGGTCGTTCATCCTCGAAAAAGAAGAAGTTGGATCGGTCTACGCGTCGGGAACCATCTGCTTTTGAGTATGCACTCTCGATCGAAGCTACCGTTCCATCGAGAACCAACAGTCTAGATTCGAAGAAGGGGAAGGACAAATTAAGTGTTCGACGCACTCGTTCAAGCACATTCGAGCATCAACTTCCTAAGTCATTAGGACCCTATATCGAGACTATTAAGGATGTCGAGGCGGATGGTAACTGTGGTTTCAGGGCAGTAGCTGGTCTATTGGGAATGAGCGAGGATGGTTGGATGCAGGTTAGACTGGATTTAAGCAATGAAATACAGAGGCATCAAAATTATTATTCATTGCTATATGGCGGAGATGATAGGGTTGGGGAACTGTATTATGCATTGGCGTACTACGACAGCCATCCTCCATTTGCTCGTTGGATGACAATGCCAGACATGGGTCATCTGGTAGCTTCATATTATAATGTTGTATTGATCCATCTTTCTTTGCAACAGTGCCTTACTTTCCTGCCTTTGAGATCAACCCCGATTCCATCTTCTGATCGCAAAGTTATCGCGATCGGTTTTGTCAATGGTAACCATTTTGTTCAAGTCTTCATGACACCCGGGGCTCCCATTCCTCCCATTGCGACAAATTGGTATAGACACCACCATTCTAATGCTGACGGATGGCAACTACCATATGCGCAGAAAATCGAGCGATTCAAAGAAATAATTGGAGACAGTGTCGCAACACGCGAGTCGGTTAATATTGACAGTGATTAATTTCTTGTACTTTGAATTCGATGTAAACAAATTGTAAGAAATGATGTTGAAATGCAGTCAAGTTGTTATGATTTCTATCATTTATTTTTTGTTTATATTCCATCATAACCCTCCTTAGTTTATTGTGGGTTGCCGAATATATCATACAATAAATCATCTATTACAAGCCACACAAAGAAAAGACACACAAAATATATGTGCGAAACCATCCTGCACGGCCAACAGTTGCTGAGCAGAATGGATCTGTTCGGTATATATTATCCGAGCAGAATGGATCTGTTCGGTACATATTAGCCGAGCAGAATGGTTCTGCACGACATATGTACACTGAACAGATTGCATTTGCACGGCATATGTTGGCCGTGCATTATTGGTATGTGTGGATTATTCATCATTAACTTAGACTATTGAAACTATTTGTATCCAAATTCGAAGAGGGATGTAGATGTTTTAAAAAAAAAAAATTTGAGATGAACTATATATCACAATTTCACAACCATAATTCCATAAACAAACAAGTTCTTGTACAAAAAAATAATATTCATTGATTGAAATGTGGCAGTTTGTAGTACACTGTTTTCTTGTAATTAGTTACACATCTGAAAAGAAGGATACATTGTCAAAATATCTAAAATATCCTTACATCCCACAAGTCTCTAAAAAAAATAAAAGTCAAATATCCTTTATACAAAAACAAAAGCATGTTATCAAAAAGTCCTCCGAGCTTCATTGTTGCGCACGCCGACGATACGTCACCGGCAAGCCATCAAGAATCTCGAGGGTAGTCCGCAGTGCCCTCTGGTAGAATTCAACTGGCTGGTCACCTCGTTCAAGCGTGGCACGAATATGATCCTTTGCTCGAAGGACCTATAAGAGACAGTAGAATGTGTCATATTAAATTTTAAACAATACTTGCTTCAATGTACGAAATAAGATAGTTTACAATGCACTCACCGTTCTCGGAGTCGGATCCTCTCTACCCTCATTAGGGTCATAGTGGGAATGGCGGGCGGGGTTCTGTACACGAGGGTGAGATATCCTAGTGTACCAATCGAGGTAGTCCCGCGAACACTCCCATGCATGATGTGCACGATGGCTGCGGTGCGCAATAGATAATACATGGTCCTCCCAAGTAATCCAATACTGATCCAGAAACGTATAGGAGACCTTGTATTTACCGGCAGTACTACCCCGAGTGGCACGGATGGGGGCAAGAGGTGCGGGTGGGATGGTCTTTACGTAGCCGAGCTGTCGAAGAACCCTGTGTGGGTGGTAGGGTTCAATGACATCTAGGGACCTCAAGCAACCACAGAAGAATGATATCTGCTGTAGTGGATGATGGGCCCTAACACTAGCATACGGATCCCAAGCAATCTGTCACAAGTAAACTAAACAAGTCACTAATATAATAAAACATGCTCCTTCTCAAAAAACGTAAAAGAAAATAATAAAGAAAGTCAGAAATATATAACATAAAACGCTCAAATGGGTGCTCACCTCACTCGGGTGTAAGGCATCCAATCTCTCCCACATCAGCTGTATGTTTTCAATTGCATTTCCGGAATCCTGTCCAGGATTCCAGCGGCTTGCTAGAGGCATCCCTGCGGTGTATCCCCATTGTGCAGGAGGACGTGCGAATGGGAAGTGCTCGTACACCCAAGACTACAAATGACAACAAATATTAATAATTATATAGTACTTATATCAATTATAATGATAAAGATATATGAATCTATAAAATGTACCGTTCTTACCGTTAGCAGTGTCAAATATCCAGCAATCTGCCGCACATCTGCCCTCGTGGCGGTCCCCAACTGGCGATACAGATACGCAAGTGCGGCAGCCCCCCATGCGTATTGACGGACCCGTGGCAGGTCCATCAATAAGGACAAGTAGTAGACAGGAACCCTCGTGGCGGACTTATCAGTGAATAGTGTACAGCCCAACAGGTAAAGAAGATATCCTCTGGCTGCACACTCTACCTCCTCAACCGACGATGCGGGAGTCACTTCGCCGCACACCCGTCGGATCCACCCCATCCTCACTACCCCACCCCGTGCCAGGTTCAACTCGGCTGATGCAGATTCCCTATCCACACCCAGTCCTAGCTCGAGTAGATCTACTTGGTCAGTAAATCCCATAGTAGCAGATACGTGGACAGGAAGTCCAGTGACTGGGATGCCGAGTAGAGAACTCACATCATCTAATGTGATCGTCATCTCACCAAACGGCATGTGGAAGGTATTGGTCTCGGGCTGCCATCTCTCCACAAAGCTCGAGACCAAGGGGTAGGAGATATATCTGTAGCTGAAATGCCTCAGGTCTGCCAATCTAGACTCTTCTATGATAGCGCGAAACATAGGCACCTCACTATCAAGATGATCTCCAGGCCGAGGTATGTACCAGTCCTTCAACTGCCGCCAATGACTGATACATTTTAGAGGGCCACGTTCCTGCACATTACAAGTATAGTATAAATCTTCATTAGCATCTGGTATTATATAAAGAATTAGTTAAAACATATAAAGAATGAACGTGTACCTCCCCGTCCCATATGGATATGGCCACGTGAGTCCTGAAACTCACAAGGACGGACTCGTCGGCCGGACCGCCTGGAATAGGTCCATCCCCTGCTGCCGAGGCATGAGGACTAGGTGGCTGTGCCTGGTCCTCTGAGGAATCATCCTCCCCTACTGGCGCAATCGGAGTACTGGACGGTTGGGGAGGACTAGACGGCCCTGCCTCATCCTCTGAGGAATCATCCTCTGAAGAGCTGTCAGGCAGTGGATCCTGCCGTAATTTGCGTCTTCGTTCAGACGCCGTTGGCCGTTGACGGCCGGCGGTCGAAGTAGTAGCATGCACACCTCGGCGAGGAGGTCTACTAACGCCAACCTTCACCCGCACTCTAGATGGATCGCTAGAAGTACTACCACGTCCACCAGTAGGATGTGAGATGTCACCAATACGGCGAGCTGGTCTTCTCGGCATATCTTCCAATCTGGGTTTCAAATAAAAATCAGTAAGAAGAAAAAAGCATTATAGGAAGAAATCTTTTTTTCTTGTACTGCTCGGTTCAATTGTGTCGTGCAAAATCATTCTGCACGGTACTATTACTGCGTGCAATAATTTTATGCACGGTATATATTAACCGTGCATATTTGTTTTGCACGGTCTAAATGTTACGTGCAAAACGATTAAGCACGGTTTCTTTAATCGAGCAAAAAATCTAAACACGGTAAACATTTACCGTGCACAACAGTTGGTGCACGGTTCTGCAGTGCCGAGCAGATCGCGAAAACTGCCACGAGTTTTGGCAAAGTGTCGAGGGTTTCATCAATTTGAATGCACATGAATTAGCTCTTAATAAACTTATCTACTATCTAACAAAGAAAGTATGACCTAAAAGGAATGTGAAAATGAAAAACCTATGAACAAGAAGAAAAGGAAAAAGAAGAAGAAGACCTCACCTTGTTTAGCGTCCTGTGAAGAAGAAGAAGAAGAAGCCTGCTCTTTGGATGGAGAACGACCAAGAAGAGGGAAAGCCAGAGGAGGAGAAACGACGTGCCTTTGCTCGATTTTTTCAAAAATCGTCGAGGAGGGAACTGCAGAGGAGAGCGACCTGGGCTTCGTGGGTAGTCGTGGGTAGTTTGGGGAATATTGTGGGTGGGCTTAGCAAAACTATTTTAAGAAAAAAAAAGATGGTGGTGAGTTCAGCAAGTGGGTGTGTAGAGCAATATACGTGGGTGCCAATAGAATCTCCCTTACACATAAACACCAAATTCGGAGTTCGTACACGGGTTTTGGATCACTTTACTCTCGAGTGTGTTGAACGACATCGTCATCTTCCCCCCTTCATTTTCCATCCATAATCGGTCATATCCCCCTTCTTTCCCATTCCCACTAGAGCGTCCCCAGTCCAGGTCCCTCTCCCTGCTCTCTCTTTCCTCTTCTCTAGTTTCGCCCAATCAATGATTTCGGCCGGATCCTCTCACACCGGCAGCCAGCGATGGGTCACATGAAATAACAGAGATGCCTTGGGATTCAGGTAAGTCGATCAAGAGTGATCAAGCTCGCTGTTGAAGTGGGTGGTCTGAAGAATATAATGAGTACGGGTGAATGAACTACTCCTCCCCTTTCCCCATTTCTTCTCTTCCAGGTTTGGTATCGAACCTTCCAACGTTTTCCACCTTTCTTTTCCATTCCAAAACTCCCTAAGAATCTCTGCTCTGGCTAAATAAGCTACAACAACTGCCGCAAGACCCCGACTTCTCACTTCTCAAGAAGTCTTTTGTTTTCCAGAGGTATCAATCTCTTTGTGCCTTTTCATCTCCGTTCCCATTTCTTGATTCAGAAAAAGAAAAAAAAAACACCAGAGACGCCTTAGTTTCTCCGAAACCCTAGATGGAAGAATCTCCCTTAAAGGTGTTTCTTCATTTCAGGTATGTATAAGAGAATAGAATACGTTTTTCTCATCTTCAAGTCCAATGGCTAGTCTTTGGAACCAAGAAAATAGTCAGATTTCATGACTACCATTACTAAGAATTTTAAAAATTGTTAATGCTAGAGACAGAGAACATTGTGGATGGATGTGGAAAAAGAAAACAAAAATGTGTATTTGTGAAATGCATTTACAACTTTGCTTGCACTTTGCATTACCTTCCAACATATAGAAGTTTGTCCATTGATTGGATAGGAACTGTAAAACAAAAAATCATCCATTGTAGAGAACTTTTACAATGATTAAATGGTTCAGTAAATTTGGTCCTGATTTCATTCATTTGATCTGTTTTGAGATGACAATTTGTTTGCTCTTCTTTAATTTCATTAATTGGAGGGATTTATTCACAAGTAGAGTCAAATCCTGTAAGTAAGAAAGTAGGTTACTTTAAAAACAGCTAAGAGACAGATTGGGTTGATTTATGTTTGTTTTGAACAAAATCAACCATGACAAAATGGGTTTACTGCTAAATGAATCTCGGTGTAGACTTGAATGTGTGAATTGAAGTCCTTTCTAGCCGTGACCTATCCCTCTTACCCACATAGATATTGTTGTATTTGTGCACATATAGCTCTAAGACACTTTTTCTTGAGGAATTATTGTACAAATGCTACTTTGTTTGTTGGGATTCACTATAGTGCTGGCAGAGAACCCATAAAGGCTCAGATATAGGAAGTCCCTGTATGATAACAAATTACAAATAATGAGAAGATACGAATCCCTCTTTGTAATTTGTTAAATTAAGTTGTAATTTTATTTTTATTTTCTTCTCTGATGTGTATATAGTCATATCTACTTTTGAAGCCCATTTTCATTTTCTGTTCATGAAGGATTTAAATGAGAAGATGGGAATTCCTTTACCTGATCCGGTCTCAAAGTTATTTGTCTTTATTTATTTCTTTTGTATGGTAACTAAGTAGCCTAATTGGGTTGACCAAAAATTAAATTTTCTACCGTTTGGGTCTGAATGTGTTTGGGTAAAAATTTCCTATGAAAGTGTATTCATTTGACGACACTTTGCCCTTCGCCTTAGATCCCTCATTTTTAGCCCCTTTTGATAGTAAGAGATCCTAAGAATCAATTACTGATTAAACAGATAAACGGACAAGCAATTAGATGGTGATTAGCACCAAAATACCAGTTAATCAGAAAATCATTTATCTCATCTCCAAAAAAAAATTATAATAAAATTATAATATGTCAGCAAGGAAGTAGGAGGAAGAAGGGAAAGAAGCAGGAGGTGGATTCCACGAGCAAGCAGCAAGGAAGCAGGAGGACGAACTAAAAGAAGCTCGAATGGGTTCGTCCTAGTTTTCATTTTTATCAATGTTTGATTAATGATTTTGGGTATTATTACTATGCTTTGTTCAATGCCAATTCTGGTTTTAATCTTTCTAAGTATTGATCTTCCTTTAATCTTTCTAAGTTTTGATCTTTTTGTTTTGTGTTGCATCACTATGTGTAGGGACTGAGGGAAGTAAGTGTATTTGGGTAAGGACCTTCCTCATCTACTCTATTTAATTGAATTAACGACTACGATGAAGATAAGAAACAGGTACTTTGATCTCTTTGTCACTCATTGGATGGACATGCACCACATGTGAGAAAAATGATGATCAGGTAGTGCAGCCATTTCCAACATCAGCATATGACCTGATTTATGGGTGTGGGGATGTCTGTAGTTGGTGCCACATGATAGAGTATATGCATGTTCTGAGAGAATATTCTTCAATTGATCTTGTTCCACATATCCTTAACAAGGCTGTTAAATGGTTAAAAGTGCATCCTTAAATTGAAGTGATCTCCACTTACTCATCGGTTAACAAAGATTTGGTTCTCTTACACGGTGCAGTACTGGAATAAGCCTGTGGATGTCAATAGAAGTATTCATTTCTGTTTTTTCTCTCTACCTGAATGGTTCTGTGGTTGACATAAGGTACATCCTAACAAAGCAATAGTTTCAGTTTCTTTGGCATCCATATCTTGGAATGTGAATGATTTTTTGTGTCTGATATCTTTGTAAGTAGTCTCATACATGAGCAGAAGTAAGGTAAATATATTGAGCAGAAGTAACAACATTTGCCGCACGACTCTTAGCTTTAGGGGGGGGGGGGGGGAAGCATAATGCGGAGTATTCTAGCAAGGGTATGGTCTCCTGATCGTCGATCTTACATATTCATCACACCAACCAATGAAGTTGTTGCAAGCCTGTTTTTTCCTTTCGCAAATAATGGAAAATATATGTCTTTAGCTGGTACATATTTGTCTACATGCAAAAATAAATAAAAACTGAAAATAAGGAAAAGGCCAAAGTATATTGCATTCTTACTGATGGTCGTGGACAAGAATAATACTGTCTACCATAATTATTTGTTGATCGCGAAACCTTGACTACACAGTTGCCAACACCACATCGACATATACGTTGAGGCCAATTCGAATTATCCAGTAGAGGAATATGAAGCCATTTACTTCAAGATCTTCACAAACAAAAAAAAAAAAAACAAGTTACAAACTCTGATCAGTCATTAAAGAGTAAGCAATTCTTTTTAACAATGGAATGCAATTCTCATTCTTCTTCTTTCAAGTGCAACAGAATACCATACAGAGTAACAAAAGAAGTAATATGTTTTTTTAAAAAAAAAATAAAAAAAAAACAAAGCCACTTGTTGCAAATGAAACCTCAGCTGCAGAATGAAGGAGCTCATTACCATTCAACTTAACTTCTCTGATTTCGATCATACAACTTATTTATGACACATCTTTCTAATGACAGAGTCCACAATGTCAATTCTTAAGCAGAAATTGAGAAGAGATTATAAGATGTTCCTCTAATATTCTCAAGACCAAGTTCATTTATGTATCAATTAACTATAAGAAGGAGGGCCACCACTGTTGTATTTTTCTTGCTTTACATGAATATACTAACATATCATTCTGAGTAGCATCCATGAGTCTTTCCCATTATTTAAAGATCACATTTTAAAATCCAGGCCATCAACTTGCTGGATAACAAATTTGAGACTGAAATCACTGAAGGACGGTAACGATTTCATTGTTAGAATATTTGCAATTTGCTATTCTTGGTAACCTCCGTGAGCCTTTTTCATTGTTTATGAATCTCAATATATAGCTAGGGCCAATCTAGCCAATCTTGTTGCTGGACAGTGAAAAAAGGAAAAAAAAAAACTCTAAAGGATCGTAATGATATCGTTATAAAAAAATTTATAAATCACTAATCTGGGTGAAATCCGTGAGCCTTTTTCATTGTTTATATATCTCAATTTATAGTCAGGGTTAGTCTCGTTGCTAGACAACAAATTGAGAGAAAAGGCTCTAAAGGATCGTAACGATATCGTTATAAAAAAAACTTAGAAATCACTAATCTGGGTGAAATCCATGAATCTTTTTCATTGTTTATGTATCTCAATTTATAGTCAGGGTCGGTCTCATTGCGGGACAACAAAAATGAAAGAAAAGGCTCTAAAGGATCTTAACGATATCGTTATAAAAAAAAAGGGTAAATCACTAATCTGGGTGAAAACCGTGAACCTTGGTTGAGAGTACTCAAACCAAGCCATTTTCACCCAGATGCCCATACTTCGAACTCTATAAATATAAATAATTTATGAGATCCTACATGAAAAAAAATGTTATTCTAGACAAGTTCCTAAAAATCTGATGTATGCTGAAAAATTCTAAGTATGAAAACTATTGTAGACAGACCTGTTTTCACTGGACTGTACGACTGGCTCATGGATTTCACCCAAACTAGTGATTTCTAAATTTTTTTATAACGATATCATTACGATCCTTTAGAGGTTTTTTTTCCCTTTTGGGCGAAATCCGAGGGTCTTTCTCAATGTTTATGTACCTCAAAATTAAGTCATTACCATTTGGTTGTTGGATCAAAAAATTGGACCAAGACCCTATAAATAATGATAACGATATCGTTATCTAACTCGAAAAGAATACTTCTTTGTGAAATACGTGGGTCTTTATCATTGTTTATGCATCCCACTATATTCACATCTTAATTTGGCTATTAAACATGAAAAATGGAACACATCTTGCATGTTGTCTTAGTAATTGTGTAAGTGCTCCCTTTCTCCCGACCTTCTTGCACTTCATATGCATTGCTTTTGTATTCAAGACTTTATACCATAAAAATCATGCTTCTGTCTTTTATGAATACTAGTGGGAGGTACATGCGTTGCACGTAATTACCAGTGTGAGCCTTTGTATGCAGTGATATGCTTACTATCAATCCTGCTTAAGACCCTAGCTATTTGCTCAAGATGGGAATCCATTTTGATGGGGAAAACTCCACTTTAATAATCAAACCTTTTTACAAGTTACAAAATGAAGGATTAGGATAGGAAAACCCCATTGAGTCGATAGTAGGTGGCCTTTTTTATCCTATGTGTAGCAATTATTGGTGAAAGTGCTAGAAAAACATTCGGGTAATTCCATGAGTATGAGCATGAACATGACTGAAGCAGCAGCTCTTAAAACACTTGCAAAAGTTTAATCCATTGGAATTGCAAGTACACATAAGAATACAAGTGCCAGGAAGAGCCCATAACAAAGATTGAAGTTTCTCCTCATCGCAAACTTCACGACAAACTTGATGACAAAAATAATTTTGTGCTAAACAAATCTGAAGGCAATGTAGGGTCCTTAACTCTATTTTCCTTGCAAAGTTATTTGCCAATAACAATTACCTGACACACTTAGAACAGAACAACAATGACTTTTATGGTAACTTAGACTATCACATGAACCATCATTTATGTGTAAATTGTGTTACCTACATTCCATTCACGAAGAACAAAACGGGCCTTAAGGGTTTTATCTTTTATTGGACCAGTGAGAACGCAAGTGGGGCTTATCTTTTTGAGCAAAGGGAAACATTATAGTGTATATTAAGGCTGATGATGAAGAATGGAAAAATGGAAAATATCATCCTTTTGCAGATAACCCATATCAAATGGGATAAAGATTCCAACTAATGTATATTAGAGATAAAAACCCTACTACAAAGTATGTGCATCATTTCCTTTTGAAGAATCCTACTACAAAGCATGTGCATCATTTCCTTTTGAAGATAATATGAGAAACCATCCATTCTTCTCCATCATTATATGCACCAAGCTCACTTGCTTGGATAAAAAAGACCCACCAGAAGTTAATCAACTTCATTGCTGCTTATTTGCTTCCTGTGAATGATGCTGCCATCTCTTTCTCGGCATCCACATTTGAATCTAGATTGTTCAAAAAAATTCCCTTGGAAGAAATAAAACTGAAATTACTTCATCATATAATAACATAGTTCAGCAGAATGAAATCTCAAAGTCCCAACTCAGGATTTTTGTGAGTTTAGTTGATCAAAGGACTTGATTAGATTATATAGAGGAATGAACAATTGAGTTTAGTAAAACCATGTGATTCTTAAACTACAAAACAAAAGATCAAGTCATCTAAAGAAGAAAATTATTGCTAAAAAAGTACATTATTGCTTCTTCCATACATGGTACGTGCAAAATGTTTCCCACCGGGAGTCCAACTGGTCAATGACTAATACATCATCCTGTAAACATATAGGTGGGATAGAATAATGTTAGATACATATGTACAACATTGTTTCATTTACTAACAAAGAAGATTTAAAATATATTATACAAACATTTGTGACTAATGCGGAACTATGAGGCATAGAGGTTTCTCATCCTTAGAAGGCACAAAAACTGATGTCAACATGCAGGTGTAACCTTATAGGGAACAAAACAATATAGAAGCTATTCATGAAAGAGGGAAAAAATGCATACTTTTGCTTGGTTTTCAGCTTTTGAAAGGACTTACGGTTGAAAAAAAAAAAAAAAGCTTACTAATTAGCTAGGGATGAAATTCGACATCACCTGAAAGTATAAGAATAATGAAGCTGATGGCATCATATATGTCCCAGCAGGAAATGAATATATCGTGTACCAATCCTCTTCATCCATAGGCTACATCAATATGCATTCCAATCACCACAATAAACATGA
The DNA here is from genome assembly GCA_012931725.1 of Litsea cubeba. Classification (NCBI taxonomy): domain Eukaryota; kingdom Viridiplantae; phylum Streptophyta; class Magnoliopsida; order Laurales; family Lauraceae; genus Litsea; species Litsea cubeba. Next base: position 14,843,193 of record CM022950.1, on the reverse strand, counting down.
GGCAAAAAAGTAATTATCAATGATGAGAAATCTGTTGATTGAAAAGATTTAGTTAAGGAGTTGGAGAGGGACAGCCGGACAAGTGAGTCCACATTGTATTGCAAATTTAAACCATATGTAGCTGATAAAATGCTAATCTAAAGGAGTACTTCAGAGACAATTTATTCATCAATGTTAGCATCTTTAGGCATTGATATTGGCTCCAATGCTCTGGTTTCCACCATCTCTCATCACGTGTTATAAATGCCCATATGAACTTCCAAATATAATCTGCCCATCATGATGAATTGTAAATAGTCCCACAGTAAATATCCTACTTCCATTGGATTAGTAGCTGTTTCCTACAAAACAAGTTTTCAAACAACTTTTAATGTTTTGAAGTACCAATGTTTCTGAAAAAGGTCCCATGGTTTCACAGTGTTTATGCCATCTCTAAAAAGTCTGAAATATTGTAAGGCAAAAAATTTAAAAGTCTGATGTGTTGCAAAGCACAAAACTAGTTTTTCCTAGGCTAAACAATTCTGGTTCTAGTAGGCCCCATCATCTAGGGTGCATTTGGATGTAAGTTTGGCAAAAAAAAAAAGAAAAAGAAAAAGAAAAAGAAAAAAAAACCAATGTGCTTAGAAAGCTGCCTTTTCCATCTCAACCCAAACTATGAGTGAAGATTGGCAACATTTATACTTGGGGCTGGAAAGCCTTAAATAGACAGTAGCTTTTAATTACTGTGAGATCCAGTTGCACCAATGGTTAAGCATCAATTCAAATAAAATATCTAAGGCTCGAATTGGTTATGATTTGAGCATCGTACAAGTTCGCCATTATCCTAAGATCACAATGCGAATGGATACATAAATTCTTCCTTCAGGAAAGTGTTCCACTCATCAAAATGCATCTTACACCGTCACAACATCAGTCCTTCCAAGAACAACTAAACCTACATATATGGTATGGTTTCCTTTGTCAACAGAGTATAGGCAACACTACAAACTTGGTCAGAATTGTTTAAAATTGGCAAAGACTTTTGGGGGGCTGTATTTAATCTAGGACATGACTTTGGCCAGCAAAAACTAAGAATGATACGCATACAATGGAGATCATTTGAATGCAAAATCTTAAATTTGGATGGATACCCCAACACTTATCTCATCTCAATCTCACATTTAATTTTTTTTCTCCCTTCGGATTATGGAAGCCTAGAAATTTGCAAATAGAGCAGCCCTTCTGTTCTTCCACTCTATCACAAGGACAACATAAAATCCATATGCGATAATGAGATACTTCAGACAAGCATTTTCTCAAAGATGAAAAAGGTTATACATACGTTATCTAAGAAATATTAGTTTATAAGTGATATACTTTGTACATATGTACAAATGAATTCAGTTCCAACATTGTCTTATATTTTAATAATATACTAACATGCAAATTTGGCTCTTGAGAGAGAGAGAGAGAGAGAGAGAGAGAGAGAGAGAGAGAGATGTTGAGTAAACTTTACATGCCAAGCTTAAATACTTGAAAATGAAGTTGTACTCAATAAACATAAATCAAGTTGACCGTGATAAAAATAGTATCAACAAAAAATATGATTAAGAATGATCCCAACAGACATAAATAATTAAAATTAAATTAGGTGCATGCCTTTTTGAAAACGATAGAGTTATCAATAAAAGTATACCGGAGTAAACGGAACAACAGAGTAAAGGTCAATTACCATATGATCCATAAAACTATGCATTGAAAGCATAAGAGTTGATAGACCTAAAAAAGGGAGCTGGCCTAAAGCTACACAAGGTTCAGATACACTAACTCTCTAGGATCCAAATCGAGCAACTCAGCAACTGACTCTAACCATTTTCCAAGTAACAAGCATGGAGTACCTGTAGGGTGAATGAATAAGAAAAAGGAATAAAAGTATTAGGAGTCTCATGAAAAAATAATGACAACTTATTCTATAATCAAGTGTAGGAAAGCAATTACAGTTAAGCTCTACATTCAAATATAGAAGGGGCTTTACTTTTTAAGTCCTATAATCAAATGAAACCCCAAACCATTACAAATTCAGAAAAACTAAAACTATCCATCAAGCAATTAGATTAATGGAGATGGAACTAGAGATAAAAACGAAGATTGTGGGTTAGGAGTGTGTCAAAACCAACTGTTGTCATAATCAGTTACGAGTGTGTCAAAACCATCAAAGAAGAAGGAAATTGTACATTATAGAAAACAACCTCCCATTCTCGCGAAAACAAACACCCATCTGCTTGAGCTCGATTAGCTCATAAAATATTCAAGTTAAGTAATCATATCTCACTCATTAAACAAATTAAAGGTGAGGAACATAGAAGGGGATAAAAAGAACCAAACAATTTTGAACGGAACCTGTGCTTGTTGAGCTCCGCCAACAGCTCGATTTGCTTTGCATCCACTTCCTCGATGAGTCGCTCCAATTTCTTCTCCTGCTGCCAAAACGGCCACAAACCCAACCACTTCCCCGCCACGAGCTTCTTAAATCCATTCCTCAGAGCATCAAAAACTCCCATAAGAAAAACCACCAGCCAAAATCTCCCCTCTGCACCCTGCTTCCCCGCGGAGTCACCAGAAACTTTCTCTTCATACCTAAATTCTCCAGAAACGACATCATCTAGCTTTGCTCGTATGCTCTCTCCGCTGGTTTCTTCCGCAAAGCCCTGGCTTTCTGGCGAATCGAGATCGGAGACCCAATCCTAGCCGGGGAAAGCGGATTCCGTGGCGGAACTGGCGTTTTCAGGCGGCATTGTGCGGGAGACGAGCGACGGCTGGAGAGGGGTTTGGAAGAGGAGATGGAAAGAGAAGGGGAGGGATTGCATCGACGGGTGAGGGGAGTGAAAAGGAGGCGTTTTGATGGAAGAGAGGGAAGAAAGGAAGGTCTACAGAGGAGCAACGATTGCAGAGCAGACATGGAGAAGAAGAACAAGAAGAATTAGGGTTTTGGATCCGTTTGAAGAGGAGAAGATGGAGATTAATGGAGGAGAGGTTTTAGGAGCAGGTGTGTATGTAGGAAACGTAGGGAGAGGGAAAAAGATAGCAGGGAGAGGAGGAGAAAGAGAGAGAAAGAAATTAGGTGAATGAGATGACGATGTCGTTTGGCACACTGGGGGTAAAGTCGTCCAAAAAGCATGTACGAACTCCGAATTTGGTGTTTTGGTGTATTTGTGGTTAAATTGGGCTAATACATATTTAACAACATTTATTTGGTAAAATTCCCTTATATATAAGTGATTCTGATTATTGAGAATACGTATACTATATAAGAAAGACTGATGTGGACCTATACCTTGGTTTTAGTATTTTCTGACTTGGAGTTTGCTATAGATTATCTGCTTTTTTATTTTATTTTTCTATTATAGTGATATTTTGATATTTATTATTTTTGCTCCTTTTGTGTACTTTAATCGTGTGTTTAAGTAGAGTATCTTATGCATATCACATAAAACAACCCTTAGTCTTTAAGTTTTAGGTGTATGTTGTAACTATAAACATCTATTTTAACTTTATTATAAGTAATATTTTTCTGTTTTACTTCTAGATTTTGGAAATCTAGCATTAATTACTAGGAGTTGAAAAAAATTCTTATTTCCTTCCTGATTTTGATATATATTTTGTAATGTATGAAAAATACCATTTCTTTTCATTTTAGCAGCTAGCTTCCACCTAATTAAATTTGTATTGGTTTCTCATTTCACATTACATTTTTTCATTATTTTATTAATTTTTTTTTCTAATTTTTGAACATTAGGCCAATAAAATCTTACTTATAATCAATCCATGTACTAGTATGGCTATTTTTTGTTTTTTTTAATGCAAATACAGATTGTGATTTAAGCATGGGTAGTCAAGCTAGCAATATCTTAATACTCCACGCATTTGTCTTCGGTGTAGGGAAATGGGTGCAAATGATGAATGGCGTAATCTTTCTCAAGCATGTTCAATTGACTCTTCACTTATTCCATAAATGGGGTACTCTTCCACTATGATTAGAATTTTTTTCACAAAGCAATTTACAAACCTGAATGGCCTTATTGAGATATTTCCAACCAAAGAGGATCACTCTAAATACATCAACTATTAATCATATCTGATGGGTCAAGCCCAATCCGGATAGCGGCAATGAGTCAGGTCCGAGTAACCCGGTCCGTCTAGGATCGTGGGTCAGGCCAGAATAGCCCTGTTGAGATCCGGGTTTCGTTAAACGAAGCCTCGTCACCTCAGGCTCCAAGTCATCGCGACGAAGTCCTCCCCTAACCTGCATTTACCAAGTCTCACGGAGAGGATCTCACCTGCCTTCCACCTGGCTCGATCCTCAAGGACACGTCTGACGCTCCAAAGAGACGTTGAACCGATTGCATCCCCACCTGGTGGGAAAGAGTTATAAATAGAGCCCTCTCATCACTTGAGAAGGGAGAGTTTTTTCCCTACTTTCATATCTGTAACCCTCTACATTAATCAAAGATCACCATTTTGGAAGTGGACGTAGGTCACGCTTGACCAAACCACTATAAATATCTCATCTCTCTTCAATTATTGCACAGCATTAATTATCTGACCGGTGGTGCCCGAATTCCTCCTTTTTGGCATCATCAGTTTGGCGCCGTCTGTGGGGAACGAAAAAAATTTCAAACCCCTTTGTTAGAATCATGGTGATCAGCACGAGGTCTGTAAGACGAGAGGATAACCCTGGCCTAACTACGGGTACGGGCCCTAACGCTCAGCCAAACTCTCCCAGACAGGGAGAGAACGGTCCTCCACCGGGTAATCCTGTCCGGATTACCCCCGCTCCTACTCCCTCTCCACAGTAGATGATGGAGACCATGCAGCAGCTGGTGACTCAAAACTAGCAAATCCTCCAGCTTATGCTCGCAGGGCAAGGAGGAGCACCATTTGGTGGGATACAGCAGCAGGAGGCGACGCGCTCGCGGGGCCCGACCGCTCCGCGAAACGGAGCGCCTCACCCGGGCGCCCATCCCCTGGGCGCCCAGGCAAGAGGACTTCCTGTGGGCGCCCAGCCCAATCTCCATCACCTGGGCACCCATCCCTATGGCGCCCAGGGTCGAGGAGTTCCCCCGATGACTCAGTTCCATCGCGCCCAGTATGCCTCTGCCGGAGCTCCCTTGGACCCCCCACCTGGCCCGAGCCTGGCTGGACCTCAAGGTCATGCTTATTATGCGGTGCCTCCACCTCCAGGTGGAGCCCAGTTTGCAGAACCTCCGGCTGATGATCCCCACTTCCAAGAAGGGGAAAGTGAAAATAATACAGTGGAGGAGGAAAGCAATCTTCCTGGTCCTTCCAGAGAACCCCATAATCAATGGGAGGAAAAATTTAAGGAGATGCAGAATCAAATCGGGGACGTCTTCGATGCAGTGAGGGCGCAGGCCCCAGAGACGGTAGATTATCTCGTCAGACGAACGAACACCCCGTTCAAGTCTGATGTAGTAAACTACCCCCTTCCTCCTAGGTTCAAAATGCCGTCTATGGAGACCTTCGATGGAAGGAAGGATCCACTGGATCACCTGGAAACTTACAAGACTGTGATGCAGTTGCACAATATCGCTGATGAGATCATGTGCAGAGCATTCCCGACTACACTGAAGGGCTCCGCCCGACAGTGGTTTTCCAATCTCGCCCCAGCTTCCATCGCCACCTTCGAAGAACTAAGCAGGTCCTTCGTATCACATTTCATTGGAGGACGCCGCCATCAAAAGCCACCCACACACCTGCTGAGTGTAAAGCAGGACAGTAATGAGAGCCTCAGGGCATACCTCACTCGTTTTAACGAGGAGGTACTTCAGGTGGAAGAACCCGATGACAAGGTAACCATGACTGCTTTCTTGGGAGGCCTCCGTTCATCGGGTTTCTACTTCTCGGTAATGAAGCGCCCACCGAAGAACATGACGGAACTGTTGGCGAAAGCCCAGAAATATATGAATGCGGAGGACGCTACTAGGGCCAGGCGGGGCGAGTCCTCCAGAGTGGCAGATAAAGGAAAACATGATAGAGACGACAAGAAGGAGCCCAGCAATAAGCGGAGCAGAACCGAGAGGGTACCTGCCAGGGACCGACTCGGTCCTGCCCCCCCCCCCCCCGAGAGATCGACCCTTCCCTGCTCCGCAGAGAAATCAACAAGCTTTCACAGCTCTCAATGCTGCAGTAGGGCACATTCTACTGGAAATTCAAGATGATCCTGCAGTAAAATGGTCGGGAAAGATGAAAGCTCCAGCAAATCGCAGGAGTATGACCAAATACTGTCGCTTCCACCGCGATCACGGTCATGACACTGACGATTGCTTCGACCTCAAGAGGCAGATTGAAGATCTTATCCAGCGGGGACACCTGCGCCAGTATGTTGCCGGTAGGGGGCAGGCGCCGCCACAGCCTCACAATGTCGGAAATCAGCACCCTATTGGAGAAATTCGTACTATCTCTGGAGGGTCAGCGGAATCATTCTCCGCCATGAAAGCCTACGCCAGAAAGGCGAGGCATCCTGATGAGCAACGACCGTCAAAGGCGTCGAGGCACAGCACTGATGAGACTATATCCTTCTCGGATAAAGATCTAGAGAACATCCAGCACCCTTATGACGACCCTCTGGTGCTCTCCATGACCGTCGCCAATTTCCAGGTGCATAGGATCTTGGTTGACAGTGGAAGTTCCGCAGATATTTTCTTTGTGGAAGCCTATGATAAGCTGAAGTTAGGTCGAGAGAGATTGCAACCAGTAAAGTTTCCTCTCATCGGTTTCTCAGGGGAAAAGGTGTATCCTTTGGGGGCCATTACGTTACCAGTCACGGCCGGAACAGCCCCCCGAACCTCCACCACAATGGTCAATTTCCTGGTGATAGATTGTCCATCAGCGTTACAACATCATCCTGGGGCGGCCCACGCTTAACTCCTTGAGAGCCGTCCCTTCCACATATCATCTCATCCTCCGCTTCCCAACCCCGAATGGAGTAGGGGAGGTAAGAGGAGATCAAATAGCAGCAAGAGAATGCTACGTCACCTCGATGAAGGCCAAGATGACGCAGGAGGCGCTGCAAGTGGAAGTCTTGGACCCAAGAGATGAGGCTACCACAGAAAGAGGGGAGCCAGTTGAAAAACTCACCCCTATAATCTTGCATGAGGAGCATCCAGAGAGGAAGGTGTATATTGGCTCTTCACTCCTGAAAGCTCTGGTTGGCCGATTGACAGATTTTTTGAGGGATAATATGGGCATATTCGCGTGGTCACATGCTGATCTGGAAGGGATCGACCCAGCCGTCACCACCCATCGCCTCAATGTCAGCCCTCTCCACAAACCTGTTCGGCAAAGGTTAAGGGGCGCCTCCACTGAAAGGGCCCAAGCAATAGAGAAGGAAGTGGGAAAGCTGATTGATACCGGGGCAGTCAGAGAAGTCGCGTACCCTGAATGGCTCTCCAATGTGGTGATGGTGGCCAAAGCAAATGGGAAGTGGCGCCTCTGCGTAGACTTCAGCGAACTTAACAAGGCATGCCCGAAGGATAGCTACCCGTTGCCCAGGATCGACCTCCTCATCGACGCCACGGCGGGACACGAGCTTCTTTCCTTCCTGGACGCTTATTCTGGATACAACCAGATTAACATGCACCTCTCCAGACCAGGAAAAAACATCCTTCATCACTCCGAAGGGCACCTACTGCTACAGGGTTATGCCCTTCGGACTAAAGAACGCTGGGGCCACTTACCAGTGCCTGGTGAACAAGATGTTCCATTCCCAGATCGGGCGAACGATGGAAGTATATGTCGACGACATGCTAGTAAAGAGCTTGGCTGCAGCAGATCACATCGGTCATCTTCAAGAGACCTTCAGTGTTCTCAGGACCTACAACATGAAGCTGAATCCCGAAAAATGCGCTTTTGGCGTTGGATCAGGAAAGTTCTTGGGATTCATGGTCAATCAGAGGGGGATTGAGGCGAACCCTGACAAAATCAAGGCCATACTGGATATGAGGTCGCCATCATCAACTAAGGAGCTGCAGCGCCTCAATGGGAGAATTGCAGCGCTCAACAGGTTCGTCTCCAAATCTGCAGATAAGTGTTTGCCCTTCTTCAAAATTCTGAGGAAAACTTTTGAATGGGGATCTGAGGCTGAGGAGGCTTTCCAAAAGCTTAAGGCATACCTTGCCACACCTCCTCTCCTCTCACATGCTTCACCTGGGGAAGTGCTGTATTTGTACCTCTCAGCTTCTCCCTCAGCAGTAAGCTCTGTCCTCATTACAGACCATGGTGGGGTACAAAAACCAATCTACTATGTGAGCAGAGCATACAGAGGGGCAGAGATCAGATACTCCGAATTGGAAAAACTGGCACTCGCCCTCGTTTCGACTGCGAGGCGTCTACGTCATTACTTCCAGAGCCACACAGTCACTGTCATCACGGATCAACCTCTGAAAAGAGTTTTGGCAAAACCTGATGTTGCTGGAAGATTGGCTAAGTGGTCGGTGGAGCTTGGTGAGTTCGACATTCATTATCAACCAAGGCCTGCCATCAAAGCACAGGCTTTGGCAGACTTTGTAGCTGAGCTTACATATGCTGAAGAACAAACTGAGGATCCTCCTCTACTTACACTGGGCGCCCAGCTCTCTCTCTCAACGGGCGCCCAGCTCCCCTCTCCCTCAACGGGTGCCCAGCAGCTCTCTCCCTCAACGGGCGCCCAGCCCTCAATGGGCGCCCAGCAGCTCTCTCCCTCAACGGGCGCCCAGCCCTCAATGGGCGCCCAGCAGCTCTCTCCCTCAACGGGCGCCCAGCCCTCAATGGGCGCCCAGCAGCTCTCTCCCGCAACGGGCGCCCAGCTCTCCACCTCGTCTCTGGGCACCCAAACTTCTCCACAGGGCTCGCAGTCCTCTCCATCTATAAATGAAGAACCTCTCAAAAGTGCCCAAGTACCGTCCGAAAAGTCCGATGTCTCGCCACTACTAGCCTGGAAACTCTACGTTGATGGCTCAGCAACCACGGGAGGAAGCGGAGCTGGCTTAATCCTAATAAGTCCTGATGGTACACCCATCAAGTATGCAGTGAAGCTCCACTTCATTGCCTCAAACAATGACGCCGAGTATGAGGCTCTCCTATCTGGTCTGAAATTGGCGATTGAGATGGACGCCAAATCTGTTCTCGCTTACAGCGATTCACAACTGGTGGTGAATCAAGTAAACGGCGAATTCGAAGCAAAGGAAGAAAGAATGCAAGATTACCTCAGCATGGTGAAGGAAATAATCAAAAGTTTCCAATATTTCCAGCTATCTCACATTCCTAGGGGAGAAAATGTTGCAGCCGACGCACTCGCCAGGCTTGCCTCATCAATGGAGGCCTCATCTGCAGAACCGACCCTCATCGGGCATCAGTTGGAGAAGAGTAAGTTAGATGTAGTGATCGGAAACATCGACTGTACATCTGAAGGCGACGAGCCAAATTTGATGACCCCCATAAAAGCCTTCCTCCAAGAGGGCACCGAGCCAGGTGACCATCTGGAAGCTAGGAGACTGAGGATGAGAGCTTCTAAGTTCACAATCCTACAGGATGTTCTCTACAAGAAGGGTTACAACCTACCGTTGCTGCGCTGCTTTTCCCCAGAAGAGGCTGACTACTCCCTCAGAGAAATTCATGAGGGGATTTGTGGAAATCACTCGGGAGGACGCTGCCTCGCCCATAAAGCGCTTAGGCAAGGGTACTTTTGGCCAAGCATGTTGAAAGATGCCAAGGACCTCGCCAAGAAGTGTGACAAATGCCAGCGCTTCGCCACTGTGACGCGGCAGCCACCAGAAGAGCTGACCACCATCCTCAGCCCGTGGCCTTTCTCCAAATGGGGCATCGACATTTTGGGCCCCCTGCCTTTGAGTAGAGGCCAGTGCAAATTCATAGTGGTCGCCATCGACTACTTTACAAAATGGGCGGAGGCGGAACCCCTAGCGAAGATAACAGACCACAAGGTGAAAGATTTCGTCTGGAAAAACCTGGTCTGTCGCTTCGGGATACCTGAGGCCATTGTCAGCGACAATGGCAAGCAATTCGACAACAGGCTCTTCAACTCCTTCTGCGCCGACCTTCACATAAAACAACCTCACTCCATCCCGGCACACCCCCAGGCAAATGGACAAGCAGAGGTGATGGTGAGGACAGTCCTGCGCAACCTTAAGACAAGGCTAGAAAGAGCAAAAGGTCTGTGGGTTGATGAGCTTCCAGGGGTATTATGGGCCTATAGGACAACTCCGCGGACTCCTACAGGAGAAACCCCTTTCTCTCTTGCTTTTGGGACTGAGGCGGTAATCCCTGTCGAGATAGGGGTACATTCCCTAAGGGTCCACCAATACAACCCGACCACCAACGAAGAAGGACTCCGCCTCAACCTCGATTTGATAGAGGAGGCAAGAGAAATGGCTATGGTCCGTAATGCGGAGTACAAACGACGCATGGCCAAGTACTACAATTCGAGGGTAAAGCCTCGTTCCTTCCAACCAGGAGACCTAGTCCTCAAGAAGGTGATTCTCGCTACGAAGGACTCTCGGGAAGGAAAGCTCGGACCAAATTGGGAAGGTCCGTATCTCATAATAGAAGTGGTGAGACCAGGCACCTACAGAATCCAGAACTCTGAAGGAAAGGTCTTACCCCACCCGTGGAATGCAGAACACTTGAAGAAGTACTACCAGTGAAGAGGTCCAGGGGGGTAAATTAGGGTTTTTGTTAAAGGACTTAGGTTTGCACTTTTTATTTCATTTAATGTTGCAAAACGATGGATGGATAAATAAAATTACTTTTATTACCAAAAGTTGCATAAATCAGGCTGATGCTGCCTTTACAAAAGTCAAGCTACCTACCCATGAAATCCCTATACACTAATCACTTTCATCCCCTTCCTCATAATCCTCCTCCTCATCGTCCTCATAATCACCAGAGCTGCTACCACCATCATCAGGCGCCTCCATCGGCACAAAGCCTGATATGTCAATGTCTGGAAAGGCGGCCGAAATCTTCTCTCGAAGCTCATCGTAGCCATCAATGAAGGCATCCGCGATGCCAATCTGCAGGTCCCTCTCAGCTTGAGAAGCTCTCTCGGACGCTGTCCTCATCTCTGCCTCTACAGCAATTTCCCTGAGCCTCACCTTCTCAAGGGTTCGAGCAAGCTCAGCCTCACTGAGCGAAGCCCTCTCACGGGCCTTCATCAGCTCAGCCTCACTGAGCGAAGCCCTCTCGCGGGACTTCGTGAGCTCAGCCTCGGTGAGCAAAGCCTTCTCGCAGGTCTTCGAAAGCTCATCTTCTACCTCGGCTGTCCTCTTATTGGCTGCTGAAAGCCCGGTCTCAAGCTCGCTTACCCTCTCTCGGGACGCAGCAAGATCGGTTGCGGAAATCCTACCAGCGGCTTCCAGAGCAATAATCTTCTCTCGAGCAGTGGAGAGCTCTAGCTGCATAGCCTCCTTCTCCCGTCTCATCTGACCACAAGACTGGGCATGCGACAACAAGCATATGGATGCTGTGGAAAGCTGAAAAGATAAGAGACGAGAAGTGAGACAGTTGTAAAGAAATGAAGGGGTAACAATCAGGAGAAAAATAAATAATGAACTTCACCTGAGTCAGACCCTCTACAAATGAGTCAATGACTCCCTCGGTGCCCAAGGCGTTAACCCGAGAGACCTCATGCGCCAACACATATTTCCCAAGCCTATCCCGCATCTCCCACGAACGACCCCGCCTGGGACCTGTCCCGGTGGGTGCCCCTGCAGAAGTACCCGGTTGTGGAGGACATAGCCGAGGGACAGGAAGTGTGGCTGAAGAGGAAGGCTGCAAGACAACAGTCTTAGCGGAGGAGATCCCTGCCTGAAGAGATATCTCAGGTAAAACCACTCGAGTAGGAGACACTCGGGGCTCAGTGTGAGAAGCCAATAGAGAGGTTCCTGGTGAGACATCGCCTGTTCTCGCCACCTTCGAAGGAGGGGTACCCCTATCCGAGAAGCGAGACGAAAAGCGGGCTCCAATCATCTCTCTGCTTACCTCCGGGCCTATTAGGAGAAGTATTGGCAAGTGAGACACGGAAACAACATATCAGATAATGTTTAAGATTATGGCCAGACAGATTTAACTTACTTTTTCTCTTTGATGACGGTCCCGAAGAAGAGCCCGGGGAAGGTCCACTGGCCTTACTGCTTTCTTTGGGAATAAGAGCTCCCAAGTCTTTCTCTGGATGATCCCTCACCGCTTGCAGCTTCGCCACTTGGTCCTTGGAGAGTATGGGAGGATCTGCGGAGAACGGTGTGCATAGAGGAACAATGTATATATACATTTATATAAGTATGGAGAAGTGAACAGGGAGACGTACCCAGTCTTTTGGCACCAGTCCATCGTGTGGGCACCAAAGCCTGATCTGCTTGTGAAGCCCACTCGCCACCTATGAAGAAGAAGCGAGATTTCCAGCGGTGACAGTTGGAACGCATCCCTGTAAGAAGCTTACATCCCCTGGAGGTGAGATAATACCATCCCCTATTTGGGGCAGGAGACTCCATCAAGTTGTAAGCGGCGTGAAACTCAACTGGAGAGGCATCCTCGCCATTCACCTTCCTCCACAACGCCAGAAAACCCAGCAAAGCCCTCCAGCCGTTGGGCACGAGACGCCCCGGGGTTAGAGAAAAATAGTGAAGAATCCGGCAAATGGAAGAAGACATTGGGAATCTCAGCCCGGCCTCGAGCATCTCCTCATAAATGAGAATCTCACCTGAGGAGTTGTCGCAAGCTGGCTCATCTTTTTCAGCAAGACGACACATCACCATGGGCGGAATACGATACGAAGTAATGATTCGGGAGATGTCACCTCCTGTCCTAAAGGTACTGAAAATTGTACTTACCTTGGACCCGTCGTCCTCAACGATGACCTTCCCTTGGTATCTCTTGGGACGAGGACGCATTTTTTCTCTCGCTGCGGAGACCGATGCAAGGTCTCGCGACCCCACGCTTCGCCGCAATGGGCCCTCGCCCAGGGCATGCACGCTCATCAGGCCGGCATCGCCGACATGGCCAGGCCCCTCGCCCTTGCTACTCGCCCAAGGGGGGCCCACGACGCCGCCCAGCGCAGGGGCGCCTGCAACCAGGCGCACGCCCTCGCCCGCAGCAACCCCTACGCGCGGCAGCTCGCCCAAGGGGGCCCCACGCGTGCGCCTCCCTCGCCCGCAGCAGCCCCATCGCCCGAGGCACCCTCTCCTCCCTCGCGGCTGCTCGCCCAGGGGGGCCCCATGGCCTCGCCACCCTCTCCTCCCTCACGTCCGCTTGCCCAGGGATGCACCACGACGCCGCCCAGCGCAGGGGCGCCTGCAGCCAGGCGGGCGCCCACCGCGGCAGCGCCCTCGCCCGCTGCCTGCACCTCGACGCCCAGCGCAGGGGCGCCCTCGCCCGCTGCCAGCACCGCGACGCCCAGCGCAGGGGCGCCCTCGCCCGCCGCCTGCACGCCCAGCGCAGGGGCGCCCTCGCCCGCTGACTGCGCCTCGCTGCTGCTCGCCCAAGGGGACCCCACGATGCTGCTGCTCGCCCGTAGTGGATCTCCGCTGGGAGAAGCCTCAGGCTGGGCGCCCAGGGGCCAGCCCTTGCCGCCCTCATCGGAACGGATCGACTGAGGGGCAAGCACGCCAGATCTGACCTCGGGTTGGGCGCCCACATCAGGATTCATTCGGCGATCGCTTGATGCCGCTTCCTCAACGCACATCGAAGTCCGGACGACTACTCTGACCTTCGTGTGTTTTGTTGCAATCTTCTTCTTGGTCTCTTTGGGTGTTCTCTTCTCTCTTGGAGATTTCTTTCTTCTTTGGAAAGAGTCTGGTGAGTTTTATAAGAGAAAGAGTCCTTAAAGCATGGGTTTTTTTCAAAAACCAAAAGATGAATCTCAAAGGTCTACGAATTTCAAAATCTGAGCAGAAAGAGGAGTTTGGATTGCTGTGAACTTGTGAAAGAGGCGGATGAGTTGAAAGCCCCACATTCAAAGTTGTTAGAGCGCGGGACTTTGAGGGGCAAATGATGGGTCAAGCCCAATCCGGATAGCGGCAATGAGTCAGGTCCGAGTAACCCGGTCCGTCTAGGATCGTGGGTCAGGCCAGAATAGCCCTGTTGAGATCCGGGTTTCGTTAAACGAAGCCTCGTCACCTCAGGCTCCAAGTCATCGCGACGAAGTCCTCCCCTAACCTGCATTTACCAAGTCTCACGGAGAGGATCTCACCTGCCTTCCACCTGGCTCGATCCTCAAGGACACGTCTGACGCTCCAAAGAGACGTTGAACCGATTGCATCCCCACCTGGTGGGAAAGAGTTATAAATAGAGCCCTCTCATCACTTGAGAGGGGAGAGTTTTTTCCCTACTTTCATATCTGTAACCCTCTACATTAATCAAATTAAGATCACCATTTTGGAAGTGGACGTAGGTCACGTTTGACCGAACCACTATAAATCTCTCATCTCTCTTCAATTATTGCACAGCATTAATTATCTGACCGGTGGTGCCCGAATTCCTCCTTTTTGGCATTATCAATATCTACACAGAAAATCAATGAAATTACAAAAAAGCTTCACCCATTACCTTAAAAAGATACCCTTAGCCTTCCATGGTCTTGATCTTCACAATCTTCATGAGAAGCGCGTCACTGATCTTTACAAAGTGTGAAAAATTAAAGAAGCCAAGGATGGAGGGGTGGGTGGGAGTGAGTGAAGAAAGGAGATGGAATGGCTAGGCTAGAGAGAGAAAATTAATAAAGAAAGGTGCGTGGGGTGGTGTGGGGGTGTGTGGGATATATATGGGATGAGGTGCATGTGTTTGCACGTCCCATAACTCTTGGATTTTTTTATGTCTTTTTAATTGCTTAGGTTGCAAGGATTTTTGTTTGGGAATGTTTGGTAGCTTGGGTCCAAGTTAGATTAGGTTTTGGAATCTAAGAGAGTTTCATGGGATTTTCCAGCTTGTTTCCTTCTTGGACTTCTTGGTACGCAAAACTACTAAAAATAAGACTCTTTTTTTATCTCATGCAACTCTTCCACTTGGACCCCACTTTATCTCTTCCACTTGCTTAGATTTTTTTTAGGCAAATTACCAAAAGTCCTTCAACACGGTCTTGTAAGGCCTCTAGTCCAACAACTTTTTCTCTAAAGCATATGGTTCATAAGCGCTGGACATATTTTGGCAAGAGGTTCCTAGATACGCCACATCAGACATTGTCATAACTATTTGCCCTTTAAACTGTTTAGGCATAATATCTTGAATTTTAAAATTTCAAATCCGGGCAAGGTTTTCTCACATTCCTAGAGTGGGATTCTAGAATTTCTTGAGCGTGAGAGGATTCGAACTCAGCCGGCAGCGCCTCTTTCTCCCTCTCTCAGTTCCAAGTTCTCTCTCTCATTTCCAAGTTTTGGGAAGAGGAGTGAATAGACAATGGCGTCTCATCTGCAAATACCGAGTGATGACTCGGTACTTCTGTCCGTAACTCATTCCATCCTCAAGAACTTCGCTTCTGATGTCCGCTTCTCACTTTAGGTACGCACACCTACCTTTCTAAGGATCCAAAACAAGGCTTTTCTGGGTGCACTCTTCTCTTTTATTTAGGATCCATTTGCATACTTGCTTAAATTCTAAAGAATTCAGAGCAAGGAGTGAAGGGTCATGCCCCAATGTCCATGACTTTTTGCAAGAAACACAGCTTTCCAATAGAGAGAAACAAAACTTTTGCAGAAGACGCAAATCGGAGTTCTGTTGTAGAGAGCGGATCTGTCATCGTCCGTTCGCGGAGAAACTAAAGACCACCACAACCCGTTGATGTTTGTTGTTCGTTGCTAGAAAACATAGTAGTGGGTTTCGAGACAGACCTTGTTGCGCCATTGTAGAAGAGACTGGGTTTTTTTGATTTGCAGCCGCTGTCGCCACTATTTGTAGCCGTTCATCGCCAGACATTGACTGCTCCCATTGCTGTTTGCCTTCACCGCTCTCGAAGAAAACTGAGGAATCATCAAATTTATTTGAATTTTTTTGTGAAATTTGTTTGAGTTTTTTTTTTAAATTTATCTGAGTTTTTTTAAAATTTTATCTTAGTCTTTTTAAAAAAAATTTCATCTTTTGAAGTTTATTTATATTTTTTTAAATTTATTTGAATCTTTTGAAATTTATTTGTGTCTTTTTAAATTTATCTGCGTTCTTTCGAAATTTATCTCTATCTTTTGAAATTTCTTTGTATTTTTTGACATTTATTTTTTTTTAATTTATTTGAAAATCTCATTAATGAGATCTTCCTTAATAGTGGCCAATTAAATGGTAGTTGACCATTATTAATGGCATATCCCACTAATCATGGGATATGATTTATCTTTAAATAAATAAGAACTTTTAACGAAATAGTAACTTGGACATTTTAGGTCTTTAAATTTGGAAAAAAAGACCTACACACTATGAAAAAAGATTGTGGATATAAGGCTAGGAAGTAAAATGTTCAGGACCTGTCGCAGAATGACCCATTTTTTTTCTTGGCTTCTTTACTTTCTTTTATTCTCTTCTTTCAATTCCCTCTTTGTTTCCTAGCTCATCAAGACTCTGGATGTCCTTCCTTTCTTGGCCTTTGGATTAAATTTTGAATTTCAAAAAGCCTTCAAACACCAAAAAGAAGAATTTATTAAACTTTGCAACTCTTTATGGCTCCCACCTTGAAATCCACACCCATGGGGTGGGTCCCATGGTAGCTTCTTATTCAATTTTTCTTCGATTTCTCCTCTTTCAATTTCTTTAAAATGCAGCCCTCAAAATACTGATTTTTCTTGCACTAAAGAATAAAATAAAATCAAAAGAATAATTTTTGTGAGTAAAAGAAGAATGCAATGCATGTGACCCAATTCTACACGTATGTATGCGTATGAATATACCATTTCTCATGAAGAACGCAGTGAAGCAAGAACAATTATGCAAGTTTATGTGCGAATTTCGAGAAAATCAATGTCATAGTAGGATAATTCAAAAAGAATAATTTCAATAAATCATTAAATCTTATGAGTTTTTAATGATTTTGACTTGAATTCAACTTTAAATAACCAAATTCATGATTTTATGAAATTCGATGCAATTTGATGAGTTTAACCTAGTTAAGTCCATAAAATCAATAGATATAATACTAATATGATGCATTTTCATGGACTTATCATATAGATAGGTGGGTTGTCTAGTTGATACATGTTGTAGAGAAGATGGATAAAAGAGATTAAAAAGAAAAGAGGAAATTAAACAGGGAGAGATGGGGAGTGTGAAAGAGAGAGGAGGTGGGTTGGATCTGTAAAGAAGAAGATGAGGAGAAAGAAGATAGAAGGTGATGGACTCAGGTTATGTGATGTATCATGTAGGATAGGTTGAATGGCCTGAGTGGAAGTTGGTCTGAAAAGTTGATGTGGTTTTTGCTGGTTTTGAGATGTGATACAGAGATGGGAAAGGATGGTGAAAAGGTGTGGCGATGCACAGATGGGTTATGTGGTTGGGTTGCCAGTCATGGATGAAGGTGTAGGGGCCGGTTTTCTGAAGGTGGAATAGGTTGTCAGTCAGTGATGCAGTGTTTCAGTTTGAAAGTGGAGATGAAGTTGGAGGATAAGTAGAGGTGGGGTCTGTTTCTAGTAAAGTGAATAAAGCTGACTTGTGATTGTTTGATAGCGGCGGTGTTGAGATCGTGGAACATGCGGATGGTGTTGATCATGTTTGGTTCTGTACGGACTGGTTTTGGAGATGAGTAGTGACCGAAGAGGGTGGAATATAGAGATGAATCGTGAGTTGAAGTGGGTAAGAGCAGAGATGGGTTCAGGTGGGTAGAGGGGCGTTTGGTTGGGTGCAGACAACAGATAAATGTTGCAGAGTCGACTGGGTTATGAGGCTGGGCTTGGGTGTGGCTTGTTTCCGGCAATCGGCGGTGTGAGGCAGTGGATGTTGTGTTGATGTGGAGGACATATATTATAGCTCATGAAAGGTGATGATGCCAAAATTGGGTTTCGGACACCACCGGTCAAGTAATAAATGCAGTAATAAATGCGGTAAATAAATGAGAGAGAGAAAGGAAATTTATAGTGGTTCGGTTTGTTTGACCTACATCCACTTCATAAAGGCAGAGGTTGCCTGTGGTATTTTACTTCTCCAATGAGAAGGGATTACAGGCTAGGAGAATACAAGAGTAGAAAAATGGAAAGATATCGATTGCCCCCAGAGTGCTGGTGGGGCTCTTCGATTTATAGTCCTCCCTTAATAGATGGGGACGACTCTTCAGCAACGTTTGCCCTGCTTGAATGGAGCCTTCGAACTGCCATCGCGCTGGACGAGGCAGGTGAGATATTCTCCGTAGGACCTGGTAAAAGCAGGACTGCTTCCGAAGCGACGTGTTAACCTTGACGTGGCCAAGGTATGTGGATCTGGACCCGGACCTGAACGGATCAATCAGGCTTCCACTGATTTGGACCTTGGCTCATTGGGCCATTCTGACCTGACTCATCCTCATGGGTTGGGTCATTTGGGCCTGACTCATCATTTGCCCCTCAATGCCCCGTGCACAAATAATGTTTGAAAGGGGGGCATTTGGTAGATCCAGGTCTCTTCTCCCTCCCAAATCTTTTTCCACTTTTCTGGTTTTATTATGGTCTGGGCGAGCTTGGGCGCTCGGGGGAGCCTGGGCGCCCGGGGGAGCTTCGGAACCCGGAGAAGCCTGGGCGCCCGGGGGAGTGATGGGCGCCTGGGAGAGCCGGGGCGCCCGGGGGAGTGATGGGCACCCGGGGGAGTGATGGGCGCCTGGGGGAGCTTGGACGCCCGGGGGAGCCTGGGCGCCCGGGGGAGTGATGGGCACCCGGGGGAGCCATGGGCGCCTGGGGGAGTGATGGCTTGGGCGCCCGGGGGAGCCTGGGCGCCCGGGGGATTGAGGAGGGAGTCCCCTGGTACGGCAAGACAGTTTCTATTTAAGATCTGTTTTGATATTTTTATTTCGGGGGCATTGCCCCCTAGGCCTCCGCGAGCTGACCGGTCAGCTCGACCCCCGCTAGGGGACACCCCCGGACCCCCTCTGCGAAGCGCATGATATATCCCTTAGCAAATGTAAATTCCAACTCCGAGTATCTGGACTCTGCCCCTCGGTAACTTCTGATGGATCATCCCAGAAGAAGAAGATGAGCCCGCAACTTACTAGAAAGAATGCTCCAGATCCTAGGCTACAGCAGCGGGCGCAGGCGTAGTCGCTGCAGCGCGGAAAATGAGAGAGCTTCTCAGGCTGAGGAGAGGGCTGCCCTAGCTGGAAGGGCTTCCGAGGTTGATCTTTCGGCGGCCTGCGAGAGGGCGACCAGGCTTGAGACTGAACTCTTAGCAGCCTAAGAGAGGGCGGCCAAGGCAGAGGCTGAGCTTGTGAAGGACCTTGAGAGGGCTTCGCTCAGTGAAGCTGAGCTTCTGAAGACCCGCGAGAGGGGTTCGCTCAATGAGGTGAGCTTCTGAAGACCCGCGAGAGGGCTTCGCTCAATGAGGTGAGCTTCTGAAGACCCGCGAGAGGGCTTCGCTCAAATGAGGTGAGCTTCTGAAGACCCGCGAGAGGGCTTCGCTCAATGAAGTGAGCTTCTGAAGACCCGCGAGAGGGTTTCACTCAATGAGGCTGAGCTTGTACAGACCCGTGAGAGGGTGATGCTTAGAGAGACCGTTGTGGAGACAGTGATTGGGGCGGTACATGAGAGAACTGCTTTCCTAGATATTGACCTCTTAGGCTTCGTGCCGACCGAGGCGCTTGATGATTGTAGTGGCAGCTCTGATGATGTGGATGATGATGGTGATGCCGAGGACAACTTTGAGAGTGATTAGAGGGCAGGGGACTTTTTTTTTTTTAACAATTTGTAGCACTAATAAAATTTATTAATCCATTGTTTAGTACTAAACAACATTAAAAAGTTGAAAAAATCAAGCCCCCAAACCCTCACTACTTTAACACTCTTACGGTATTACTGGTAATTCCTTTTCAACAGCTCCACGTTCCCTGGCAATGTGTTCAACCGCTGCATCGCGAGGAGTGAATGCTTGTCTGTCTCTCTGCGGAGCAGGACCGAGTTGGTCTCTGACAAGTAGCCTCTCTGTCCTTCTTCGCTTGTTGCTTGTATCATTCCTTTCCTCTCTGTCTCGCCCCTTCCCGTTGTCGACTGCTCTGGAGGACTCCCCTCGCCTGGCCCTTGTGGTATCTTCAGCATTTATATACTTCTGAGCCTTTGCTAGTAGCTCCGGCATGCTTTTTGGCGGGCGTTTCATCACTGAGAAAAGGAATCTCGATGAACGGAGACCTCCGAGGAAGGCTGTCATGGACACCTTATTGTCGGGCTCTTCAACTTGAAGTACCTCCTCGTTAAAATGAGTGAGGTAACTCCTGAGGCTTTCATTTGTATCCTGCTTTATGCTGAGCAGGTGTGTGGCAGGTTTCTGGTGGCGGCGTCCTCCGATGAAATGTGACACAAAGGACTTGCTCAATTCCGCAAAGGTGGCGATGGAGGCTGGGGCGAGATTGGCAAACCACTACCGGGCGGAACCCTTCAGTGTGGTTGGGAATGCCCTACACATAATCTCGTCAGGGATATTATGCAGCTGCATTTTGATTTTGTACGTCTCCAGGTGGTCCAATGGATCCTTTCTTCCATCAAAGGTCTCCATGGACGGCATCTTGAACTTCCGGGGAAGTGGGTAGTGCACCACATCGGGCTTGAACGGTGTGTCCGTTCGCCCGACTAGGTGATCCACTGTCTCCGGTGCCTTCGCCTTCATGGCATTGTAGACTTCTCCCAGCTGGTTCTGCATCTCCTTGATCTTTTCGTCACAGGGATTGGGAGCTTCCCTGGATGGGTCACGAAAATAACTTCCCTCATCCATGCTTTGGTTTTTACTATCCCCTTCTTGGAAATGAGGATCCTCTCCATTAGAAGAAGAGGGAGGAGGTGGAAGTCCTCCATGATTCGCTCCCCCGGGAGGTAGGGGTCCTCCAAACTGGGCTCCACCTGGAACTCCATGAGGGGCGCCCTAGGGAACTCCTTAGGGAACTCCCTGGGCGCCCTGGGGAACTCCCTGGGCGCCGCCCAGAGGATGGGCTCCCTGGGGAACTCCCTAGGCGCCGCCCGGAGGATGGGCGTCCTGGGGAACTCCTTGGGCGCTGCCCTGAGGATGGGCGCCCAGATGGGGAGCTCCCCGGCGTGGAGCTCTTGGAATTCCCTGGCGCGATGTTCCTTGTGGTACTTCTCCAAATTGTGCTCCTCCTTGCCTTGCCAGCACGAGTTGTAAGATCTTCTGGTTTTGGGCTACCAGCTGTTGCATGGTCTCCAACATCTGCTGAGGAGTGGGAGCAGGAGCATTCGGGGTAGGATTGATTGGTGGAGGGTTGCCCTCGCCCTCTGCTCGTCTTGTCGGTCTAGTGGTGATCACCATAATTTTGAAAAAAGGATGAGAACTTTTGTTCAGTTCCCACAGACGGCGCCAAACTGATGATGCCAAAATTAGGTTTCGGACACCACCGGTCAAGTAATAAATGCGGTAAATAAATGAGAGAGAGAAAGGGAATTTATAGTGGTTCGGTCTGTGTGACCTACATCCACTTCATAAAGGCAGATGTTGCCTGTGGTATTTTACTTCTCCAATGAGTAGGGATTACAGGCTAGGAGAATACAAGAGTAGAAAAATGGAAAGATATCAATAGCCCCCTAAGTGCTGGTGGGGCTCTTCGATTTATAGTCCTCCCCTAACAGATGAGGACGACTCTTCAGCAATGTTTGCCCTGCTTGAATGAAGCCTTCGAACTGCCATCGCGCTGGACGAGGCAGGTGAGATATTCTCCGCAGGACCTGGTAAAAGCGGGACTGCTTCCGAAGCGACGTGTTAACCTTGACGTGGCCAAGGTATGTGGATCTGGACCCGGACCTGAACGGATCAATCGGGCTTCCACTGATTTGGACCTTGGCTCATTAGGCCATTCTGACCTGACTCATCCTCATGGGTTGGGTCATTTGGGCCTGACTCATCAAAAGGGATTGAGAAGAGGAAAATTCTCTCTAAAAAAAAAAAAGATTTACTTATTTATCAATAGAGTCCATATCTCATCAACTCAAATATCTAAATTAAGCATAATCTATTCCATTCATCATTAGCCATCCTATTAGCTTAATTATTTCTAAACCACGATGAGTCCCATGTGTAGATAGGTGCTAAGGTGTGCATGACAAATGATGATGCAATAATGAAAAAACGTTAGCATAAAAATAATTTAACGCAAAAATGACTAAGAAAAATGGGTGGGATCCAAAAGAGGTTAAATCTACGGTCAAGATTATTTTAATAAAAAATTAAGAGATTGGGTCCTTACAATTAATTACCTCTTGATTCGAACCAAGTTTTTCTCTTCAGACAGTTTTCCGAAGTGGCCTTTTTTTCCACAAAAGAAGTGTTTCTTTGTGGGCTCTTTCTTCTTAATTGGCTTTTTAGTTTCCTTTGAAACTTCGGTCTTAACATTTTTCTTTCTTTTAGATTTCTCTTCAGACAATTCGCCTTGTGTAAGGTCCCTGACCTTAATAGTGTGTTTAGCCTTTTAATCTTGGTGATTAGCTTAATTAATTTTGATTCTAGCTAATTATGTGGGTTTAGTGCGTGAGCGAGTTTCTTTTGCCATTAGAAAGATGTTCGCGAAGTTTCATTCGATTCCGAGTACGATTAGTCTTAATAGGGGGTTTAGGTTGTGATTTTTAGGAAAATTGGGTATTTTTCTGAAAAATTCGGTTTTCGCTGAATTTGGGCTCGTTGGAAAGATCTTGTCACGTTCATCGTTTCCCATTCTTGACTTGTTGCAATTAAATGCCTCAAAATCCCTCCAATAACCTTATTTCTCCTAATTCTCATAAAAACCCAGATTCCAGTTTTGCCCATCACCCAAACCCCCTTTACAATTTAACTAATCAGGGCAGATTGGTCTTTCCACTTCCCACTCCCATTTGACCCCAACTCTAGTAGAACTCATCCGTTTCATCTCATTTTCAGAGAGCAACTACTTGAGCCTTCTCCTTCTTCACTTCTTTTTCTTGCATGTGGGTTTAGAAGCCATTCTGGGCCAATTCAAGAGCACCTTCTTCCTCTCCTCTTCCTCTATCCTTTGATCCCAAATTGGTAACTTTTCCCTATTTCAAATTCTCCTAATTTCCCTCCTTTTCACTGTAAATGGGTTGCATGTTGATGAATTCTCCTCCCTTCCTTTCCCTTGTACTATTTGAGTGTAGGAGAAGCTTTGGAGGTTGGTTTTTGGCTAGTGGGTGTGTGGAGAGCTCCTTCCTCTTCAATCATTTTAATTTCTCTTCTTTTGGTTAAAGCAAGTGGAGTTGCTTTATATATTGAGCATGCATGTGTGCTATTTGTTTCTTGGTAATTCAATTGCTTAGATTTCCCTAAATTCCAAGCTGGTTATGGTTAATTTGATTATAAATATGCTATGTTGAATATCATGGGTTGAATGGACTTTGATTTTGGGTTGATTTGATGAAAGGGGTGAATGAATTGTGAATGGAATGGAATGTGGTTTGGAGGAGAGCATGGTGGCTCTTTTTGTGCACCTCATAGCCTTGGAAAGGCTTAGGAAGGAGGGAGATGACTGAGAGTGAATTTGGCTTCATAAACGACCTGAACAGTGCAATATCTGCTCTGGACGTCATGAGGTCGATCCAGACCCAAATTTGGTTACGGACCTGAATGCAGACAACTTTCTGCCAGAATTCGATCAACCGAACTTCAGGGTTTGGTTGACCGAACAGTGGATTTCGGCTAACCGAACATTGATGGAAGGTTGGCCTAAATTGGGCAAAATGTGGTCCTAATTTCTTATTTCTCTCTGGATGAGTTCGGTCAACCCTCAATTGACCGAAATTACTAAATTCTCCTTTTTGAAAGGGGACTTTTAACCTAGGTTGCATTTGAGTTCATTGGAAAATGGACATATATGTGATTTGCAATTTTGCTTCATGAAATTCGAAGATGTAGAAACTTGCTCCTCATTTTATCATTTGGTGCTATTACCATTTTCTGCATGAAGATAGAATTCGTAGGCTGTTAATGTGATTTAATGAACTTAATTGCTGACACAGCAAAAATATTTTGTGTGTGTTACGCAACATAAACCTCTGATGAGATAGAATTTTTTGTCATGCACTAGGCTTTCATGTCCAGCTGCCTTCAGTTGCTCTTGGAGATCCGTCCGCACTCCGTATAGTAGCTCCCCAAAACAATCAATTACCTGATGGATTACAAACACATAATGTTATATGTGTTTTACTATAAAGATGCTATGTGAATATTATTATTTATGATGATGCCAAAATTGGGTTTCGGACACCACCGGTCAAGTAATAAATGCAGTAATAAATGCGGTAAATAAATGAGAGAGAGAAGGGGAATTTATAGTGGTTCGGTCTGTGTGACCTACATCCACTTCATAAAGGCAGAGGTTGCCTGTGGTATTTTACTTCTCCAATGAGTAGGGATTACAGGCTAGGAGAATACAAGAGGAGAAAAATGGGAAGATATCAATTGCCCCCTAAGTGCTGGTGGGGCTCTTCGATTTATAGTCCTCCCCTAACAGATGGGGACGACTCTTCAGTAACATTTGCCCTGCTTGAATGGAGCCTTCGAACTGCCCTCGCGCTGGACGAGGCAGGTGAGATATTCTCCGCAGGACCTGGTAAAAGCGGGACTGCTTCCGAAGCGACGTGTTAACCTTGACGTGGCCAAGGTATGTGGATTTGGACCCGGACCTAAACGGATCAATCGGGCTTCCACTGATTTGGACCTTGGCTCATTGGGCCATTCTGACCTGACTCAATCTCATGAGTTGGGTCATTTGGGCCTGACTCATCAATTTATATTATATATTTATAAACATTCAATAAATAGATGATGTTGCCGTATCAATGTTCTTACATTGCTAGATATTTAGTAGCCGAACAGGAGTGCAGTGATGTCCTCGTACAAGACACCGTGTATCTCTTCACCTCCCCAAACAGTGCCATGCATTGGTAGATGCACAATGTTCCTAGTCAATCGAAGCATCATTAAAGTTTTTATAATATCACCTGTTTTACAGAGTTACATATGCTGCCAACTTACATAGACCCCTCTGCTTCATATATCTGTTTTAGCTTTTCCTTGTCAATTGAGTTCAATAGTTTAGTCACCGGGTTTTTGGGTAGTGTGAAGGGAACTGTCGCTGGTTCGGTGTTCCTCCTTGCCCTTCGTTTCTTTAATATTTTTACCATGAGGGCTGCTTCACCTCCTTTCAAATTGAGATAAAATCATATCAAACTCAAAAAAATTCATATCAATCTCAGAAAAATTCAGATAAATTGTTGTAAAACCCAGATAACTTCATACCAAATTCAGAGCAATTCAGATGAAAGTCAAACAACTTCATATCAAACTCAGGTAAATTCATATAAAACACAGATAAAGTCTTATCAAACTCTGATAAACTGACATCGAACTGAGATAAATTCATTTCAAACTCAGATAAATTCATATTAAACGCAGATAAATCCTTATCAAACTCAGATAAATTTATATCAAACCAATATAAAATTATATCAGACTGATATAACATCATATCATACTAAGATAAAATCATATCAGACTCAAATAATTTCATATAAAATAGAGATAAATAAATATCTAACTTGGATGAAAAGATATGTATGTAGAAAACTTTTTATACAAATGAATATAATGTTATTTGTATCACTTAAACTGATTAATGTATATATATACCTTATCAGTTTTTTCTTTAATTGTTTGTTGAGCAGGCTACTTCTCCATTGTCTCTTTTGTTTTGCTCTCTTCTTGTTTTTCTATGTTTTGCTCGTTCGCTGGTTGAAAGATTTCATCCAAAGTTTTTCCAGCCCATTCCAGTCCTTTCTCTGCGTATTGAATTGTCATGCCTTTCACCATCCCTTGCAGTTGTAAGATTTTTTAACTCAAGATTTACAATTTTTTTTTTCAAAATGTTCACCTCATACTCTGCCTATGCAGCTCTTGAAGATTGTGCCTCCGACAAATGCTGCATTTTTTTGAGTTGTTCTTTAAGCGGGCTGACCATACGAGAGGAGTCCTCCGGATTCTTTTTGAGTTTTGATTCTCTAGTTTGAGCTTGGTCTTCTCATGTGTCAACTGCTGAATTAGTGATAGTGCATCATCTCTATCTTTGAGCAAGGTGCTGACCCTTGTTTCCAATCTCGGCTTTTCTTTCTGTAGCTTATTATTTTATGTTGTTGCTTTGTCCGCTTCATTTGTCATTGTTTGAATCTGTGTTTGCAAGTTTGTCTTCTCTTTGGTCAGCTGATCGACGAGTGAATTTACCCTGTCACGTTCTGTAATAATTTGTTTGAGTTCTTTGTTTTCATTTATTGGTGATGGTTGACTTGGCTCAGGATTTCTTTTATTATTGCCTCCTTCCGATTCACTTTGCTTTTTGGATGGCACTTCACTTATATGGCATCATTGTTGCTGCCAATTATGTCAGCTACAATGTTCTGTACAACCAAATCTTTTTGTTGAATTATCTATTCATAATCTTCCATCTTTGAAGCAAATGCTACAAATTCAATTCCTTCTCCAGTGAATATTGTTTCTTCATGCCCTTGATTTTCTCTCTATTCCTCTAATTGGGAAACGATCAATGTTTCTGTCATTAGGTCCGTTTATCGCTGCCTGGCTTCCTTGCTTTTATCTTGTTTGTGTCTTGTCCTTTGTTCATTTGCTTTGGTCTTCTCTTCATCATCATCATTGTTATCATCATATTGCACTTCTTCTTCTTCTTCTGCTGCTTCTTCTTTGGATTCATCTTTTTCTTTCTCTGGGTAATCTTCTTCTTCATCTGATTCATTTTCCTCCCCACTTGTTCTATCATCCTAATCAATGTTCTTATTCACCAATGCCGGGAAGCGTTGTTCTTCATGTAATGTTTTCCCCAATTTGTCCTTGAGGACCTGCATTGGAAAGAATGTTAGTTTCAACAACATGACCAATAAAACTCATATAATTTTATCTATATTAATTTAAGATAAAAATGTTTTAACTAGGTAATATTACTTGTGTAGCATGCAATGCATGCAGGGGATTTTTCTTCAGTGCATTGTTTAGAGCCTTAAGATCCTACTTGAGTAATTTTGGGAATTGTCTAGATTTAATCGGATTGACCAACGTTGTGTGTTCGCACAACCAATATTGTTCCACAAGAACAAAGTCAGACTTAAATTATAGATCTTGGTAAGTTGTAAATTTAGAGGGGTAAAAAGATTGTTGTTTATCGTACCGGTAATGCAATTAGACAGTCAATGACTTTATCGGAACCATCACACCATGTGTGAATTGATTCAATGACAAACTTTGTAATCTCTTCTATCCAGGCATAATCTTTCATTTCATGTAATTCTCAACATAATCCACATGCGCCCATCTAATTGTGTTGCTATGGGTTGAAAAGAATATTAACACAAGAATGTAAAGGCACACCAGCCTTACGACATCAGCCACATCATGTTTTGTTGTGTCGTTGAGTGCTATTTTCAGCTGCTACTCTTAAGCTGCTTGGGAATCTTCTCTTTATGTATTCTAATTCTTTCCTCTTGGCATATCTCAATTCCAAGGACTTTGTTCCATGTGGTATGCCAAAAATCAAAGAAATATCCTCTGCTGTGAATGGCACATATTGTTTTCCAATTTTGAATTGTCCTTTTGAGGTGTTGTATGTGTCTAGTATTAGCATGATATTTTTGTCATATTTCCTTGAGCTCTTTTCTGTAAATTCTCTTTTCAAAATAAAATCTATAAGATACCAAAAAGATGTTTTCTTAAGCTTAGTTATATGTGAATTCTTTATCCTTTGTTTTAGTTTGTCAAATGGTTTGACTATTAACACCAACTTTGATCTAAACTGATAATGTTGCTTTCCTTGCTGCTTCTTGTATCTAGTATTTCTCTTAGATGTCTTATCCACAACTCTCTTCCTCTTTGTTGTCTCTTTGGTTGTATGATTATAATGTATAAGAATATGACAATTCAGAAAAAAATTGAAGTAGTCTACCGTGAAGTCATATCAAACTCATATAAGTTCGTAACAATGTTAGTAAAATTTATTGCAAAGTCGGATACATTCACTTCAAATGCAGATAACTTCATATGAAATTTAGACAAATTATTACCAATGTCAGATAAATTCATATGAAAGTTAGCTAAATTGACATCAAACTTAGATATATACATTTGAAAATGAGATAAAGTCATATCAGAATTTAGATAAATTTATATCAAATTCGTGTAACTTCGTATCAAAATCAGCCAACTTCACATCAAGCTCAAATAACATGAGTCCAAACTCATTAAACTTCATATCAGCCTCAGATAGATTATTATCAAAGTCATTTAACTTCATATAAAACACAAATAAATTCACATCAACCTTAGGTAAATTCATCTGAAAATGTGATAAAATTATATCAGAATTCAAAAGAATTTATATCAAATTCATTTAACTTCATATCAAAATCAGCCAACTTCACATCAAGCTAAAATAACATGAGTCCAAACTCATTAAACTTCATATCAGACTCAGATAAATTCTTATCAATCTCAGATATCTTCTTTCAAACTCAAATAAATTCTTATTAAAGACATTTAACTTCATATAAAATATGGATAAAATTACATCAAACTCAGATAAAATCATTTCAAAGTCAAATAAATTCATATCAAACTCATATAACATCAGTTCAAACTCATTTAGCTTCATATCAAATTCAGATAAATTTATTATAAACTCTTTTTACATCACTGCAAACTCAGATAACTTCATTTCAAACTCAAATAAATTCAAATGAACCACATATTAAATCATGTCAAAGTCATATATATTCATTTCAAAGTCAGTTAAATTCATATCAAATTCATATTCCATCAGTTAAAACTCAGATAACTTCAGTTCAAGCTATTTGTGATGCAAATTACACAAATAAATCAAATTAAAGCCAAACAAAAAAAAATTAGATGGAAATGATCTCCTTTTTAGCATTCTACTGCATCAAACACAGAGAAATTTATCTGAGTTGCAAACTTTCAGCACAACACATCCATTTAATCATTAAGTTTTGAAATTCTATTCTGTAACAGAAAATGTTTGACACTTATTAGTCTCCAGAACTAAACTTTCAATCTTTTTACATACAAAATAACTATGAAGCATTTCTATTTTCTGAGTTGATGGACCGCACTTCCGCCGCTCGGCGCTTACTGAGGTCGGCGGACGTGAGAGTCCGTGGAGTATGATCCTTTCGCGCCTGGGAGGCCGAAGCGAGCATCAATATTTTTTTTTTTGGGTGGGTGTGCCAGATTTAATAATTCTAATTGGAATTGCAAATGGTGATCTGGAGATCGACCTTCACAAGTAGACAAGGAAATCGACTTCTTTCGAGTTTTCAATACACATATATTTAAGAAAGTAGACATTGATTTTTGAAATTCCGTAAGAGGCCATTTCATTTGTTTTACCATGAAAGACGATATTTGGCATTTATAGCCGATTTACAATTCTTATCAATAGTGAAAGACAAGAGTTGTGACTTTTTTTTATCTCTTTAGAAAAATACAAACTATAATAAAAAGCAAGAAAAAGAGGATCTAACTTGTTCAGATTGACAGTCGCAGGTCGTATTTGAACTTCGCCATCATCCATACAGACGAGAACAGAGGATGCTCTTGATTTGCTTGGCTCGGCTTGACCTTAGATTTTTAGAGGACAAAGACCAAGAGGAGGTCCTATGTCCAATAAAAAGCTAAGTAGACGGGCTGAAAAGCCACGTCTAAGCCATTGAAAGCAGAAGGAGAAGACAAGGACCTTAGGGAGCGGTGCCCCACAAGTGACTTTTGTCACCTTGTAGCAGTGGTCGGTGCAGAACTTCAGAAGAGTTTTGTCTCTTTTTTCTGGATTCTGTCTATATGGATTTAGGGATTTTCTGTGCTTTTTCTGGCGATGATCTTTGGTTTTTTTTTCGGATCTTGATTTCTTAGAATGCTCTCCTATTTATAGGCCTTTAGTAGCCATTTTAGGAGAGTTTATGAGCTTTTAATGCTTTAAAGCCGTATAATGGGAGAATTATTTATTTTGTAACTCTTGTTCTTTGGATTCTGATTGGCCGGTGGAGAATTAAGTGCATTTAATCGCCTTTAATCTCCATGATGGGAGGAGTTACATGGGTTAATGCCGTGTTTATGGCTAACCAGTAACTCCTTTTTGGTTGCTTCTACTTGGGCCGTCCGAAATAACGAATTAATGACTGCATTAAGTTGCCATAAACGGGTCAATTAACTCATTAAGTGGTCGCCTGAGCAGTCGAAGAGTCGCAGGCCGTGCCGCGCCTTCTGGAATTCTTCTGGCGATGATCATCGATGGATCTTCATTCTAATCTACATCAGATGACCATGCAACCTCAGACATTGATTGCCAACAGCGGGCCAGTGCCACCTGTCTTGTCGATTTCTTTATCGATCGGAAAGAAAGTGAAATGTCTTGGTTTACCGGTTGGTGATCAATGATGATTTGATACTCTCGAAGACGGACCCGCAATGTTGACGAAGATCGACGGATTTGGTGCCTCTCAAGTCAGAATTTTGGAAAACCACAGGGGTCGAAAAACTCGAAATGCGAAAAGGGGTCAAAAAACGCCTTTTAGACTAAAATCCGGCAACCCGGATTTCCAGGGTCGCTGGCGACCACGGGCCAAGGTCGCCAGTGACCATGGGGTTTGGTCCCCGATTTTCGACCGTTTCGTTCCTTTTTTTCGATTCTTTTTTCTTCGGTATTTTTCCCGACATTTCTGTACATTTATTGGCCTGATTTCCCTATAGGGAACTTGATGAGAATCCTTGCAATTTGGAGTGCAAAGTTTCCAATTTTCTGGGAAAGCCGAAGAATTTGTCGCACAGAGCTGCCGATTTGCTGTCAAAAGTCGAAACAGGGACAAATGATGTTGGAATGACCTGAAATTTGAGGTGAAGCCTCCTGAGTAATAAATAAGACCAACCATAGGCTTTTGTTTGAATTTTGAAGCCATATGTGGTCCTGTCGCCAGTAGACTTGATTGTATCGCAGGAAGATGTCGCGCTTTGATGTGCAGTCTACCGATGTCCGATTGACTTGAAATTCGACAGGGAGCCTATTGGAGTCATTTTGAGATGATCCATTGGCTCCAATTTGGAAACCATGGTCCCAGGGAGCTTCACCGCCGAGATGCTTGATTTGGCTTCCGAGAGTCAAAGTCTGGTCAAATGTTGTTAAAATGACCAGAAACTTGACGTGTAGCCCTTTGTAAGCATTTTGAAGCCAACCATGTACTTTGTTTGATGAGTTATGGCCTCAGTGGTTCTCGCCGCCGAGAGGCTTGATTCTGTTGTTTGATGGTTGATGTAGGGTCAAACGTTGTCGGTTTGACCCGAAACTTGGCGTGGAGCCTTTTGGAGGTATTTTGAGACCATCCACAGGCTCTGATCGACGATTTGATGTCTTTGCCACTGTCCCCGCCGAGAGCTCCTGTTCAGTTGCTGGAGGAGTGAAGTTAGGCCAAATACTTTTGAAATGGCCCAAAACTTCATGTGTACTCATTTCTTGGCTGTCTTGAAGGATCTTGCAATTTTTGTTTGATTCCGAAAGAATTTGATTTTTTGAAAGTAGCATTGCCTATTTATGGTAGGCTGCGGCTTCGCGTAGCTTTCTTGAGGTTGAAGAGGCAAAGTGACATTTTTGGTGTCAACAAATGCCCCCTCGAGGTACAGCGACGAGTTGCTTAACTTTTGTAGTCGATGTGCCTCGAAGAGAGTTTTGAAAGAAGAACTTCTGACTTGACCAAGAGTTTTTGAGCAGTCTTTCTTTTGGTAGAGTAGCCTTTCGAGCTTCTAGGGGAATTTTATGGTAATGACAGGGATCACGTACCATCTTAAGGTAAAGTTTTTGAAAGTGACATGAGGGATTTGGATTTGAGTTTTTGTTTTTGACCTTGTGACCCAACAAGCTGTATGTGGCAGGTTAGGGGGTCGGGTTTGGTTTTGACCTTGTGACCTAACAAGCTGTATGTGGCAAGTTAGGGGATCGGTTTTGGTTTTGATCTTGTGACCTAACAAGCTATATGTGGCAAGTTTAGGGGATCAGGATTTGGTTTTCAATTTTTAGCCTTGTGACCTAACAAGCTGTATGTGGCAGGTTAAAGGATCAAGATTTGGTTTTTGATTTTTGGCCTTGTGACCTAACAAGCTGTATGTGGCAGGTTAGGAGACCGAGACTTGGTTTTTGTGAAATGTCAATTTCAAGGTTTTGGCTTAATTTGGTTCTGAGGTTGGATGGTTTGGATTTTGGAAACTCATGGGGCTTGGATTTTTTTTTGTATGGACCAATCAACTCAAAAGAGGCATGGAACCATTTTTGTAGGCTCTTGGTAAAAGGGATTTTTCTTTGATTAAAAGCCTCTTTTAGTACCTAGGTGGTCAAACCTGGCTCATATAGGCTAATCCATGGGACTTTAAGCTTCTAAGATGGCTTAGATCTCATGTGGTATCATTTTGTAAAGAATATCTAAAAATATCTCCTTTGGATAGAGGATATCTAAAAATATCATTTCTTAGAGAGAATCTCTCATGTTCCTTTTATTTTGGGAGAGAATATCTCAAGATATCTTTTTTTTTAGAGAGAATATCTCAAATCTCCTCTCTTTTGAGAGAAAATCTCTCTAATTGCTTTCTTTTGGGAGAGAATCCTTCAAAGTATCTTTCTTTTGGTAAAGAAACTTCCTAATTTCTTTCTTTTGGTAAGGTTGCTAATTTGTAGCACTTACCTTCTTTCTTTTCTCCTTGTTTCCTCCTTTGGCTTGCTCTCTTTTATAAAAGCAAATGGAAATTGAATCTCTTGCTCTTATTGCTTTCTTTTGCAAAAATCCCAAGAGTGCTTTAAGACCAAGAGCTCTTCTTCTTCGAGGATCTTCAAGCGTTTTCTTTTTCTTCTCCATCAATGGCTTCAAGTAAGTCTTCTTTTCCAAGAAAACTCCATGTAGAAGTAGGATGGTAATAAAAAAGTTCTTCTTTTTTTTCTTATTTCTTATTTCTTTTTCATGTGTTTCTTTTTTTTACATTTTTTTTCCTCTTTTCTTTACGTGTTTCTTTTTTTTTTACACGTGTTTTTTTTTTGGGCCGTAGGGACAGATCTGTACGGCCACGTGACCTGTGGGCCAGCCCCTTCTTTTCTTTTCTTGCTTCTCTTTTTGTTTTTTGCTTTCCCTCTCTTCTTTTTTTTGAGAAGGTTCATTTCTTCTTCTTTTTTTTTCGCTCACCATGACAATGCGTTTTATGCAAATCAATATGTCCATGCATATATTTTTTGATGCATCAAACAAAAGGCTAGGATATCTAGGTCAAGCCAACATGAGTTTTGGCTTAGACAAAGTTTGATTGGTTTTGACCAAGTTGGGTTGGAATTGGTCAAACTTTTGTCAATGGTTTTCTAGCATCTAATGCATGATAATTTACTTTCTTATGCATGATATTTTTGTAAATTGAATTGGAAGCATGATATAATGGCACATACCTGAAAATCTTTGCAGATTTTTGGAATTTGGAGCTCGCAGCGATGTTGAGCCCTTCCTGATTTGCGGAGATTTGAGAGGTTTCGAAAGTTTGGAGTTTTGGAGCTCGCAGCGATGTTGAGCCCATCTTCAAGCTTTCTATTTCTTTCGGGGTGTTTCCCTTTTCTTCAGAATTGCCCCGGAATCATGCAAAATTTCGCCAGATTTTCTTTTAGGGAAATTATGTCATTTTGATGATGATCGTTTTCTTTTCCAACCTTTGCAGGTGGTTCCTCCAGAACGAACAAGGGTCAAGAGCCTATTACCAGCGTACCTCGTCGATATACTAGATCTTCCAATGCGGCCGTTCAGCAGGCCTGGGAGAACGTCCAGTATGTTGAGAGAAACTTGGAAGAGTGCAACTCCCTCAACAAAGATGAGATGAGACAACGATTGATTGCTCTCAAATGAGAGGAGTTCTATATGATCATGGTAAGCAACTAACCTTGGCTCATGAACGATTAAAAGGTGTTACCCAAGCCTACCTCTTTCTTTGGTGATGCAGTCCCTGACGACATGACATACCAGAGAAGATGTTTTAAGTTCTCTTACACAGCTGATGGTGAGGAGATGACTGTTGTTACCCGATCGACATTTGATCGTACTATCTCGATCATGAGCCTTTCTCCCACGTGCTCTACGAGGGAAGATCCTCCAAGCTGGGTGAAAAGGACCAGTGTGATCAAGACCAGGATTTTTATTGGCGGTCCTTCCAAATATATGGAGAAGTCGTTGCCCATATGGACATGTTGATGCCGGCCAACAGCTACCAGGACTCTGATTATCCGTCGATTGATTTGAAACAGGTGGGCTTTGGTGTTTTCAGTGGTGACGGCAGCAATTGGGTGAAGCCTTTTCGACTTCGTGGCCGTTTCAGTGCTCACTCCGATTGGGAGTCGTGGACTGATCGCGTCCTACTGATTAGTGGCGCCGTTTTGAAGGACGCCGAGATTTTTTATGCGGTCCATGCCTTTAGGGAGACTGTAATCTTTTCCGACGAGGCCTTCATGGCTATGTTGGAGTCTTCCTTCCACAAACCAATATCTTCGTTATCACGAATGGTGAGATTGGTTTTTCTTTTAAGGAGCTGAGCACTATTACTGGGTTGCCTATCCTTGGTAAACTCTATGAGGAGTTCATGCCCATTGACAGCATCCTTGAGGAGCAGTCTGAGGATTTTAGGCTTCTGTACTTTTTGCTTGTCACCTTCTATGATTTTTTTAAGGAGAATGAGGGCTCGAAAGTTAGGTCCAGCAGTTAGAACAGTTTTGGCTCTTCATTCCCTAATTTCTTTGACAGCAGGGAGTCTTCTGATAACATGACCAGGGAAGACAAGGCTAAGGATCCGGGTTCGAAGAAAACTTCGGCCATGCGAGAAGAGTTGAGGAATTTATTCGCGAGTACAGAAGCCATTTGCTCTGACATTGCACCGTGGAGAGATCTCGATGTTTACCTCACTTACTAGTTAGGTGAGGTTGTCTTTGCTGGAGGAGATGGAATGCACATCAGGTCACATTGTATTTTTCCGGCTTGTCAGATGGTGTTTGGAGAGCGGCTTGCTTTGGTGCTAGCTTTTTACTCCTACCTGTGTACCGAACTGCAAGCTACTGCTTTCTTGGTTCGGCTTGGGCTCCCCATAACTAGGGTATTTTCAGCCCACATCTTTTATTCGTGGTATGTATACCACCGTCCCGGCTTCCACCATTTGGGTGATGCACAGGATGATGATCCTATCATGATTTGATCGGCTAAGGGTAAAGCCGTGTTTGAATCTCTTTTGTTTGCCCGCATGAGGATCTGACGGTTCAGGGACGTCGAGATGGGGCAATCTTCAGTGAAGCTTTCTCCAGAGTTGCGAAAGAAGGCTTTTGATTTTGGTGCCGCCCGTGACTCCATCAGGGCAGGGTCAGGAAGGCATTACTCCTTGACAAATGCAGAGAATAAGTGGCTTTTCAGCATACATGTTGACACAATGGTGTACCGTAGACATCTTTTCATCGACATCCAGCAGTATGTACCTTCTCACTTTGCGCTGCAGTTAGGCTTTTCTCAAGGTGTTGTTGGAGCGCCTTCGAGCAATGTGAAGCGCTTTGGAGGTTTGCAGGACGACAGTAATGCATGGGCTTTTTATAGTGCTGAAGACACTACTGCCATGATTTCTTATCCTGAGCTGTCAACTTTCCGGACTGCTGTCTTCACGAAGTGGTTCGCGGAGAGCTTTTTGGCGTACTGGAGACTTTTCAAGAATGAGCTTGATGTAAAGCTGCTTCCGAAAAAGGCATTGGGAAGTCGGATGGCATCTGGCGAGAGGAACTTTTTTCCTTTCTGGAGAGAAGCATAAGATAGGCTTTCTCGGTGACCAGGGCGTCATTGGTTCTGAAGCTGTCTAGGAAGTACCTGGTGAGGCCTTAGAGCAGCTAGAGATGGAGGAAGTTGAGCTTGATGCTTGGATGCAAGCGGCACAGAGGCGAGCTTCCGTGGAGTCTACTGGTAAGAGCAGACCGTCCAGTGAGGAGTCAAGTGGGAAACTTGACTCTGACAGTGGGGCAGGTTATTCTAGAAAATAACCCGCAGAAGCAAGAGGAACAGGGGTCAGCGTCGCATGGGATGTGATGAAGATTCTCTTGATTTGGAAGTCCCTCTCACTATCAATGAGGAGGTGCCAGGGAATGCTGACGAACCTCCGGAAAAGATGAGCCGAGAAGAAGAGACCATCGGTGAAGGTATGATTCTTCCTTTTTCTCTTTCCATTTCTTTCATGGAGCTTTCCATATTTTGATTTGCCTTTTCCCCCTGATTTTCTTTTTAGCAGAGGATGATGGCTTGGTGATGCCTGAGGTTCCGACCGATGAGGTGGTGACGGATTCGATTATGGCACCTGAAGAAGGACTGAGGGACTCTAGAGTGATTCCAGAATCTCCAAATGGTATAACTTCTTTTGGTTTCCTTTTTTTTTTGTCTGTGACTTTGTTTGCTAACATTTTTCTTGTCAGCTGACTTGCCACAGGATTCCTATGACTTTGAACCATCAATAAATGCAAATGTTGACGATGCTTCCGATGAGTTCATGGAGGAAGAGAGTATTCCGCCAGTCGTCAAGAAGGTACTTTGTAGCGATAACCCTAATGTTTCTTTTTTTTTTTTAACAAGATCGTACTCATACCTTTTTGTGTTTCAATGGTAGGTTGTGAAGTGACAGGAGAGATCCCATCGTTTTCTTCAGAACCAGAGCAAGGGGTGCCATAGGTTAATCTGGAGGTAGGGACTTCTACAGCCAGTTCTGACACGGCAAAGGTGAGACCTCATGCTGAGATTCCTTCCTCATTGGCTCTAATTGGAAAGAGTTCTTTTATTACTTTTCTAACGGGGTATGACATGAGCAGTCGACCGACGGAGAAGGGTGAATCTTCATCCGGTTCATCTCTTCAATTTGCGAAGAAGGTGCTGGCACGGGTTTTGAGCTCTTGGATCGAGACTCTCCTTTCTGGACACTTGGATGCCAGATTTCGCATGATCCAGCATGTGTAGGAGATTATTGCTGATACCGAAGGAGTTGGTCTGGATGTCACAGGTGCCAGGGCGATCGTTCATAGGATCATTGCGCTGGGTGATAAGTAGTTTGAGATCATGGCTTTCCCTGATAGTGACTTCTTCAAGGAGATGTTCATGGACCTTGCTAATAAGGCTCAATCAGACATGGATGAGACTACACAAAGCAGGAAGCAGTTCGTCCGGGAGAGGAACTTAGAAGAGTTAGCCATCATCGGGCTAAGGCACGACATTAACATCCTTGATAGGGAGGTGGCCGAGGTTAGGCAACTTCTTGAGCATTTGAATGTGCAAGTCGCGGCCAAATAGACTATTATAATAGAGGCTTACGAAAGAGAGAGAGCTTTGATTCGCTAGGTTGCAGATGCTGATCGCGTTCTCAAAAAGAGGACTCAAGAAAATAAACGATGGCGAACTGCTTGGGATAAGCTTCCCGGTGTAGAAGAAGGGTTACGGCATTCTTCAGTGTCTCATGGAAAATTCTTGAAGAAGCGTGCCTTGGAAACTCTAACGATTGAGGCCAAAAGTTTGCTAGAGGAGCTGAAACTTTTGGCTGGAGGCCATTTTTGGCTGAGCTCCTGGTTTCTCATTTTTTATAACAAAAACTCTTTTTTTTTGTACCACATGTATTTTTTGTTACTTTCCTTTTAGTAGTGCTTGTGAACACTTTTTTTTTTTTTTTTTGTATTCCCTACTTTCACTTAAATCCTTTTTTGTGATAAAAACAATTGCTAAATGGGAAATGATTATTTTTCAAAATTTGATCAAAAGATTGTCATTTTTGTGAAAAACCTTTGTCAAATGATTGTTTTGGCATGGGAGCCAGATTTTGTTTGTGGCATGAAAGCCGATTTTGGTATGAGAGCCAGTTTTGTGGCATTGATAGCCGGTTTGTGGCATTGATAGCCGGTCTTTTGAAAGCCAAGTTTTGGTTTGTTGGTGTGAAAGCCAGGTTTTGGTGGCATTGATAGCCGATTTTTGTGGTATTTATAGCTGGTTTTGGCATGAGAGCCAGGTTTTTGGCATTGATAGCCTATTTTTATGACATTTATAGCCGATTTTGGCATGTGAGCCAGGTTTTTGGCTTTAAAAAATGCAAGTATTGACTAAAAGTCACCTCCCTGCTGAATGGTCTTGCAAGTATCGATGGAATGTCGTATCCTTGCTCATTCGATTGCGAGTATCGATGGAATGTCGCCTCATCGCGGATTTGGGTGCAAGTATCGACTAAACGTCGCTTCCTTGCTTTTCAAAAAAACTATTTTGCGGGTACTGACTTGATGTCGTTTCGCCATGATTTTTGAAATTTATGGTTTTCTCGAACCTTTGGGTAGTGGATATCAACTGAAATATTGCGTCTCCACGATTTTAGGTTTTTTCGAACCTTTGGATTTTGGGCTGTGGATATCAATTGAAATGTTGCCTCTCCACGATTTTGAGGTTTTTGCAAGTATCGACGCAATGTCGCTTCCTTGCAATTTTGGAAATGTCGAACGTGGTTTGCATTCTTCCGATTTGTGCGAGTACCGATTAAGCGTCACTTCCCCGCGATTTTTTTTCTTTTTTGAAAAACCATTTTTTTGTTTAAAGACGCGAGGGTGGTAATTTTGACCTAAAATCATTTTGGTGGTAAAAGGAAGGGTGGACTAGGGTGGAAATCCCTGAATTCGGATTTTATTTCAAACCGTGAATTTTGGGTTCAAGGATTAAAAATTTTGGTCAAGTAAGGGAGAGGCCCCTAAACTTGGATTTTTTTTAACAATGAAACTATGAAAGTAAGCATTGTTTTGAGTTTCTTTAGAAATTTCAACATTTGATATGGAAATTCTAAAAAGAGTGGGTTTGACGAGCGAGTTCCTGAAAATAGGCTTTGGCTGTGCAGGCATTGCTCTGACCCAGTTGGGTAAGTCTTTAAGGGTAGTACCGCTTTAAGAACTTGCCGTTGATGGGAAGCATACATCTATCACCCTCCATTTTAGGAAAGCATATGCGCCATTTGAAAAAACCTTGTCGATGACATAGGGTCCCTCCCATTTTGGCTTAAATTTGCCTTTGGACACGTGAGCGAAGACCATTGGTCTTTTTACCGCAAGAACCAAGTCACCCTTTTTGTAGGCGCGTTACCTGACCTTCTTGTCGAAGAATCCTGCCATGCGTGCTTGGTAAAGTTCAACGCTTTGTCGAGCTTTGAATCGTCTCTCGTTGAGATTGTACAGCTTTTAGAGTCGCAACTTCACATTGTTTTCTTGAGTCATGTCATTTTGTAGAGATACCCTCAAAGAAGGAATTTGTACCTATAAGGGCACGGTAGCTTCGCATCCATAGACCATGGAGAATGGTGTGCTATGGGTTGGTCCTCGAACGCTGGTTCGATAGGCAGTTTGTTGCCTCCAATCTCTTTTGTGACTAGAGACCATTTTCTTGAGGATTTGCAGAGTGTCTTGTTAAAGGCTTCTGCTAATCCGTTTGATGCCGGATTGTATGCAGTCAAAGAACAGCTTTGGATTTTAAATTTGTCGCAGAACTTGTAGAATCAATGATCCCGGAATTGTGGTCCGTTATGATAGATGAATCTTTTAGGTATGCCGAAATGACAAATGATGTTGGTGAGCAAGAACTGAAGGACTGATGAGGTCTTCATTTCGTTGAATGCAAATGCTTTTGACCACTTGGAGAAATAACCCGTAGCGGCGAAGATGAAG
Source organism: Litsea cubeba (assembly GCA_012931725.1). NCBI lineage: Eukaryota > Viridiplantae > Streptophyta > Magnoliopsida > Laurales > Lauraceae > Litsea > Litsea cubeba. The sequence continues at coordinate 14,803,238 of CM022950.1, read as the reverse complement.
CTATTACCTTTGCTTGAAGGGAAGAAATGGGACCTATGATGTCCATACCTCGAGATTCAAAAGGCCATGAGATCGATGTAGGATGCAGCCATTCTGGAGGCATGTGAACATAATCTCCGTGAACTTGACATTGTTGGCAGCGCTTAGCAAATTGCATTGTGTCAGCTACCATGGCGGATCAATAATAACCTAACCTTTTTATCTGATCATAGAGCTTAGGACCAGCTTGATGGGCTCCATAAAGACCAGCATGAACTTCTTTGAGTATTTCTTCATCCTCTTGTTGTGACAAGTCCGTTGAAGGATTTCCTATAAAGGATTTTTGAAGGAATATTTAAATGAAAGTTTGGGGCTCATTTTTGGATGCTTAGCCTTTTTTTTGGATCTTCAAGTAGGATTCCGAACATAGTGTAATCAATGAATGGATCCCTCCAGTCGCCGATTAAAGGTTGAAGGATAGAGATCCGGCTTCCAATCACTCGGTGGCATTCAGCAACTGCTTGGTGCGTGTCAAGAGGAGAGAGGATCCTTCTCTCACACATTATGATTTGCATGTTTTTCCCTTCCTGGATCGCCATAGATGCGGTGAGTCCGGCCAAGGCATCTGCACGGATGTTTTCACCTCTCCGGATTGGGTGATGTGACAGACGTCAGATTTTTTCAGAAGCGATTGTGCCTTGTTGTAGTAAGGTGGCAGATCAGGCTTTCTGACTTCAGATTTCTAATTCATCTGGTTGACGATCAGTTAAGAGTCCCCAAAGACTTCCAGCATGGTGATGCCAGATTCGATGGCGAGTTCCAATCCTAGGATCAGAGCTTAGTATTCAGCTGCATTGTTTGTGCATGTTTCCAGTAGAGAGAAAGCATGCGGAATCATGTATTTGTCGGGGCTAACAAAGAGGATGCCAACTCCCGAGATCAGCTTTTTTCTCATTTGTCCTGATTGCATCGTAAAAGTACATGTTCTAGGAGGCATTTGGCGAGGAAGTCTCCACGTTGTAGACGGGTTCATCTGGGAGATCATCTTTGAGCAGAGAATCTTTAGGCAATGGATGCTCTGCAAGAAAGTCTGCTAGAGCTTTGCTTTTGATTGCTTTTTATGGTACATACCTAATATCAAATTATGACAGAAGGATGGACCATTTTGCCAGTCGAGCATTGAGAGAACCTGCTTTTGTGACAAGGACCTTCATGAGGTTAATCCTCGAGATCAGGTAAACTGTATTGGAAAGCAGGTAGTGATGTAGCTTTTGTACGGCGAACATCACTGCAAGGCATTCATTTTCGACTGGAGAGTAGCGATGCTCTGCACCTACTAGCATGCGGCTGAGGTAGTATAGAGCAACTTCTTTTCTTTCATCATTTTCTTGTGCGAGTAGAGCGCCCAGGGAATGGTCGAGGGCTCTTGTGTACAAGATGAATGGTTTTCTAGAGGTAGGAGCAGCTAACAAATCTAAACCCAAAGATGACGAAAGTTTTTTTTTTTTTGAAGATTTTTTTTTGAAAGAAGATCTAAAGACAGAAGAGTGCACATAGGCCTCTTAATCCGGTCTTATGAAATCTCAATTGATAGAATTGCCCCCAGGTAAGGGTAGGATTACTTAATGAACCCGTTTGGAGAACCCTTGCCTAGAACAGTCATGTTGTCTCCACACTCTGGACAAGGCTTTTTTTGAATCAATCGTGGTCAAAGAAGGCAATTGCTGCAACCTTAGTGTTCTTCACTTCTTTCCTTTTTCCTTTTTTTTGTGAAAGATCCCTAACAACTCGTCGAAGAGAAATGATGGCCCATTCCACAATTCGAACCGGTCAACATTTCTGCAAGCGCATAAACGAAACGGAAAGGATCAAAGTTTCTCAATTTTGAATCCAAACTAAGAAATCTGATTTTTTTTTTAAGTTCCCTAATGATCTCATCGAAGAGAAACGATGGCCCATTTCACAATTCAAACTGGCTCAACATTTCTGCAAGCTCATGAACGAAATGGAAAGGATCAACGTTTCTCAATTCTAAATCCAAACTGAGAAATCTGATTTTTTTTAAAGATCCCTAATGAACTCATCGAAGAAAAACGATGGCCCATTCCACAATTCGAACCGGCTCAACATTTCTATAAGCGCATGAATGAAACGGAAAGGATCAAAGTTTCTCAATTTTGAATCCAAACTAAGAAAACTGATTTTTTTTTTGTGAATAGAGAAAGAGTGGAAATAAACTCAAAGATAGAATTAGGAATTTTCAAAAAATCCATTCTCATTTTTTAGATGCGAAATCCAACATAGGCCACCAACTATAAAGGAGCCAAGGAATCAAGAAATGGAAGCATAAGCATAGAACAAAAGATATGATATGCAAATATTCCATTTCTAAGCATCATGTTCTCAAATGAACGAGTCCCACCGGTTTTGCCAGCTTGATGGACTGCGCTTTCGCCGCTTGGCGCTTACTGAGGTCGGCGAACGTGAGAGTCCGTGGGTTACGACCCTTTCGCACCCGATATTTAAGAAGCGAGCATCAACATTTTTTTTTGGTGGGTGTGCCAGATTTTCTATTCTACTTGAAATTACAAATGGTGATCCGGAGATTGACCTTCAGAAGTAGACAAGGAAATCAACTTCTTTCGAGTTTTCATTGCACATATATTTAAGAAAAGAGACATTGATTTTTGAAATGCCGTAAGAGGTGATCTCATTTGTTTGTCGTGAAAGGTGGTTTTTGGCCATGAAAGGCGATGTTTGGCATTTATAGCTAATTTTTGGCATTTATAGCTGATTTACAATTCTTATCAATAGTGAAAGACAAGAGTTGTGATTTTTTTGTCTCTTTAGAAAAATACAAACTACAATAAAAAGCAAGCAAAGGAGGATCTAACTTCTCAGGAGATTGTGGGGGACTCGTTCAGATTGACGGTTGTAAATCGTATGTGGACTTCGCCATCATCCATGCAGATGAGAACAGAGGATGCTCTTGATTTGCTTGGCTCGGCTTGACCTCAGATTTTTAGATGACAAAGACCAAGAGGAGGTCCTATGTCTAATAAAAAGCTAACTAGACGGGATGAAAAGCCACGTCTAAGCCATTGAAAGTAGAAGGAGAAGACAAGGACCTTGGGGGTTTGTCACCTTGTAGCGGTGGTCGGTGCAGAACTTCAGCAGAGTTTTCTCTATTTTTTCTGGATTCTGTCTGTCTGGATTTCGGGATTTTCTGTGCTTTTTCTAGAGATGATCTTTGGTTTTTTTCCGGATCTTGATTTCTTGGAATGCTCTCCTATTTATAGGCCTTTGGTAGCCATTTTAGGAGAGTTTATGGGCTTTTAATGCATTAAAGCCGCATAATGGGAGGAGTTACAAGTTTTTATTTATTTATTTTGTAACTCCTTTTCTTTGGCTTCTGAATGACCGGTAGAGAATTAAGTGCATTTAATCGCCTTTAATTTCCATGATGGGAGGAGTTGCATGTGTTAATGTCGTGTTTATAGCTAACTAATAACTCCTTTTTGGTTGCTTCTGATTGGGCCGTCCGAAATAACGAGTTAATGACTGCATTAAGTTGCCATAAACGGGTCAATTAACTGCATTAAATGGTCGCCTGAGCAGTCGAAGAGTCGCGAGTCGTGCCGCGTCTTTTGGAATTCTTCTGCCGATGATCATCGATGGATCTTCATGCTGATCGACATCGGATGATCATGTAACTTCAGACATTGATTGCTAACAGCGGGCCGGTGCAACCTGTCTTGTCGATTTCTCAATCGATCGGACAGAAAGTGCACTTTCTTGGTTTACCGGTTGGCGATCAATGATGATTTGATACTCTTAAAGACGGACCCGTGATGTTGACGAAGATCGACGGATTTGGTGCATCGAAAGTCAGAATTTTGGAAAACCACAGGAGTAGGAAATCTCAAAACGCGAAAAGGGGTAAAAAAAAGCCCTTTCAGCGGAAATCCAGCGACCCAAATTTCCATGGTCGCCAGCGACCATGCACCCAGGGTCGTCGGTGACCATGGGGCAGGGTCAATGGGCAAAGGTCACCGGCGACCATGGGGTTTGGACCCTTTTGGTCGTCGATTTTCGGTCGTTCCGTTCTGTCTTTTTCGATTCTTTTTTCTTTGGTATTTTTCCTGAGATTGTTGTACATTTATTGGCCTGATTTTCCCTGTCGAATACTTAACGAGAATCCTTACAATTAAGAGTGAAAAGTTTTCAATTTTCCGTGAAAGCAGAAGAGTTTATCACGTAGAGCTGCCGATTTGCTGTCAGAAGTCAAAACTGGGTCAAACGATGTCGGGATAACCTGAAATTTGAGGTAAGCCTCCTGAGCAATAAATAAGACCAACCATAGGCTTTGTTTGAGTTTTGAAGCCGTATGGGGTCCTGTCGCCAGTAGACTTGATTCTATCGCGAATAAGACGTCGCGCTTTGATGTGCAGTCAACCGATGTTCGATTGACTTGAAATTTGACAGGGAGCCTATTAGAGTCATTTTGAGAAGATCCATTGGCTCTGATTTGGAAACCATGGTCCCGCGGAACTTCGCCGCCGAGAGTTCTAATTTGGCTTCTGAGAGTCAAAGTCTGGTCAAATGTTGTTGAAATAACCTGAAACTTAACGTGTAACCCTTTGTAAGCATTTTAAAGCCAGCCATGTGTTCTGTTTGATGAGTTATGGCCTCGGTGGTTCTTGCCGCTGAGAGGCTTGATTCTACTGTTCGAGGGTTGATGTAGGGTCAAACATTATCAGTTTGACCTGAAACTTGGCATGGAGCCTTTTGGTGGTATTTTGAGACCATCCACAGTTTTTGATCGAAGATTTCATGTCTTCGATGCAGTCGCCGCCAGGAGCTCCTGTTCAGCTGCTGGAGGAGTGAAGTTAGGCCAAATAATTTTGAAATTGTTCTCCTCTCTTGGCTCTCTTGAAGGATCTTACAGTTTTTGTTTGATTCTGACAAGATTTGATTTTTTAGAAGTAGCATTGCCTATTTATGGTAGACTGCGGCTTCACGTAGCTTTCTTGTAGTTGAAGAGGCAAAGTGACATTTTTGGTGTCAACATGAGTTACCTATGTCTTGATTTGTTCTTTGTTGCTCGCGCTGTGACAAAAGTGAAGACTTTGTTCTAGCCGTCTTCTACATAGATTTGAGCACAAAGAAGATAAATCAAAAAATTTAGTGATGATTTGTGTCGCTTCCTCATGATATACAGATTGCTAGGGTTGAAGATGAACACTTTTTGCAAATGTTCTAATATTCAACTTACTTCTTGTTTGGATTGAGCGAATGTGAATAGTGTTTTCGAGAAGATGCTTCGACTCCTCTAGAGTTTGTCTTTCCTAGGGTTAGGAATCACAAAAGTATTTCTTCAACACATAAATCCTCTTCAAACAATGTCTGTGCGAAGAAGAAGCGGTTATTTGAGATTTTTTGGTTGAAATCATGAAATCTCCGTCCTTGAATCAATTGTCCCCTTTCACTTTCTCTTCTCTGTCGAAATCCCTAATTTGTTAAGTCGATTCGTCTTCACGAAATTTATGGGTTAATTTGAGTATTTTTTTAATAATGCATAGAGTGCAGTAAGAGGGGCATTATGGACTTTTTAATTGTTTATAAAACTTGAAAAGGGACCTTTGCCTTTCGGAAAAAAAAATTAAACGTAAACCTTTTGTAATAAAATGCAATGTTGAGGGACCTACGGCCAAACGCCCCTTTTTTCGCTCCAAGTTGTTCCTCCTGGAATTCTCCTGAAATAATATAGAAAACTTTTACACTTTTATGAAATATTCAAATCTTTATGTACTTTTTTAAAATTTAGCCAAAAAACCTTTCATGAGGGAAGGGTATGTATCATTTCTTAAAAAAATATGAGGCATTTGGCTGGAGGTCCCTCTATATTGATTTTTATTGCAAACAGTCCGTGAATTAATTTCGCAGAGGCAAAGGTCCCTTGCACCATTTTATATACTTCAAAGGGACAATAATGCCCTCATTTCTTAAATCTCTTTATTAAAAAACGTAAAGCCTAAAATCACGGTAACTTGCCGAAGAAGGAACGAAAGCGAGAAATTAGGAATTTCGAGCATCGAGCGCAAGGAGAATGAAGGAAAGTGAATTAGGGAGATTACCTTACAAAGCCGTGAGCATTCACAATAACTTCAAAGAAACAGTTTCATCGTCCATTTAGTGGTTGCTGAAGTGGTTCATTTGATTATGAACCCTAGAAGATACAGAATCTAGACAAGTCCAGGCATCTCCTCATACAAACTGTTTTTAACATTCGCTCACTCCAAGACAAGTAATTTGAATATTTTCTCATTTATGAACCTTCATCATGTTGGAACCATATCTATCTGTCTATCGCAAACTCATATAAAGTGTTCCAGAACTCTAAAAAAGTTGTTCTAGAAATCAGATAAATTTATCCAAGAGTTCAGATAAATTTGTTCCGGAGCTCAGATAAATTTGTCCAGGACTCAGATAAATTTGTTCCAAAACTCAGATAAATTTATCCGAATTAGCGACGTATGAATTTATCTAAGTTTGTCACATAAACTCAAATAAATTTATAGCGAATGACATGACTGGATTGTACATGTGCTGCATTTACCATTCCGGTGGCATCGTGCTACATCACCCCATGTGCTGATACCTTTGATCATCTGATCTTTTGACTTTTCCATTGACGATCAACGCATCTCAACCAATCTACTCTACTTTTGGCTTCTACAAAACTTCCTCGACAAGTTCTGCAACAGAGAATGTCTTATCTCTTTTCTCTACAACAGCGCAGGCGATGAGATTTCTTCTTCTCAAGCAGTGGCAAGCTTCGAGTTGCTACATGAGGAAGTCTTGCTTGGAGAAATATTGAGTGTGCAGCAGAAGACGTAGCAACATTATTTCCTCCCATTTGAATTTCGAAACTTGATCTATTCCCTCCAATTTGAATTTCAAAAATTGATTTAAAACTAGAAAATAAAATTCGTTAGACAACTTGATTCATTTACAAGGGAAAAATCAGTCATTAAATATCATGTTTAGGAGCTTAAAACTAGGGATTAAATTCATGCATAAATTCAAACGATTAGAAGGGCAAATCAGTCTTGCAAATGTATGATTTTGCATACTTAAGGACCTTCGCCTGCAATAAGTCTTGGCGCATGGACTAGAGGCTTTAACCGAAAATCCTGTGGATTAGGAGCCTTAAAGAACAGTATTAAGGGACCTTTGGCTAATTTTTTCAAAAAATATTATAGAGAGAACTTGACTGAAAGGATATGAAAAATTTTTATACTTTTCTGAAATATTTAAATATTTATGTACTTTTTTAAAATTAGCCAAAACTTTTGCTTTTTTGAAATCTACACAAAATCCTCATATGGCAACTAACGTGATTCAACATCCCCATAACTTGGGCAAGTTGATTTGATTGTGTCTGACGAGGCTCTTTTCCCAACTTGACTCCATGACTTTCCAAATCTAGTCTAGTTTCCAAGTTATACACATTGATTTTGTTTGGCCTATTGACAAATGAGAACATTATAACCTTTATTTAAGGATACAAACGTGTTGGATCCGACACAAAATCCATGTGTTGTATTCGGATGGGCATCAACATACAAAAAAATATTTAATTTGGAATTTAATTCGAAACAAAATGTAGAATGCATTAGTATAATTGAATAAAAAAAAATCTTTGAAAAGTTTTATAAAAACACAAACAGGGCCAATTAAATGGTACATGATTAAATCTAAGTTGACCAAAGTACTCAAACTATATAGACCCTTAAAATGTATTTATTTTTAATATGTGAATGTGATCGTCCTGCATTTGGATCCTTAAGTTGGAACATACAATGATCCCATTCCGGATCATATATGGATGGATTTGGATCCAAATCCAAATTCGAGTTTCTCTTTAATCCAAAAGTAGATTCTATACTTTAGCCGGAGAAACTGGGGGACTCAAACATCCATCTACAAACCTTCCTTTATCATTGAATTCAGATCCAGTGCATGTTTTACTCAAGCTTTCTTTGAGAGAAGGACTAGAATGCCACTATGAAGCTCACTTATCGAAAACCCTAGTCACTTTAAGTGAAATGCCCTAAGCTTGTATGGATATCCCTAACAAGTCACTCTCGCTGTAAGATCAAGCATACCATTATTAATGTCATTAACATAATTCTATGTATTATTAATTATATTCACTAATCATATTATAAACTATATGTTCAATTTTAAGGTGGGACCAACTTCTATCGGAGTTAAATTTGGAGATGTTATATATACATACTAGTAGGGATTTTACTTTAAGCCATTTGAATTTTCAATAGGTGGACTCCTATGTGGAGTTCCATTCTTTCCATTTAGAGAAAGCCTTACTGAGATCCACTAAGAGGGACTAGGTCTCATAGACGATGACATATCAATTCCCTAAAAATGTGGCGCCTACCCACTGTTGGTGATCATTTTCATTGACTACGATGTCTCCCAATATAGACAGGGATTTCCATAAAAGCCTGTGATTGATAGATTTTAACATTTTGATTGACAACTAAAGAGAACTAAGATATGAGTATACACAATGGTGTAGATAAAAGGAGAAATTAGCGAAAGGTCCCTATAAGTCCATGTTTCCAGTCTCTAGTCCAAGGAAAAACTGTTTAAGGTCTGTGGTCCATTTAGCTAGACTTTTTCCAGTCTTAAGTCCCTGTGCACACATGTTGTCATTTTTTAAGACAAAAATGCCCCTGTAACTGACGCAGCATGGAATGAAATCGTTCCAAACATGTAACGTTATTTCAGCAACGTGGACGATAATGTAGCCTGAGATTTAGGTGATAAATCATCGACTGTTACTGATATGCCCTTGTAAGTTACCGCAAATCTCTTATTTTGAATTTCAAATGGCAGTCACGATAGAAAACTTCTGATGGAGATTTTATTCTTTGTAGATTGCAGACGAGTCGGATGTGTTGCAGATTATAGATCTAGCGTGATGGAAACATGTTGCTGCTCTGAATCGAATCAGATGGTAATTCATATGCAACGATTATTTCAAATCAGATTTCAGAGATTACAGACTAAAAACCAGTTCGTAGATTCAGTTTGAATCAGATCTGAGTTTCTTTGTGTAAGAGATTGCAGATTCAACTTTGGACGGAGGTAGATCTAAGTTTCTGTGCGTAACAGATTGCATATTCAACTTTTGTCAGAGGTAAGGAAGGTTTTATATTCATAGCAGATTGTATGCAAGTTTTCTTGTTTAAATTGTAGATTTATACTTCTGATACTCATTTTCATTTTTATTTGAGAAGTTATTTATTTTGTATAGGATTTTGATATGTTGTTGAGATTTGTTATTTGATTTTGTTATTTGTTTTTGTTTTTTATTATATTTATATTTTTTTATTAATTTTGTTATTTGATTTGATTCGTATAGATAAAGCCTGATGTATCTAGCTGTCAAATAAGTTAATTTGTTTCTCATAAAATTGTTTAATAGTTTGAAATTCTGTTCCAAGCTTCAATTTTGATTGAACCATGTAATCGAAGATACGTGACTTTTTGAATCAAATCTATCAGTGTTTCTAATATACATATGCGATTTATAAAGTTAGTTCAGTTTGTTTAAAAATTATCTGAATTCTTTATCGAACTTATCTGAGTTGTTAAGATTTTATCTGATTTCTGAATCAAAGTTATCTGAATTAGAATGAGTAATTATAGATAACTTTTATATAAATTCATATAAATTTGTTCAGAAATCAGATAATTTTGTTCAGAAATCAGATAAATTTGTACAGAATTCAGAGAAATTTAGATAAATGTTTGTTTTTTGTTGTTTTTTTAATATTCTGCACAATTTTAAAGATTCTGATGACTTTTGAACTTCGTTGATTTTAGTAAATTCAAAGATGGCGCAACCGGTAATGCTTCTTTGTAAGTATGGCATGTTTACTGCCGTCATTCATTTTAGTCTGGGCATGAGATTTGATGATTTAATTCGTCAAGTTTGCAACAAATGGAAGATGTTGGCAGTAAACATGGTATGTCTGACTTACACATTACCTGGCCATCCAAAGTGCTTGCTGGACAGCGATTCAGATTTGTTGAGCTTATCAATGTTGGCGTCTTCAATGGGTTTGGGAACAGTGGATGTTTTCGTATCAGAAATGCAGGAATCAGATGACGATGATCAAGAGGAAAATGTTGATGATTTTGTTGAAGATGCCATTGAATTAGTGGGTTATGAGGGCACAGATATTGAGACAGATCTACTCCCGCTGTTCTGCACACACAAGGAGAAGATTTTGCTGTCTTCAGGCTGGTCAAGTGGTATTAGAGAAGTTGGCCAGAGGTTTGAGGGCGGTGTTGCAGAGTTTAGAAGTGTTCTGTGTAGATATTCAATGGAAGTTGGGTTTGAGTTTGTATATGTGAAAAATGATAAAGTTAGGGTTACAGCTGAATGTTCTCGCAGTCGTTCGATGGGTTGTAAATGGCGTGTTCATGCTTCGATTGAGAAGTCATCTGGACATTTTTATATCAGGACATTAGATAATGAGCATACGTGTGGTGCGGCAGTCCGAACTTCGAAGAACAGCCGTATGAGATCCGAGACGGTTGCTGATTTAATGATTGATCATATTCGTGAGAGGCCACTCACTAGACCCATTGATGTTGTGCACCACTTTAAGGCGAATTATGGACTTACAATTACATACCATCATGCATGGTGGGGTGTGGAAAGGGCTAGAAATAAGTTGTATGGTGATTCGTCGCTATCTTTTGACCATCTTCGTTGGTACATTAAGGTGGCGGAGGATGTGAATCCAGGAAGCCTTTTTGTGCTAGATTATGACCAGTCAACTATGTGCTTTAAGCGGCTGTTTGTTTCATTCTATGCTTCAATTTCTGGTTTTAATCATGTCCGTCCTTTGTTATTTTTGGATGGTACTTTTTTGAAAGGGAGATACAAGGGAAACTTGTTGGCAGCAACAGGGAAGAATGGAAATCAAGGTATGGCAGTTGCTTTCGATTCTTTTATTTCTGAAATTATTTTTATTAATGATTACCATTTACTGTTTTATATTTATTTCTTTGACTATAAAACTTTATTTTTTTATAACACAGGTTTATTTCCCCTTGCTTTCGCTGTGGTGGACTCAGAGACGGAGGACAATTGGAAGTGGTTTTTGCAGAATTTAAAGAAAGTTCTGGTTTCGGATCGCACTATTACTTTTATTTCCGATAGAAATCCAGGTCTGATAGAGGGTGTTTCAAGTGTTTTCCACTATGCTCATCATGCTTTTTGCCTACAACACTTGAAGGCAAATTTGAGAGACAAACTGTCAGGTGGATACACTAACGAATTTAGAGAGAGAATGGTTATGATGCTTCGGGAATGTGCATATGCCCCGACCATAGCTGCATTCCATGCCAAGTTGCAGGCGTTGAGGCATCAAGGTGGTAGCAACGTAGACAGATTTCTTTCTGGATTGCCCCATGAAAGATGGAGCAATGCCTACTTTAAGGGTCAACGGTATGGTGAGATGTGTTCAAATGCAGCTGAATCTTTCAACTCCTGGATTAGAGAAGCGCGTCATCTTCCAATTACAAAGATGGTGGACACAATAAGGGTTCAAATAATGGAGCAGATGGCTACTAGGAAGGAAGTTTCCAGCAGATGGAAGTCAGTCATTTGCCCGGATATGGATAAGAGGTTGGATGCTTTGATCCAGCTAGGACGGACGTGGACTGTCAGGCGTTCCAGTGAAACTGTTTACGATGTTCACTCTTACCCGTCAGTGACTGTCGACATTTTTAATCATATATGTTCCTGTTATCAGTGGCAGATTAATGGCTTTCCTTGTGCACATGCTTGTGCTGCGATTCAAAGAGTGGAAAGGACCTGAATTTTTATGTGGATCATTATTTTCACACTGATTCATATAGGGCTTCATATGATGAGCAGATATTTCCAATTCCAACTGTCGGAATGCCGGAGGCAACAGTTGCTGGAGCTGTTATTCTCCCACCTCTGGTGAAACGCCCAGCCGGCAGGCCAAAAAAAAAGAGGATATTGTCAAGAGGGGAGATGACACGGCAGATAAAATGTGGGCGTTGTGGTCGGTTTGGCAGTCACAATAAGAAGTCTTGCAAGGAGCCTATTATTTGACAAACATTTGAAATAGACTTTGACTTTAGTTTCTGTATAATAGTAGTCAATTCTTTAGCATGTATACAAGATACGATATGAATTGTGATTAGTGAATAAATAGTCAAATTGACAGACATTTTACTACTGTTTATTGTGTTGTTTATCATATAAGCAATCACTTATATAATTCTTTATCTCATTTAAAATGTGTTTTCAAAAATTGATAATAAAAATGTATTATAAGTGAGATTAAATATGCATCCGAAGTCATATAAATTGCTTCATATCTCATATAAATTGATTATGAAGTTATAGAATTTATTTCAGATTTCAGATAATTTCTTATCAACTCAGATAATTACTGTCAGAAGTCACCCAATTCGTTTCAGAACTCAGATAAATTTTTCTAAAAAATAGATAAATTCCATATGGACTCAGATAATGTGTTTCAGAACTCAGATAAATTTATCTAAAAAACAGATAAATTGCATCTGGACTCAGATAATTTGTTTCAGAACTCAGATAAATTTATCTAAAAAACAGATAAATTGCATCTGGACTCAGATAATGTCTTTCAGAACTCAGATAAATTTATCTAAAAAACAGATAAATTGCATATGGACTCAGATAATCTGTTTCAGAACTCAGATAAATTTATCTAAAAAACAGATAAATTCCATCTGGACTCAGATAATGTGTTTCAGAACTCAGATAAATTTATATAAAAAATAGATAAATTGCATCTGGAATCAGATAATTTGTTTCAGAACTCGGATAAATTTATTAGAAACTAAGATAAATTGTTTTTGAAATCAGATAGTTTGTATCAGACCGTAGATAAATTTGTGAAAAAACAGGTAATATTCTGTAAAAATCGTATAAATATGTGATGAGAATCAACGAAAACTATATCAGGACACATATTTTACAATTCATTCACAATTTAATTCATTCATCGATTCAGAAATTTTGACAATTAAATTGCCAAAGTTGTTTCCCTTACATTCATTGTGCAAAAGTATACATTCACAAGTATGTTGCAGTGGTTCTTTTCAAATTACAGAGAAATACATGAATTTGGCTTCTGTTTACTGTGACATAACCCTGTTTCAAACCCTATGTCACTGTTCAAAATCATCATCAGCACCTTCTCTCCTTGCATGGAAGTTTTGAATTGACCAGCAGTGATGCATGTCATTGAGGAATTTGGAAACTATCTCTCTTCTCAAATCATCAATGATGTTCTGTTGCAGTTTCGAATCAATTGGTTGTTTGTGAGTAATTTGCTTCATGATGTAGCAAACAATGACGCCGCAATCGACACTGCAAAAGAAGATGATGTTGGTACTTTAAAATGAATTGAATCAGTGTCTATACAAAACGATACTTACGATCCCATTTTCTGTTGTGGGGCGTCTTCCACGCTTATCAACGGAGCTCCATATGGCTGGGTTTCTTCAATATTTACGTAATTGTAGTTCTCCACATTGTTTCTGCAGAAATAAATAAATTGATATAGTCAATGGGTTGGGGTTTATTGTTATGGGCAGTAGTCTGTATTCAATGATTATGTGAATGAGACATACCAGAATTTGTGCATCTTCAAAGTAATGATCGACTGTTTTAGCTAATCTCGGTTTCAAGGAATTGTAATGTAGCCAATCCCCCTCTTTCTGATCCAGCACCAACAGTGTCCAATGAAATGGTTGAGCATTTTTCCTTTTTCCATTTGAATTCATTGGAAAGTGCACGAATCTGTGGTTTGCAGTTCTGCTTGGGGAGATTTGTTTGTGTAAAATCTTTTCTCTCATTTCTGATGTGTTTGCTGTAACGAATTTCTGCATTAATTTTAGTTTAGTAACTGTTTATTATATTGTAAAACAAAGTAAAATGTTACTTTATTAATTAAGATTCATTCTATTTTACCCAGCATAAACTTGATATGAAGATTGATTTTTCTTGGGGCAGCAGGCCATGCTGACTGCTTGCTGTAAGTTGTTGTTGAATTTCTTCCTGTTCTCTGTATAACAAGTCAGCATATCCGTCAATAACCTGTTCAATTTGAAGCAGATAGTGTTAGCTATATTTATTGAATATGAATATGACCATTGTTGTTATATTACAAAAATTAAGCAATAGTATGGAAAGTTTATTTGTTTGGATGTTTACATTGCTGGAGAATTCTGCTTTGTTGAGGATTGCAATGATGTCCTCGTATGATACAGCAGATATGCCCTCAGCTCCCCAGACTAGCGCCCTGCAAATGCAATTGTAAAAAGTGCTTAAGTTGTTGTCATTTTGAATAATGTTTTTTTTACAACAAGAGCTGTGTTGCTTAGTTGCATAGGACTGTTACTTACTCATTGCCTTCTGCTTCGTAGATTTGTTTCAGCTTTTCAATGTCGGGCTCAGTCATTTGCTTAGTGACTGTATTTCTGGGGAGTCTAAAGGGTGCAGCTGTTTCAATCATTTTCCTTGTTGCCCTCCTTTTTTTAATTCTTTTTATCATGGAGGATTGTTTCACCTCCTTAACTGGATTGATCTGTGTGTCAGAGTAGTTGATCTGATTAATCAGTCAGACAAACAAATATAGATTAAATAAATTGGAATATATACAAGGTAAGATAAATTTAATGCAACATCAGATAAAATTGATGGAAAATCAGTTACATTCACAAAGAACAAAGATAAATTTGATGAGATATGTTACAAGTTCAGTCAGAATTCAGATAAATTTGTTAGAGAGTCAGATAATTTGAAAGAGAGTTATATATTTTGCATACTAAAGGTCAGGTAAGATAGATTTGCAATCCAAAGAATAATATTCAAAAGAAATATGGAAGTGTAAATAAATTACCTCATCAGCATTTTCTTCAATTTTCTGATCTGCTGCAGACCCCTCCGCTTTTTCCTGTGCGATTCTAGACCCTTTTTGTTCTGAAATTTTGCTCTTTGGAGACTGGAAGATATCATCCAATGTGTTTCCAGCCCACTCCAATCCTTTCTCAGCATAATCAAGTGTCATTTCCTTTAACAGTTGCCGTAATTTCATGTTTGTTCGATTCCAGATTTATTATTTTTTTCTTCAGCTCCTTCCCCTCATTTTCTGCCTTTGCTGCTCTTGAGGACTGTATATCTGACACACTCATAGTATGTTTGAGCTGCTCTTTTAAGGAGTTCACCATTCTAGAAGTATCTTCTATAGTTTGATCGGTTTTGACGTCACATGTTTCAAGGGAATTCTTCTCATTTGTCAACTGCTCAATCATCAATAGAGCATTGTCTCTTTCTTTAAGCAAGCTTTCTATTCTTTTTTCCATTTCAAGCCTTTCCTTTTTCAGACTGTTGTTTTCTACTGATGTCCTTTCAAGTTCAATAGCCATCCTTTGAATCTGTTCTTGTAAATCTTTATTATCCTTGGTCAGTTGGTTGGCTAACGAAGTTGCCCTGTCACGCTCTTCAGTTAGATTTTGTAGTTTGTTGTTTTTGATTGAGTGTGACGGGTTACTAGTAGAAGGCCCAATGTCAGCAGCTTTTTGTTCGGTTCCAGTTATTGTTTCAGATGGCACATTGGTTGATGCATTGGTTGCATTTCCAATTATATCAGCTAAAATGTTGGCGACCACCAGATCTGTCTCTAGAGCCATTTGGTTATAATCAGCCATCTCCACACCAGCAGAAGTTGTTTCTTCACTGTTGTTTTGTTCTCTCTGCTCTTCCAATTCAGATATGACCAATGTCTCTATCATCATGTCTGTATCAGACTGTTTGCCTTCATTCATTTTATTATCTGTTTCATTTTCTCCTTTTTCCTGTTGTTGTTCTTCTTCTTCATCTGGTTCCTCTTGCTCCTCTCCTTCATTCTCATTGTCTCCTTCTGCTTCTTCTACTGCTACATGAACTTCTTTCTGGTTTTGATGTTCTTCTTCTTCATGTCCTTCCTCTTGCTCCTCTCCTTCATTGATTTTTTCTTCTTCTGATTCAACTACATGTTGTGATACATTCTTATTTTTTTCTTCTTCACCCTCTTCATTATCTTCTACTATCCTTTCTTCTTGAATTTTTTCTGTTTCTTTTACCTCTTCTTCTCCTTCTATCTGCATTAAACCCCCTTCAGCCCCACTGACACTGCCTAACAAAGACAGGAATCGCTGCGATTCAAGCAGTGTGCTCTCTAATGAGTCACCAAGGACCTGCAGTTTGTAACAGTGTTAGATTGAACATGTCAGATTAAGATATTAGATAAATTTAGATAGTGAAAACGAAGATAACAAATAATTATTTATATAATAGAGTACCTCATTAACTTTTAGTGTATGAAGTGGTTTTTTTCCTAAGTGCCATACTGACAGCCCTTAGATTCCACTTTAGTATCCGTGGGAAATGCAAAGACTCATTTGGGCTGACAATTGTTGAATGTTCACACAGCCAATACTGTTACAAAATTAGAAAAGTCATATGTTAATATGTCATTATTTCTAAACTTGAATTCAAATGTTTTTAGTATGGAGCTGTATATTGTACCGGTAATGCAATAAGGCAGCCAATGACTTTATCAGAACCACGGCTCCTACTGTGTACCGATTCCATTAAAAATTTTGATATTTCTTCTGCCCAGGCATAGTTCTTCATATCCATGTACTTTTCAACATAGCCCACGTATGACCACCCTATTGTGTTGCCATGGGTTGAAAAAAAAAGAACCACAAGGATATACAGGCATATTAGCCTGGCAACATCAGCAATTTCAATATCTGTTGATCCACTCAATGCAAGATGTAGCTGTTCCTTAATCTTTGGAGCTGAAACCCTTGAAGGACCTTGGAATCTCCTAGATATGAATTCAGATCCCTTTCTCTTTCCATATTTCAAATCAAGTGGTTTTGATCCATTTGGTATGCCAAATATATGTGATATGTCATTTGCAGTGAATGACACATAGGATTTTCCTATTTTGAACTGCCTCCTCTTGCTGTTGTATGTATCGAGGATCAACATAATGTCGTTGTCATACTTTCTGCAAACCTTTTCTGAGAATGTGCCATCCAGAATGCACTCAATTAGGCTCCAGAAAGGTGTCTTTCTCAATTCAGCTTTATGTAATTCTGATATCAAATTCTTTATGCCATTAACTAATCTGACGACTGAGACCAAGTTAGATCTGAATTGGTAATGGCTTGTATCCTTCTCATCCTTCTTTTTCTTCTTCCCTTGTATGTTCTTCGATGAATTTTCTTCTTGCCTCTTTCTTTTGCTTATTTTTTTTGCTGCATACAGTAAAATTATACAGATAGATAACTTTTGCATAAATTCAGATAAATTTATTAAGAAATCAGATAAATTTGTTCAAAAATGAGATAAAATTATACAGAATTCAGATAACTTTGTGAATAACATGTGTCCATTTTACATTCTGCACACAGTTATAAATACATTACAATCCGTATCAACTCTCATTCATAACTCAGTCGCAATCTAATTATGTAATATCAGATAAATTCAAGTTGATCAGAAATCAGATAATTTTGTTCAAATAACAGATAACTTTGTACAGATAGATAACTTTTGCATAAATTCAGATAAATTTATTAAGAAATCAGATAAATTTGTTCAAAAATGAGATAAAATTATACAGAATTCAGATAACTTTGTGAATAACATGTGTCCATTTTACATTCTGCACACAGTTATAAATACATTACAATCCGTATCAACTCTCATTCATAACTCAGTCGCAATCTAATTATGTAATATCAGATAAATTCAAGTTGATCAGAAATCAGATAATTTTGTTCAAATAACAGATAACTTTGTACAGATAGATAACTTTTGCATAAATTCAGATAAATTTATTAAGAAATCAGATAAATTTGTTCAAAAATGAGATAAAATTATACAGAATTCAGATAACTTTGTGAATAACATGTGTCCATTTTACATTCTGCACACAGTTATAAATACATTACAATCCGTATCAACTCTCATTCATAACTCAGTTGCAATCTAATTATGTAATATCAGATAAATTCAAGTTGATCAGAAATCAGATAATTTTGTTCAAATAACAGATAACTTTGTTCAGAACTTAGATAAAATTGTGAAGAAATCAGATAAATTTTTGTAAAGCATGTGTTTATCTTAAATTCTGCTTGTAGATATAAATACATCATAATTCAACTAATTTTGATTCGAAACTCATTTGCATCCCAATATGGAATCTCAGATAAATTCAACATAAATTCAATTAAGATAAATACATCCATAACTCAGATAGATTCAGTCGAATGATATTTCTGAAAAAAATTGAGATAAAGTTATTTATATTTGGACAAGTAGTAGTGATTGTGTGACATTCGTTTAAACATATCAGAAATTTACAATAGTATTATTCAAAACTTCACACAGTAAAAGAGATTGAGAGAATTTTTTATTGACCTTCTTCTACTTCTTTCTTCTGATGCTCTTGTTCTTCAAGAATGGCAAACTTCGTTCTTGCCATTTTCCTGAATAGATTTTTGGATTTAGAAAAATAATGAGAGAAAATGAAGCAAGAACATCGCAAATGTGGTTGAAAAGAAGTATAGGGTTTCGAAACATCGATGATTTCTCCGATTTGAAAAGGATGGAATAATAAACTTACAATAGAAATCGAGTGTTTGTAGTTGTTTTTTTATCTTGTTTGCAATCACGTTTGCACTGAAATCCGAGACGTCTGCAAGTAGGGTTTGAATCTCGTCTTCTTTGGAGTTCTTCTATCCGAAATGAGTTCGTAGATGCAGAACATAACAGACAATGAAATGGAAACTATTCAAAAATTTGACCTAAGTGCTTCTTCTTCGCTGTTTGAACAATCAATCGCCGAAAATCGCCTTCGTTTTCGTCGGTTTCTCGATTTGGAAGATGAGTCCAAGAGTTGTATCCATATCGGGCGACGTAAGCGTTTGTTTTAAATTAATAAAGCTAGATTTTAGAAAGGGGCAAATTAGTCTTTTCAGGTATGTAAAAGTGTGAGAGGGACCTTTGGCAAGATGACTTTTTTTTGTGGACTGTTAGCAACAAAGTAATGTTATGAGGGACCTCCGGCCAAAGCTCCCTAGATAAAAAGGTCAAAACTGGATGTCCTCCGTCTTCCAATCTACACACTGGGCAAGATGGCCACTCATTTCAACCATATGATCCACCGATATATGGATCCACATGTCTTCATCTTAAGTTCCTCTCCATCCCTGATTTTAAGGGATGACAATGGGTTGGTTTTGGTTTGTGCATGGTAAACCTGTAGCTTCTCGGTCTCACAGCTCTCCCTCCTCATCCCACCACTGGTTGGGATCTGTGATGCCAAATGGGCAAATGGCCCAAATCCATATGGTGATGGATATATAGGTTTGGTCAAGTAGGGTTTGGAAGGGCTTTTACTGGACTCTTATTATTAAATATAAATATTTAAATTGTCCTTTATTAAATTAAAATAAAACTCTCATTCACTTCCTTTATATTCTTTTCACCTCATTCATCGGCATTCTCACGTTGATCAAAGACAATCAATGTCTCCATGGCGATCAGCTGCATGTAGCGGCTGGCTTTTAATGAAGGATAGTTTGAGTATTTTAAAAAAATTGAGAAAGAAATTAGAGAGAAAATACCATTAAAATACCCGTGTGTCCTTGATTGAAAATTCACTAAAAAACTCAAGGACTAATTTAAAAAATCTCAAAACTTGTATCTTTTTTCTTTCTTTTTTTGAAATAAGACAAAAACTTAAGGACTAATCTGAAAATTTTCCTAAATAATAATCAATTTAAGAGCATATTCTCATACATAACATATGCTAATAAATATATAAACAGATCATAAACGTTGTCGAGTGAGTGAGGGGCAGCCAAAAACCAAATCCACCATAAACCTAACTTGCGCAGACATATATAAACTCCTACCCACCTTAAGCATGTCAAAGCCACCGCCAAACTCCTGTCTAAATGGAGGATGGTTGACCATATGGGTGTAATTCGGACAAGTTGGGTCAGGTATTGGCCTAGCCCACGCCCTCGTGATTTATATGTGGGTAAGCTTGAGAGCATATAAACGGTTCCATTTTTGAGAGGTTGCTCAATGGCTTGCTTAAAAAGTAGAAATTTAAGCCCTTATATAGGACTCACGTGGATGCATGTCAATCACAGAAAATAGTATGACAATGTGAATATGATTTGGGATAAAAAATAATCTCTTGCAAGTCATCACAAGTCACAACTATTGGTTCTGGGGTATTAACATCTTGTAGTTTCTAAAGTACATTTTTTTATGAAATTCATTTCAATTTCCAAATGGAGCCAAATTAGGGTGATTGTCAATTCATAAGGAAATTAGTAAATAAATGTGAAAGTGTAAGACTATTGATAGATAGGTGAGTCTCACACAGTGCTAAAATTGTTACCTCTCTCTCTCATTTAAGCTATGGGTGGAACCTTTCCGCAAAAGAAAAAACATCTCGAGTTTTGGTGGTTAAGCTTGCCTGAGGTGAATGCAAGGGCTTCAAAATTTAAGCCCAAGCCCAAATCCAAAGCCAACAAGCTGAGCTGAAATGCATTTTATTAGGCCCATACAAATGGGCTTGACCCAACCCAAGTTGACCCTTTGCTCACCTAACACATTGCCCTTTTTGGGCAGGGAGGAAAGATGGGTGCCTTCTTATGTTATTGTGCAAGGAAAGAGTGATATCCTCATGAGGTATATATATTGCTGAGACCATGTGTGGATTCAGAGTTTCAGGCCCTTCTAAATTGGGGAGCAGATAAAATTTATTGAAATAATTGAATCGGAAAAGCTTAGCTTTAACTTTGACCCCTCTCTTTCTTATTATTATTATTATTATTTTCCTCTTTTCCTCTATCTGTCCACATCTCTTCTCCAAGACACTACTGCTCCTCTATCTCTCTCACAGACAAAGGAAACCCTAGAAAGTTCTGATCTTTGAAGGCACGTATCCTTTTGAGCTTCTTTTGACTGTTGATTTTGGGGGTTTTCTTCCTTCTTTTTTCTGTTTCCTGCGTCTGGGTCCTGGTGGATGGGAGTGTTTTGATCTGTGGTGTTTCCATTTGGATTAGTTGGATCTGGCTGGGTTCTTGATCTGTATGTTCTTGTTCTTATAGATGGGTTTTGGGTCTTTTTCCTATTTGTATAGTTGATCTTCTTGAAATTGTTTAGAGACTGAGGAAAATAGCTTCTGATCAATGCCTTGTTGATTGCATTTCTCATTTTTTTTAATGGATGGGGCCTTGTTTTTTTTAGCAATAATCTGGTCTCTTTAGTGGAAAGATTATGTTTTGATTCTTGAATCAAGTTTATTTTTCCTTGTTGGAAGCTTCTGGTTTTTTTTTTTTTCTGGGCGGATGTTGATTTATGCCAATCGTCTATGTGGAAAGATAGCGTTTTGATCATATGGATGTGATCCTATTGTTGCAATAGTCTGATTTTTCCTAGCGGGTTTAGGTTTTCTTCCCTGTTTGTTGGGGGGAAGATTGGAATTTGATCTCAATTAGTGTGATTTTCAGCTGCTGTTCTTCTTTTGCTGTAAAAATCTGTTTTTTTTTTTTTTTTTTTTTAAGGTGGGTTTTGGTTAGTGTGTTAATTTTTTTATATAGGAAAGTTGCATCTTGATATTGATGGATACAAGTATCCTTTATCAATCCTTCTCTTGGCCTAAAGTCTTGGTTTTTCTAGTTAGATTTTTGTATCTGCCTTTGCGGTTATTGTAGAAGGATTGCACGTTGATCTGGTTTGGTATGACTTTATGTTCTTAAATCCTTCTGTTGTTGTAAGTTTGGCTCAGGGAGTAATGGAAATAGCAATGGATCAAGGTGGCCATGGGCTTCATATGTTTCTTGAATTTTTTTTATAGGACCTTTTTTTTCCATGGTAGATTAATTTTTCATCGCTTTATGTTGCTGAAGGAGTGAATTATGATCTGTATGGTAGTCCTTTTGTTTTTGTTCTTCTTATCCAATCAATGGGCAGTTTGGATCTTGATTTCTATGGTAACTTGTGTTTTATGCAGAGAATCTTCCTTTTTTTTTTCTGTGTGTTATTTCTTCTGTTCTTTGGTCCTCTTTTCTTTGAATGTTGTTATTTTGCTCTTGGTATGTGATTCCAATATTTGGTTGTTTATATCTTTACAGGTAAAACTGCTTCGCTCTAATCTTCTCATTTCCACGTATAGATTTGTTTCCTTCCCATCTTTTCTAGCATATATTCCTATTTGTGTCATTCAAAAAATGGCACTGTGAAGATTTCATCGCGGTGGTTTTTGGACAAAAAATGATATGCCTTTATGGGTACTTTTCCTTTTTGGTGATTGTGTTTATTTATGCAATTGCAGAAATTGGCTACAAGTCTGACATAGAAATATTGTTAATGGAAAAGCATACCTGGTTGCTGAGTAATGGGTTTACATAGATCTATCCGATAAGTCTGTCTTCTGTTAATTAATGGCTTCGAAGTCTAGTTCTAGGGCTTGTTCGGATCACCAACAAAAAAATTCCATTGCTGAAACAGTAGAGCCAAACTCTCACAGACCTTCACCCTTGCAGATTTCAAAGCCCACAAATTCTGCATCTCTTAGACTGAGAAAATTGCCAAAATCCCCATTTCCAGCTGTGCCTAGGCAGATAACAAGAGAGACTTCAGATTACCAGTCACCTGAAAAGGCTGTTGCAAAAACTGCACATTGTTCGGATCCTAGTAATCTGAATTGCTCATCAGGAGATAATAAAAAGCCATTCCAGGAAGCGGATGGTGTAGAACAGCATCAAATAAATGATGTCTCAAAACCTTCTGAAGGTGGCGACGACCATGAGAAGAAAACATCTGAACACAACACTCTAAAGGATAGCTCTGCATCTGCTAAAATAAGTGATGGGACTAGCAGTCTTGCTAAGAACAGTGGAAGTGCAAAAATCAGCGACCGAGCAGATCTTGTCGAAAGTGGAAAGAGCAGCATATGCCGCGGTAGTACAAGCAGTGATGTCAGCGATGAGAGCACATGTAGTAGCATAAGCAGCAGTATCAACAAGCCCCACAAGGCGAACGACTCGAGATGGGAAGCTATCCAAGCAGTCAGGGCAAGAGATGGGGCTCTGGGACTGAGCCATTTCAGGCTCCTGAAGAAACTGGGCTCTGGAGATATTGGGAGTGTGTATCTGTCAGAGCTAAGTGGGACCAAGAGTTATTTTGCAATGAAGGTTATGGACAAAGGGTTGCTGGCTAGTCGTAAGAAGCTGCTTAGAGCTCAGACAGAAAGGGAGATATTACAATCTTTGGACCATCCGTTTCTTCCAACTCTGTATACACACTTTGAGACGGAAAAGTTCTCATGTTTGGTGATGGAGTTCTGCCCAGGAGGGGACCTGCACACCCTTAGGCAGAGGCAGCCAGGGAAGCATTTTACTGAACAAGCTGTGAAGTACGCTCTTGTATCTTTTTTCATCTATTATCTGGTTTCAGAACTTGACATTATGTCTTCCATGGATTTGCACTTTACAAGGGATTATATGCAATACTTAATTGAAAGATATTGACCTTTATAGAGTGGACAATGCCCAACGTCTTCCCTATCAGATGATTTTAGGTGTCCAATGAAACTGGCCAATAGTACCAAATGTTCCACGTTTAATGGTAACTGCGTATTTAGAACCATCCAATGGGGGAGGTTTTGGTGCATAACATATCTTGCAGTCCACTGTGTTAATGATTTGGATGACCATGACGTGGTTGCACATATACAGTTTGTTGAGTTAATTAATTGCTTGGTCATGCATTGGTAAAAGAAAAAAAGGAAAATACACTGGTAGTGTTCTCTTTGAGTACATGTGCTGGTTTGTTGTCTTGTTTAGCAGTTTGTAAAGATATGCTTAAGAGATCTATCAGGATGTCCTCTCTCTCTATATATATATATACATAAATTTTCTTCATTACCAAGTCTGCTATTATTGTGATGCTTTTCTATCTTTCTGGGATATTTGATGCAGCAATCTTGGCTCATTTTTACTGTTCATTTTCTTCAAGAGATGACATTGATGCTTGGCTATTTTTTGTATGTTGAAGTCATTGACACTTATTATATCACCGTGCAAGATGAAAAAATGTGTTAGTTTTGTCTTACTCATCACATTGATATGATATTTAATTGAAGAATATGTTGATTTTCATGCCCTCTTCATAGTAACTTTTGGGTGCTGATCATTTATGATTTGATAAGAGAAGCATTTAAGCATGCAATTGGATGGTGAGTTCTGCTGATGATTTGATTTGTTCTGTACTGAAGGAATGTATTAAATGGGCATTATTTTTGCATCTTACATTCTTACCTATATAACATTTTGTGACTTTTGCTTGGTATAGACTCGTGACCTTTTAGCCGCTCAGGACCTGGGGTCTATGATATTGGACCTTTTTCAAGCACATGTCAGTATATGTCTTTTCTTGAAATTTATATATATAATGTGGGAGTACAATTGGATATACGGAGTTGAGTGCTGACAGCAAAGCAGCAATGAGATAAAAACTGCATTTTAGGTGCAAATGCTAAGATTGATGTGTAGGATACTATAAAGAAGATGTACAGGTGGCTCCAACCAAGGAAAATATAAGCAACGTTTGTGATCATTTGGCCATGTGCCTAGAAGACTGGAAATACTCTGTATAAAGACCGGAAGGGTTGCAACTTGCTAGCACTATATACTAGGGGAAGGGAGAGACTGATAAAGGAATGGAAAAAAAGTTGTTAGAAGCAACCTGCTCTGTTGTGGGGTGACAAAGTACATTGCCTTAAAAAGGAATAAGTCGGAAGGCAGGACTGGGAAAGTGGCCTCATGTTGACGGAATAAGGCTTTAATGGCGATGATATCATTTATTTATTGGCCTAACAGATGTTCTCCAAGCCTCCACATCAACCATTCTTCCTGTTTGACTTTGACATTCACATATGGTCTTGAACAGAGTCATGGCCCAAATCGTAATTGCTTACTAACTAGGATCAAATTATTTCATTATAATAATGTACAGTTCTATTAGCTTGAATCTTGATAATTTGAAGCTGATTTGGTGGATTTTTTTGGTTTAAATCAAATGGATACAATTTAATTTGAAACACTCACAGACCCATTTTTATGATATATGAGTACCAACTCCAAATGCTTATTTTGATAAGATTTTATATAATTTCAAATTGCCCTTATATATGAGGGATTTCTTCTTCTTTTTTTCCTATAAAGAATAAACTACTCTAATTCAAGTACTCAACCAACAAACCACATGGGAGAATCAAAGTTATATTGAACAAAGGAATCAAGTTCAGCTATAGAACACTGCAGGCCTGAGCTGTGAATCGAGGGAAACAAAAGCGAGCTGAATGAATCTACTCAGACGAGTTGGGAAGCTACAAAAGGCGCGGAGTTGTGAGTCGTGACCTGTGAACTTGAATATATATAATCGAACTACAGACCATGTAACCATGGCTCCAGTCTTCTTGTCTTGTGAAGGTTTTTTCCTTTCCTTTGCTTCTTCTTCTTCTTCTTCTTCTTCTCTCTCTCTCTCTCTCTCTCTCTCTCTCTCTCTCTCCTCTCTCTCTCTCTCTCTCTCTCTCTCTCTCTCTCTCTTATTTTGTTGTTGTTCGGGAGGAAGCTTCAAAATGTAAGGTTCAATGAAGTCATCGCCTTGAAGAATTAAATTCATCACCAGTGATACCCAAAATCATTCGTGAGAAGTATGTAATTGTGTGAATTAGATGGGGAACATCTCAATAAATGAGAGGATGGGGTTCCAAGCTTTATAGTTCTTATTACAGTTAAACATCTAAGATAGACTTCAACTGATACAAACATGGAGTTAGGCTGTGCCTTATCAGGAAATGGGCCATAACTTCTTCATATCTTACCAGAATTGCACAGTCATGGGCCCATCAGATGGGTGATTGAAAAAACCTGTTTAACTGAGTTATTTCATGTCATTCAGACGTCATTTGACACATGAATTTCTCCCATCTTCGGAAAAACCTGGAATTTAGACTCGTAAGACTCCAGGTGTGACATTAGGAAAAAAAAAAACAGAGAGAAATAAACTTCCTAATTTGCTCGTGTGCCAACATGTAACTTAAGTGAGGAATTAAGTGTGCTCGAAGTTTTAGCACGTAGGTAATGTGAAGGACCCCTCATTCTGTGTAGGTGGACTCTTCTTAGGCCAGATCTTATAGGCCCATTCCCTAGCTGCATGATTGTTTGTTTTTTGCTTTTTATTTTATTTTATTTTATATAACTAATGGTTTGGGTATTCTTTCTTGCTTCAGTAATTATATGATCTAGTTTCTATTCCATGTGGAGTATACAAGTATGCATTTTCGATGCACAATTATGGTAAATTGCACTGTGTATTGGGCAAGTATTTGAGGAATATTCATGCAAAAGTTTTAGTTAGAAGAAGCTTAACAATTGTGGAGTTTTCAGTTTCTTATGCTGTTGATGCAATGGGAGCTCCTTGGATAGTGCCTTTCTACATTTTGAAATGTACTTGCAAAATTAAAAATGAAATCATAGCCATGTATTTTAAGGCTGAAGCTTGTGCCTCTACCTAATTTCTCCTTCTTAATTGGCGTTTGTGAATGTTAGATGTGTCATTGACAGAATCCAGCTGCGAATAAATCGTGACTCTGTGCATTATCAGATGGGTTTCTGGCCTTTCAAAGGCCCCTTTGAGGATGGCTGACATGATGGAGGAAGTGATGGATCTCGCTCGTCTTCATGCATCTTTCCACCACATTAAGAGTGCAAATTCAAAGGTGGATCTTTTGTCGAAGGAAGGAGTTTCGGGACAAAGTTTGATGATTGTTCATGTGGATATCTCTTCTTTCCTTGCTTAGTCTTTCCTGGTGTTTCATTTGCTCTGTTGCGAGCTCGTTTTCCCCCTTTGCAGTATAATCTCATTATACTGCAATCTTTTTTCATTATTAATAAATTTACCATTCATTAAAAAATAGAAAATAAAAAAAAAAGAGACTGGCATCATATGTAAATTAGATTGTGAAAAGGTGCATATGATAGAGCCAATTTGGGGTTCCTGAAGTTTGTTCTTCAGAGGATGGGCATTGGTTGAAGGATTTCTCCTTGTCATGATTATTGGTTTGCCCAAAGATCTCTTTTGGTATGTCTAAGGGCCTAAAGGGATTCTCCCTGGTGCTTTTATGCTATACCCAGTAAAGATTTTATTTAAAAAGTTGGGAGATAGTAGAACCTTTTTGGAATAAAATGGACAATGATATGATCAATCCAATTGCCTATATAATGGTGCTATGATACAAAGATAGGATTTACTCATTTGAAGGAAGCCTATCTAATAAAATATCAAGCAAATCTCTTAGGATAATATTTCTAGGGACAAACCTCAGGATTATCTACTATGGTACACTGTATGTCCATACATTCTGCATGAGAGAATGATGCGAGAATTGATGTATTGAGAGATTGTTAAGTAAGTGATGGAATTTTGCTGTTGTCAGTTGTGACTTGGTGAAGAAATTAGCCTGCTGATCAAATGAGGTGTTGAAGACAATGGTAATCGTCCCTTGTTGAAGATGCTATTGCACAAAATAACAATCAATTTCAATATGCTTGGTGCTTTCGTGAAACACCATGTTGTGTGTGATGTGGATGATGCTCTTACTATTATAGTAGAGATGTGTGGGAGGATCAATAGAAACACCCTTATATACAAATAAACATCGAAGCCAAACCAATTCATAGGTGGTATTTAAATATTAAGAGAATGCTGTCCCACTTCAGCAGAAGGAACATGGAACTGTAGACTACTATCTCCTTCTTGAAGTAATGGGAAGTCGCCAAGAAAAATGCCGTAACCAGAGGTAGATCTGTGTTCAGTGACATCGATAACCCATTCTGAGTCAGAATCTGTTCAAAGAGTGAGAGGACTAAGAATGAGGACTATTGAGGAGAATGTAGAAGTCCCTTGGAGATATTTTGGTACATTGATCGTCTACATATCTGCATTATCCTTGAGGTCATGTGGTACGAGGCAAGTTTCATAATTTACATAGTACTTCAGCTCCTTTTGATGGGGATGGGGGACAGGCATGCCATAGGGAGGCTGATACCCTTTGGAGACAAGTAGTTCCTAATTCATTGTCGGCACACTTCATAGGTGGTATGTAAATATTAAGAGAATGCTGTCATGCTTCAGCAGAAGGAACCTGAAACTGTAGACTACTATCTCCTTTTTGATGTAATGGGAAGTCTCCAAGAAAAATGCAGTAACCAGAGGTAGATCTGTGTTCTGTGACATCTATCATCTATAACCCAGTCTGAGTCGGAATCTATTCAAAGAGTGAGAGGACTAAGAGGAGAATGTAGAAGTCCCTTGGAGATAATTTGGTACATTGATTGTCTACATATTCTGCATAATCCTTGAGGTCATGTGGTACGAGGCAAGTTTCGTAATTTACATAGTACTTCAGCTCCTTTCGATGGGGATGGGGGACAAGCATGCCATAGGGAGGCTGATACCCTTTGGAGACAAGTAGTTCCTAATTCATTGCCGGCACACTGTACGACTGATATACCTTTGTGGATGTAGGGTTTTCTATGTCCATTTCCCTCTTCCATCTTGGCGGTGGGATACTCCTCAGATACATTTTTTTGCATGTGGCAGCTTTTGTCTTGTCTAGGTTGGGTGTGGTTGAGGATTGCTGGGTCTCTTTTTTGATGTAGGCTGGCACCTTGGTTTCCATGCAATGAACAGTACTTTCTCTAAGACCGTACAAATGTATTCATACTTGCATTTTTCTTGCACACCTTTAATGACTTGATTTGTTACTTGATCGGTAAATAAAAAATATGAGAGAGAGAGAGAGAGAGAGAGAGAGAGAGAGAGAGTATTTCTTCAGAACTTCCTAATTGTAAAATCTTATTCATGCATAATATAATAATATATACTATTATGCCTATGCAAGTTGTAAACTGGGATTTTTCCTGCCTGCATTACTCTTGCATCGTTTCCACATTTGCTGAAGTCATAGTTATTGGGAAACCTGTCTCCCATCAACTACCTACTTTCTTGCCTCCAATTTCTTGCAATATAGTAGTTATGTAAGTCATGAAGTGAGGCATCTGTTCCAGAAACTTCCCACTTTCTTTCCTGAGTTCACCTATATTTATTGTGAAAACCTTTGTCCTAAAATTGATCTAGGCATACATTAGTGCATGACCTTTCAATGGGAATCAAGTGGATAATTCTTAATCCTGCCATCTTTCAGATCAATTTGAGCTTAACATGTTCATTGTTCTCAGTTGAATTATGTTTCTAATGTTTTTTTTTGTTTTGGTAGATTGTTTTACGTTGGGAAATGCTTTCCTTGTGGGATAAAAACCAATATGATACACTTACATGCTATTGTAACATGAGTATGGGTATGAGTGTCTACTACAGCGAGGACTATGTGTGGTGGGTCCTCAAAATCCCGAAGTGTTCGGGGGACATGGGTACTGTTAGTATTGGTTATAAAAATTATAATAAAAGTTAAACTATATTGCACTTTGTGTTATTTGCTTTATATCCTGAATGCTACTGGGAATGGACTTGAAAAATCAAATCCAACTGCCTGACTCATTACATCTAAACACTGTTTACAACCTCTATTATTTCCATTAGTTTCTGAGCAACAAATCAATAAATGTAGAAATAACACGTGAAATGTTGCTTTGATTTGATTTACTGTGACTCGGTAATGCAGGTTTTATGTAGCGGAGGTGCTCCTTTCACTGGAATACCTGCACATGCTTGGTATTGTCTACCGTGACCTCAAGCCTGAGAATGTCCTTGTTAGGGAAGATGGTCACATAATGCTGTCTGACTTCGATCTCTCTCTCCGCTGTGCTGTCAGCCCAACACTTGTTAAGTCTTCATCCCTTGATTCGGACCCACTTCGGAAGAACCCTGTGTACTGTGTCCAGCCAGCCTGTATCGAACCATCATGTATACAGCCATCGTGTGTGGCCGCACCCACATGCTTCTCACCCCGCTTGTTTTCTAGCAAGTCCAAGAAGGACCGGAAACCAAAGAATGAAATTGGGAGCCAAGTTAGCCCATTGCCTGAGCTAATTGCAGAGCCTACTGGTGCACGGTCCATGTCATTTGTTGGCACACATGAATATTTAGCACCCGAAATTATCAAGGGTGAAGGCCATGGAAGTGCCGTAGATTGGTGGACTTTCGGAATCTTTTTGTATGAGCTCTTGTTCGGCAAGACTCCTTTTAAGGGTTCAGGGAACCGGGCCACTCTTTTCAACGTTGTGGGTCAACCACTTAGGTTCCCAGAGTCACCAGTTGTCAGTTTCCAGGCAAGGGATTTGATCAGGGGACTCCTAGTGAAGGAACCGCAGCATCGTTTGGCATACAAACGTGGGGCAACTGAGATAAAGCAGCACGCTTTCTTTGAAGGTGTGAATTGGGCATTGATACGTTGTGCCAGCCCACCGGAAATCCCAAAATCTCCGGTGGAGATTGTGCGAGTCCCAGTGCCTGCAGCATCTACAAGTGAGAAAGCAGCTGCTGCCACTGCCCCTGATCATAAGAATGCAGATAATTATCTTGAATTTGATTTCTTTTAGCTATTCTCTGAACTTGCTTCAATTTGTTGTATTGAGAGGGAAATTGTAGGGGAGCTGTGAACATTGCAGATATGGTGATGGTGATGATGGGTTCTTAGATTGTTATCTGTTACTGTTGTTAAGTGGAATTATGAATTTCAAATTGTATTTCTGATTGAATGCCGAAATGGGTTTCATCTATAAATAATCATAGATGTATTTTAGTCTCTTATGTCAGGTCTCTGAGAGCACTTGCAAGTTGGAAGCCTTTCAAATGACAACTGGGTAGGGTTGAGACTTTATTAGAAATGCTCTAGTGCTATGAGTTATGCTTTTTCTCGAAAGCCTGAAATTTCAATGCAGGCATGGTGCCGCCACTTTCACTACTAACTTAGGCAGTACAGCGATGTAATACCTAATGGGACGTTCACCATTTTCCTATCATGTTGTTTCTTAAATCTTTTATTGATTTGCTTCCGGTGTATTGTTTTTTCAGGATGGTGAAGGTGTTGGAAAGGGTAAAATATGGAGGATGAAGAGCAAGGGAGAAAGTTCTGTGGTACGGTGGGATTCCCTTTCACAAGGTATGGGGGGTGGGGGACTATCGAGTCATCAAGGGTGAGAAAATTGATGGCCATATTATATATAGAGCAAGGCTCTCCTAAGCTTAAGCTTATGATATGATTTCGTAAGCTAACGCTTCTAGGGTCCATCTTTGATCCATCCAAATGGACCAAACACACGACCCCCTTAAATTGCACAAGCCCACCAACTTTTGGTCAAATCCGAATTTACTAGACCGTTGGATCGACTATGTACCAATCGGAATAGACCGTTGACCATTAAACTTTTGGTGTCCAGATGGAGATGATAGAAATCACGATTTGGGCTGATTTTTTGTAGGAAGGAGGGTCCCAGGGAGTCCTTGAAATTCCCCCCACCCCCATCCCCATATGGGTCCCCAAGTGGGCCCCACTACGTAATTGAGCTTACTTCAGCTTACCTTATCTTAAGCTTCAGCTTAGGAGAGTTGGCCCTTTATATATATATATATAAACTTGTGGACCGATGAATGGGTTAGAAGAATTAAATTGACTTCCGGAAGACTGTAGGGAAGCGCGAGCGCTAGTGCCTGGGCATTTTTTTTGTTGAGAAAACGCCCCTCCTAGATGGGTTTACTATGATGCATGATGATCATGAAACTTCATTGGATGGAAAGATTTATATGAGGTCTACCTATATATGAAAAGACTAGATTGACTCAACATGGGTTTCTAGAAATTAAAAAAAAGATGGGTAGAAAAAGGAGCGTTTTTTAGAATTTCCCATATTATATATATTTTTATATTATTGACCATTTCATTGCTGCTTTCTTATGAAAGCTATAAGAAAATGGCATCCCCCTAATTGTGCTTTTTCCTTTTAGCATAACTTGAACCCTTAACCTTGGAATAACGAGCACCTTTCACTCTGCCATAGGCTATTGTTAATTCATTCCCTAAATGTCGCAGCCATGTTTCCTGAGAGGCTTGTCTTTTGATTCAGTTTTGATTATAACCAAACCAAGCAAGCCCCTAATACTGAAAGGGTCATGACAGGAATATACAGTAGCAGAGCATCAAACAAGTATTCTCTAGGATTTAGATTTATCTTCGAGGAATTTACCTGAAAAAGGACCTTAGATGGTCACTAGATGAAAAGGGGGACACTAGTTTATATGTTACGAAACTGGTATTCCCGCCAAACTTTTTTCTTTTTTTGCTCTTTTTCGACGAGAGTCGACGTCGTCGCTCATTTAAATGGGACCAAAGTGTTTCAAGATTCTGCGAAGAGACGACGACGTCGCTTATTCTACCCTTTCAGCAAGACTACATAAACGGTTGAGCAATGACGTCGATGCTGGTCTTAGTGTTTTTTTTATATTACTTTTTTTTGTGGGTTTCCTATTAATAATGCTTGCTTTATTTATTTATTTATCATCTTATGGGGCATTCAGAAGTAGGAAAATTAGTGGGTCTTTGAAGGAAATCAATCGAGAAATATAGGCTTGAAGCTGAGCAAATTGTAAATGAATTGCGATATGTTATCATTAATATCAAAGGCTTATTGGGAAATGATATGTTCCATTTAAAAGTCATGTTTCATTAAGATATGGACTTTGGAGTCTACCAAACTTAGCTTCAGGGAGTTCACTTCACCATTCCAAATTTTGATGGTTCAGTTCGGCTCAAATTTTGATGGTTTGAGCTGATTCAGGCCCGGAGTTTAAGGTGCGGACTTATAACCCAATGCATTGTTGCTCAAAACCAGTGATGGGAATGACTCATCACCAAGCACACATTGCAAAAGAGATGGCGTTGCGTGTACTTTTGTGGATCATACCTTGTATATATCCCTTGATGTGGATCATAATTTTGTGGGGTAGCTTTCAAGCATACCTTGTACATATTTACATCAACACTTCTTTACATTAGATTCTGTGAAGCAACGACGTCGTCATATATTAAAGCACATTGTCTTTCACTAGCTTCTGTGAAGCAACGACGTCGTCATATATTAAAGCATATTTTCTAGCACTAGCTTCTGTGAAGCAACGACGTCGTCAGATATTAAAGCACACTTTCTTCCACTAGCTTCTGTGAAGCAACGGCGTCGTCAGATATTAAAGTACACTTTCTTCCATCCCTTTCCCCAGCACCCATTTTTTTCACACACACTCATTTTCCCTCTCCCTCCAACACCTCTTCTCCAAACAAATTCCACAACCACAAGAGTGAGAATCAGATTGTTAGAGATGATTAATCTACCCTCCTATTCCCCAAACTCATCCTTTTCCCCAATCAGATTTCAAATTTCAAAAATACCTATCTTAGATTTCCCTTCAAAACTCTATTTCCCAATCCCCAACTCCTCACCCCATCTCAAATCCCTCTTTCTATCACTTCTCCCTCTCTCCCACCACCCAAGAACCAGATTTCCAACACACCCACATCGGAAAAGGGCCGTTTTCCGGCCGTCTGCCATTTTTGGCGGTATGGAGAGCTTACCACCCGTTCTTGAAGCGTCTGTGGTGCTTGCCGCAATCATCATCGTCCATGAAAGCGGCCACTTTCTTGCTGCTCACCTTCAAGGTATCCATGTGAGTAAGTTTGCCAGGAGTGGAGCTGGAAGGCGCAGGATTCGAGGGCATGGCGGGTGTTTGTGGGTCGTGGTTTTGGGGGTTTTGGAGGATTTGTGGGTCATGGTTTTGGGGGATGAGGCACGATCCATAAGCCAAATCATCTGGCGATGGCCATCTGAGAGTTTTGCTTCAAGGATTGTGTCGTCTCCTTCCTTGAACTCAAGACCTGATCTCTCAGGCGTTGAAGCCCAAGTTGGGAAGCTAACTGAAGATCTCTAGAGTGATTCAGGTGACATGCAATGAGCTTTGGGACCACCTTAACTACCTTTTGAGGAAGAAGGAAAAGGAAACCGCCAAGGGAAAAGAGAGAAAGCGATGAGAGGAAGAAGGAGACAATGGGGAAGTGGGGTTCGGGGCACGTTTATGGGGTTGAATGGTGCAACGACGTCGTCACTTGTTTCAATCATTAATAAAAAAAATGGAAGTGGTCCCCGTGCCATATTTACTAGTGGCCCATTTTTCGTCTAGTGACCATCTAAGGTCCATTTTCAGGTAAATTCCTCTTTATCTTCTAAACATTCAGTATGTTTATTAAGCAAGAGAAAAGACAGAAATATGAACCCAATGAAAATGTTGAAGCCTGGTGGAGGTTAAACATTGGATGTTGAAGCCCTATCCTTTTCTTCAACTCATCTTCAATTTAGTATGTTGTTAACCCTTATAATTTTCATGGTCCCCACGTGTGGAGTCCAGGATGATGCGTATAACGATTTGTGAGGGGATGGAAAGTTTGGATTGACCATTGTTGAACCTATCCTACAAAATAAAATTGCAAAGTATTGAGTTTTTTACAAACAAGCCGCTAAATTTTCACACAACCTCAAAAAGGCTCCTGTATCATCACCACTGTAGAATTGTACAGAGAGTAACCCACCACCCGCACACCCCTCCTTTTTTCTTTTCTTTTTTTTTTCCTCTTTTGTTTTTGTTTTTGACCAATTTAAATGAATGAAACGAGGATTTTTCCCAAACGCCCCTTTTCATATATACTTCCTTTCTGGGCTTTCATGTAGGGGAGCCACCTTTGATCAAAGCCGCAGGCTCAAGACAATTTGAGGCCTAAAGCAACAATTCTAAATAAGGCCTCAAATTATCTATTCTTCTCTTTTTTAATTTTTTTAGTACCTCACTCTTATTTTCTAATAGACATATTTATCATTTATAAATTATAACCACTAATATTTACAAATAAAACGACGACTAACTATAATAAACATACAATACAAGCTTGAAATTAAAAAGATCCTATACGCATGGAACAGTAGAACCTAATTTAGTGATTTATCGTTGTTGCCCACAAATATTGTAGATGTAAATGAGTTTCGAATTTGATGCGATTTTTGTTGGAAATTAGGTGGGCCTCTAGGATAGGTTTCAAAACTTTTGACCCACTTAATGTAGGGATCAACTATCCAGAAGGCTACCAATCAATCCAAGATGTGAACCCTCAATCTCACATATCAAGATCAGTAAATCAATCTATCTATAAGATAGAAAACCAGCAACAAAAATGCAACAAAGATCTATAACATTCAAGAAAATAGATTATACCTTTGGAGCTCGATTGTGCTCTAACGGAGAACTTGCTACTTTCTTTGATGACGAACTCTTTCGCGAGTCAAATAGGTTTCTCCAATACCCAATGGTCTTCCACGCTATGACCCTTTATCAGATCTCTTTTTTCAAGAAGATGGATGAGATCTTCAAGAGAAACTATCTAGGAACTAGAAGGAAACTAGAAGAGGAGAGAAAATAGTATGCAACACTTACACACACAAAAGGGGCTGGGCGTGAATCTCCTTCGGGATTCTCTAGAGTGGACGTCCAAGCCTTGGTTCTTTCCTTTCATAACTTTTACAACCCACGCTTACTAATTTCTATAAGAAGTCTCACTTCCATTAGAATTAGCAACCTTCTCTTATTTCTTAATTAAAATAGAAGTCTCACTTCCATTAATAATTATTAACTTACTATTACCACTATTAGAAGTCTCACTTCAAAAATAGAAATTATAACTTTCCTTTTAGAGTTCAACTAGAATTAGTATCCATCTGATAATTGGGCTAGCGTGGGGACCACTAGGGATTCCTTAGAAAGCTGGCTCCAACTGGGACTCGCGACCCTACATCTCATGTGTAATCCGGGCCCACAGTTAATTTCAAATAACTCCACTATATAAATACAATTGAACTCCAGTCTAAGAAAATTACATAGAAGACCCTAAACTTCCCTATTACCACAAGTAGGCTATTCCAACAATATTCATAGATCAATTGGTCTTGTCTTCCAAACTAGATCCATATCTTATTATTCTTGATCCCCAATTAATTATAATGATCATGGTACCTTTCCAATTAACTCTTAATCGGAATGGGTGTACACTTACCAATGAATAAATCCATTAATTGGCACAAGGGGATATTAAAGATAGATTCCATCTTAACTATTGAATGTTCCCACAGCTCGACTACCACGTACCCAAACCACCGAGGTGTTGACCTATGGTTGGCCTCAGTCATTGGTGACTCAAAGCAAATGAATAGATATAAACTTGAGTTCATTAACGTCTCAGGATTGAGAGCTTACTGCTAGGGAATTATGAGAGCAGACCTTAAAGTAAAGACGATGTTAATAAGGTGCTTCTCATGGTCCTTCAATACATCTAATGTACCAGCACTCTAATCCAGAATCTTACATTCTAATGTTCGAGACAAACCACATTATTTCATAGTGATCAAAATGTTGCAACCTTGTCAGTATGAGATGTCCAGTCCCATTACTGGTTGTGAAGATATTCAAGTATAAGATTTGTTATACATGTCTCATGTATATGGATCTCATCCATACACATGTATTACATCTAATATACTCATGGACTCCGGTTCATCTAATGAACCATCATGTCATTCGTATTGGTTATGTGCAAGTATATAATTAAAAATCATTCATCTCATGAAATGAAAAGCATGAATATATTGATAAATAAAGAAATTAATCAATTTATTACATCATATACTGGTATTGAGACCATAAAACTAACAATCTTCCACTTGAGTTCAATGCAGTCTGGGTGGCATCTCATGCCCATTCCATCTACATGCTACTCAAACACTTTGGTGGTCAAAGCTTAGTAAAGGGATCTGCCAGATTGTCTGCAGAGGCTATCTTGGTGATAGCACTATCATCTCTCTGCACAATCTTCCTGACCAAGTGATACTTCCTCTGTACATGCTTTTGGCTCTTATGGCTCCTGGGTTCCTTGGACTGTGCGACTGCCCCGCTGCTGTCACAGTAAACTGTGAGCGGCTGTCTCGCCAAAAGTACCACTCCAAGTTCCATAAGGAATCTTTTGAGCCATACTGCTTCCTTAGCTGCTACATATTCAGCCTCCGAGGTGGAATCAGCGGTACATTCTTGTTTAATACTCCTCCAGCTAATAGCTCCGCCACCAAGCATAAATACATATCCAGAAGTTGATTTCCTGGAATCCTTATCTGACATGAAGTCAGAATCCGTGTATCCGACTGGAGTTAACTTATCACTGCCATAAATTAACATGTAATCTCTAGTTCTTCTCAAGTATTTGAGAATACATTTTACAGCAGTCCAATGATCAGGCCTTAGGTTAGACTGATATCTGCTGACTAGGCTCACTGCATGACAGATATCCGGTCTAGTACGTAGCATAGCATACATGAGGCTACCAACTGCCGAAGCGTATGGTATCGCTCTCATTTGTTCATTTTCCTCAGGTGTCTTGGGCCACTGATCCTTGGAAAGGTTCATTCCATGCCTGAAGGTGTGATACCCTTCTTGGAATCTTGCATAGCAAACCGTATCAGTACCTTATCTATGTACTTATCTATGTACGCAGTTTGGGATAAGCCTATCATCCTATTTTTTTGTCTCAATGGAGTTTAATCCCTAGGATGTAGCTTGCTTCTCCCAAGTCCTTCATATCAAAAGTCTTAGCCAGCTAAACTTTTACTGTTGACAACAGTCCAGTCCTATATCACACATTCCCTAGGAGAAGGATGTCATCGACATATAATACTAAAAAAACTACTCTGCCTCCTTCAGTTTTCATGTACACACATGACTCATTCGGGTTTTGACAAAAACCAAATGACTTGATTGTCTCATCAAAATGGATGTTCCAACTCCGTGATGCCTGCTTCAGTCCATAAATGGATTTGTACAACTTGCAAACTCTTTGCTCTTGGTTGTTAGCTATAAAACCGTCTAGCTGCATCATATAGATGTCTTCCTCAAGATGGCCATTGAGAAACGCCGTCTTGACATCCATTTGCCAAATCTCATAATTGAGATGAGCCTCAATGGATAAGAGTATCCAGATGGACTTGAGCATGGCTACCGGCGAGAAGGTTTTCTCATAATCCATACATTCTTTCTGAGTATATCCTTTCGCAACAAGCCTGGCCTTAAAAGTCTCCACTCTTCCATCCGGTCCTTGTTTTCTCTTGTAGACCCACTTGCACCCAATAGGTTTAATATTGGCAGGCAAGTCTACAAGTGTCCAGACCTGATTGGAGTACATAGACTCCATCTCAGCTTTCATAGCTTCCTGCCAACGTC
Organism: Litsea cubeba; assembly: GCA_012931725.1. Taxonomy (NCBI): domain Eukaryota; kingdom Viridiplantae; phylum Streptophyta; class Magnoliopsida; order Laurales; family Lauraceae; genus Litsea; species Litsea cubeba. The sequence continues at coordinate 14,764,666 of CM022950.1, read as the reverse complement.
CCAAGTTTATGTCATTGATTGCTTCATCATAGTTACATGAATCTTATTATTGCTCTTCCGGGATTGCCTCGTAAGACTCTCCTAAAAGCCAGAACCTCACAGGGTGCCTGATAATTCTCCCACTATGACGAGGCACTGGTGTAACAACTGGGTCAGGTGTGGGTTGGTTCTCTTCAAGCTCGGTCACATTTGGATTTGGAATTGATCGCTCTTGAATTTCTTCCAAGATATCCTTTTCTAAATATTTCCGGTCAATCATATAATCTTCCTTCAGAAAAACCGCATTGGTGCTGACAAGCACTTTCTGCTCTCTGGGATTATAGAATAGCCAACCTTTAGTTCCTTTGCGATATCATATAAAAGTGCATACTTCCGACTTTGATTCCAACTTATCCGTCTTACCTGCAGCACGTGTGCGGACAACCCCAAATGTGTAAATGTTGTAGACTAGGCTTTCGCCCGAACAATAACTCCCGGGGAGTCTTAGGTACAGACTTAGATGGTACGAGATTTAGTATGTCATTAGCAGTGTCCAAGGCAAAACCCCAAAAGAATATAGGTAATCCTGAGAAACTCATCATAGACCTGATCATATCTAAAAGAGTCTGGTTCCTTCTTTCTGCTACTCCATTCTGTTGAGGCATTCCAGGAGCAGATAACTGGGATAGAATCCCATTCTCTGATAAGTATCCCATAAAGTCAGCAGATAGGATATTCTCCTCCTCAATCTGATCGAAGAGTCTTGATATTTTTACCTAATTGCTTTTCCGCTTCCGCTCGAAACTCTTTGCACTTTTCAAAACCCTCGGACTTGCGATGCATAAGGTATATGTATCCATATCTTGAGTAATCATCGGTGAAAGTGATGAAGTACTCATATCCTCCTCTTGCTCTAACATTTATGGGTCCACACACATCAATATGTACATACCGATTCCAATAAATCTTTGGCCCTATTTCCCTTGGATGAAAATGGTCTTTTGGTCATTTTGCCTTTCAGATAAGACTCGCAGACATATATTGGTTCTACCACCAATGAAGGCAAGGTACCATCTTTCATTAGCCTGTCAATCCTGTTTTGGTTTATATGACCTAGCCTCAGGTGCCAAAGTTTTGTTGGATTAGATGAAGGTGACTTCTTCTTTAATGTTGGTCTATTAATTATTTTGGTATCATGTATCTCATACATTGTGGGAATTAACAAATAAAACTCATTGATTACTTTGCCAGAACATATAAAAGTACTATTTCTCTTTATGACAATGTCAGTACCAAAAGTAATAGAATAACTTTTATTCACCAAACTAGAAACTGAAATTAAAATCCGTCTTAAAGACGATACATAAAGAGTATCTGACAAAATCAATTTACTATTTGAAAATACTAAAGTAATAACTCCCACTGAAACCGCTCCTGCCTTAGCATCAGATCCTAGGTTGACAATGATTTCCCCATCACTTAGCCTCCTGGTTTCCCTGATCCCCTGCAACGAGTTACATATGTGATTAGTTGCACTGGAGTCAACACACCAGGATTCTGAAGTACCAGTTGCAAAACTACCTTCATAAACAAGTGACTCAATCATACCTGGGGTCTTTTCCTTAGACAGATAATCAAGACAATTCCTCTTTCAATGCCCTGTCATACCACAGTGGAAACATTTTCCCTTTGTACCTGCACCATTAGTCTTTGCCACACCACCGGTAGCTCCATTTTCCGCTTTAGGACCTTTGGAAACTGATTTCTTCTTGCCTTTCCAGCCTTTGCCTTTCGGCTTGTACCTGGCATTTGACTTTTCTGTCATCAGAGCAGTTGGCTTTTTCATAATTCCTTCAGTCGCTACCAGCTGGCTAGACAGCTCAGCTAGGGTCAGATTCATTTTGTTCATATTATAATTGACCTTAAAATTGTTGAATGAATCTAGCAGCGACTCAAGGATTATGTCAATTTGCGATTCTGCATCAATTGTAGCACCCAGTATATCTAACTCATTCAATGAGTCCATCATCTTAAGCATGTGAACCTGTGCTGGTGTGCCTTCAACCCTCTTAGTGCTTATAAGCACCCTCATAGCTACCTGCCTAGCAGGCCTACCCTGTTCCACAAACATCTCCTTTAAGTTCGATATCATATCGTATGCAGTCTTAAAGGATTGATGTTGGTGTTGCAAAACACTAGACATGGATGCCTATATATAACATCTGGCCATCTCATCGTCTTTGGTCCACTTAGCATAAAGGTCTTTCTGTTCTTGTGGTGCATATGGCACAGGCTCATCAAGGGGGGTTGTGGTAGGGACTTATTTGTATCCTGAAGCAGTCAGGACAATATCCGGATTTCTTTTCTAATCCACGTAGTTGGATCCCACCAACTTATTCTAGTTGAGGATGGTCGCAAGTGGATTGAAAATATTCAAATTCATGCTGTATAAACTGAAGCACGTAACCATATATTCAATAAAAGAATATGAATCACATTAGGGTTTAATAATATTCTACCAAAATCATGTGGGAATCCTCATAACCACTAAATTTAGAATACATCAGAATCCCAATCCCCTAGGGCATGCCTCCTTGGGGAGTGCAAATGCCACATAGATTGGTGTGGATCAAAGTTGGTCAAAATTAGGATTAAGACTAACTATCCATGATCCCCATCATTCATTATTATCTAGGTATTACATACCAAATAATGTATGACTTTCGATTAGCTTTGGTTTCTAAAATACATGAGACAAATCCTTGGGGATACTACATCACTATTTTAGTTAAGTGTGACCCACCAATTAATATTGCATGACAACTGTGTTGGGCAGCTCCTCCTTGGGGAGTGAACCCCCACCACGTCTCACCAATACTATCCATAGAAGATCCATATCTAGTAACCAGACAAATAAAAGCCCTCCGTGGGGAACGGCCATTCTCTTGATGGCGCGAGGCTAATACTTTCCTTACAATGGATTTATGGTGGAAAACCGTGGGGATTTCTCAATTTAAATGCCCTGCTCCCACTTAATATTTTAGAATTGAGGATTTTCATATAAGGCATTAGGGCCCACATATAAATATGAATATCAAATCATCTCGTGATATGATCTAAGATTGGTTCCAAGTCAAGTTATTTTAAGGAAAGTCCAGTTTCTTAAATTAGTGTTACCAATGTGTCCATCTCATGGATCATCAACACTAATTAGAACTCTTTCCAAAAATTAATTTGATTTGACCAATTTTAGTAACTTGCTATGTTTGGATCAGATTTGGAAACTTTCTAAGTAAAGCATTCATCCATAAATAGAAAGTGCTAAAAATAGAAACTAGTCCTCTCCTCCACATGGCCCAAGTGGAATAGACTTCTTGGACTTCTAGACTTTCCAAAATTTGGAATTCCTCAAACTCTTTGGGAAACTCCAAAATACTTTTGGCAATCTTCAAACTCTTTGATTAGGAGTCCAACATCGCTTTCCTTCTTTATCTCGAAAATCGCCAATAATAGAAAATCACAAGAATTCCTATGCCTCGACGATGAGACTTACATGGTAATCTAAACATGAAAATAAAATGGCTATAGGGAAATTCATCATGCCTCGCCCTAATGGGAAACCAAGGAAACCATGACGCCTTTTACACTTAGCCTCAAAATAAACCATACAACCATAAAAGAAAGTAAAAGACTTGTGGGCCATATGGAGAGGACATGATCCTGCAAGGATAGTATCATGAACACAGTAGGGACTAGGTTTAGGAAGATTCCATACATCATCTCATGACAAAAATCCCGGATAGCCAAAAACAGTAACTTTTTGCATCAATTCGCTCGAGCGCACCCGTTCCAGAACCTGGTTCGCTCGAGCAACCCGAGGCGGAAAACCTGCAGAAAACTCTATTCTTGTCCGAAACAGTCACTACTTCTTCATTCATCAAAGATACAATATGCATACAAACATCAAATCTGATCCTTACAAAGCCCTAGGTCTATCCTCTTCACATCTCATGCAAAGATAAGATCTAGACAACCGATCTAAATCTAGACAACCGATCTAACATGATTAGAGATGAGGTAAGGCTCGGATACCAATTGTTAGAAATTAGGTGGGCCTCTAGGATAGGTTTCAAAACTTTTGACCCACTTAATGCAGGAATCAACTATCCAGAAGGCTACCAATCAATCCAAGATGTAAACTGGTGTGTGTCGCAGGTAACCAAATATAAAACCTTTACTTTTAAAAAAAATATATGTACTAGTGTGAGTAAGGATCGTTCCCACGGAGAATGTCTAGCCTAGTTTTATGCTATGTGATCAAGGATGGGGGGGATTTTGATTATAACGAAAATAATTTTTAAGAAAAATAAATAAGTAGCAATTCAAATTAAATTAACGAAATCAATCAAAAGAGCAAGCATTGGTCTAAGTCAACATCCACCATCGGAATTTTATGATCATCGATGCAAGTAAATATCAATTCACACTTTGAATATTCATCGTTGGAATCATTTTCCTATCTCTCCTTAGTTAAGCTAATTAGAAAACAAGCGATCTAATTAATCCTAATTACTAAACAACCCAAGACAAGCGCTGAAGATTTAATCTAGTAACAACATTAAGAATTAGAGAAATCGTTGAATCTAAACAACACAAGCACAAGCGGTTGTATTTAATTTAGTTGAGTGTCCTTCCTAATATCTAATAATTTTTGATGCAGCAAATCATTAAATATTAGTTGCTTCACAAATTAGAGGGGTCAAACAATTACGGATTTGATATCTAACCTAGCGGTAGAGTCCAACTAATAATAAACTAGTAGGCCTCCTAGCAATTAAATGAAACAATCATGAAAACAAGCACGGAAGAACAACCCATACTCAGAGCATCAATTGAACAATAAAAATAAATTAGATCTCATAGTTTTATTGATTCCGAGGCTTCCGTCTCCTTCGACCAATTACAGGAATTTAGCCACACAGGGCTATAATCAAAACTTGCAAAAGAAATAGAAGAAGTAGATAAAAAGAGAGAACGTGGAATGGAATGGAGAGATAAGATGATCGGATCCTCGTAATGGGTAGAGAACCTGTGGAATTTATAGATGTGAGTTAGGGTATAAAGAGGAGAGAAAAAAGGTGATGGTAGGGCCATGTGATGGAGATATTGCGGATGAAAGAGAGATTTTAGGTGAGATGGCGTGTGTTGGTGGAATGAGAGGAGATAAGGGTGCTGAGAGAATGAGAGACGTGAGAAAGGAGGGTGTGCATATGGGATATAGATGGAATTTTGGGTTTGGAATTAAAGTTATTGAAAATCCTTTATTTCGCCTGTATCTTTCCATCCTGACTCTAGTTGGACTCAGCTTAAGAATTAAAGTTGCACTATTTTTCGTTCCAGACAATATGAGCCCAATATTGGATATGTTCCGAGAAGTTCCTGATCTATCAAAATTACCATTATGCTCCTGTGCTTGATTTTTCTTTCTTGTCTTTTTTCTTCTTCTAGATTGAATCATCTCCGTCTATTTAGCATCAAATAGGAGCACCTCCTTTGAAACCCAGATTTGGAAACTTCCAAAAATAAACCACATCAGATCTGCATATTAGAATTGCAGGCTAAGGAACGTTCCAGAACGTCAGCATTGCAAGTGCAGCAACTTCAAGCCAGATTTTGACCTTGACGCAGCCAGTATCTCTCAAAACTGAAAGAATGAATGTTGTAGAGCTCTTTCTTGCTGTTCCATAGCATCTTGAATCATCTCCGTCAGAGCTCTGATGAGAGAGTAATGCTCAGATTACGAAGCAATGTCTAAAATGTCCAAAATCGCCCAATTAGTTTCCTTTTGCACTTAGCATCTCCATTTGCATCCTAAATCAAAATATAAGAATAATGAATACATTTAGGCATCAAATAAGTATAAAGGACTAAACATTAAGGGAAAAAATATAGCATTTTGCATTCTCATCATAAACCTTCAATCTCACATATCAAGATCAGTAAATCAATCTATCTATATGATAGAAAACCAGTAACAAAAAAATGCAACAAAGATCTATAACATACAAGGAAATAGATTATACATTTGGAGTTCAGTTGTGCTCTAACGGAGAATTTACAACTTTTTTTTATGACGAACTCTTTCGCGAATCAAATAGGTTTCTCCAATACCTAATGGTCTTCCACGCTATGACCCTTTATCAGATCTCTTTTCTCAAAAAGATGGGTGGGATCTTCAAGAGAAACTATCTAGGAACTAGAAGGAAACTAGAAGAGGAGAGAGATAAAATAGTATGCAACACTTGCACACACAAGAGGGGCTGGGTGTGAATCTCCTTCGGGATTCTCTAGAGTGGAAGTCCAAGCCTTGGTTCTTTACTTTTATAACTTTTATAAGCCACACTTACTAATTTCTATAAGAAGTCTCACTTCCATTAGAATTTGCAACCTTCTCTTCTTTCTTAATTAAAATAGAAGTCTCACTTCCATTAATAATTAGTAACTTACTATTACCACTATTAGAAGTCTCACTTCAAAAATAGAAATAGTAACTTTCCTTTTAAAGTTCAACTAGAATTAGTATCCATCTGATAATTGGGCTAGCGTGAGGACCACTAGGGATTCCTTAGAAAGTTGGCTCCAACTGGGACTCGAGACCCCACATCTCATGTGTAATCTGGGCCCACAGTTAATTGCAATTGAACTCCAGTCTTAGGAAATTATATAGAAGACCCTAAACTTCCCTTTTACCACAAGTAGGCTCGTCCATCAATATCTATGGATCCGTTGGACCTGTCTTCCAAACTAGATCCATATCTTATTATCCTTGATCCCCAATTAATTATAATGATCACGGTACCTTTCCAATTAACTCTTCATCGGAATGGATGTACACTTACCAATGATTAAATCCATTAATTGGCATAAGGGGATATTAAAGATAGATTCAATCTTGACCATTAAATGTTCCCACAGCTCTACTACCATGTACCCAAACCACCGAGGTGTTGACATACAGTTGGCCTTACTCATTGGTGACTCAAAGCAAATGAATAGATAGAAACTTGAGTTCATTAACGTCTCAGGATTGAGAACTTACTGCTAGGGAATTATGAAAGCATACCTTAAAGTAAAGACATTGTTAATAAGGTGCTTCTCATGGTCCTTCAATACATCTAATGTACCAGCACTCTGATCCAGAATCTTACATTCTAATGATCGAGACAAATCATACTATCTCTCATAGTGATCAAAATCCTGTAACTTTGTCAGTATGAGATGTCCATTCTCATTTTTGGTTGTGAAGATATTCAAGTATAAGATTTGTTATACATGTCTCCTGTATGTGGATCTCATCCATACACATGTATTACATCTAATATACTAATGGACTCCGGTTCATCTCATGAACCATCATGTCATTAGTATTAGTTATATGTAAGTATATAATTAAACACCATTCATCTCATGAAATGGAAAGCATGAATATATTGATAAATTATTGTATTGAGACCATAAAACTAACAGTTTTTTTCAATATGAAGAGAAAAAAAATAGATTATATTTGAGTTAGTGAGTTATGATTAACATATACTATAAAAAAATACCCACATATAGACAACCAAACCAGTAAATCTTTAAAGAAGATTGCTTTAAAAATAATAAGAAAAAGTAGTTATAGAGAAAGATAGTATGGCGAAAGAGACAGAGGGTGAGAGAGTTAAGAGCACCTGAGATGAAAAGGCATTAGGGGGATTAGATTTTTGGTAGAAATGTTTTAATATGGAAAGAGAAACATTAATCTATTAGAGAAACGTTCAATTGAAAAACTTCAGTGAGATGGTAAGGAGCTTGAAATTTGTTCGAATTTAAAAAGACACTGTGTAGAGAAAAAGAAGAATGACAGTTGCTTTAATACTTTTTTGGAATGTGAAAAAATGGCTTTATTGATATGTGATACTAATTACTATAATGAGCCCTTACTTTTGGGGAGAAAAAAAAAACTATGGCAGTTGCTTTAATGCTTTTTTAGAATATGAAAAAATGACAGTAATAGGATGAAATACTATGGGGCCTTATTTTTGTTCTTGCGGGGTCCTTATTTTTTGGAGGGCCTAAAGCAAGAGCTTTTCTTGCCTTATGGTGAAGCCACTCCCTGCCTTTGATCAATTCAAACCATTCTTTTAGCTAAAAAAAACCAAAAATAAAATCCAAATCATTCACACGAACTGGGAGCCTTGATTGGAACTGATTTCATTGCACACAATGTTGGACATTATTCCCCATTGGAATTTATCACAGGAAGTTTACATGCACATCTTTCCAAATCCACATTCAAGATTTTCCGTTGCCCTCATGCATCCAGGTGGGTCCCACCTAGCTTGAGTTAGTGGGGTTGTCCAAGTATAAATAACGCGTATTTTTGTAATTTATCCATTAAAAAAAAAAAAAAACTAGAACCATCAGGTCAGGGAGGTTTCATTTTTTATAAAAATTATAAATTACAAAAGTCTTTTTGAGGATGCCAAAAATACAGGAGCCTTTTTCTAAAAACCTTTAAAAACTATATCAACTCAAGTTGGTCCTTTTAGACTTGTTTAAAAACTCAAAAACTAGACTCAACCGGAGCCTTCAATTCAGAGAGCACTAAAGACTTGACCTGAGTATGGTCATCAACTTCAACATGTATAGCAAAAAATTGGTACGAAGATATATAAAAATAGATCCAACCAAATCTCACCGAATCTTGACCAAACCTTTTAAAGTTTTAGGTTTTTGGCCGAGTTCCATGAAAATCTAGTCCGGTCCGGTTTAACCTGGCCTACTCAACTCAAAACTTTCTTGAGTTCAGAAACTATAGTTTTAAGACTTGTAGTTACTAGTTTAATTTTCAAACAACATTGCAAATGAGTTTTTTTATTTTGTTTTTTCCTGGACTCCAAACCATGGGTTCAAAACTTCGAGGTGATCCATAAATAGAATTATTGTAATCAATGCCCCGATTGTGTTTGGTCAAAAGAGGAAAAAAATAAAATGCGGTGAGCGTGGATCGAACACGCGACCTTCAGATCTTCAGTCTGACGCTCTCCCAACTGAGCTATCCCCGCATGTGCTGTGAGTATTTTGTTTTACTAATTTATAGAAATATCTTGATAAACGGACCCCCAGCATTCAAAGCTTGATGCTTTTAAAGTGTAACTTTAAAAAACAAAGGTGTATTTCAGTCCTATATATATATATTAATAAGTTCATCCCATGCCTAGTTTGTGGAGCATCAAAGTCGAACAATTTTACCCATATTGTTATCATGGTTCAATCCCATGGTAGATAATGGTTGTATTAGTGTGAAAGTAGTATGAGTTGAATTCACCCAAGTGTGAAAAGGATTGAATTGGTCATAGATGGGACCCATTATAAAAATATTGTAAACCGCTTTCTTTCTTTTTTTTTTTTTACAGGTTTTAATTTTTTTCTTATACAAACAAGCTACACTTTTGTGAGAAAAATGTCTTCCAAAGTAAACAAGGTCCGTGGGCTTGTTTGGCAACTCTACTAATTGAGTAAGTAAAATAAAGTCCTCATTTCTAAAAAAGAGTCACATCAAAAGCACTTTAATTCAAATTTTTTGTCATATTCTTTTTTTAAAAGTTAAAAAGCAACCCCATTTCTCTACTGAAAGACGAAAAAACTCCACTTCCGAATATAAAGGTCAAAAAGATTCCATCACAAACAGCTAAACATAAAAGGCCCACTTATATTTTATTTTTTATTCAAAACAGTCTTTACTTCACTCAATTCCATTAGTAAAGTCCGCAAGCAGGCCCTTAATATTTTTTTAAAATAGAGAGTCGCTGCAAATCGCACCCTCCTGGTTTTATAAAGTCAGGAATATTGTCAGATCTCGCATATCAAAGAAACTTCTGGGCCACACCTATAAATCCATCGATGGGATCCTTATCTGTGTACTGCAGAAAATGGAAGTTCCTTTCAATCTTAGCAAGATTTTTTAGAAGATATGGGTTTGCTTTTAGAAAAACTGACAGGGGGGTGGGGGCGGGTTTTCGTTCTTATGAAAAGCACTTTCCTATTTGTTTGTTTGTATGTTTCACTTGAATCCATGGTCAATGAGGAGAGTAATGTGGAAATGGAGTGGTGATTAGCAAAATATTACTCTACTTAATCTTCAAATTTAAGGCCTTAATCCAATGGTTGTTCTGCCATTATTTTTTTTCCCTTGGAACAACTTGTTTGGTATCGAGTTCTCCTTCTCTTTCTTTTATTTTTTTTAATTAGTTTCACGTATTGATATTTCATAATTACTCATTAGATTTTCTTAATTGATTTTTTTCTTAGGCCACATTTGATGTTTATGGTTGTATTGACGGTTTTCGTTTAAGAATACCTGTTATCTTATTTGGATCCATATGATAAAGGAACTCTTAAAGAGATTAAGGAAATGATAAAAAAAGGTACTAATTTCACAAGATAATGATTATTGTTGTAGTGGGGTTGCTAGTTGATGTACTGATTTCTTAAGTCTAATTTAATTTTCATCCCAAGTATTTGAAAGAAAAAAAGCTAATTCCTTGAGGAATCTTTAATGCAAGATGTTTCCTCTTTTGCTATTATTACATGAAGAGAGTACAACAAAATAATCTTTTACATTTTCAATTGACCATTTTCCGCCCCACTCAAACGAAATCTTAGGTCCGCCACTATCAGCCACAATATATACTTAAGAAGTTTCTTCAATTTCAATTTAATTTCTTGGAACCAATCCAGGAGAGCAACAACGAATGGCATTTTGATCACTCCCACTGACCTCTTAGTCCATAGGATCTCTCCCACTAAGTCCAATAGGTGGTGTTGGTTCCCCTTATCATCTTCTTCTCAGGATATTGAAACTCAAAAAAAAATTACGTCAGGAGATTTGGTTTCAACTAATCTGTTGTTTACATTCTCATAAACTAGAACGCATCACTTTGAAAACTCAGAGTATCTCACAAAGATACATAGAATCGTCTTACACTCCAATTTATTTAGATGCAGGATCAGGACATGCCCTAAAGAACCCCATGGGCGTAGATCTCCGTACAACTCATACGGAGTTTTTAGAACAAACATGGAAGGGACTCTATTTAAAATGTAAAATACAGTTAACAACACATCTCTCCAAAATGAGATGGGTAAATTTACGTGAGCCATCATTAATCTAGCCGTGTCTAAAAAGGGTCATATTCCGTCTTTCCGCAACATCATTTTGTTGTAGGGTGTAGACCATAATTAGCTGACGAGAAATACCTTTTTCCATGAAAAAACTTTTAAAAATCTCTGAAGTGTATTCTCCATCTCGATCGGTCCAAAGGTCTTGATATTTTTATTACACTTATTTTGAACTTCTTTTGCAAAAATTTCGAAATAATTAATTGCCTTATTTTCGTGGAAAATAAAAATATACGACCATATCGAGAGTAATCATCAATGAAATCAATAAAATATTGAGTTCCTTGTCTATTAGCTGCATTCATTGGCCCACAAATGTTGGAGTGGATGATTTCGAGGGTGGCCTTGGATTTTCCGCCTTGAGAAAATATTTTCTTATTGTTTGCCCGGTCACACAAGATTCACATGGAGGTAATTGTAGTTGTGTGAGAGATACAAGTAGTCCTTCCCTAGCCAATCAAATCAACATGTCTTTTCCTATGTGACCCAATTGAGAATCCCACTTAATAGATTCGGAACTAGTGTCATGCACAATGAAAGAATCAGAAAGTCCAACCATATAACTTTTAAAATCCAAAACATATAAGTCTCGTACAATCAATCCCCATGCATAAATGGAATTATTTTTTATAATGTAAACCTTCTTCCTAATGGAACAAAAAACAAAACTGTCCCTAGTGAGCCGGCAAACCGAGAGGAGATTCCGTCTCATGCCAGGTACAAGACGTGTCTCATGGAGCACCAGTCTTTCTTGTAGACATTGGATGAAAATAGTTGCTAATTCCTAACACGTTTTCTGAAGAATTATTGCCCATGTAGAGCTTGTTGCAACCGACATCTATTGGCTGGAACTCCCGAAATCTACTCTCATACTTCATCATTTGCTTGGTTAACCTTGGAGCAATTATCCATCCATTAGAACTTTTATCCACATAATTGCTTTGAAGCAACCGAAGAGAGTGACAAAGTTAAGGTGTTTACCGTGTTTCACTTGTAGATACTTTTAGCAATGTGGTCGAGTTCCTGACATTTATAGCATTTTATTTTGGCTAAATCCCTTGGCTTATTACGTTTCTGATGTTTCTTTTGCTCTTCTTTGAGTGACTCCTGGTCCTTTTCTAGTTTAGGGCTTTTTTTCGCGGTTTGTCTCTTTTCGAAACTTACGTTTCGTTTGATCCTTTTAGGACCCGACCTTGATTCAGACTGCTTTTTAGCAAATATTAGTTGTACGGCAACCTATATTTGAATGAATTCTTTGGGCTTCAAGTTTAAGATGGCGACACAGATCCTTGAAGGTCTTGACTGCCTCAAAATGGGTCAAGATTTATCTTATTGTACGTCAAGCCAAAACTTAAAGGTCGTAGAACTGCAATGATCTTTTTGCCCTCAATTAGCACATTTTTTGCCCTTGCAAGACCCGATATCGTTAGACTTTTTTACGAAGGTAGTCCCTGTCACTTCTGGGACCATTCGATACGCGTCAAACACCGGTCTTGTTGGCGGTAATTCCACCGTATTCTTCTTAAGACTTCCCACATTTCCTTAGCCGTACTGTAGGTTTCATAAGTGGGAACCAATTTGAAATGCATACTGCTCAACATAATGTCTCGAGGATACTGTCTTTGTCCCATTTATCGAAATCATGCAATGCAAGCATGGGTGCAGCATGATTTTATAATTTGGGTCGGGTCTTAATCATTTCCAAAGTATACATTACCTCTTATTCATCGAACAAGTAGATTATGGTCCGATACCATTGATCACAGTTATTACCATTTAACGTGCATGTCTCCCTTATTAAGGTCAGCAATAATAAGTTTTGAAGCCATCACTAAAGAAGAAATAAGATTAGAAAAAAATGTTAATTGATCGATGAATGCACACTATGCGCAACACACACATACATATCGTTTGCCCTTTTGTACTCAAGTCAATTCAAAAGTTAGGACATTGAAATGAAAACCCTTCATGCCTAGGGCTAATTTGGGGTAGTAAAAAATCGCAATTAATTCGGTGATTTGATAGCATCATGCAAACACAATACTCTGATCCTTATGCAATTATAAATGTAAAATGAGAAATAAAAACATAATCAACACAATTATCCTTTTCTTATTAGAGATCACTGACTGACAATCAGGTGTAGAGGATCAAGCTGTATCTGACACTTGATCACCAAACACATGATCCCAAAGGATGGATCAATTTGGATGGCATGGATCTTTCTAAAAAAAAAAGAAGATTATTATAAATTAATATAATCAAGTTGATTATCCCCAGCATATCTTAGGGTCCATAAAAGATTATGCCTTTAAGAAATAGTCTCAAGTTTAGCATAAAAATATGTTGAAGTAGTCTCATATTAGGCCAAATTAGATCATGACAATTAATAACCTGAGGGAATCATAGATTCTTACTAAAATAGCCTGTTTCTTCACAATATATGACTACATGAAACATTTTTAAATCATGCCTAGAAAGTTTAAGATCGTAGAAGATCTATATAGGCTCTAAATTTCGGGCATGTGTTCATTTTGTGCAGGTCCCAAAATATAAAAAAAAAAAACCTGGTCCAAGTCTAGGTGCCAATAAGAACCTCAATATACAATCCTCTGCAAGCCAATGAAATACTGGATGGGGTTAAAATCAACCATTCAGCCAACTAACTGGTCCAATATTCTGCCCAAATAAATTCAGCCAAAGTATGGCCATTAATTTGGGACTTTAAACTGGCCAAAAGAAAATCTTGAATCTGGTCCAAAAGGAGCCAGAATGACAAAGCCTAATGTTAGATCAAATTTGGCATTAAAATATAATAAGGAGGCCTAGAGAACTGATTATACCAAGTTCCATTTCAATGCCCAAAACAGATCCAAATTTCAGAATACAGTCCAAAATTAGGTTCTTATTAACACAGGCTCAATTCAGACTTAAATTACTGGTCCAGAACTTATGTTGCTAAATAAAACTATCCAATAGCATGCCTAAAAGAAGTATTAAAAGGTTCCAAAATGGGTCTCTGTCCAAGCCCAAGCACGCTAGAAAATTGAACCTAATTATGTCTTAAAATTAGAGATAAACAGGCTTTGAGTCAGTTCAAATAAATGAATTCGTGAACTATACTCATATTGGGCCAGTAAAAACAGACCCCATACGTGTAAGAGTGGTCCATTTCAAACTTAATTCTAATATAATTTAGGGGCATTCGGCGACGGGTCCCTGAACATTTCACTTTGAGGCCTTAAGTCTACAAAAAAAAGTCATATAGCCAAAGGTCCCTCTCACACTTTTGGATACCTGAAAAGACCAATTTACCCTTTCTTTAATAAACCAAAACCGTCCAGCCCGTCTCGTTTCACGATATCTCACAAGTTCTCAAATGCTCTCAGTGTGCGCATGACGTTATGCTCCGACATGTTTCATCTTGATATGCGACACGTGTAAAGTTTGAGGACACATGTTTCATTTTGTATTATTCCATGTATACAAGGTGCACTCACACCAACTATGAGGCCTTTGATACTCATTGTAAATAACTTGCAACACTAATCACACTAAACAATCTCCTTGTCATCGATTTCTGGTCGCAGAAACTAGAATAAATCGGTCCTATTCTGTGTTGCAGACCGGAACTGAACAGGACGAAGAAGGAGGAGGATGATGGGTTTGGTGAAGGTTGATTCTGACCTGACCAGCTACGGAAGCCCAGCCCATAGCCCATTCCTAGTATGAAAAGAGATCTTCCACTTGGTTTTTCCGTTACCACCCATCTCTCTCTGCAACTTCTCCTTTGTCTTCCTTTTTTAGTTTTTCTTCTTCTGGTTTTGTGGGGTTGATGAAAACTGGGCTTTTTGAAAATTAATTCATCTTCTTCTTCATTAGTTTTTGTTAATTTGTGGTGGTGATGGAGGTGGGATTCATTGGGGTTTTGATTTGTAGCCGTTCCTGCCACTGTTTGTCACCGTTCATTGCCGGACGTTAACTGTTTCCATCGCCGGAGGTTGATTTTTGCAAATTTATCTGAGTCCTTGATAAAATTTTCTGCGTTTTTGGAAAATATATCTGAGTTTCTAACAAATTTATCTGAGTTTTTGTGAAATTTATCTGAGTTTTTATGAAATTTATCTGAATTTTCGTCAAATTTATTTGAGTTCAGGACAAATTTATCTGAGTTTTTGTGAAATTTATCTGAGTTTTTGTGAAATTTTTAATAGAGTTTTTGTGAAATTTTTAATAGAGTTTTCGAAAAAGTTATATGAGTTCTGGCCAAATCTATCTGAGTTATTGGGGACCAACCCCATTGTCATTTGCAGCAGAAACCTTAGTTGCTGAACCGGAAGACATATTGTCTGCTGCTCTGCCTTTTTCTCTGATGGAGGCGGCCGCCCAAGCTGCCGTCTGGTGACGTGAGGTGCAACCAGAGACTCAGAGGACGGACTGACAATCTATTCCGGTCTCTGTTCTCTTCGAGATGGCAACACGCAGCGTGCAGAAACCGGTGGCGATTTCGGATGATGTGTCCGGCGGCTAGCGCGTGGCCGACGAAGACGGTGGCGGATTTGATTTCAAATGAAATCTAGTCACTGACGAACCCACAAAAAAAAACGCCTTGCGTTCTCTGCACCAAGAAGTCAAACACGAAACACCTTTTTTGTAACGTGCACCAAGTCTCTAGCGACGAACGATGGAGATCCGGCAACGAGGCCTCTGCAAATATCAGTTCTGCACTAGAAGGACAAGCAACTGGTTATGGTTTCTGAAACTTTCACGAGGCTATGAGATTTAGGGCAAACACATGCACTATCAATCATGTTGCTCCTCTTTCCTATGATCTATTGAGGCAAAAGAAAGTCTCTAGTACTCAAACTCAAGATGGGTCTTTGTATGAGTTGGGCAAAAGTGCAGGAGTGAGTGGTCGAAGAGATTTCGGCAAGAGGGACTAGATGAGCTATGCAAGGCTATAGGAACGAGTGATTAGAGGCGAGAGGGAGAAGATTTGGGCGAGTTCATGAACTAGGGATCGAAGAGTTCAAGGTGTTTTCTCCACGGTGGAGATCTCGGTGATTGAGAACCGGCGCGGCTTGTTGGGCGGATGCGGCCGCTGCTTCTTGTCGGGGAGAGAGATGGTGTTGGGAGATCTTTTGTTGTAGCAGTAGAAATTCAGGATTACTACCGGAGAGAGAACGACCACCGCATAACATATTGCGTCAGTTACAGGGGCAATTTGGTCCTAAAAAATAAAAACATGTGCACGCAGGGACTTAAGGCTGTAAAAAGTCTAGCTGAGTGGACCATAGGCCTTAAAAAGTTTTACCTTGAACTGGAGGCTGAAAACATTCAACTCTAGGGACTTTTCGCTAATTTTGCCTATAATTTAAGCACAAAACAAGAACTTTCCATCAAACAATGGCTTAAAACTAACATACAATTTAGTCCCATTTATATATATATAATATTTTCTTTTTATGGAAAATAAAATAGTTAAGTAGAAGAAAAATCTAAAAAATTTAGTATCCATTAACTAGAATATATATCATCTCTGAATCCACTGGTTCAGATCAAGAATAATCACTTCAAAAATCTTCCAGATTTTTTGTGTTGTATATTATTGAGATTTGTTTCGGGTTACCTCAAACGCAATCAAAATTAATCCAATCCTCGTGTGAGCGCGCCGATAGAGGCTGTAATACCAATGAAGGCTTTAGACGCCATGGAAGCACGGATGGGTTGGCCCATACAATGGATCAAGTACTAGATGTAGAGATTTGTGACCGTCTATGGGAGAGTACGATTCACTCTTCACAATCCAAGGGTAAAGATGGACACTCTGAATGTAGAAGATGTTGATGGACAGTTCAGATCTAGTGGAATGAAGAGGGAAAAGGCTTTCCTAGCGTGTCTCTCTGTCTTTCTTCTATTATTACTTGTTATTGGATGACTGTTGAGATGATACGTGTAGATAATGGATAAGCTCAAGAGAGATGATAAGGATAGAGAGTTGGATTAAATTTAAAAAAAAAATTTTCTTATCGCTATCGCCACTGAGACTCTGGGTAAGGGATGTCTCTTTGTGATTGGGGTCCACCCACAAGTGGGCCCATCATAGATGCCAATAGCAAGGTGCATGGACAAATCAGTAACAACACCACCTATAACGTCTACATAGTCTACATAGGTGCATGGCGCTATTTTTAATCTTTTTGTCCACAATGTAAGCGGCAATGTTCATGTGCATCCTAGGACAAACTCAATGGGGCCCACCTAGGGCCCAATTGATCATAGGACTTTGGGGGGGGGGGGGGGGGGGGGGGGGGGGGATGGAAAGAGTCAATTGAGATGAAACCATATATCAAGTTTGAGGTCAATCCCAAGTCTCTAACCCCTTCATTCGTGACCCACAAATTTGATGACTTTATATTAAAAGAAAATTTTGACCCTCAATCCAACGGTCCAATCCAATCGGAATAACGAAAACTCAATTGATCCATTGTAGTGTTGGGGGTTCCATGTGTGTGGATGATTTGGATGAATCATAAAGTGGCCCCACTATGTTGTCCCTCACCATAATGTGGTGAGGGATAGATGCACATGAATATCTCCCCAATGTAACAGTATTGAATTATAAATGCATGCATACACTTGCTCGTTGGTGCTCACTAATTATTTACATTATACATGCGTATATGATGAGTGTAAATGAGGTCATTTTGGGCCCCAAATCTTAATACATTTCCACCATCCACCCTGAAATGGCCGCACATCGCTAGATTAAAACTCATTGATAGCCTTGTATTTCTTTCAGTCCTATGGACCACAAAGTTGTAACCTGAACCATTCAAACTTTTTATTGAACTCATGAACCTCAAGATGTTTTAGTCTCACACTACACCAAAAACGAGAAATTGGAACGGATAACCGTTCCTAATCCGTGTGTTCCTAATCCGTTCATCCGTTCCAATTTCCTATTTTTAAAACGGATTAACGGATTAGGAATGGTTTAGGAACGAATGAACGGATTAAGAACACACGGATTAGGAACGGTAATCCGTTTCAATTTTTCCTTTTTGGTGTAGTGTCATGTCTAAATATCCATAACTTTTAAGGGCCGGATTTGAAGAATTGCAATCTAATGAAGGATTTGGCTCAAGATATATTGGAATGAAGAAACAAAATTCATATAGCAAAACCCCAATATAAGTAGGATAAAGCTTTGATGACGATGTTGATGATATGAAACACGAAAAATGAAAAACTAATCTAATAAATGCAAATTGCTCTTTCTAGTCATTTGTGCTCTTTTGGAGCCTAAATTAATAACCCAAGCTGTTTAATATTTTTATGAATATGATAAACCTTAATACATATAGTTTTATATCTTATATCCTCATTGATTTTGGGAAATACGGAGAGACGAGAAGAAACTAGTCTCACTTTTTTAATTTTCTACACTTCGATGGGCCCAAAATTTGTAATTCAGGCTATTCACTAACAATTATTTCATTTATTGGAAAGTTTTGGGATCTTAGGCCCACTAAGTATTATAAAACCTTATATAGAACTTTTCTTCTCTGTTTTTTTTTTCAATTTCTGCGTGACAAATATGATGGTAGTTCATTAGTAGAATGGAATATTGATGGACTCAATGAATATGAAATTCTTAATATTTTAAGAAACATGATTATCTATACTAATGCAGGATTAATCCATGGCAATTCACAAGCTGAAATGATAACACCAATCACTATAGGATTTACCGGTCAACTTCATGGCTGGTGGGAATATTATCTTACACCAATCCAAAGAACTAGCATACTAAATTCAATCAAAGTAAATGAAGAAGGAAAACCTCTTCTTAATGTTAATGGTCAAACTATTTCTAATGCAGTTGAAACATTAATTCATAACATTCTTATCAATTTTTCCGGTAATGTTAGCGATCAAATAGGAAAATACAGAGAACAATTAATTAATCTATGTTGTAGAACTTTATCTGATTTCAGATGGTATAAAGATGTTTTTCTCTCTTTTGTCTTCCAATTATTTAATTCTAATGAAAAATTTTTGAAAGAAAATTTTATTTCAGGCCTTCCAACTCATTTTGCAGAAGAAGTAAAAAATGTTCTAAGAGAACAAAATAATGAAAGTTTAAATTATGCCAACTATACATATGGAGATTTAATTCAAAAGATTGCTCGCTCGTGTTGGTATGTCGTTATGCAGTGATATGAAAATTAATGCAGATTTACATAAACAAAAGAAAATTGGTAAACAAGAGTAAGGGGATTTTTGCTATCAATTTGGCTATGAACCCCTACAAAATCCATCTAATAGAATTCATAAAACATATCATCACTCTAAAAAGAAAAAATATTTTAATAATGAAAAACCATATAAATCACATAAAAAATATTATCAGAAAAAAAAATGAAAAAAGTGATTATAAAAAAAGAAAATCAAGCTCTTCTTCAAAACTTAAAACTAATAAATCTGATTATTTGTTATAAATGTGAATAAATGTTTTGATAAAGATTCAAAAAAGAAACTAAATGAATTAGAATATCATTCTCATAATTCAGAAGATGATCAAGATATATGTGTATGTGGCAAAAGCGATGAAAGTTCCTATGATTCCTCATCCTCAACCTCATATATATTTCTCAATAAATGTATTAAATGCTCAAGATGAATTAATTCTAGAATTAATAGAAAACACTTCTTCTGAAGAAGAAAAAAGAAAATATTATAGAAAAATGCTTGAAGATAAATCCTCAGAATAACCATCTAAGAAAGATTTTAAACTAATTTCAATGAAAGATATTCTCTCTCAAAAATTAAACTCTTCAAAATCTTTAACCATTCAAGATCTCCAAAATGAAGTAGCTGAAACAAAACATGAAATTGCTCAATTAAAAAAACAAATTTTTAGATTCCATTCATTCATTGGGAATACAACTCAACAAAATTACTTTACAATAAAGAAAGAAGTCCTTGCCATAGTTTCATGCATACTCAAATTTCAAAGTCATATTATAAATCAAAAATCCCTTTTACAAATTGATTGCAAATCTGCAAAAGAAGTTCTAGAAAATGATGTTAAAAATCTTGCATCAAAATAAGTTTTTGCTAGATGGCAAGCTTTACTTGCTATTTTTTTTATTTTGATATCGAATTTATAAAAGGTTCTTCAAATTCCCTTCCCGATTTACAGGGTAGAAACAAGGTGAGCAGTGATGCCTCCAAAAGGAAAAGTAGGGGTGTAACGGTTCGGTTAACCGATTATTTTGAAAAAACCGTTAACCGAACCGTAACCGCGGTTTCCGTACTAGAAAACCGTAACCGTAACCGTGAAGGCAAAAACCGTAAAAAACCGAACCGTGGTTAACCGTATATGACGGTTCGGTTACGGTTAATAACCGTGGAAAAATTTGAATATTAATTTCTAAATTTGCATCTTCTATTTTTGGTTAAATTGGATTAAAACTGAATCAAACATGTCAAGCTTAGCCCCTGGGTAGAGCATAATACACCCTCTAAGCATTAATGTGTAATCCATTGTCATTCCCTGGAGTTGATTCGTAAAATATGTGTGATCCACCTTGTTCCCTTGATCCCAATATACTTGAAACACTTCCAAACATTTTCAATCAGATGATCTTCCTGCGTTTCTCCAATTAGGCATGCTTCAAGCCAAATACAGACTGAAAAGGAAGCTTCAAGTCATGTTATAGTGCAGGAAAATAAGAAGCAGCAGCTTCAAGACACAAATGAAGCACTTAGTCATTACTCCAACTGCATGATTATGAAACTGTGTATCATTTCCAATTTCCTCCAGTGCAAGAACTAGAATGACCCCTTCAACATCTATCTATCCATCAATCCATCTACTTCTACTTTGCTGAGCCGTTCTCAAAAGCTAAAGAAATTATTATGGGTCTTTCATCAGCACAGACATGCCCACCAATATCTATGATGGATGGATGTAATGTGATGCATGACTTAGAGATGAGGGGCATCAGTAACCAATTGTGCACCACCTTGAATTAAACATGTCAAACAAAAATAAAAAAGCATTGAACACTAATTCCACTTACATTGGCATCAGTAACCAAATGTGCACCACCTTTCCCATTGTTGTCATTACCTCAGTGGGACTGTTTGACTTCTCAATAACACATCAAGCCGTAGTGGAAGGACAGGCAGCAACCAGTTTGTAGTCAATATGACTTGTGGATAGGCAACATCCGCCTCACCCACCTCTCCCTCCCCCATTCCTTCCCACCTCTGCAGCGCCTCCCTCGACCCACAACTCCCTCATCGGACCACCCTAGATCAAATCCCTCAAGAACCTCACCCATCTCTTTTTTTCAAATTGCAGACACGAAAGGAATATTGAGAAGAACGTACCTGGGGAAGATGAGTTCTGCGCAGGGTCGTGGGCTGCTACTGGGAGATGGAGAGGGATTTCAGAAATGGGCTAAGGTTTTGCTTTCAATTATGTAATATGTATTACGAAAATTTTCATTCAGCCCCCCTCTTTTTTCTTTTATTTTATAAAGGTTCGGTTAACCGAAGTGAATTTTTTTCTACAATCGTAACCGAACCGAACCATACAATTTTTGGATTTCATTAACCGTAACCGCAAGCGAACCGTGGAACATGGTTATTAACCACGGTTCGGTTCGGTTCGGTTCGGTTAGACGGTTTCTCGATTTTTTTTACACCCCTAAGGAAAAGGAAAAAATCCAGTCATTGACAACATAAATATCCTGTCCAACAATAAATTCAATGCCTTGAATGCCTCACCAATGCTCCGAGCACCCTATCCTCAACAATATCCTTCCATTCCTTTCAAAAAATCTCATTACATTAAGAGCTTTGAATCTCCTATTGTCTTTCTTGAAGGTGAGGGTGAAGGGGGATGGGAATGTGAGGGTGAAGGGGGATGGGTATGTGAGAGTGAAGGGGAAGGTGAAGGTGAGGATGAAGGGGAAGGGGAGGGTGAGGGTGAAGGTGAAGGTGAAGGTGAAGGTGAAGGTGAAGGTGAAGGTGAAGTGGAGGGTGAAGGGGAAGGTGACAGTGACGGTGAGCAGGAATGGGAAGGGGAAGGTGAGGGTGGAGGGAGAGGGGAATGTGAGCATGAAGGGGAAGGTGAAGGTGAGGATAAAAGGGAAGGGGAAGGTGACGGTGAAGAGGAGTGGGAAGGGGAAGGTGAGGGTGAAGGGCGAGGGGAATGTGAGCGTGAAGGGGAAGGTGAAGGTGAGGATGAAGGGGAAGGGGTGGGGGGGGGGGGGTGAGGGTGAAGGGGAGGGTGAAGGGAAAGGGGAGGTGTGAAGAGGAATAGGAAGGGGAAGGTGATGGGGAAGGGGAAGGGGAAAGGGAGGGGGAAGGCGGGGGGCAATTTGCAAGAAAAGGTGAGGGTGAAGGAGAAGATGAAGTAAAAGGAGAAGGAGAGGGAGAAGGGGAACAATTTGTAAGAGAATAAAAAGGTGAAGGTAAAGCAGAAGGAGAAGGCTAGGAAGGTGGGGTAAGAGAAGGTGACATTGTAGGAGAAGGTGAAGTAAAAGGAGAAGGCAGCAAGGTGGAGTAAGAGAAGGTGACGGTGAAGGAGAAGGTGAAGTTAAAGGAGAAGTCTAGTGAGGAGAAGGCGAAGGTGAAGGAGAAGGAGAAGGCGAAGTAAAAGGAGAAGGAAAGGGAGAAGGACAGTAAGGGGTAAGAGAAGGTGAAGCTGAAGGAGAAGGAGGTGGGGGTGAGAAGTAACTTTGGTACCCAAATCCCCAAAACAAAAGCCCAATGCAACAAAAACTTGCAAAATGACCTCTAAAACCAAGGAACCCAAAGAAGCGGAACCTTAAACCTTCCCCCAATGCGCATAAAAATTTTTCGATTACTTTCCAGGACAAACCCTCTCAATATTCTCGACAGCCGTTATGAATGTCTATCAGCCTGAGACGCATGCCGGGTAGGTGAACAAAGAAATGAATAGAAACGGACAAAGACAGAACTAAAGAAACATGTAGGTTCTGGTTGATGGGTTCTTCTTGGAAGATCAATATCTTTGTTTTGGAGTTTATAATCCATCTATGAGAATAAATGGAGGGAGCAATCGGTGGCGAGAATGGAAGCAACTAGTTCAGTGACGAGTAGATCAGGACAGACGATAGGGAAGAAGCATTCGGTAACTACGCAGCGTTGAGCAAGAGTCATGACGCTAATCGGCTGAGCCCCGACCCTGATGGGGATGCTTGTTGAACTAGTCTGGAAGTATTTTAATATATAGTAATCTTGATTCATTACGCACATCAAATAGAAGGGCTTGCCAGGCGTTTGCTTATGTTTGATAGCGAGCTACTCTTGGTTCGAGTCCCCTCTTGACATTCAATCAGTTTGAGCTTTAGAACATCAACAGTTTTAATCTATGGCAAATAGGTTCTTAATGTCTTTTTATATTAAAGAAAATTTTTTGCTCGACAAATAAGTTCTTAGGACTCTCGCTATACAAAAGTAAAAGAAAGTGAAAAGTGGAAAGCTAAAAGAAAGAATGTTCCTAAATTTTAGGTTGTGTGAGACAAGTGCTCACAATTCCCTATTTATAGACATTTACAGACTTAATTACATTTGAAATACATTTGAAATCCGCCATTGGATTCTACTGCATTGAAGTATGTACACGTCATTTGAACTGTATTAGTTTATGATATAATTTGCATTACTGTAGCTGCCACATGTGGTACTGTTGTGGCTGTATTATTTGCATTACTATAGCCGCAATTGTTGACTTTTTGCATGGGAGAGATGATGAGGTATTTGCATAGTCATGAGGACTATCATAAGGTGAGGAGCACCATCAGCCCACAATGTGGACTTTTGAGGCATCTTCGCATTCTTTTGTAATTTAGGAATTCAATTATACGAATGAAGGTGATTATTTTATAGGCAAAATTGTGAAAGGTCCCTATAGTTGATTGTATCCAGCCTCCAGTCCAAGCAAAAACTTGTTAAGGCCTCTGGTCCACTCAGCTAGACTTTGTATAGCCTTAGGTCCCTGCATCCACACGATCTCATTTTTCAGGACTAAATTGCCTTTTCAACCATTTTAGGCATAAAAATTTGAAATCTCAAATCTTGTATTCTCCCTCGTTGTTAACTTCTCTGCTACCCAAAATAACCTCTTCTCCTTATTCTTCTTTTTCCCAGCCACGTGGTTAGGGAGTTGCAGAAGATCAGATCTTGCCACCATCATCAACACACGTGTTGCTGCACATCTCGGTTTGGTTTTCTAGTAACAGAAATAAGAGAGAGTTTGAATCTTGGTTATCTTGGTCAAAGAAAGAGTTTTTTTGTCCTTTTGTGGCATAAAGAGACGAAGTGGGTGAGAGACTCCTTTCATTTTAGAAACTTTGATCGGAGAAAAGATTTGGACTTGTTGGTTCGGATTGAGGCCGGTGGCAGAGTACGGCATCGCTTCGCAGAAACTGAAAGCAGGAAGAAGTGCCCTCGGGTTTGCTCGTCGCTGAGGGAAAAGAGACGCAGAGGACTCCGGTCTGCTGTTACGGGAGAAGAAACCCATCGCCAGAATCTAAGAAGAGGATTGCCGCCTGGTTTTGCACTTCCCTCGCTGTTAGGCCGGAGAACGGGACGCAACCCAAGGTTCTGTTACAGAACCCAGTTGAAGAAGACGACTTGTTTAGAGTTTGCTCGTCGTCGAGGTAGAAGAATCCGGAAGATGACGGTTCTCGCCGGGAAATACATCTACCGGTAAAAAATCGCCCTGAAGTGGCATTTTTCGCCGGAAAACACAACTTCTGGTGAGAGATAGCGGATCAGAGGAAAGATTCACCTAGAAGGAAGATCTGGAGTGAGAGACAGCAGAATTGGAGGTATTCTGTTGTGGAATGCAAAGAAATCGGCGATTGAAGACCCTTTTATCGTCGACCGTCGAATTGGATAGAGAGCGAGGAAAGGTGAGGGAGATGAGAGAGAAGAGCTTAGTTGCAGGCTTTACTGAGAATGGAATTTATCTGATTTTTTTGTCAAATTTAGCTGAGTTTCTGTCAAATTTATCTGAGTTTTTAGCAAATTTAGCTGAGTTTTTATCAAATTTATTTGAGTTCTGGACAAATCTATCTGAGTTTTTGGCTATTTATCTAGGTTCTGGAACATATTTATCTACGTTCTAAATAAATCTATCTGAGTTTTTAGTAAATTTATTTGAATTTTTGAAAAATATAGCCGAGTTTAACTGAGTTTTTGGCAAATCTAACTGAGTTTTTGAACGAATATTTCTATATTTTTGGTAAATTTATTTGTATTTTCTTAGATCTATTTGTGTTTTTGAATTTTATTTGTGTTTTTTGAAATTTATTTGTGTTTTTTGAAATAAATTTAACTGAGTTTTGACAAAAATACTTGAGTTTTTCGCAAATTTTTCTGAAAATTTGAAAAATTGGTTTATCTTAGTTTTAGCAAATGTATTCGCATTTTTTTTAAATTTATTTGTATTTTTTAATTTTATATTCGTCTTTTAAATTTTATTTGCATCTTTTGAAATTCATTTGCGTCTTTGGAAATTTATTTGCATTTTTTGAATTTTCTTTGGATCTTTTTGAGATTTATTTTAGTGTTTTAAAATTTATTTACATTTTCTAAAATTTATTTTGATCTTTTGAGACTTATTTGTAACTTTTTAAATTTATCTGCGTTCGTTTGAAATTTATTATTTTCTTTAAAATTTATTGAGTTTTTTTGGAAATTATTGCATTTTTTGAAATTTATTTGGTTGTTTTTAGAATTTATTTGAAGATCTCCTTAATGGGATTCCATTAATCATGACCAATTAAATGGTAGTTGACCATTATTAATGGGATATCCCACCAATGATGGGATATGATTTAAAGAAAGGGTAAACAAGACATTTTAGGTATGAGAAAGTGTGAGAGGGACCTTTGGCTACATGACCTTTTTTTGTGGACTGTTTGAAACAAAGTCAAGCTTTGAGGGACCCCCGACCGAAGCCCCCTATTTTATAAAGGCATTTAAGACATATGACTTATGTGATACAAATTCATTTTTTAAGGCTTTGATCACTTATTGATGTTAATGTGAGCAATTTTTTATGCATCGCATGGCAATTCTTTGGGGCACTTGGCACCATGAGGAGAGATTCGCTAACTGAGGGGTTACATGGGGAACTGCAGTATTCTGCATTTGAGACATCTGTATAGCTGAAATAAATCTGCATTGGAATTTGCGCGAGATGCATTTGGCATTGTTGTAGGTCGGCAAGCTTGATGATAATTGCTGCATTTGCTAAATGATGAATCTTCCGGATCTCCCGGTCTTGATGATGAGTATCATCTTGATTGTCAAAATGCTTTTATTTCTTCAGAGGGAGGCATTGTTGCATCTGAATCTTTCTTTTATGTTGACGGACCCGATTAAAGAAGAAACTTCTTGCATAAATCCGCCAGATTTCTTTATGATAGGATCTCTAAGAAATTGGATTTCATCTTTCATTCGCTGCATTTCTTTAAGAAGATCCATATGCTGCCGTGTATTGATAGGGGCAACTAGCGACAATGATACGCCATGAACAGCTTCTTTAAAACTTTTTAGAGAAATTGTATTAAAGGCTACTTGTTTTTTGGAATAAGGATTTGCAGTATGGGGTTGTATGATGAGAAAAGCTTGAGGGGAGGAATGATGAGATTTATTGAGAAAAATAGACATGTCAAATTTATCCCACAATTTTATATAAGAGATATGAACAAGGCATGCTGGCTTTATTGTTTGAAATTTACCATAATCCCAACGGAGAATCCATGGGATAGTGGAGGAACAGATAAATTTAAAGAAAGAGTATGAAGGATCAGGGATTTCAAATTTGGTAGTAGTTTCAAATGATTGATAATTGCTTAATAGGGCTTTTGGGAGTATGCAAGATTGTAGTCCAAAACCGATGCACCAATTATTCCAAAACCAACAGGGAATAGTTTGATTGCATTTTGATGAAAGACTGATGTACCATGAATGAGATTTTTTAGAATTTTGATACAACAAAGTATATTCCCAAGCATTCATATAATCCCAATAATCATAGGGCCAAGAACTTCCAGTGGGACTTACCACAGACTTTGGTAATGATAAATTGTCCGCCCATTCAGTGGGAGGATGACCAATCCAAAGAACTAGCATACTAAAGTTAGTCAAATTAAATGAAGAAGGAAAACCTCTTCTTAATGCCAATGGTTGAACTATTTCTAATGCAGTTGAAATATTAATTCATAATATTCTTATCAGTTTTTCTGGTAATGTTAGTGACCAAATAGAAAAATACAGAGAACAACTAATCAATCTACGTTGTAGAACTTTATCTGATTTCAGATGGTATAAAGATGTTTTTCTCTCTCTTGTCTTTCAATTATTCAATTCTAATGAAGATTTCTGGAAAGAAAATTTTATTTCACGCCTTCCAACTCATTTTGCAGATAAAGTAAAAAATGTTCTAAGAGAACAAAATAATGGGAGATTAAATTATACCAACTATACATATGGAGATTTAATTCAAAAAATTTCTTGTGTTGGTATGTCGTTATGCATGATATGAAAATTAAAGCAGATTTACATAAACAAATGAAAATTGGTAAACAAGAGTTTGGGGATTTTTGCTATTAATTTGGCTATGAACCCCTACAAAATCCATCCAATAGAATTCATAAAACATATCATCACTCTAAAAAGAAAAAATATTTTAATAATGAAAAACCATATAAATCACATAAAAAATATTATAAGAAAAGAAAAAATGAACGAAGTGATTATAAGAAAAGAAAACCAAGCTCTTCTTCAAAACATAAAGCTTATAAATCTGATTATACATGTTATAAATGTGGAAAAGAAGGAAATCTTGCAAATAATTATTTTGTTAAAGATTCAAAAAAGAAAATAAATGAATTAGATTATTATTCTCATAATTCAGAAGATGATAAAGATATATGTGTATGTTGCGAAAGCGACAAAACTTCTTATGATTCCTCATCCTCATATTTCTCAATAAATGTATTAAATGCTCAAGATGAATTGCTTCTAGAATTAATAGAAAACATTTCATCTGAAGAAGAAAAAAGAAATATTATAGAAAAATGCTTGAAGATAAATCCTCAGAAAAACCTTATAAGAAAAACAAAGATTTTAAACCAATCTCAGTGAAAGATATCCTCTCTCAAAAAATTAAGCTCTTCAAAACCTTTAGCTATTCAAGACCTTCAAAATGAAGTAACTGATAAAAAAAATGAAATTACTCAATTAAAAGAAGAAGCAACTCAAGAAATTGCTAAATTAAGAACAAGAATTGAAATCCTTGAATTAGGAAAAGAAATCGGTACAAAAATCAAGAAGACACTAATCTAGAAAAAGAATTTGATGATGAAATTCAAGATTTTGTAAATTCCATCACTAAATATCATTTTCATAAATGGTATGCAACTGTAACTCTAAAAATCAAAGAATTTAATCGATTTGTTTGATTGTTTAATTGACAGTGGAGCCGAAGTAAATTGTAGAAGAGAAGGATTAATTCCTACAAAATATTTTGAAAAAATAAAAAAATACACAATTGGCACTGCAAATGGAAAAATATAATAGTCAATTATAAAATTCCAAATGCACATGTGTGCAAAAGTGGAAAATGCATCCAGACTTCATTCGCTGTAACAAAAGTATTAACAAATGATGTCATCTTTGGAAATCCATTTTTATTAAAAATTCAGCCCTTCTCCATAGACACAGAAGGAATTCATGCATTCATTGATGACAAACCAATAAATTTTGAATTCATAGAAAGCCCACGGCTTGGCCGAATCAATGGAATTAATTTTTAATTGCATACATATTCATATTTCCAAAAGCAATTTTATTGCATCAATAAAGCTTTTCAACGACTATTTACTATTTTTATGTCTTTTCCCATAGGGAAACACACATGTCTAAGGATAAAGGCAAATAGCCTATAGAGTCCAATAAAGCATCTGTCCTTGCTCATGAAGAACCTCCTTTTCAAATTCCTTTCCCATCCTTCTATCCAGCTCCCACTGCGGCTTCTCAAATTCTTATTGACAATATTTGGAGTGCATGTCTTTCTGGCCAATGCAATTACCTAATGTGAAAGCACATCTCTGATCTGGCCAGTCATATCAAATATTTGGAAGCAAAGATTGAAATGTTAGAACAACAAGGTGCACCATCGTCTATTCCTCCAATTGAATACAGAACATAACTCCTGGAAAAGGTTGATACCCTTCTTCCGGATGATTTAGCTGCAAAAATTAGAGGAGAAACTCTATCTTGTTAGATAATGGAATGTTTAATGCATCAAGCATGCTACCTCAGTTGGGCGACTGGTTTTCCAAAAATGTTCTTACCAGCGGAAGAATTCAATATTTCTTATATTGAACAAGGCCTAGTTCATCGATTTATTCTCGACAGAGAAAATCTTGCAAGAATTCGACAGTTGCCTGCAATTGTCAAATATGCTCTCAGTTGCCTTGGCATCACCAAGAGAAATATTCTCATAACAATCTCTTCTAAACTTGGAGAAAGAGATGAATTCAGATTTTATCAGCCATATCAATTATAGACCCTCATGAATTATGAAGATGGAGATTTGTTCTGTCAAAAATACAGCATGCCTATCAATGACTATGAACATCTTCCAGACAAAAACTAGGATAAAAAAGAAAGATTTAAATCTTCAGATGCTACAACCCTTAGCTACAGCTTGGAGCGTCTACAATTCTACAATATTCAAGCAGATCAAAAATCAAAGGTTCATTAATTTAAAAAGACATCTCGAATTTGCCCGCACTTTTAAGGGAATCTGGAGCGATGGTCATCGTGTTAGATGTCTAGATGAAGACCTTGGGGACAACACCTTCGTGTATTATGATCCCTTTCGATCCGGTCATACAATTCTTGATGAAATCCTAGATAAATTCAAAGATGCATCGTCTCTGGATATTACTGAAAGGACACAGAGACAGCTCATCTAACTATTTCAAAGAGAAACTGATTATGGTGTATGGACCCCTAGTCCTTAAGATCCAGATCAATACCTCATCGATGATTCCTAAAAAATCCAGCAAATGCAGCAAATATCATCAAATTTTCCGAAATGCAGCAATGTCAAATGAATTTCACGTAATTTCAAATACAGAGTTATTTCAGCTATACAGATGTCTTGAATGCAGAATACCGCAGTTCTCCATGCAGCCTAGCAGTCAGCACGGTTTACCCCATGGCAACAAGTGTTCCGTGCGAGTCTTCATCCATCAACATCAACAGCCTAAATAATTGCTCGAAACCATAAAAAAAATTAATTTCATGACAAATATGCATTTATGACTATGTACCATCTCAAACATGCATGTCTCCTCCATTTACTCCATGAATAACTCTCATACGTAATATAACTACAAAAGTGACTACAAAGTCAACAAAAGTAGGCTATGGTGATCCTCACTTAATGGTACTCCCCATGTACATGCCAAATGAAGCCACATTCCATATCAAATGCAGCCACATGAAATGAAGCAATCTTGCCTCCAGTACTTCAATGCAAAAGTCAACAATTGCGTCTACAATCATGCAGCAACAGCATTACCGCATGCAGCAGCTACAGCTAATGCAAATTATGTCATCAAATGATATAGCTAATGCAAATTATATCATCAAATGATATAGTACAAAAGTGACTACAGTACACGTCATTTGTAGCTGCTGCATGTGGTATTACTGTGGTTGTATTATTTGCATTACTGTAGCCGTAATTGTTGACTTTTGCATGGGAGAGTTGAGGAGGCATTTGCATAGTCATGAGGACTATCATAAGGTGAGGAGCACCATTAGCCCACATTGTTGACTTTTGAGGCATCTTCGCATTCTTTTGTGATTTAGGATTTCATTTATACAAATGAAAGTGATTATTTTATAAAGGCATTTAAGACATACCAAGTACATGACTCATTATCATAATTGTACTTGTATGACTTATGTGATACAAATCCAATTTTTAAGGCTTTGATCACTTATTGATGTTAATGTGAGCAATTTTTTATGCATGGCATGGCAATTCTTCCGGGCACTTGGCACCATGAGGATAGATTCGCTAACTGAGGGGTTGCATGGGGAACTGCAGTATTCTGCATTTGAGACATCTGTATAACTAAAATAAATCTGCATTGGAATTTGCACAAGATGCATTTGGCATTGCTATAGGTCGGCAAGCTTGATGATAATTGCTGCATTTGCTAAATGAGGAATCTTCCAGATCTCCCGGTCTTGATGATGAGCATTATCTTGATTGTCAAAATGCTTTTGCTTCTTCAGAGGGAGGCATTGTTGCATCTGAATCGTCTTTATTGTTGACGGAACCATTAGAGGAAGAAACTTCTTGCATAAATCCGCCATATTTC
The DNA here is from genome assembly GCA_012931725.1 of Litsea cubeba. Classification (NCBI taxonomy): domain Eukaryota; kingdom Viridiplantae; phylum Streptophyta; class Magnoliopsida; order Laurales; family Lauraceae; genus Litsea; species Litsea cubeba. Next base: position 14,732,999 of record CM022950.1, on the reverse strand, counting down.
TTTATGATAGGATCTCTGGGAAATTGGATTTCATCTTTCATTCGCTATATTTCTTGAAGAAGATCCATATGCTGCTGAGTATTGATAGGGGCAACAGCTTCTTTAACACTTTATGGCGAAATTGTGTTAAAGGCTGCTTGCTTTTTGGATTGAGGATTTGCAGTATGGGGTTGTATGATGAGAGAAGCTTGAGGGGAGGAATGATGAGATTTATTGAGAAAACTAGAGATGTCAAGTTTATCCCACCATTTTATATAAGAAATACGAACAAGGCATGCTGGCTTTATTGTATGAGATTTACCATATTCCCAGCGGAGTATCCATGGGATAGTGGAGGAACCGAGGAAGAGTTAAATTTAAAGAAAGAGTATGAAGGATCAGGGATTTCAAATTTGGTAGTAGTTTCAAATGATTGATAATTGCTTAATAGGGCTTCTAGGAGTATGCAAGATTGTGGTCCAAAATCGATCCACCAATTATTTCAGAACCGACAGGGAATAGTTTGATTACATTTTGATGAAAAACTGATGTACCATGAATGAGATTTTTTAGAATTTTGATACAACAAAGTGTATTCCCAAGCATTCATATAATCCCAATAATCATAGGGCCAAGAACTTCCTCTGGGACTTACCACAGACTTTGGTAATGATAAATTGTTCGCCCATTCAGTGGGAGAATGGATATGTAGAATCTTCATTTTTGAAAAGGCATGTTCACCATCACGGTCTTTATGAGTGATGATTGCACTTTTGGATTGATTCAAAATAGCTTCATAATACTTGTGGGAGATTTTGGGAACTCTGGGGGAAAGATGGTTGTTTGGTCGGACTATTTTTGTGAGGATTTGGTCAATGGTGAGGTTTGCATGAATTCTATTGTTAAGAAAGATAATAGGAGATTCAAAGCTCTTAACGTATTGAGATTTTTTGAAAGTAATGGAAGGATAGGGTGCTCGGAGCATTGGTGAGGCATTAGAGGCATTGAATTTATTGTTGGACAGGATATTTATGTTGTCAATGACTATATTTTCTCCTTTTCATTTTGGAGGCTACTCACCTTGTTTCACCCTATAAACATTCACAAGATGAGAAATCGGGAAGGGAATTTAAAGAACCTTTTATAAATTCGATATCAACATATGATAGAAATAGTAAGTAAAGCTTGCCATCTAGCAAAAACTTGTTTTGATACAAGATTTTTAACATCATTTTCTAAAACTTCTTTTGCAGATTTGCAATCAATTTGTAAAAGGAATTTTTGTTTCAAAATATCACTTTGAAATTTGAGTATGCATGAAACTATGGCATGGACTTCTTTCTTTATTGTAGAGTAATTTTGTTGAGTTGTATTCCAAGTGTCGGAATAGAATCTAACGATTTGTGCTTTTGATTGAGCTTTTCTTTGAAGTAGGATTCCCACCAAATCCTATTTCAGAGGCATATCTGTCCGTATAATTTTAAAAAGATCTGGATTTGGAATATTTAGATATGGCAAGGATTTAACTTTTTGTTTTATCTTTTGAATTGCTTCTGTATGTTAAGGATTCCATTAATCTACAGAATCTTTTAGGCATTTTTGTAAAAGATTTTTTTCTTTAGAGAGGTTATGGTAGAAATCAAATACATAATTTAGACATCCTAAAAACCTTTGTAATTGTTTTTTATCTGTTATTTCATCAGGAAAATTATCAGCAAACTTGGTGACTCTTTCAACAGGAGTTACTGTTTTATTTGTTATTTTATATCCAAGAAATTGTATATCTGTTTGAAAAAGCTTTATTTTTCTTTGAGAAAGAACTAAACCATTTTTCTTAATGATCGACTTGAAAGTTTTTAAATGCTTCCAATGTTCATCAATGGATTGAGAGAAGATTAAAATATCATCAATGTATACAATTGAGTAATTTTTATAAGGGTGAAATTTTTCATTCATCATTTCTTCAAAAGCTGAAAGAGCATTTTTTACCCCAAAAGGCATAACATTCCATTCATAATGTCCAAAAGGGATAATGAAGGCAGTTTTATAGCGATCTTTTTCTTCAACCTGGATTTGCTAGAAACCTGACTTAAGATCGAATTTTGAAAAGATAAAAGCTTCATATAAGCGGGTAATAAGATCTTGTTTATTAGGAATTAGATATCTAATTGATTGAAGAACTTTATTTAATGGATTATAATTGATTACGAGGCAGTGAGCCTCACGTTCCTTTTCATGAGCATTTTCTACATAAAAAACTGCATAACTCCAAGGAGAGTGTGATTTACGAATTAACTTCTTTTGAAGAAGGTCTTTAATTTCTTTGTCACATAATTCTAAGAGTCGGAGACTCATTTGAGATGGTCTAGCTTTAGTAGGAATATCTCTTTCATTAAATGTAGAGATGTATGGTAGGGATACCATGCGTTTTTTTCTATGCCAAAAGGCAGAAGGAATTTCAGAACAACATTCTTTTATTAATGAGGTTTGAAAATTATAAAGTTTAGGTTCAAAATCTTTTGATTCTAATTGATCTTCGATCCGACAAAGAATAACGTCATTTTTAAGATTCTCAATATATTTTTCTTTATGAGATATGAGCAAATTAATTTGATTTACTCTTCCAAGATTTGAAAGTATAGAAACAGGTTTAAAATTAATATTTGAAGTTTTATCAGAGGATTTATCTTCAAGGAATCTGAAATATTTTATTATTTTATCTTTAGATGGGATGTTTTTTATTATGTCAAGAACTAATTCATCTTGAGCACTTAATATATTTATATATGAAAATGAGGGATTAAATATACTTTCTTTTACTTCATTAGATATTATACTTTCTTCTGTTTTTTGTATAGAGTTTTCTATTCTAGATGAAAGTGATGAATCATATGTATAATTTTCTATATGGGATTCTTGTTCTCTGTCGATTGTCTTAGGTTTGGATTCAGTTGAACATTTGTATGGAGTAGCATTTAAGTCTTTAGTGATGAATTTGAAGTTTGGTTTCAGTGGAACATTTTTAATGGAGTAGCATATATTTTTTTATATTTTATTGTAGAGAAAGGAGGGTGTGCTGATTCGATTTTACCCGTTTCTATTTCCCATGATTGTGTGGATTTATTAATTGTCATAATAGTTTATTTTTTATGAAAGCCATTCAAAGAAAGGAATATTTCTTCGTTCTTGATTCATTTGGTCATACCATAAGTCTTTTACTCGAGATCTTTCAAATTTAGAAAATTTTGTAAAAAAACCATTTTGTCTTTGGATGTTTTAATAGATCTTGGTGAAGGTATTGTTTATCTATTATGAAATCACTTACTTCTTCATCAATTTCATGAATTAAAAAAAATTGTTTATTGAGGCATCAAAACTAGACTCAGATAATCTAAGTACTGATTGTATATCTTGATCTTTCGTTTCTCAATAAACAAGGAAGGCTATACCTGATGGATGAATAGATGGTGATTTCGGGATAGATTTATGAAAAGAGGAAGTGGTTGATCTATAAGATCCAGCTTCCAAAGGAATTAATCTTTTTGTTTATGAAAAGTATGATCTTGGTGTATTAGCAAAATTTATTGTTACTTTTCCATCTGGATGCTCTGTAATTAACTCAACATCATCTTGAAGCTGAGGGGTTTTTTATTGAGTTTGTTTGAGCTCCCACCCGCCAGAAAGATTCACATCTTCCCAAGCTATGGATTTAGGTGTGGTGACTTTATTTTTAAAATTTGTAAGGAATAAAGAAGTTACTCCTTTGATTTGTGATGAATAGGCAATTTCAGGGACAATTGTATTCATTACTTTATAATAAATTCTATATACGATTGCAACATTTTGTGATTGAGGCTTCATATTGAATCCTTTTGTGTGGATGCCTAGAGTGATAGCTTGAAAGGCACCTGGATCAGTGATATAGTGAAATTAGGAAAGCAATTAAAAATGGCAGGGCCATCATGAAGACTAGTCTCTACCATTCCTATTAGGAAATCTTTTAATGATTCATGTCTTTTATCTCGAACATAAGCGAGACAAGATGTATTCAAACAAACTCTGGTTAATGGCTTTATTGCAACTTGAATAAGCCCTATATGCATGTATTTATATTTTGAGTTATGCATGTCAGTTCTTTCCAAAGGAATTAAACGTAAATTTTCTTCATTTTGCTGTATTGAGAGGGTTTCTTCAACTGTCTTTATTACATAATCTGATTTTATTTTGAAAGTTCTTTCTTTATATATTTCTCTTAAAGAGATTTTAGGAATTGTCCAATCTTGGATTGATTATTTATTGTTGGCATGATGGATGATGATGCAGAAGAAGAAGTTGAAACTGTGTTAGAAGATGAAATTCTTTTTAATGATCTAAAAACTCTAGACATTGGTAATTAATAATTGTCACTATTCAGAATGATTGGTGGCCTGTCAACGATCTTACGCCTACAAAAGCCCTAAATGCTCTCCTAGCTAACGGGCAACAAAGGCTACGCGACAAGAGGCCTCGGACCCAAACCACTCTTTTTAGCAACAACAATTAATTAACTCTGTCGAGTCCTAACAGATCAAAAATCTGAAATGCATCAAACTAACATAGGTTCGATTCAACTAAGCAATCAACAAACAAATAAACAACGAAAGAAAGTGACATGATGCATGCAAATTTGCAAAAAGCATTAAAAGCTATACTTCATTGATAATGAAAATATCTTACAAGGAGAGAAAATTGGTGTGGTCTGATACCAAATTCACGACCAAGATCGAACCAGAGGACTCTCGCTAGACTAAACTAAAAGAAAGGGAAAAAGTGGAAGGCAAAAGGAAAATTAAAAAAAAAGAAGGAAAAGGCCGAAATGCCCATATTTGAATGAGTCCGGGTCTCCTGTCGTGACTCGTGAGTGGGATGTATGGATTTCCACTGTGGGGCCAACATAATGATGATCCAAACTATTCAAGATGAATGCCATCCCCTTAATTAACTTTTCCACAAATTTCACTTTAATAGGAGGGCCCCACTGTGAGATTGAGCACGACTAATAATCGGATTGAGCATATGATTAATAATACATATCAATCATGTGTTCAATATTGTAGAGGAGCCAATTCCTATTGAAGTGAAATCTGAGGATATATAACTGAAGAGGATGGCATTCATAATTAATTGTCAAAGTAATCATTGACTGAACACCACAGTGGAGTTATATATACTTATGGAAAGCGTGTAAGAGTCATCAACCCTAACCTGTTAATGGTCCTGCTGGATCTTATCATCACATGAAAATGTCTAATGATAATGTTTGGCCTGTGATGGACCGCACTTCCGCGCACTGTTCTACTGAGGTCGGTGGTCGTGAGAGTCCATAGGGTCCAACCCTTTCGTGACCGGTGGCAAAGCGGGTATCAACTTTTTTTTGTATGGGTGGGTATGCCAGATTTTCTATTTTACTTGGAATTGCAAGTGGTAATTCGGAGATCAACCTTCACAAGTAAAAAGGAAATCAATTTCTTTCAAGTTTCCATTGCACATATATTTAAGAAAGGAGACATTTTCTTCATTTGTCGTGAAAGGCGATTTTTTGGCATTTATAGCCGATTTTTGGCATTTATAGCCGATTTTTGCGTTTATAGCCGATTTACAATTCTTATCAATAATGAAAGATAAGAGTTGTGATTTTTGTTTCTTTCAGAAAAATATAAAATACAATAAAAAGCAAGAAAAAAAAGAGGATCTAACTTCTCAGGAGATTATGGGGGACTCATTCAAATTGACGGTCGCAAGCCGTATGTGGACTTCGCCATCATCCATGCAACTGAGAACAGATGATGCTCTTAATTCGCTTGGCTTGGCTATGACCTTAGATTTTTAGAGGACAAAGACCAAGAGGAGGTCCTATGTTCAATAAAAAGCTAAGTAGACGGCCTGAAAAGCCACGTCTAAGCCATTGGAGGCAGAAGGAGAAGGCAAGGACCTTGGGGGGTACCCCCAAGCGACTTTTGTCACCTTGTAGTGGTGGCCGGTGCAGAACTTTAGCAGAGTTTTCTCTCTTTTACTTTTTCTTGGATTTCGGGATTTTCTGTGCTTTTTCCCATCTCTTTGCTGATTTTTCCGATCTGGAATTCTTTGGAATGCTCTCCTCTTTATAGGCCTTTGGTAGCCATTTAAGATAGTTTATGGGCTTTAAAGCCACATAATTGGAGGAGTTACAAGATTTATTTCTTTATTTTATAACTCCTTTTCCTTGGCTTCAATTGGCCGGTGGAGATTAAGGGCATTTAATCGCCTTTAATCACCATGATGGGAGGAGTTTCATGGGTTAAATGCCATGAATCAATTGACTTGTAACTCCCATTTTCTTGCTTCTAATAGGGCCATCCAAAGTAATAAATTAATGACTGCAATAAAGCCAGTAAATTAACTACATTAAGTGGTCACCGAGCAGTTGAAGAGTCGCGGGCCGTGCCACGTCTTTTAGAGTTATTTTGGCGATGATCATCGATGGATCTACATGCTGATCAACATCAGATAACCATGTAACTTTAGACATTGATCGCTATCAGCGAGCCGGAGGCATCTGTCCTGTCGATTTTTCGATCGATCAGGTAGAAAGTGCACTTTTTTGGTTGACCGGTTGGCGATCAATGCTGATTTTAATACTCTTAAGGATGGACCCGTGATTTTGATGAATGTCGACGGATTTGGTGCTTCAAAAGTATGAGTTTTGGAAAATCCCAGGAGTTGGAAGCTTCGAATCACGAAAAACGACGGAAAACAGGCCTTCCAGGGCAATTCCAGCGATCCGGTGCTCCCTGGTCGGCCGTTTTGAGATCTTTTCTGCTTCTTTTTTCTTCTGTATTTTTCTTGACATTTTTGATCATTTATTGGCTTGATTTTCCTGTAGAGAACTTGATGAGAATCCTTGCATTTTAGGGTGCAAAGTTTCCAATTTTCCGGAAAAGCCGAAGACTTTGTCGCGTAAAGCTGCCGATTTTCCGTCAAAAGTTGAAACTAGGTCAAACGATGTCGGAATGACCTGAAATTTGAGGTGAAGTCTCCTGAGCAATAAATAAGACCAATCATAGGCTTTTGTTTGAGTTTTGAAGCCGTTTGGGATCTTGTCGCTAGTAGACTTGATTTTGTTGCGAGGAAGATGTCGCGCCTTAATGTGCGGTCAACCGATGTCCAATTGACTTGAAATTTGACAGGGAACCTATAGGAGTCATTTTGAGATGATCCATAGGCTCTGTCTTGGAAACCATGGTCCCGGAGAGCTTAGCCGCCGAGAGGCCTGATTTGGCTTCCGAGAGTCAAAAGTCTGGTCAAATGTTGCTGAAATGACCTGAAACTTGACGTCTGGCCCTTTGTAAGCATCTTGAAGCCGCCCATGTGCTCTTTTTGATGAGTGATGGCTTCGGTGGTTCTCACCGCTAAGAGACTTGATTTAGCTATTCGAGGGTTGATGGGGGGTCAAACATTGTCGGTTTGACTTGGAACTTCACGTGGAGCCTTTTGGATGTATTTTGAGGCTATCCATAGGCTCTGATTGAAGATTTGGTGTCTTCGATGCTATCGCCGCCAAGAGCTCCTGTTCAGCTATCGGAGAAGCGAACTTAGGCCAATTGATTTTGAAATGGCCGAAAAGTTCTTGTGTACCCCTCTTTTGGCTGTCTTGAAGGATCTTACAGTTTTTGTTTGATTCTGATAAGATTTGATTTTTTGAGAAGTAGCATTGCCCATTTGTGGTAGGCTGCAACTTCATGTAGCTTTCTTGATGTTGAAGAGGCAAAGTGACATTTTTTGTGTCAACAAATGCCCCCTCGAGGTACAGCGACGAGTTGCTTAACTTTTGTAGTCGATGTGCCTCGAAGAGATTCCTGAGCAGTCTTTCTTTTGGTAGAGTGGCCTTTTGAGCTTCCAGGGAATTTTATGGTAGTGAAAGGAATCACGTTCCATCTTGAGGCAAAGTTTTGAAGATGACTGATGGACCGCACGTTCATGCTCGCTGCTACCAAGGTCGGCGGAAGTGGGAGTCCGTTGGGTCCGACCCTTTCGCGCCCGGGGGGCAGAAGCGGGTATCAACATTTTTTTGTGTTTGTGTGTCATATTTTCTATTTTACTTAGAATTGCAAGTGGTGATCCGGAGATCGACCTTCGCAAGTAAAAAGGAAATCAACTTCTTTCAAGTTTTCCATTGCACATATATTTAAGAAAAAAGACATTTTCTTGATTTGCCATGAAAGGCAGTTTTTTGGCATTTATAGCCCATTTTAAGGGTTTATAGCCGATTTTGGGCGTTTATAGCCGGTTTTCGCATTTATAGCCGATTTACAATTCTTATCAATAATGAAAGACAAGAGTTGTGATTTTTGTCTCTTTTATAAAAATACAAACTATAATGAAAAGCAAGAAAATGAGGATCTAACTTCTCAGGAGATTGTGGGGGACTCGTTCAGATTGACGGTCGTAAGTCATATATGGACTTCGCCATCATCCATGTAGATGAGAACAGAGGATGCTCTTGATTCGCTTGGCTTGGCTATAATCTCAGATTTTTAGAGGACAAAGACCAAATTGAGGTCCTATGTCCAATAAAAAGCTAAGTAGACGGACTGAAAAGTCATGTCTAAGCCATTGGAGGCAGAAGGAGAAGGCAAAGACCTTAGGGGGGTACCCCCCAAGGGACTTTTGTCACCTTGTAGCGGTGGTCGGTGCAGGACTTCGCAGAGTTTTCTCTCTTTTTTTCTCTTAGATTTCTTATGCCTTTTTTTGTCTGGATTTCCGGATTTTCCGAAGTCTCTATGGAATGCTTGGGATGCTATCCTATTTATAGGCTCTTGGTAGCCATTTAGGAGAGTTTATGGGCTTTTATTGTCATTAAGCTGCATAATGGGAGGAGTTATAGGGTTTAATTCCTTTATTTTGTAACTCCTTTTTCTTGGCTTCTGATTGGCCGGAGGAGATTGAGGGCATTTAATCGCCTTTAATCGCCATGATGGGAGGAGTTTCATGGGTTAAATGCCATGAATCAATTGACTTGTAACTCCCATTTGCTTGCTTCTGATTGGGCCATCCAAAGAAATGAATTAATGACTGCAATAAAGCTAGTCAATTAATCGCATTAATTGGTCGCCGAGCAGTTGAAGAGGCTCGGGCAGTGCCGTGTCTTTTGGGATTCTTCTGGCGATGATCATCGATGGATCTTCATGTAGATCGACATCGGATGACCATATAACTTCAGGTATTGGTTGCCAGCAGCGGGTCGGTGCCATCTGTCCTGTCGATTTCTCGATCGGTCGGGTAGAAAGCACACTTCTTTGGTTGACCGGTTGGCGATCAATGTTGATTTTGATACTCTTGACGATTGACCCGTGATTTTGACGGATGTCAAAGGATTTGGTGTCTCAAAAGTATGAATTTTGGAAAATCACAGGAGTCGGAAGCCTCGAATCGCGGAAAAATGACAAAAAACGGGCTTTCCGGGGCCAACCCAACGATTCCGGGCTCCATGGTCGCAGGCGACCATGGGCCGGGTCGCAGGGGTTTGCGACCCTGGGGGGATTTCCCCCCTTTTGTCCCGTTTTGCAGCCATTTTTGATGTTTTTCGATTCTTTTTTCTTTTGTATTTTTTCTTGACATTTTTTTATCATTTATTGGCCTGATTTCCCAGCAGAAAGCTTGATGAGAATCTTTGCATTTCTGGAGTGCAAAGTTTCCAATTTTCTGGGAAAGTCGAAGACTTTGTCGCGTAGAGCTGCCGATTTTCCGTCAGAAGCTGAAACTGGGACAAACGATGTCGGAATGACCTGAAATTTTGGGTGAAGCCTTCTGAGCAATAAATAAGACCAATCATAGGCTTTTGTTTGAGTTTTAAAGCCATTTGGGGTCCTATCGCTAGTAGACTTGTTTTTGTAGTGATGAAGATGTCGCGCTTTGATGTGCGGTCAACCGATGTCTGATTGACCTGAAATTTGATAGGGAACCTATTGGAGTCATTTTAAGATGATCCATAGGCTCTATATTGGAAACCATGGTCCCGGGGAGCATCGCCGTCGAGAGGCCAGATTTAGCTTCCGAGCGTCCAAATGTTGTCGAAATGACCTAAAACTTGACGTGTAGCCCTATGTAAGCATTTTGAAGCCGTCCATGTGCTATGTCTGATGAGTGATGGCCTCGATAGTTCTCACCATCGAGAGACTTGATTTAGTTATTTGAGGGATGATGGAGGGTCAAACGTTGTCGGTTTGACTTGGAACTTGACGTGAAGCCTTTTGGATGTATTTTGAGACCATCCAAAGGCACTGATCGAAGATTTAGTGTCTTCGATGCTGTTGCTGCCGGGAGCTCCTATTCAGCTATCGAAGCGAAGTTAGGCCAAATGATCTTGAAATGGCCATAAACTTCTTGTGTACTCCTCTTTTGGCTGTCTTGAAAGATCTTGCAGTTTTTGTTTGATTCTGACAAGATTTGATTTTTGGAAGTAGCATTGCCTATTTATGGCAGGCTGCGACTTCATGTAGCTTTCTAGATCTTGAAGAAGCAAAGTGACAGTTTTGGTGTCAACAAAAGCCCCCTCGAGGTGTAGCGACGAGTTGATTAACTTTTGTAGTTGATGTGCCTTGAAAAGATTTTTGAAGGAGAGCTTGTGACTTAACCAAGAGTCTTTGAGCAGTCTTTCTTTTGGTATTGTAGCCTTTTGAACTTCTAGGGGAATTTTATGGCAGTGAAAGGGATCACATACCATCTCGAGGCAAAGTTTTGAAGATGACATCAGGGATGTGGATTTGGGTTTTTGTTTTTGACCTTGTGACCTAACAAGCTGTATGTGGCAGGTTAGGGGTCGGGTTTGATTTTGACTGTGTGACCCAACAAGCTGTATGTGGAATGTTGGGGGTCAGGATTTTGGTTTTGATCTTGTGACCCAACAAGCTGTATGTGGCAAGTTAGGGGACCAGTTTTTGATTTTTGGTTTTGGTCTTATGACCTAACAAGCTGTATGTGGCAAGTTAGGGGACCAGGACTTGGTTTGGATTTTTGTGGAATGTCAATTTCAAGATTTTGGCTCAATTTGGTATATGAGGCTGGATGATTTGATTTTTGGAAGCTCATGGGGCATGGAATTCTTTTTGTATGGTCCAATCAACTCAAAAGAGGCATGAAACCATTTTTGTAAGCTCTTGGTAAGAGGGATTTCTCTTTGACTAAAAGCCCAATTTTTTTTAAATGCCTAGGTGGTCAAACCTGGCTCATATGGGCTAACCCATGGGACCTTAAGCTTTTAAAATGGCTTAGATCTCATATGGTGTCATTTTTATAAAGAATATCTAAAAATATCTCCTTTGGATAGAGAATATCTAAAAATATCTTTACTTGGAGAGAATCTCTCATGTTCCCTTTATTTCGGGAGAGAATATCTTAAGATATCTTTATTTGGGAGAGAATATCTCAAATTTCCTATCTTTTGGGAGAAAATCTCTCATTGATTTCTTTTTGGGAGAGAAACCCTCAAGATATCTTTCTTTTGGGAAAGAATCTTTCTAATTTCTTTCTTTTGGTAAGGTTACTAATTAGTAACACTTACCTCTTTCTTCTTTCCTTCTTTCGTTTGCTCTCTTCTATAAAAGCAAGGAGGAAGTTGGGTCTCTTGCTCTTATTGCTTTTTTTTTGCAACAATCTCAAGAGAGCTTCAAGACCAAGAGTTCTTCTTCTTCAAGATCTTCAAGACTGTCTTCTTCTTCTCCATCAATGGCTTCAAGTAATTCCCTTTTTCAAGAAAACTCCATTACTGGATTGCCCATCCTTGGCAGACTCTATGAGGAGTTTATGCCGATCGACAGCGTCCTTGAGGAGTAGTCTGAGGAGTTCAGGCTTTTATACTTTCAGCTCGTCGCCTCCTATGATTTTTTCATGGAGAAGGAGGGCTCAAAAGTAAGATCCAGCAGTTGGAAGAGTTTTAGCTCTTCGTTTCCCAACTTCTTTGAAAGTGGGGAGCCTTCTGATAAGATGACCCGGGAAGACATGGCTAAGGATCTGGGTTAGAAGAAGATTTTGGCCATGCAAGAAGAGTTGAGAGATTTCTTTGCGAGTACAAAAGCCATATGTCCTGACATTGCACTGCGGAGAGATCTCACTGTTTACCTTACTTATTGGCTAGGTGAGGCCATTTTTACTGGAGGAGATGGAACGCACATCAGGCCGCTTTGTATTTTTCCAGCTTGTCAAATGGCATTTGGAGAGCAGCTTGCTTTGGTGCCAGCTCTTTACTCCTATCTGTGTACCGAACTGGAGGCTGCTGCTTTTTTGGTTCGGCTTGGGCTTCCTATGAACAGGGTATTTTTAGCCCATATCTTCTATTCGTGGTATGTATACCACTGTCTTGGCTTCCACCGGCTGGGTGCTACACAGGATGATGATCCTCTGATGATTCGATTGGCTAAGGGGAAAGCCGTATCCGAATCACTTTTGTTTGCCCACATGAGGATCCGACAGTTCAGGGACGTCGAGATGGGGTAGTCTTCAGTGAAGCTTTCTCCAGAGTTGCGGAAGAAGGCTTTTGACTTTGGTGCCTCCCGAGACTCTACCAAGGCAGGGTCGGGAAGGCATTACTCCTTGACAAATGCAGAGAATGAGTGGTTTTTCAGCATACGTGTCAGCACGAAGGTGTACCGTAGACATCTTTTCGTCGATATCCAGCCGTATGTGCCTTCTCGCTTTGCTTTGCAATTGGGCTTTTCTCAAGGCGTTGTTGGAGAGTGCCTTCAAGCATAGTGAAGCGCTTTGGAGGCTTGCAAGATGGCAAAAATGCATGGGCTTTTTATAGTGCTGAAGACACTACTGCCATGATTTCTTATCCTGTGTTGTCGACTTTTTGAACTGCCGGCTTCACAAAGTGGTTCGCGGAGAGCTTTTCGGCATATCGAGGGATTTCCAAGAAGGAGCTTGATGTGAAGCTGTCATCTGGAAAAGGCCTTGGAAAGTCAGATGGCGTCCGGTGAGAGGAAGTTTGGGCCTTCCTTTCTAGAGAGAAGCACAAGATAGGCTATCTCGGTGACCAGAGCGTCATTGGTTCTGAAGTTGTCTGGAAGGTACCTGATGAGGCCTTAGAGCAGCTAGAACAAGAGGAAGCTGAGCTTGATGCTTGAATGCAAGCGGCACAGAGGCGAGCTTCCGTGGACTCTACTGACAAGGGTAGATCATCCAGTGAGGAGTCAAGTGGGAGACCTAACTCTGACAGCGGGGTAGGTTCCTCTAAGAAGTGAGCCCGCAGAAGTAAGAGGAAGAGGAGTCATCATCGCAGAAGGGGCAATGTGAAGGTTCTCCTGATTTGGAAGTTCATCTTACTATCTATGAGGAGGTGCCAGAGGGTTTTGACGAGCCTCCAAAAAAGAGAAGCCGAGAAGAAGAGACCGTCAGTGAAGGTATGATTCTTCCTCTTTCTCTTTCTCTGTCTTTCGTGGAATTTTCCATGTCTTGATTTGCTTTCTCCCCTTGTTGCTCTTTTTTTTAGCAGAGGATGAAGACTTGGCGATGCCTGAAGTTCCTGTCGATGAGGCAGTGATGGATCCGGTTGCGGCACCAGAAGAAGAACCGAGGGACTCTGGAGTGGTTCCAGAATCTCCAACTGGTATGACTTCTTTTTTCCTTTTTTTTTTTTGTCTGTGACTTGGTTTGCTAACATTTTTCTTGTCAGCTGACTTGCCACAGGATTCCGATGACTTTGAACCATCGATGGACGCAAATGTTGATGATGCTTCTGATGAGTTCATGGAGGAAGAGAGTGTTCCGCCAGTCGTCGAAGAAGGTATTTTATAGTAATAATCTTGATAATGATTTTTTTTAACAGGATCATATTCATACCTTTTTGTGTTTCTTTGGCAGGTTTTGAAGCGACAGAGGAGAGTCCATTGCTTCCTTCAGAACCAGAGCAAGGGATGCCAGAGGTTGATCCGGAGGTAGAGACTCTTGCAACCAACTCTGACACAGTGGAGGAGGTACCTCGTGCTGAGATTCCTTCCCCAGCAGCTCTGACTGGAAAGACTTCTTTTGTTCCTGCTCCAACGGGGCATGACATGAGCAGCCGACCGACGGAGCGGGGGGAATCTTCAGCTGGGCCATCTCTTCTTTTTACGAAGAAGGTGGTGGTGCAGCTTCTGAACTCTTGGATTGAGACTCTCCTTGCTGGACATCTGGATGCCGGATTTGGCATGATCTAGCATGTGCAGGAGATTCACGGTGATGCCGAAGAGGCTGGTCTGGATGTAACAGGTGCCAGGGCGATCGTTGATAGGATCATTGCACTGGGTGACAAGTGGTTTGAGACCATTGGTTTTGCTGACGACCAGTTCTTCAAGGAGATGTTCCTGGACCCTGCTGATAAGGCTAAGTCTGACCTAAATGAGGCTACACAAAGCAGGAAGCAGCTAGTCCGAGAGAAGAACTTAGAAGAGCTAGCGATCATTGGGCTGACACATGACCTTAACATCCTTGATGGGGAGGGCAATGAGGTCAGGAAACATCTTGAGCATTTAAAGGCACAAGTCGCTGCCAAGTGGGCTAATATAACAGAGGCTCACGATAGGGAGAGTGCTCTGATTCGCTGGGTTGCAAATGCTGATCGAGTTCTTGAAAGGAAGTTTCAAGAGGACAAACAATCGCAAGCTGCTCGAGATAAGCTTCCTGGTGTGAAAGAAGGGTTACAGTCTACCCCAGCATCTCATGGCAAGTTCCTGAAGAAGCGTGCCCTGGAAACTCTGACGGCCGAGGCCAAAAGTTTGCTTGAGGAGCTCAAATTTTGGCTAGAGACCATTTTTAGTTGAGCTCCTGATTTTTGTAGCAGAAACTATCCTTCTTCTTTTCTTTTGTAAACACATGTATTTTTTGGTACTCTCTCACTTTGTTTTGTAGTGCTTTGTAAACACTTTTTTTTGTACCACATGTATTTTTTGGTACTTTTTTTTTGTTTTCCCTACGCTCACTTAAATCATTTTGTGATGAAAGCAATTGCTAAATGGGATATTTTTTTAATTTTCCCTATGCTCACTTAAATCTTTTTGTGATGAAAGCAATTGTTAAATGGGATTTGATCAAAAGCTTGTCATTTTGTAAAAATCTTTTTGTCAAGTGATTGTTTATCATGGGAGCCAGATTTTGTTTGTTGCATGGAAGCCGATTTTGTGACATTGATAGCCGGGTTGGCATGAGAGTCAGTTTTGTGGCATTGATAGCCTATTTGGTGGCATTGATAGCCGGTTTTGGTGGCATCTATAGCCAGTTTTGGAGGCATTGATAGCCGAGTTTTTTGAAAGCCAAATTTTTATTTATTGGCGTGAAAGCCAGTTTTTTTTTTGTGGCATCTATAGCCGGTTTGTTTTGTGGCATCTATAGCCGGTTTGGGTGGCATCTATAGCCGGTTTGTGGCATCTATAGCCGGTTTGGTGGCATTGATAGTCGGTTTGCTTTGTGGCATTGATAGCCGATTTTGTGGCATTTATAGATGGTTTTGGTTTTCAAAAATGCAAGTATCGACTAAAAGTCGCCTCCCTGCTGAATGGTCTTGTAAGTATTGATGGAATGTCGCATCCTTGCTCATTCGGTTGTGGGTATCGATGGAATGTCGTATCCTCACGGATTTGGGTGTAAATATCGATGGAATGTCGCTTCCTTGCTTTTCAAAAATTTTGATTTTGCAGGTACTGAGTTGATGTCGTTTTCCCATGATTTTTGAAATTTGCGATTTTCACGAACCTTTGGGTTGTGGATATCAACTGAAATGTTGCATCTCCACGATTTCTTGGTTTTTTGGAACCTTTGAAATTTGGGATGTGGATATCAACGGAAATGTTGCGTCTCCACGTTTATTTTTTTAGGATTTTGCAAGTATCGACGAAATGTCGCTTCCTTGCGATTTCGGAAGTGTCAAAGATGGTTCGCATGCTTCAAATTTGTGTGAGTATCGACTAAGCGTCGCTTCCCTGCGGTTTTTGAAAAACCATTTTTTTTTTGTTTAAAGACACGAGGGTCATAAGTTTTGACCTAAAACCATTTTGGCGGTAAAAGGCAGGGTGGACTTGGGTGGAAATCCCTGAATCCGGATTTTGTTTCAAACCATGAATTTTGTGTTCAAGGGTTGAAAATTTTGGTCAAGTTAGGGATAGGTTCTTAAACTTGGAATTTTTTAACAATGAAACGGTGAAAGTAAGCATTATTTAAATTTCTAGAAATTTCAATATTTGATATGAAAATTCTAAAAAGAGTGGGTTTAATGAGCGAGTACCAGGAAACTGGTTTTGGCTGTACAGGCATTGCTCTTACCCAGTTGGGTAAGTCTTCAAGGGTAATACCACTTTAAGAACTTGTCATCGATGGGCAGCATACATCTATCACCCTCCATGTTTAGGAGTGCGTATGTGCCATTTGAGAAAACCTTGTCGATGACGTAGGGTCCCTCCCATTTTGGCTCAAACTTGCCTTTGGACTTGTGAGCGAAGACCATTGGTCTTTTTACCGTAAGAACCAAATCACCCTTTTTGTAGGCATGTTGCCTGACATTTTTGTCGAAAGATCCTGCCATGCGTGCTTGGTAAAGTTCAATGCTTTGCCGAGCTTCGAGCATCTCTCATCGAGATTGTCCCGCTCATGGATTCGCAATTTGACATTGCTTTCTTGAATCATGTCATTTTGCAAGGATACCCTCAAGGAAGGAATTTGTACTTCCAAGGGTATGATAGCTTCGCATCCATAGACCAAGGAGAATGGTGTGCTATGGGTTGGTCCTCGAACGGTGGTTCGATAGGACCACAAAGCTTCAGACACTTTGTCGCTCCAGTCTCTTCTGTGACTAGAGATCATTTTCTTGAGGATTTTGTGGAGTGTCTTGTTGAAGGCTTTTGCTAATCTGTTTGCTGCCGGATTGTATGGAGTCGAAGGACGGCTTTCGATTTTATATTTATCGCAGAACCTGTAGAATCGATGATCCCGGAATTGTGGTCCATTATCATGGACGAATCTTTTGGGTATGCCGAAATGACAAATGATGTTGGTGCGCAGGAAGTGAAGGACTGATGAGGTTTTCATTTCGTTAAACGCAAATGCTTCTGACCACCTGGAGAAATAATCCGTAGCGGCGAAGATGAAACGATGACCTTTGCTTGAAAGGGAGAAATAGGACCTATGATGTCCATACCCCAGGCTTCGAAAGGCCATGAGATCATTGTACGATGCAGGATCTTTTGTTGGAAGGTTCGAAGGTGGTTCCTCCACAATATTTTCGGAGGCTTCCAAGTCAATGAAACCTTCAGGGGTTTCAAGGGAATTTCCAGACCAAGACTTTGTTCCTTTCCATGGGTCTTCTTGATCAGTGATCTTCTCAAGGCTTGCTATGAGATGGTCCCAATCGCCTGTTGAAACTGGGTCGAAGTAAGGTACTTCTTTTGGAGACATGGTTCTTTTGGGTTAGAAGACCACACGTCTGTATTATCGGACAATTTCTCTTCATCATCAGAGAAATCGTACCAATTGGAGGAGCTTCCTGGATTTTTGTCAGGTGACTCTTCAAAGAGATATCCAGGGAGATCGATGTCTTCATGGATACGAGATGTTGAGGCTTGGTCGATAAGTCGACTTTTAAGCCTTTGTGTCAACTGTCTCATAGGAGTGTCGGGACCATACCCTAACCCATGTGAAGACTTTTCTACATAGCCGTAGAGTCTCCAATCTTCCAATTGGCTTTTGGTCAAGGCGGGCCCCAATGGCGTGAGAATACCACGACCTTCTCCCAAACCGACTGGGTTTTGAGCATCATAGCTCATTTTCTTCATAATAGCTTGCACCACAGGACTATATAGAGATAGTTTAGGCATACATTCGTTTTGGAAAGGTTCAAGCATGGAGTTTGATGAAGCATTCGATCTATGGAAAAAGATCGGTTTTTCCTTTGCTGAAGTTGCTGGAACAACAAAGGAAACTGACGTAGGATCTTCTATATCAGAAGGTGTCTCCATTGAAGTCAGAGCAGGTTGAACTTGCTGAGTGTCAGCTTGGCTTAACGATGTGTTGTCTTCTGGCTCTGAATCCAAATCAGTGTCTTGCATGATAGATACGAAAGAGACAACAAATCTGCCCCCAGGCTTTTGTTTTGCCCTCTTCACTTTAGTCGTGATGACCAAAGGTTTTGAAGGTTTTAGGGAGATGATGAAGGGAGTTTGAATGCTCTATTCAGATTTACCGGATGGTTTGTTTTCTTCCGATGATTGTTGAGGAACCTTGCCTTTATCTTTCTGGAGATTTTCGGCAAAGGGTGCTGCATGTTTCTCCTCTTATTCTTTCTCACCTTCATACATCTGTGAGTCTGCAAAGTGGACTTCTTTACCTTTGAAGGGTTTTCTGTCCGCAAAAACTCGATGTACCACACCATCGTTGCCAACAAACTTGATGCATTGATGTAGAGTTGAAGGGACAACACCATTCTCATGGATCCAGGGGCATCCTAGAAGGATGTTGTAGCATGAAGGGGTTTTTATTGCATACACAGTGACCTCAGAGATAAGATCACCGATCTGCAACTTGAACCTGATTTTGCCAATAGGCCTTTGAGTACTCCCATCATATCCAAAGATAGATACAGATGTGTGGCTCAGCTTGCTAGGTGGGATGCCCAACTCTTCAAAAGCCGAAGTGGAGATGAGGTTGAGTGGAGAACCTGGGTCGATCTAAACTCTGTGCATAGGCATTTCCTTGATGTACCCTGTGAAGTACAGCATTGTGCCTTATTTCGCCAAGTAGGAGGTCGTGCTTAGTGAAGGCGATGGTTGCACTGGCTGCTTTTTGAACCGAGAGGCATTCAATGCATGATCCCTCAATTTTCTTCTTTTCTCCTTTTGAGGAAGCTTCTGAGTTTTTGACCTGGTAGTCCATTTCAATTTGGAGGACTTGCGGGGCATGTTTGTCGGCATCCACATTCAGCTTTTGTAATTCTGAAATGAGATTATCACGAGTGTGCGGAGACATTCGCAATAAATCTAGGATGTGCAGACGTGCAGGTATGTGCTTGAAGTGTTCAATCAAGTCATACTTGAAAGCCTCCTTGGGGCCTGCATGTTCATCATTGTTGCCACTAGGGGTGCTTACAACATCTTTTCCCAACGGATTTACATAACTAAAGGAAATTGGTTGTAAATTTTGTGGTAGTCCCGGCCAGAGCGGGTGCCTCTACCAACTTCGAGAGCTTCTTGAGAAAGGTCTTCATTTGGAAGATTGTCTTCAGGATTAAGAGGCTGTCATTTTTCATTTACTAAAGATATATCTGCAGCAGAGTTGCCATCCTCAGTGATTGTGTGGCACGAAGCATTTTTCAGGAACAAGTCCTGAACAGCATCCAGCAACCTTTCTTCTTCGTTGGCCAATTCATCGTCCCAAGCATCAATAGCTGGGGATTCTTCAGTCAGGAAGGGTGTGAGCACTGAAGTCACAGTCTCAGGAGAAGAAACCTGAGAGGGTGTCATCTCAGTGAAAGTCACGTGAGATGAGGTGGCTCCAGAGGATACATCGCTAGGCGTCATCGGAGTGTAAGTGATCTCATCAGACGATGCTTCGGAAGAGCTATAATCCCTAATTATCACATTACAGGAAGCTCTGGCAGGAGACGTTGCCTGATCGGAGTCAGACTCATCCTCGGATGTAAAAGGATCGTCTATCCAGCAATTTTCTCCATTTTCAGGAGTTAAGGGAGGATGTACCTGATCATCTTCAGGGACTTCAGGCTCTAGATTACGAGCGGGCTCGTTGACGCGGTCTTGCTCTTGTTCTAGAGCGAGATGCTGCAAGATCCTTGCATATTCTTCAAGATCAGGCATGGGTGCCAAATCTTATTTTTCGTCTGCTCTTTGTGGTTCAACATGGTTGGGTTCCACTGGAGCAATGACGAGTGCTGGTTCAACAGCATTTTCTTGTATAGCCTCTTGGTCTTTTTTCATCATCAAAACAGGATCCTTGTGGCTGTAAGGGGTTATACCAGATTACTGGCATAAGATGAGTCTCAGAAACCCATTCTTCATTGAAGAGATATTCTCCTGTTTCAAGGGACTCCTCCCACTCATCGGTGTAGTTGGATTCAATCCATCATCCGTGTCGTTGGACTCATATCCATCAATGGAGAATCCAACTACCGAATTGCAAGAGTATGATGCCCCCTGTGTGGGTTTTTTTTTTTGAATTGAGGTGGCATGAAATCACTAAGAGTAAATTTTCTTACCCCCTTTGAAGTCTCTGAAGGGACATTTTTGTTGTTTCCAGTAAAGCGGTAGAGGAGGCCTCTGCCTTTTTTTGGACTTCTTATTTTGGCTGGGTCTTCTCTTGCCGTTTGAGCTTGAGGAGATGTTTCCTAGCCTGCCTTCGTTGTTGAGCTGTTGGCTTTGTTTTCACGACCTCCCAATTTTCATCTTCCAGGAGATCGGGATGTACCCATATGGGTTGTCCGTCTGGTGTCGGGTAAGGAACCAGTTCCTCGGATGCTTAGATTGTGTTTATCACCTTGAAGGAAGTAGTGATCTTCTTCTTTAGTGATTTTGGTGTTTGTCCACATGACACCATGTTGACGGAGGCAGACCCATAGTTTTTGTCAAAGGTGATGACTCCGTTTTTCCACATCTTGTTTATTTTCTCCCTCACAACGAAGCATTGATTGAGAGGATGCGAGATCATCTAGTGGTATGGACAGTACCGATGATCATTGGTTTTGCCAACATCACCCGGTCTTTTGGGTTTAGGCAAGGTGAGCTTGACATTTGCCACGAGAGCCCCGAAGATTTCATCAACATCTTCATCGAACGGGTATTTCTTTTCTACTCGTTCTTTGAAGGCATCAGAGAGTTCGGGTCTCTTACCTACAGCTTTGTTTTCGGCTTTCTTTGGTGGCAAAGGAGCTGACTTGGTTTGCACATTGAGGACCTCTTTTTTCTTTGTTTTAGAGGTTGCAGGGGCGGTTGGTTCTTTTCTTGATGATTTCTGACTGTTGAGGTCTTTAATCACCGTTTCAGCTTCCATGGAAGCTTCTAGGAGTTCTCCCAGGTTCTTTGATTTATTACCGATGATCATGGAGCGGATTCTAGCTCTCATATTGTTTCGACAGATGTCGACTAGCGACGCTTGTGGCAATACATCAGAGCATGTGTATGCCATTGCTTTCCACTTGTGAATAAAGTCATATGTTGACTCATTCTCCCCCTGTTTTAGGCTCTACAACTGAGCCATAGTAGCGGGATGATCCTCACCTTTGAAGTGAGTCAGGAAGCGTGTCTCTAGCATGGTCCAATTTTGGATGGAGTCCTCCGGCAAAGTGGAGTACCAATCGAAGGCCGTACCTTTTAGGGTACTTGTAAAGAGGCGGATCTTGAGTGCATCTTGATCCGCGATAGCTCCCGTAAGGATCTTGAAGTGGATGACATGCTGTCTAGCTGATCATTTTCCCGTATATGTTTGGAGAGTATGATGCTTGAATTTTATGGGGAACGGGACCGAGTCCATCCATATGGGATATGGTGGCTTGATCCCATGCTCCTTGAGTATATCCTCTTCTTTTGCTTTGGCGAGGATACTGTCTTCGTCCTTTTTGGTAAGGGCGCGTGACTCATTTTCTTCTCCATTTACCTCATCATCTTGATAATTCGGAGGAAGTTCATTGTTCGCCTGATTTTGGAAAGCGAGGAGAAGGTTTTCCATCAGAGTTTCAATCCTCTGCTGGCCTTGTTCCAACTGCTGGATGAGTGTGAGCGCATCATCTTGAGGTGGATTGCGGGGTGGTGGCTCAGAATTTATAGCCAGGACGTTCATCCCTCGGGATTCGAACGAAGAAACTGTCCTGGTGACTGAGCTGGGGCTCATTCTTTTTGATGAAGAGCTTGAGGATGGATCAATCTGCCGTCCTTTGCTTAAAGGAGCAGGGGATTCTTCTTAATATCTTTTTGTCTTGGAGACGCTGCGGGTCACCAGATGTCGGACATGGATTTTGGATCCTGACTTTTGGCGTCTTCTGGTTTTTCCAACCATATGGACAGCAGCAACTTGGTTGGGTCTTTCTTTTTCGACCCATTTGGGAGAGACTTGAAGTGTAGGAGGCTGGGTCCTTTGCTTCTCTAGTCTCTTTTGTCGATACGACGCGCGACGGCGTATACGACTAGCAATTTAAGCTTCGATCAGCTCTGGCTGGGCTTTGACAATTAAGGATGTGTTCCCTCGAGCACAGCAGCCAAGCCTGTCTTCTTTGTAGCTAGGCAAGGACTGGATGCGAACCCGGTCCTTCGCCTATTGCAGCGAAGCTTTGAATTTTTCGAGTTCGGCCCCTGTAGAGATGAAGAGTCGAACTGCAGGGAGTCTTCTGATAACGTGACCAGGGAAGACAGGGCTAAGGATCCGGGTTCGAAGAAAACTTCGGCCATGCGAGAAGAGTTGAGGAATTTCTTCGCGAGTACAAAAGCCATTTGCTCTGACATTGCACCGTGGAGAGTTCTTGCTAGTTAGGTGAGTCCGTCTTTGCTGGAGGAGATGGAACGCGAATCAGGCCACATTGTGTTTTTCTAGCTTGTCAGATGGCGTTTGGAGAGCGGGTTGCTTTGGTGCTAGCTCTTTACTCCTACCTGTGTACCGAACTACAGGCTACTGCTTTCTTGGTTCGGCTTGGGCTCCCCATGAACAGGGTATTTTCAGCCCACATCTTTTATTCGTGGTTTGTATACCACTGTCCCGGCTTCCACCGTTTGGGTGCTGCACAGGATGATGATCCTCTCATGATTCGATTGGCTAAGGGTAAAGCCGTGTTGGAATCTCTTTAGTTTGCCCTCATGAGGATCTAACGGTTCAGGGATGTCGAGATGGGGCAATCTTCAGTGAAGCTTTCTCCAGAGTTGCGGAAGAAGGTTTTTGATTTTGGTGCCGCCCGTGACTCCATCAGGGCAGGGTCGGGAAGGCCTTCATGGCTATGTTGGAGTCATTCCTTCCACAAACCAATACCTTCGTTGTCACGAATGGTGAGATTGATTTTTCTTTTAAGGAGTTGAGGCCATTAGTGGGTTACCCATCGTTGGTAAACTCTATGAGGAGTTCGTGCCAATTGACAGCGTACTTGAGGAGCAGTCGGATGAGTTTAGGCTTCTGTATTTTCAGCTTGTCGCCTTCTATGATTTTTTTAAGGAGGAGGGCTTTAAAGTTAGATCCAGTAGTTGGAAGAGTTTTGGCTCTTCGTTCCCCAACTTCTTTGACAGCAAGGAGTCTTCTGATAGCATGACCTGGGAAGCCAGAGCTCAAGATCCGGGTTCAAAGAAGTCTTTGGCCATGCAAGAAGAGTTGAGGGGTTTCTTCGCGAGTACAGACGCTATTTGCTCTGACATTGCACTGCGGAGAGATACTGCTATTTACCTCACTTACTGGCTAGGTGAGGTTGTTTTTGCTGGAGGAGATGGAACGCACATCAGGCCGCATTGTATTTTTTCGGCTTGCCAAATGGCGTTTGGGGAGCAGCTTGCTTTGGTGCCGGCTCTTTACTCCTACTTGTGCATCGAACTGCAGGATGTTGCTTTTTTGGTTCGGCTTGGGCTTCCCATGAACAAGGTATTTTCAGCCCATATCTTCTATTCGTGGTTTGTATACCACTGTCCTGGCTTCCACCGGTTGGGTGCTGCACAGGATGATGGTCCTCTGATGATTCGATTGGCTAAGGGTAAAGCTGTGCTCAAATCACTTTTGTTTGCCTGCATGAGGATCCGACGGTTCAGGGACGTCGAGATGGGGCAATCTTCAGTGAAGCTTCCTCTAGAGCTGCGGAAGAAGGCTTTTGATTTTGGTACCTCCCGTGACTCTACCAGGGCCGGGTCGGGAAGGCATTACTCCTTGACAAATACTGAGAAGGAGTGGCTTTTTAGCATACGTGTCAACACAATGGTATACCATAGACATCTTTTTGTTGACATCCAACCGTACGTACCTTTTCGCTTTGCGTTGCAGTTGGGCTTCTCTCAAGGCGTTGTTAGAGCGCCTTCGAGTATGGTGAAGCGCTTTGGAGGTTTACAGGATGGTAGAAATCAGTGGGCTTTGTATAGTGCTGAAGACACTACTGCCATGATTTCCTATCCTATATTGTCAACTTCCCGGACTGCCGATTTCGCGAAGTGGTTCGCGGAAAGCTTTTTGGCATATCGGGGTGTTAGACCCCAACCCAGACCAACTCGATTAGTACTAATTAAGTGAGTGTTTAGACTGAAATGAGCCTTAGTGTTAGTTGGGTTAGAATATGATTAGAATTAGTCTTGGTTTAGTTTTGGGGATTTTGAGATCGTTTAATATTAGTTAGTTACACTCAAGGACGCCTTGAGTGCACTCGTGAAATGGGTGTTCATTCTAGTTTTGTGATTTTGATCATGGTTCCTACGTCATTTGAATGATTTTATTATTTATGACAACTTTCGTTTTCAACCCATTTGTGTTTGAGGCCCAGAAACTCAAGTTTCGGCCCAAAAAGGTACATCTGACTTTTCACACCAAATGTGGGCACAAATTTCGAAATCTGAAAACTATGTCAAAATTATATTTTTTGAAAACTAGATATTTCGATGATCATTTTACTCTTCTTCGTCGATCTCATCCGGGACCCACAAGACCATGTTTTAACCAAATTTAGTTTCAGCTGTAATGTGTCCCACTTTCTACCACTTTAGTCATCTCCATCCTTTTTCCATTTCACTTTACCAAATCTACAACTTTTCTAACCCTATACCAAAAGAGAGAAAAGATCTTCTTCTTCACTTTCCTCCTTGGGAATGATCTAGCAAGAGGGATCCAGATCAATATCTAAGACCATCATCTTCTTCCTCTCTCCAGAAGCTTTCCATTTCTCTAACTTTCTTTGGGTTTCTAGCCAAGCAAGCACTATCTCCACACCATTTCTTCTTGTTTAGCAAGCTCAAGGTTAGGGATTCTTTTCCCCTCTTTCATATGATCTTTTACCTCTTGAAGAGCTTATTTTTCCATGCTATTAAAACTCATCTTTCGAAATAAGGGTTTGTGTTGACCAAATGGTGATTTTTGTGTGCTTTCTTTTAGGGCTTTTCGTAGATTTCGTGGGTCTCCTCTTTGGTGAGGATTTTGCTTAGCATTTGGGCTTGAGGCAAGTAATCTTTCTAGGCTTTATGTGCCTGTGTGATTATGTTTGGGTTTTAATCCCTAAAATGTTGGATTTGTAATCTATGCATTGTTTTGATCATAAATGGATTTGTAATCTATGTATATTATTTTGATTATGAATGGATGATTGAATGATGTTTTTGACCCTTGGTGAGCATGGTGGCTCAGGGGTTTTGTTTGGTTCAGAAATGGGAAAGAAGAAGGGAAGAAAAAGTGCAGAAATCTGACTTGAAACGCACTATCCGTGCACTGGCGGTCAGCAGTGCCGTCAGCTGGCGGCTAGCCGCCATAACCCTATGCGGTTAGCCTCCAGCCAATCGAAACCAGGCGGTTCCTTTTCCCGAGACCTGCAATCTGTTAGGATTTTGTATATTGCAATTTGATGGATGCATCATTCATCTTATTCATTCATTTGAATCTTCACACATGCATTGATTTTAGAAAATCTTGAAATCTTAATTTATACATGTATTGTTTTAAATATTGTAAATCTTATAGTTTGTGCATGTTTTGGTTTTAAACATTGGATGCATTTATTTTTTAAAAGAATTTATAAATCAAGCTAGCCCATGCTTTAAAGTTTCAAATTATATTTGGCTTTTTGTGTTTCATGTTTTTAAAGCACTTGGATTGGTTTAAATCATGTTTCCGTGCTTGGTTTAATGGCCCAAAAATCCCCACAAAGATATACTTTGAAATGTGCAAAAGTTGGGATTTTAGCCACACTGTCGGTTAGCATGTCGGTCAGGTGTCGGCTAACCGACCATGGTTCAGAAGCTGACCGAAAGCCTCTCGGTTAGAATTCCAGAGAGCTATTTTCTGAACAAAATTGCACTGTCGATCAGCTTGTCGGTCACCTGTCGGTTAACCCACAACTGCACAGTTTCAAAAATATGACCGTTGGGACTTGACCGTTGAGGTGTCGGTCGACCGACACCTTACTGTCGGTCGACCGACAGGTAGCCGTTTGAACACTCTTTCTATAAAAGTGAGTTCATCTTTGGAGCCCTTCTTGAGGTATTTTGAGGCAAAAGAAAGGGGATCAAGCTAAGGAAGGCTATGGGTCATTAGGAAAAGCTAAAGCTTGGATTAATGAAGTTAAACCACCAAGTAAGCTTTGCCTTTTGTTAATCATATGTTTTTATGCTTTGTCTAAATTATTGATAAATGATTTTAAGCATATTAACTATGATGTGTTGAATCCTCTATTTCCTTTAATCTTTGATTTTAAATCATAGGATTCTTCACTTTGATTCAAACAAAGTTTTGTTTTAAAACTTTACAAATCATGTTTTATGAAAATCTTTGATTTCCTCTTTAGCATGATTCTATTTCTTGTCTGAATCTTCTTTGTTGTTTTCATACATTTAAACCTTAGTTAAATTAGTTTTTTGAAAACAACATTGCACATGCATCACTGATTAGTCTTAATCATTTCATACAACTTGTGATCTTTAGATTTTCAGATCATTCACAAGTTTGTTAATTGTTCAATGATTTGCATTTGACTTTCAATCAATATCTTTTATTGTGCTTTAAAATTTGAAATGCCTTAAGCAATAAAACTTTCATTGGACTTAATTTTTATCTTGATTGAAGTTCTACACACACACACCTCATGGCATTTATCTTTGCATTTTTAGTGTGTTGTGTGAGTTTTATTTTTACATTTCATATCCGCCTATTTAGAGGCAAATTTTACTTTGAGCTTTAAATTGTAATCTCTTAGAGTGGTTGTGAAGACACCTTCTCTTGAGAGAAAAATTTCTATGTGTAAAGGTTATAGCTAAGCTAGGTAAAAGCATGTGTAAAATGTTATGTTTAGCTAGAAAAGCATAGTTATAAAGGTTATTGCTTAGCCTATTGCAAAAGCATAAATAGTATAAATCCGGTGGGGTGTTGAGTCACAAGCCGGTAGTGGATGTAGGCATTGAGGCCGAACCACTATAAATCTTTGTGTAGTGGTGATTGTTTTGTGGTGATTGTTTTGTCTAAGCTTCCGCATTTTGTTTGATTAATCATCACATGTGACTACTTTTATTTTAAAGAAATTAAAATTGGTCATAGTTGGTCACTAGTTGTAGCTCACCATATTCACACCCCCCCCCCCCCCCCCCCCTCTAGGGTAGGATCCCTTGGACTTTCACAATCGCATCTGAACCACGCGGTCAACAGGTGGCTAACCGCAACCCATTTCGGTCATTTTTCCCGAGAGCTGCTTTTCCCTGTTTTTGGTCGCGCGGTCAGCTGGCGGCTAGCCACCATACCCCTATGCGGCCAGCTGCCAGGTAACCGCGAAGCTAACCGAAACCCCAATATGTTCTGGACTTTTAACTTGACTTTTGTGCAATTGAAATTCTAAAATACCTTATCAGCTTCGGGGGCACCAAATTCATTTTATCTTTACGGTATTTAGGTTTCAGTTACCCATAGATCAATGGATAATCTTGACATATACTTGATGAATTTTGTTTTCGAACTTCAGTTTTGATACAAGAGATAATATCCTCATATATCCGTTTTGGAATGCAAGGGGACCACTTCTTAAGATTGTTATGCATATACCTTATGTTATATTGCTAGTCAAGTTTCGTTTCGTTTTGACAAGTGATTTCCCTTTTTATTCTATAAGTTTGATAAACGTTTTGTTATGTTTTGTGCATTCATGGATTTAGTAAACACCACTGAGCTTAGACTGCCCTTCCAGTCTGATCCACTTGTTAAGGGGTCTTTAAACATAAGGACTATCTGCAGATTAGTCGTGTAGTCTATACACATCTTTGCTTTGTTCCGGTTCCGCGGCCGGTTTACCCTCCCACCTTGTGTGGCTTGGGCCTTCGCTTTGTTTAATTCAGCATTGCTTTGTCTTTGCTTACTCTTGTGATCATATATGATGGAGAAAGGATGAGCTCTTTGTGGATTTACAAGTCATGATATTTTAAGTAAGCATGTTAGTTTGTATCTTTGAAAATAAATATTCAGACATGGAAGGTTGAAAACAATTGTATCTTTTAACTCTTTTTCTTCAAAATTATATTTTTGTCATGCTCATTCCTAAATTGATTACCAGCCAAACCGTCGTGTTTGACTCTTGTTATTTTGGTACCCAGGTGCAGTAGGCTTTGCCTGTGAGGAGGAGTGTCCGGAGGAGGCTGTTGAGCCACCCCTAGTCCGTGAAAGGCGGCCCGACGATGTCAACTAGACGTCGGGCGGGTTTATGAACTCGTTCATGACCTTTTGTTTTTTTATATTAAACTTTGGTTATGTATTGGCCTTTGTTGGCCTCTTATTTTGGGATGTATTAACTTTAACGGTATTGGGAATGCCATATTATGATTCCTCTTTTGATATTAAGTCTCGATGTCGTTTTATTCGTGAGATTTTTTTTATGGTTGTGTCAAGTATGGATGTGGTCTTGCTACACGCTTCCGCAAATATGTACATGTGAGTCAAATCCCCTTGTCTTTGGGATCCTCACCACGGGAACCTGTGGGAAAATAGATAATCAATGAGGGACTTCATCGCGGGCCCGGGCCTTAATCCTTGGGTCTCGGTCCAGGGTCGCGACAGGACTGGTATCAGAGCGGGACTTGTTTCAGGCCCTTAAAAGAGACTAGAAAATCTTAGGGACGTGGAGAGGATTCGTGAGTTCGTTAGTTTGTTTATTTTAGACTTAGATGACCAACCAAACCATGTTTCATTATGTACTAACTTTTATTTTGCAACATGATGGCTCCGAGGAAAACAGCAGCGAAGAATGCTTCTGGTAGCCAACAGAATGACACAGATCCTCTTGCTGATACACCAACCGCTACTCAGCTCCAAGCACTCATGCAGGCCATATTAGACCAACAGAGGCAGGCTAATGAAAATCAAGCCAGATTTCAAGAACAAATGGCCAAGAAGGACGAAGAGATGGCACTAGAGCAGAGACAATTGTTAGATGTCTTACAGAACAGACCCCAAGTTCAACCTGCACAACCTATTGTGGTTAACAATAGGGTTGATGACCCTAACATCCTATTTGAAAGATTCAGGAAGAGAGGACCCAAGGAGTTCTCTGGTCAAGAGGATCCTTTAACATCAGATGATTGGCTCACGAATACGGCAAGGATATTTGATGTATTTACTTGTACGGGCAGACAGAAGGAGAACCTTACAGCTTCTTTATTCTTTGGGCTTGCAGACTCGTGGTGGCAAACAGTTAGAGAACCGTACCAAGCTATGGTGGATCAGGTTGCTTGGACAACTTTCAAGACACACTTCACTGACAAATATGTCCCTTCTCATGTCAAGAGGCAGAAAGCAGTGGAATTCCAACAGTTGAAACAAAGGACTATGATAGTTTTGGAGTATGTCACGAAGTTTGAGAGGCTTGCTAGATATGCAACTGAACTGATTGATATGGAACAGAAGAAGATTACTAAATTCTTAGAGGGGTTAAACCCCATTCTCAAGAGGGATGTTTTGGGATTAGTTCCACCAACCACTTTTGATAAAGTTGTTAAGCGGGCCTACACATTTGAAGAAATCAACAATGAGATCATTCGGGACAGAAAACAGCAATTTCAGCATCAGAATCAGAGGCAGCAGCAGCAGGCAAAGAAACCAAGACAAGATCAGAATCAGGCTAGGCAGGATGGTTGCAATCATTGTGGCAAAAACCATCCAACTAAGGATTGTCGGAAGGCAACAGGAGCTTGTTTTCGGTGTGGGGCTATGGACCATGCCATTAAGGACTGCCCACACCTCCACACTCCAGCTAACAGAAATCAGCAGTAAAGACAGGCAGCACCACAGAACCAGGCAGCAGTTTAGAATCAGGTGAGGGCACCTCCGCAGCAGCAACAACAAACCAGACAGCAAGTACAAAAACTAGAATGCACGTCCACCGCAGAACAGAAACAATCGGGGCAGACAGAATCAGCACCAGAATAGGCCAAACCAGCAAGGACACTTCTACAATATCAATCGTGTTGATGCAGAGGCGGCAGGTGATGTCATTGAAGGTGAACTTCTTGTTTGTGGAGTAGAAGCACAGATATTATTTGACCCAGGGTCCACACACTCCTTTTTATCACCCTTATTTGCAAAGAAGATTGATGCACCACTTACAGCATTGGATTATGTTTTGACTGTTACTACACCAGTAGGTAGACAGGTTGTTTGTAGAACCCATTATCCCAACTGTCCAGTTTCATTAGGAGATGTCAGTCTACCAGCCAACCTTATTATTTTAGACATGCATGATTTTGATATCATCTTAGGCATGGATTGGTTAGAGACCTATCATGCTACCATGGATTGTTTTGGTAAGACCATCACCTTCAGATTGCAAGGACCTCAGGCAGAGTTAATCTTTCGTGGCAACAGGAAGAAGTCTGGTAGTGGTTTTATTTCAGCTTTGAAAGCTAATAGATTACTAAGCAGTGGATGTGAAGCATTTTTAGCGTTTATCACGGAGGATAAACGGTCCCAAGGGGTGGAGGATATCCCCGTAGTGTGTGAATTTTCGGATGTTTTTCCAGAAGAAATCTCGGGTTTACCACCAATTAGAGAGGTTAAGTTTACTATTGAACTCCTTCCAGGGACAGCAGTACCAATCTCTATTGCACCTTATAGGATGACTCCTGCAGAGTTAGGAGAATTGAAACTTCAGTTGCAAGATTTGTTGAGCAAGGGTTTTGTTAGGCCAAGTGTTTCACCTTGGAGAGCACCAGTGTTGTTTGTGAAAAAGAAGGATGGAAGCCTCAGAATGTGCATTGATTATAGAAGGTTGAACCATGTGACCGTCAAGAACAAATATCTGTTACCAAGGATAGACGAGCTGTTTGACCAATTGCAAGGAGCAGCATATTTTTCCAAGATAGACTTGAGGTCAGGGTACCATCAGTTACGGGTTAGAGAATCAGATGTGTTAAAAACAGCGTTTCGAACAAGATATGGGCATTACGAGTTCTTAGTGATGCCCTTTGGATTGACCAATGCACCCGCAGTCTTTATGGCTCTCATGAACAAAGTCTTCACAGAGTATTTGGATCACTCTATAGTAGTATTTATTGATGATGTTCTTGTATATTCCAAGAGTAAGGAGGAGCACTTGAGGACGTCGTTATAGCTTTTGAGAGACAACCAGTTCTATGCTAAGTTGAATAAGTGTGAGTTCTGGCTAGAACAAGTGGCTTTGCTAGGCCACATCATCTCAAGAGAAGGGTTAGCGGTTGATCCAACCAAGATTGAAGCAGTTGTGGAGTGGAAGAGACCCAGCAGTGTGACAGAAATCAGGAGTTTCTTGGGTTTAGCGGGCTACTACCAAAGATTTGTCCAAGGTTTTTCATCCATTGCAGCACCATTAACAAAGTTAACTAGGAAGGATGTACCATTTGCTTGGACTGATAAGTGTGAGAACAGTTTTCAAGAGTTGAAAGGAAGATTAACCACAGCTCCAATCCTCACAATACCATCTGGCAGTGGTGGGCTTGTCATTTTTACAGATGCCTCGAATGTAGGACAAGGGTGTGTATTGATGCAAGAAGGCAAGGTGATTGCGTATGGCTCTAGACAGTTGAAGAATCATGAGAAAAACTATGCAACTCACGACTTGGAATTAGCAGCAGTAGTGTTTGCTTTGAAAATGTGGAGGCATCATCTCTATGGAGAGAAATTCGAAGTCCATTCAAACCACCAAAGTTTGCAGTACTTGTTCTCACAGAAGGAATTGAATATGAGGCAGAGACGATGGATGGAGTATATTAAAGATTATGACTTTCCGATCAAGCATCATCCGGGCAAAGTGAATGTGGTAGCTGATGCGTTGAGCAGAAAATCAACGGTTATGGCTAGTTTGAGGGGAGTCGGTGTTTTTCAGCAATTAGAAGAACTTGGAGTAAAAGTGGAACCTTTGAGGAAGGGTGTGATGTTAGCAAGTATGACAGTATCTGAGCCTACATTTATTCAGAAGATCAAAGATAATCAGTTGCAGCATCCGGAATTGAGCAAGATTATAGAGCAGATTGTAGAACGTCCCGATTTCAGGATTTCAAAGGGAGTATTGTACTTTCGTGACAGGTTATGTGTACCTAATATAGATGATTTGAAGAATGAAATAATGACTGAAGCCCACAACTCTAAATACTCTATGCATCCGGGTAGCATGAAGATGTACCATAACTTGAAGAATCGATTTTGGTGGAATAACATGAAGCGAGAAATAGCAGCTTTTGTATCTAGGTGCTTGACTTGTCAGATGATTAAAGCAGATCATCAAAAGCCTCCAGGTTTGCTACAGCCTTTAGAAATTCCACAGTGGAAATGAGAGCACATCACTATGGATTTCGTTTCTGGTTTGCCTAACACCAAGAGAGGGAACAATGCAATATGGGTTATCGTAGACCGTTTCACGAAGTCCGCCCACTTCATTCCGTTGAAGACAGGAAACATGATGCATATGGCACCACTTGCAACTTTGTTTATCAACGAGATTGTCAGCAAGCATGGGCAACCCATCTCCATCACTTTTGACTGAGACAGCAGATTTGTTTCAAGGTTTTGGAGAACTCTCCATGAGTCTATGGGTACTAAACTCCAGTTCAGCACAGCATATCATCCTCAAACAAATGGTCAGTCAGAACGGACGATACAGACTCTTGAAGACATGTTACGTGCTTGTGTGTTAGACTTCAAGGTCCAATGGGATGAGTACCTACCGTTTTGTGAGTTCGCGTATAACAATAGCTACCATTCTAGCATCGGAATGGCACCTTTCGAGGCACTCTACGGCAGGAGATGCAGAACTCCGGTTTGTTGGGAAGAAGTTGGTGTTCGTAGTTTTCACGGACCGACGATAGTGGGAGAGACAAGCGATAAAGTCAAACAGATTTAGGACAGATTGAAAATTGCTCAAAGCAGACAGAAGAGTTATGCTGACACTCGCAGAAGAGAACTATAGTTTGATGTGGGTGACAGTATTTTTGAAGGTTTCACCGACTAGAGGGACACTGAGGTTCGGGAAGAAGGGAAAGTTGTCTAGCAGGTATATTGGTCCGTTTGAGATCTTGAGCAAGATTGGAGAAGTTGCATATAGACTTGTGTTACCGCCGGAACTCTCCGGGGTGCACAACGTCTTCCATGTCTCCATGCTCAAGAAGTATGTTCACAGTCCTTCTCATATCATTTCGCACGAGCCTTTGGAGATTCGGGAAGATGCGTCATATGTAGAGAAGCCAATCAGGATCATTGACACCAAAGTACATGAGTTGAGAAATCGGACTATCCATTGGGTAAAGGTACTATGGGAAAATCACGACCGAGAAGAAGCATCATGGGAATTGAGGGAGCAAGTTCAGAGAAAATATCCACACTTATTGCTAGAGGTATACTTGTTTTTATTTGGAGGACCAAATATCTTAAGGGGTGGAGGATGTTAGACCCCAACCCAGACCAACTCGATTAGTACAAATTAAGTGAGTGTTTAGACTGAAATGAGTCTTAGTGTTAGTTGGGTTAGAATATGATTAGAATTAGTCTTGGTTTAGTTTTGGGGATTTTGAGATCGTTTAATATTAGTTAGTTACACTCAAGGACGCCTTGAGTGCACGCATGAAATGGGTGTTCATTCTAGTTTTGTGATTTTGATCGCGGTTCCTACGTCATTTGAATGATTTTATTATTTATGACGACTTTCGTTTTCAACCCATTTGTGTTTGATGCCCAGAAACTCGAGTTTTGGCCCAAAAGGGTAAATCTGACTTTTCACACCAAATCTGGGGACAAATTTTGAAATATCAAAACTATGTCAAAATTATACTTTTTGGAAACTAGATATTTCGATGATCATTTTACTCTTCTTCGTCGATCTCATCCGGGACCCACAAGACCATGTTTTAACCAAATTTAGTTTCAGCTGTAATGGGTCCCACTTTCCACTACTTTAGTTATCTCCCTCCTTTTTCCATTTCACTGAGCTTCTTCTTCACTTTCCTCCTTGGGAATGATCTAGCAAGAGGGATCCAAATCAATATCTAAGACCATCATCTTCTTCCTCTCTCCACAAGCTTTCCATTTCTCTAACTTTCTTTGGATTTCTAGCCAAGCAAGCACTATCTCCACACCATTTCTTCTTGTTTAGCAGGCTCAAGGTTAGGGATTCTTCTCCCCTCTTTCATATGGTCTTTTTACCTCTTGAAGAGCTTGTTTTTACATGCTATTAAAACTCATCTTTCAAAATAAGGGTTTGTGTTGACCAAATGTTGGTTTTTGTGTCCTTTCTTTTAGGGCTTTTCGTAGATTTCGTGGGTCTCCTCTTTGGTGAGGATTTTGCTTAGCATTTGGGCTTGAGGCAAGTAATCTTTCTAGGCTTTATGTGCATGTGTGATTATGTTTGGGTTTTAATCCCTAAAATGTTGGATTTGCAATCTATGCATTGTTTTGATCACAAATGGATTTGTAATCTATGTATTATTTTGATTATGAATGGATGATTGAATGATGTTTTTGACCCTTGGTGAGCATGGTGGCTCAGGGGTTTTGTTTGGTTCAGAAATGGGAAAGAAGAAGGGTAGAAAAAGTGCAGAAATCTGACTTGAAACGCACTATCCATGCACTGGCGGTCAGTAGTGCGGTCAGCTGGCGGCTAGCCGCCATACCCCTATGCGGTTAGCCTCCAGCCAACTGAAACCAGGCAGTTCCTTTTCCCGAGACCTGCAATCACGTCTGAACCACGCAGTCAGCAGGCGGTTAACCGCGCCCCATTTCGCTCAATTTTCCCGAGAGCTGCTTTTCCCTGTTTTTGGTCCAGCAGTCAGCCCCTATCCGGCCAGCCACCAGCTAACCGCGAAGCTAACCGAAACCCCAGTATGTTCTAGACTTTTAACTTGACTTTTGTGCAATTGAAATTATAAAATATCTTATCAACTTCGGGGGCACCAAATTCATTTTATCTTTACGGTATTTAGGTTTCAGCTACACATAGATCAATGGATAATCTTGACATATACTTGATGAGTTTTGTTTTCGAACTTCAATTTTGATACAAGAGATAATATCCTCATATATCCATTTTGGAAATTTTTTTTTGGAATGCAAGTGGACCACTTCTTAAACTTGTTCTGCATATACCTTATGCTATTTTGCTAGTCAAGTTTCGTTTCGTTTTGATAAGTGATTTCCCTTTTTATTCGATAAGTTTGATAAGCGTTTTGTTGTGTTTTGTGCATTCATGGATTTAGTAAATACCACTGAGCTTAGACTGCCCTTCCAGTCTGATCCACTAGTTAGGGGGTCTTTAAACATAAGGACTATCTGCAGATCAGTCGTGTAGTCTATATACATCTTTGCTTTGTTCCGGTTCCGCGGCCGGTTTACCCTCCCACCTTATGTGGCTTGGGCCTTCGCTTTGTTTAATTCAGCTTTGCTTTGTCTTTGCTTACTCTTGTCATCATGTATGATGGAGAAAGGATGAGCTCTTTATGGATTTACATGTCATGATATTTTAAGTATGCACGTTAGTTTGTATCTTTGAAAATAATATTCACATGGAAGGTTGAAAACAAATGTATCCTTTAACTATGTTTCTTCAAAATTATATTTTTGTCATGCTCATTCCTAAATTGATTACCTGTCAAACCGTCGTGTTTGACTCTTGTTATTTTGGTACCCAGGTGCAGCAGGCTTTGCCTGTGAGGAGGAGTGTCTGGAGGAGGCTGTTGAGCCACCCCTAGTCCGTGAGAGGTGGCCCGACGATGACAACTAGACGTCGGGCGGGTTTATGAGCTCGTTCATGACATTTTGGGTTTTTGATATTAAACTTTGGTTATGAATTGGCCTTTGTTGGCCTCTTATTTTGGGATGTAATAACTTTAACGGAATTGGGAATGCCATATTATGATTCCTCTTCTGATATTAAGTCTCGATGTCTTTTTATTCGTGAGATTTGTTTTATGGTTGTGTCATGTATGGATGTGTTCTTGCTACATGCTTCCGCAAATGTGTACATGTGAGTCAAGTCCCCTTGTCTTTGGGATCCTCACCACGGGAACCTGTGGGAAAATAGATAATCAATGAGGCACTTCATCCCGGGCCCTGGCCTTAATCCTTGGGTCTCGGTCCGGGGTCGCGACACGGGGGCTTTCCAAGAAGGAGCTTGATGTGAAACTATCATATGGAAAAGGCCTTGGAAAGTCGGATGGCGTCCGTCAAGACGAAGTTTGGGCCTTCCTTTCTAGAGAGAAACACAAGATAGGCTTTCTCGGTGACCAGGGCGTCATTGGTTCTGAAGCTGTTCGGGAAGTACCTAACGAGGCCTTATAGCAGTAGAACAAGAGGAAGCTGAGCTTGACGCTTGGAAGCAAGCGGCATAGAGGCGAGCTTCCGTGGAGTCTACTGGTAAAAGCAGACCATCCAGTGAGGAGTTAAGTGGGAAACCTGACTCTGACAGTGGGGCAGGTTCTTCTAGGAAGCGAGCCCGTAGAATCAAGAGGAAGAGGAGTCATCGTCGCAGCAAAGGGCAACACGAAGTTCCTCTTACTGTTAATGAGGAGGTGTCAGAGAATGCTGACGAGCCTCCGGAAAAGAGGGGTCGAGAAGAAGAGACCATTGGTGAATGTATGATTCTTCCTCTTTCTCTTACTGTTCCTTTCATGGGATTTTTCCATGTTCTGATTTGCTTTCTACTTCTGCTTTTCTCTTCTTTTTTTTTAGCAAAAGAAGAAGACTTGGCGATGCCTAAGGTTACGACCGATGAGGCGGTGATAGATCCTGTGGAGGCACCTGAAGAAGAACCAGGGGACTCTGGAGTGATTCTAGAATCTCCGACTAGTACAACTTCTTTTACTTCGCTTTTTTTTTTTTTTTTGTCTGTGACTCGATTTGCTAACACACTTTTTTTTTGTCAGCTGACTTGCTACAAGATTCCGATGACTTTGAACCATCAATGGACGCAAATGTTGGAGATGTTTCCGATGAGTTCATGGAGGAAGAGAGTGTTCCTCCAGTCATCGAAGAATGTAATTTGTAATGATAACCCTAATAATGATTTTTTAAACAGGATTATATTCATACCTTTTTGTGTTTCATTGGCATGTTTTGAAGTGACAGAAGAGAATCCATCGCTTTCTTCAGAACCATAGCAAGGGATGCCAAAGGTTGATCCGGAGGTAGGAACTCCTACAACCAGTTCTAACACTGCAGAGGCGAGAACTTATGATGAGATTCTTTCCCCTGTGGCTCCAGTTGGAAAGAGTTCTTTTGTTACTCTTCTAATGGGGCACGACATGAGCAACCGACCAACAGAGAAGGGTGAATCTTCATCCGGTTCATCTCTTCAATTTGTGAAGAAGGTACCAGCGCGGGTTTTGAGCTCTTGGATTGAGACTCTCCTTTCTGGCCGGATTTGATATGATCCAGCATGTGCAGGAGATTCTTACTGATACCGAAGATGTTGGTCTTGATGTGACAGGTGCCAGAGCAATCATTGATAGAATCATTACACTGGGTGACAAGTGGTTTGAGACCATGAATTTCCCTGATGGTGACTTCTTCAAGGAGATGTTCCAGGATCCTGCTAATAAGGCTCAATCTGACTTAGATGAGACTACACAGAGCTGGAAGTAGCTCGTCCAGGAGAGGAACTTAGAAGAGTTAGCAATCATCGGACTGAGGAACAACATTACCATCCTTGATAGGGAGGTCGCCGAGGCTAGGCAACGTCTTGAGCATTTGGAGGCACAAGTCGCGGCCAAGTGGGCTGCTATGACAGAGGCTCGCGACAGGGAGAGTGCCTTGATTCGCCAGGTTGCAGATGCCGATCGAGTTCTCGAAAGGAGGACTGAGGAAAACAAACGATGGTGAACTGCCTGGGATAAGCTTCCGGGTGTAAAAGAAGGATTTTTGACATTCTCCAGCATCTCATGGAAAATTCCTAAAGAAACGTGCCCTGGAAACTCTGACGGCTGAGGCCAAAAGTTTGCTCGAGGAGCTGAAACTTTGGCTGGAGTCCATTTTGGTTGAGCTCTTGAATTTTTTTGTAACGGAAACTCTTCTTTTTTTTTTGTAGCACATGTATTTTTTTTTGGTACTCTTTTTTTTTTTGTAGTGCTTGGGAGCACTTTTTTTTGTACCACATGTATTTTTTGGTACTCTTTTTTTCGTTTTCCCTACGCTCACTTAAATCTTTTTGTGATAAAAGCATTTGCTTAATGGGATTTAATCAAAAGCTTGTCGTTTTGTGAAAATATTTTGTCAAATGATTGTTTTGGCATGGGAGCCAGATTTTGTTTGTGGCATGAAAGCCGATTTTGGCATGAGAGCCAGTTTTTATGGCATTGATAGCCTGTTTTGTGGCATTGATAGCCGATTTATGGCATTGATAGCTGGGGTTTTTTTTTAAAGCCAAGTTTTGGTTTGTGGCATTGATAGCCGGTTTGGTGGCATTGATAGCCGATTTTGGTGGCATTTATAGCCGGTTTTGGTTTTCAAAAAATGTAAGTATCGATAAAAAGTCACCTCCCTGCTGAATGGTTTTGCAAGTATCGATGGAATGTCGCATCCTTGCTCATTTGGTTGCGAGTATCGATAAAATGTCGCCTCGCGGATTTGGGTGCAAGTATCGATGGAATGTCGCATCCTTGCTTTTAAAAATTTTAGTTTTGCGGGTACTAACTTGATGTCGTTTCCCCACAACTTTTGAAAATTTGCGGTTTTCTCGAACTTTTGGGTTATGGATATCAACTACAATGTTGCATCTCCACGATTTATTGGTTTTTTCGAACCTTTGAAATTTGGATTGTGGATATCAACTGAAATATTGCGTCTCCACGTTTTTTTTTTATTTTGCAAGTATCGACGAAATGTCGCTTCCCTGCGATTTTGGAAGTGTCGAACGTGGTTCATATTCTTCCAATTTGTGCGAGTATCGACTAAGTGTCGTTTCCTCGCGGTTTTCTGAAAAACCATTTTTTTCGTTTAAAGACATGAGGGTCGTAAGTTTTGACCTAAAACCATTGTGGCGATAAAAGGCAGGGTTGACTAGGGTGGAAATCCCTGAATCCGGATTTTGTTTCAAACTATGAATTTTGGGTTCAAGGATTGAAAATTTTGGTCAAGTCAGGGAGAAGCTCCTAAACTTGGATTTTTCTTTTTGAACAATGAAACGATAAAAGTAAGCATTGTTTGAATTTCTAGAAATTTCAACATTTGATATGAAAATTCTAAAAAGAGTGGGTTTAGCGAGCGAGTACCTGGAAATAGGTTTTGGCCATATAGGCATTGCTCTTACCCAGTTGGGTAAGTCCTCATGGGTAGTACCGTACCGCTTTAAGAACTTGCCATTGATGGGTAGCATATATCTGTCACCTTCCATGTTTAGGAGGGCGTATGCGCCGTTGGAGAAGACTTTGTCGGTGACGTAGGGTCCCTCCCATTTTTTCTCAAACTTGCCTTAGGATTTGTGAGCGAAGACCAATGGTCTTTTTACCGTAAGAACAAGTCACCCTTTTTGTAGGCGCGTTGCTTGACCTTCTTGTCGAAAGATCCTGCCATGCGTGCTTGGTAAAGTTCAATGCTTTGTCGAGCTTCGAGCCATCTCTCATCGAGATTGTCCGACTCATGGAGTCGCAATTTGACACTGCTTTCTTGAGTCATATCATTTTGCAAAGATACCCTCAAGGAAGGAATTTGTACTTTCAAGGGTTCGACAGCTTCGCACCCATAGACCAAAGAGAATGGTGTGCTATGGGTTGGTCCTCGAACGGTGGTCCGATAGGCCCACAAAGCTTCAGACAGTTTGTCGCTCCAATCTCTTTTGTGACTGGAGACCATTTTCTTGAGGATTTTGCAGAGTGTTTTGTTGAGAGCTTCTACTAATCCGTTTGCTACCGGATTGTATGGAGTCGAAGGACAGCTTTGGATTTTGTATTTGTCGCAGAACCTGTAGAATCGATGATCCCAAAATTGTGGTCCGTTATCATGGACGAATCTTTTGGGTATGCCGAAACGACAAATGATGTTGGTGTGCAGAAACTGAAGGACTGATGAGGTCTTCATTTCGATAAGCGCAAGTGCTTCTGACCACTTGGAGAAATAATCCGTAGTGGCAAAGATGAAGCGATGACCTTTGCTTGAAGGGGGAGAAATAGGACCTATGATGTCCATACCCCAGGCTTCGAAGGGCCATGATATCGTTGTAGGATGCAGGATCTTCGGTTGGAAGGTTCGTAGGTAGTTCCTCCACAATATTTTCGGAGGCTTCCAACTCAACGAAACCTGCAGGGGTTTCAAGGGCATTTTCAGACGGGTCTTCTTGATCGGTGATCTTCTCAAGGCTTGCTATGAGATGGTCCCAATCGCCAGTTGAAACTGGGTCGAAGTAGGGTACTTCTTTTGGAGATATGGGTTCTTCTGGGTTAGAAGACCACACGTCTGTATTATCGGACAATTTCTCTTCATCATCAGAGAAATCGTACCAATTGGAGGAGCTTCCTGGATTTTTGTCAGGTGACTCTTCAAAGAGATATCCAGGGAGATCGATGTCTTCATGGATACGAGATGTTGAGGCTTGGTCGATAAGTCGACTTTTAAGCCTTTGTGTCAACTGTCTCAGAGGAGTGTCGGGATCATACCCTAACCCATGTGAAGACTTTTCTACATAGCCGTAGAGTCTCCAATCTTCCGGTCAAGGCGGGCCCCAATGGCGTGAGAATACCACGGCCTTCTCCCAAACCGACTGGGTTTTGAGCATCATAGCCCATGTTCTTCATAATAGCTTGCGCCACAAGACTATATAGAGATAGTTTAGGCATACATTCGTTTTGGAAAGGTTCAAGCATGGAGTTTGATGAAGCATTCGATCTATGGAAAAAGATCGGTTTTTCCTTTGCTGAAGTTGTTGGAACAACAAAGGAAGCTGACGTATGATCTTCTATGTCAGAAGGTATCTCCATTGAAGTAAGAGCAGGCTGAACTTGCTGAGTGTCAGCTTGGTTTGATGATGTGTCGTCTTCTAGCTCTGAATCCGAATTCGTGCCTTGCATGATAGGCACGAAAGAGACAACAAATTTGCCCCCAGGCTTTTGCTTTGCCTTCTTCACTTTAGTTGTGATGACCAAAGGCTTTGAAGTCTTGAGGGAGATGACGAAAGGAGATTGACTGCTCTCTTCGGGTTTGCCGGAGGATTTGTTTTCCTCTGATGATTTTTTAGGAGCCTTGCCTTTATCTTTCTGGAGATTTTCGACAAAGGATGCTATCTCTTCTTCTTTTTCACCTTCATACATCTGGGAGTCTGCGAAGTGGACTTCTTTACCTTTGAAGGGTTTTCTATCCACAAAGACTCGATGTATCATGCCGTCGTTACCAACAAACTTGATGCACTGATGTAGAGTTGAAGGGACAACACCATTCTCATGGATCCAGTGGGTCCGAAAAGGATGTTGTAGCATGAATGGGTTTTTATTGCATACACAGTGACCTCAGAGATAAGATCACCGATTCGCAACTTAAACCCGATTTTGCCGATAGGCCTTTGAGTACTCTCATCGTATCTAAAACTAGATACAGATGTGTGGCTCAGTTTGTTGGGTGGGGTGCCCAACTCTTCAAGAGCTGAAGTGGAGATAAGATTGAGTGCAGAACTTGGGTCGATCTGAACTCTGTATATAGGCATTTCCTTGATGTACCATGTGAAGTATAGGGGTCGGTTGTGCCTTGTTTCGCCAAGTAGGAGGTCTTCCTTTGGAAAGGCGATGGTTGCACTGGCTGCCTTTTGAACCGAGAGGAATTCGATGCATGATCCCTCAGTTTTCTTCTTTTCTCCCTTTGAGAAATTTTCTGAGTTCTTGACCTGGTAGTCCATTTCAATTTGGAGGACTTGCGGGGCATGTATGTCGACATCTTCATTCAGTTTTTGTAATTCTAAAATGAGATTATCACGAGTGCGTGGAGACATTCTCAATAAGTCTAGGATGTGCAGACGTGTAGGTATGTGCTTGAAGTGTTCGATCAAGTCATACTTGAAAGCCTCCTTGGGGCCTGCATGTTCATCATCGTTGCCACTAAGGGCGCTTACAACATCTTTTTCAGAAGGATTTACATAAGTAAATGAAGATTGCTTGTAATTTTTGTGGCAGTCCCGGCGAGAGCGGGTGCCTCTACGAACTTCAAGAGCTTCTTGAGAAGGATCTTCATTTGAAAGATTGTCTTCAGGATCAAGAGGCTGTCGTTTTTCATTTACTGGGGATGTATCTTCAACAGAGTTACCATCCTCAGTGATTGTTTTGCACGAAGCATTTTTCGAGAATAAGTCCTGAACAACATCCAGCAACTTTTCTTCTTCGTTGACCAATTCATCATCCCAAGCATCAATAGCTGGGGTTTCTTCAGTCAAGAAGGGTGTGAGCTCTGAAGTCACAGTCTCAGGAGAAGAAACCTGAGGGGGTGCCATCTCTGTGAAAGTCACGTGAGACGAGGTAGCCCCAGAGGATATGGTGCTAGGCGTCATCAGAGTGTAAGTGATTTCATCATACAAGGCTTCGGAAGAGCTATAATCCCGAATTATCACATTACAGGCAGCTCTGATAGGAGACGTTGCCTGGTGATCTTCAAGGACTTCCGACTCTGGATTGCGAGGAAGCTCGTTGACGTGGTCTTGCTCTTGTTCTAGGGCAAGACACTGCAAAATCCTCACATATTCTTCAAGATCAGGCATGGGAGCCAAATCTTCTTCTTCATATGCTCTTTGTGGTTCAACATGGTTGATTTCCACTGGAGCAATGACGGGTGCTGGGCCAATAGCATTTTCTTGTACAGCCTCCTAGTCTTCTTCGTCATCAAATCGGGGTCCTTGTGGTTGTAAGGGGTTCTACCAGATTACTGGCATAAGGTGATTTTCAGGAACTCATTCTTCCTTGGAGAGATATTCTCCTATTTCAAGGGATTCCTCCCACTCATCGGCGTAGTTGGACTCGTATCCATCGTCGGTATCGCTGGACTGGTATCCATCAATGGAGAACCCAACTACTGAATTGCAAGAGTATGATGCCCCTTGCATGGCTTCTTTGAATTGAGGTGGCATGAAATCACTGAAAGTGGATTTTATTACCCTCTTTGAAGTCTCTGGAAGGGACGTTTTTGTTGCCCCCAGTGAAGCGATAGAAGAGGACTCTGCCTTTTCATGGACTTCTTATTTTGGCTGGGTCTTCTCTTGCCATTTGAGCTTGAGGAGATGTTTCATAGCCAGCCTTCGCTGTAGAGTTGTAGGCTTTGTTTTCATGACCTCCTAGTTTTTATCTTCCAGGAGATCGGGATGTACCCATATGGGTTGTCTGTCTGGAGTCGGGTAAGGAACCAGTTCTTCGGATGCTTGGATTGTGTTTATCACCTTAAACGAAGTGTTGATTTTCTTCTTCGGTGA
The DNA here is from genome assembly GCA_012931725.1 of Litsea cubeba. NCBI lineage: Eukaryota > Viridiplantae > Streptophyta > Magnoliopsida > Laurales > Lauraceae > Litsea > Litsea cubeba. Next base: position 14,689,456 of record CM022950.1, on the reverse strand, counting down.
TTTTTGTGTTTGTCCACATGAAACCATGTTGATGGAGGCAGACCTATAATTTTTGTCAAAGGTGATGACTCCATTTTTCCACATCTCGTTTATCTTCTTTCTCACAACGAAGCATTGATTGAGAGGATGCGAGATCATCTGGTGATATGGACAGTACCGAGGACCGTTGGGTTTTCCAACATCTCCCGGTCTTTTCGGTTCAGGCAAGGTGAGCTTGTCGTTTGCCACTAGGGCCCTGGAATTTCATCAACATCTTCATCGAACGGGTATTTCTTTTCTACTCGCTCTTTGAAGGCATCTGAGAGTTCAGGTCTTTTACCTGCAGCTTTGTTTTCAGCTTTCTTTGGTGGCTGAGGAGCTGACTTGGTTTGCACATTAAGGACCTCTCTTTTCTTTGGTTTAGATGTTACAATGGCGGTTGACTCTTTTCTTGATGATTTCTGACCGTTGAGGTCTTTAATCACCGTTTCGGCCTCCATGGAAGCTTCTAGGAGTTCTCCCAGGTTCTTTGATTTGTTGTCGATGATCATGGAGCGGATTCTAGCTCTCATGTTGTTTCGGTAGATGTCAACAAGCGACGTTTGCGGCAGTAAATATGAGCATTTGTACGCCATTGCTTTCCACTTGTGAATGAAGTCGTATGTTGACTCATTCTCCCCCTGTTTCAGGCTGCAAAGCTGAGCCATAGTAGCGGGATGATCCTCGCCTTTGAAGTGAGTCATGAAGCATGTCTCTGGCAAATAGCCCAATTTTGGATGGAGTCCTCCGAAAGATTCGAGTACCAATCGAAGGCCGTACCTTTTAGAGTACTTACAAAGAGGTGGATCTTGACTGCATCTTGATCCGCGATAGCTCCCATCAGGATTTTGAGGTGGATGACGTGTTGTCTGGCTGATCATTTCCCCGTATATATTTGGAGAGTAGGATGCTTGAATTTTGTAGGGAACGGGACCGAGTCCATCCATAAGGGATATGGTGGCTTAATCCCATGATCCTTGAGTATATTCTCTTCTTTTGCTTTGGCGAGGATACTGTCTTCGTCCTTTTTAGTAAGGGCACGTGACTCATTTTCTTCTCCATTTACCTCATCATCTTGAAGATTCGGAGGAGATTCATTGTTCGCCTGATTTTGGAAGGCGAGAAGAAAGTTTTCCATCAGAGTTTCAATCCTCTGCTGGCCTTGTTCCAACTGCTGGATGCGTGTAATCGCATCATCTTGAGGTGGATTGCGAGGTGGTGGCTCAGAATTTGTAGCCAGGACGAACGAAGAAATTGTCCTGGTGACTGAGCTGGGGCTTGTAACACCCCACCCTACACACATGCATGATATTGTCCGCTTTGGCCCACGGGCCTCACGGTTTTGTATCTGATGGGTCTCAACCCATCAAAAGGCCTCATGCAAAGTAAGGGTGTAAGCTCTACATATAATCCCAATCACTTTCCTCTCTATAGTAGATGTGGGACTCCGGGGCATCACATTTTACCCCCCTTAAGGCTGCACGTCCCTGTGCAGTAGCCTGCCAGCCCTCTTGGCCCGCCCACATGGAGACCCGCCCACTTGCACTAGACCATGGCAGGGGACCCACACTCGAACTAATCGAGAGTCGGCTCTGATACCATTTGTAACGCCCCACCCCTTACCCATGCATGATATTGTCCGCTTTGGTCCACTGGCCTCGCGATTTTGTTTCTGATGGGCCTCAACCCATCAAAAGGCCTCATGCAAAGTAAGGGTGTAAGCTCTACATATAATCCCAATCACTTTCCTCTCTATAGTCGATGTGGGACTCCGGGGCGTCACAGGGCTCATTCTTTTTTATGAAGAGCTTGAGGAAGGATCACTATGTCGTCCTTGGCTTGAAGGAGCAGAGGATTCTTCTGAATGTCTTCTTGTCCTGGAAACGCTGCGGGTGACCGGACGTCAGACATGGATTTCTGTTGCCGACTTTTGGCGTCTTCTGGTTTTTCTAACCATATGGACAGCAGCAATTTGGTCGGGTCTTTATTTTTCGACCGTTTTATGGGAGACTTGAAGTGTAGGAGGCTGGGTCCTTTTCTTCTCTAGTCTCTTTTGTCGATACAACACGCGACAATGTATACGACGAGCAATTTGAGATTCAGTCAGCTCTGGCTGGGCTTTGACAATGAAGGATCTGCTCCCTCTGGCGCAGTAGCCAAGCCTGTCTTCTTTGTAGCTAGGGAAGGACAGGATGCGAACCCGGTCCTTTACCTATTGCAGCGAAGCTTTGAATTTTTTGAATTCGGCCCCTGCAGAGATGAAGTATTGTAGGCCTTAGCAGGTGCTTGTAGAGGCCTAGTGATGCATGACTTGATTCCTACAAGCCGGCTCATGCTGGGTTGACTTCGATGTCAAGTCGGAGATGGGTCTCTCCTCTTTTATGTAAGCAAGAGGGTAGAACTGGTTCTCCTTGAGTGGGGCCAGGTATGCTGGCTTGGTGGATGTTTGGGACCTTCTTTGTTTTGGTGAAGGTCTTGGGGACTAAGTCTTGGGATAGACCTGGTTGTTTGTGGGTCGAGGCTTTGAGGGGGTGCCGCAGGCTTTGGGCTTTTTGGTGCTCGCCTTTGGTGTCACGGTAGTGACACGTTGAGAGGCGACCTTCTGCTTCTTGAAAGGAGCAGTTTCTTCTTCGGGAAGTGGGAATGGTCTCAGCGTCCCAAAGACGATAATCCGGGGAGTCGAGGTCAACCCGGAGTTCAAAGAGTTACCGAGGGAGTTGACGCTTCGGCAGCTGACAGGGCGCTTGTAAGTGCGCGTGGTTTGCTTATGTTGAAGCATGAGTTGGTGCTTGCTCTCATCAAAAGTAATGGTCAAGGAAGCTGCCATTGTTAGTTTTGAAAATTTCTGAAACAATACCACATCCATTAGTAATCACAAGAATATAATGATCATAAATGGAAAATTCTATGGTTTTGTCTTTTCAAATCGCTCTAGGGACATGACCCAAGCGACATGAAGAAGGCAAAAGGCCACAGATGGTACAATTATTCTGATCGCAAGTATGGTGGGCCCAGAATGAGTGTCCCAGTGACTACTAGAAGCAATTGTGAACCTAAATTCGACTTATCGAGAAGCAGAGCTTACTAGAAGTAAGAAGAATATAAGGTTGGAGTTACAAATGTGCCGGTCGCAAATACGGTAGACCCTGAAAGGGCGTACCAATATCGCTAAACACAAATATTTGGAGATCGCATCAATGAGATGGCATTCTCTGTTTTGAAAGGTCAAGATTGGATTCATCAAAGAGAGCAAATGGTATTCTGATCCAAACACGGGCTCAACGATTTCCACGAGCGCCGGTGCCCAAAAGGAAAGGAACCATAATTTCTCGAATCTAAACCCAAAAATGACGAGAGTTTTTTTTTTTTTTAAATGTCAAGATCGGATTCATCAAAGAGAGCAAAAGGCATTCCTATCTAAACACGGGCTCAACGATTTTCGCGAGCGCTAGTGCCCAGAAGAGAAGAGACCAAAATTTCTCAGATCTGAACCCAAAATGACGGAAGTTTTTTTCTTTTTTTTTGAAAGTTTTTTTTTATATATATTATTTTAAGATTTTTTTTTTTTGAAAAATCTTTTATTATTATTTTTTTTGAAAAAATCCTTTTTTTATTTTAAAGATTTTTTTATTTAAATTTTTTTTATTTAAAAAGACGAGAGAGTATACATAGGCCTCCTAACCAGGTCTTATGAAATCTCGATTAATAGAATTACCCCCAGATAAGGGTAGGATTACTTAATGAACCCGCTTGGAGGACCCTTGCCTATAACAGTCAAGCTGTTTCCACACTCTGGACAAGGCTTTTCTTGAATCAACCGTGATCAAAGAACGCGATTGGTTTAACCTTAGTAGTCTATGTCTTTTTTTTTTAGATCTTAAATAGACTCATCGAAGAGAAACGATGGCCCAATCCTTGATTCGAACACGGGCTCAACGATTTCCGCGAGCGCCAATGCCCAGAAGGGAAAGGATCAAAGCTTCTCAATTTTAAATCCAAAACGAGAAATTTGATTTTTTTTATTTTTTTTTTTTTTTTTTTTAGATTTCTAATGAACTCATCGAAGAGAAACGATGGCCCAAATCCCAACTTGAATAGGCTCAACTTTGCTGCAAGCATGATGAACGATAGGAGAGGATCAAAGTTACTCAATTTTGAATCCAAAATGAGAAATCTGATTTTTTTTTTAAGATCTCTAATGAACTCATCGAAGAGAAATGATGGCCCAAATCCCAACTCGGGCAGGCTCAATATTTCTGCAAGCACGATGAACGATAGGAGAGGATCAAAGTTTCTCAATTTTGAATCCAAACTGAAATCTGGTTTTTCTTTTAAGATCTCTAATTAACTCATCAAAGAGAAACGATGGCCCAAACCACAACTGGAACAGGCTCAACATTTCTACAAGCGCGATGAACGATAGGAGAGGATCAAAGTGTCTCAATTTCGAATCCAAACTGAGAAATCTGATTTTTTTTTTTTTTAAGATCTCTAATGAACTCATCGAAGAGAAACGATGGCCCAAATCCCAACTCGAACAGGCTCAACATTTCTGCAAGCGTGATGAACGATAGGAGAGGATCAAAGTTTCTCAATTTTGAATCCAAACTGAGAAATTTGATTTTTTTTTTAAGTTCTCTAATGAACTCATCGAAGAGAAACGATGGCCCAAATCCCAACTCGAACAGGCTCAACATTTCTGCAAGCACGATGAACGATAGGAGAGGATCAAAGTTTCTCAATTTTGAATCCAAACTGAGAAATCTGATTTTTTTTTTTAAATCTCTAATGACCTCATCGAAGAGAAACGATGGCCCAAATCCCAACTCGAACAGGCTCAACATTTCTACAAGCACGATGAACGATAGGAGAGGATCAAAGTTTCTCAATTCTGAATCCAAACTGAGAAATTTGATATTTTTTTTAAGTTCTCTAATGGACTCATCGAAGAGAAACGATGGCCCAAATCCCAACTCGAACAGGCTCAACATTTCTGCAAGCACAATGAACGATAGGAGAGGATCAAAGTTTCTCAATTTTGAATCCAAACTGAGAAATCTGATTTTTTTTTAAGATCTCTAATGAACTCATCGAAGAGAAACTATGGCCCAAATCCTAACTCGAACAGGCTCAACATTTCTGCAAACACGATGAACGATAGGAGAGGATCAAAGTTTCTCAATTTTGAATCCAAACTAAGAAATTTGATTTTTTTTTTTTAAGTTGTCTAATGAACTCATCGAAGAGAAACGATGGCCCAAATCCCAACTCGAACAGGCTCAACATTTCTGCAAGCACGATGAACGATAGGAGAGGATCAAAGTTTCTCAATTTTGAATCCAAACTGAGAAATCTGATTTTTTTTTTTTAAGATCTCTAATGAACTCATCGAAGAGAAACGATGGCCCAAATCCCAACTCGAACAGGCTCAACATTTCTGCAAGCGTGATGAACGATAGGAGAGGATCAAAGTTTCTCAATTTTGAATCCAAACTGAGAAATTTGATTTTTTTTTTTAAGTTCTCTAATGAACTCATCGAAGAGAAACGATGGCCCAAATCCCAACTCGAACAGGCTCAACATTTCTGCAAGCACGATGAACGATAGGAGAGGATCAAAGTTTCTCAATTTTGAATCCAAACTGAGAAATCTGATTTTTTTTTTTAAGATCTCTAATGAACTCATCGAAGAGAAACGATGGCCCAAATCCCAACTCGAACAGGCTCAACATTTCTGCAAGCACGATGAACGGTAGGAAAGGATCAAAGTTTCTCAATTTTGAATCGAAACTGAGAAATCTGGTTTTTTGTTTTAAAAAGAGAAAGAGTGGAAATAAACTAAGAATTAGAAATTTCGAAAAAATCCCATCTCATTTTTAGATGCGAAATCCAACATAGGGCACCAACTAGAAAGTAGCCAAGGAATCCGGGAAAGAAGTATAAGCATAGAGCAAAAGATATGATATGCAAATATTTCATTTCCAAGCATCATGTTCTCAAATGAACGAGTCCCACCGGATGTGCCAGCTTGATGGACCGCGCTTCCGCGCACTGTTCTACTGAGGTCGGCGGACGTGAGAGTCCGTGGGGTCCAACCCTTTCGTGACCGGTGGCAAAGCGGGTATTAGGGGTGTACACCGGGTTTGGAAACCCGGTCCGACTCGATAGCCCAGCCCGGCCCAGACGTATTCGGGCGGGTGAAACATGGTCTCAGACCGGGTCGGGTCTCACCCGACCCGGTAAGTATTAATCCGGACCGGGTCCCGGGTTACGCATATGTTGTTAATCGGGTTATCGGGTGACCCGATAACCCGGTTATAAAAAAATATTAAAATAAATGAAATTTAATATTTTATAATATTAATACCTAGGGCATGACCCCAAGGTCCTACTCAGCAATCTAGTCTTCCTTAAGCAGAAGGTCCACCAACTGCAAGGTGTGGTCCGATCCATGATCAGAGAGAGCGTTGATCCCACAGTTCAGGTTCAATGGTCAGGAGGGGACACAGGTGGGCTATTGATTTGATGCGGCAGCAGATTGTGGTGGCGGGTACCGCTTCCATAATCGTCCAGGTGCTTTCGACAGCAGGAAGGTTGCTTCATGGAAGGACTGAGATTGGCCTTCCTGGTTTTAGTCAATTGGGTCATTTACTAGGACCACAGAATTTGCAAGAGGTGGTGAGGATTGGAAGTTCTGTGGATGTTAAGGCAGGTGCAGGTGATGCAAGTGGACCTTCATGGCATGGTAGCTACTCTCTTGAATCACGGAATTTGGGAATTGATGGTACGGAAAATCGCAAGATAATTCCAATTGGCGCAGAGGATGATTATGGCAATTGGGTAGAGAAACATGTCTATTCAATTCAAGATACAGAGTCTAGTTCGCCTACTCGAGATTTGGATACAAGGGGGGCTGCAAAGGATGGTGAAGAGCAGTATGAGAAGGTGGAGTCACCTGGTTGTTATGAAGTTTTGGAGGTTGACAAGGAAGAAATCTTAGCCCCACATAGTCACTTCTGTATAATTTGTGGCAAAGGTTTTAAAAGAGATGCAAATCTACGATTTGCATATGCGAGGCCATGGGGACATGTACAAATCCATGAAGTCTCTGGCCAACCCCAACAAGGGAATGAAGATGGCGGATCTTGTTCGTTTTAGGAGGTATTCATGTCCATTTGAGGGGTGCAAGAGAAACCGTAAGCACAAGAAATTTCAGCCGCTGAAGACCATCTTATGTGTGAAAAACCATTAAAAGAGGAGTCACTGCAGTAAGAAATTAAGAATTATATCTGCAGCGTTGCAACAGGAAGAAGTTCTCTGTGATCGCAGATTTGAAGACCCATGAGAAGCATTGCGGCGAAGATAAGTGGCAGTGCTCTTGTGGCACTACGTTTTCAAGGAAGGATAAATTGTTTGGACATGTTGCTCTCTTCCAAGGGCATAGTCCTGTACTCCCCGCGAATGATCTCAAAGGTTCTGGAGCCCCAGATGTTATTGAAAGTCTGAAACTGGGATTTTGCTGCAATGACTAAACCCTCAGTGTGCCAATGAAAAATAAAAAAACAGATTCAGATTGAAAAAAGAAAAACAGGTTAAACTCCAAAAAAAAAAAATGTAACCGGGTTACCCGGTCACCCAACCCAGTAACCCGGTAACCCGAACCCGACAAACCCGGTTATAGCTAACCGGGCATTCGGTCGGGTTCCCGGTGTGCACAAACTAATCGGGTCGGGTCAAACCCGGCCCGATAACCCAGAACCTGACCTGATGTACACCCCTAGCGGGTATCAACATTTTTTTTTTTTGTGGGTGGGTGTGCCAGATTTTCTATTTTACATGGAATTGCAAGTGGTGATCCGGAGATCGACCTTCGCAAGTAAAAAGGAAATCAACTTCTTTCAAGTTTTCATTGCACATATATTTAAGAAAAGAGACATTTTCTTAATTTGTCGTGAAAGGCGATTTTTTGGCATTTATAGCCGATTTTTGGCGTTTATAGCCGATTTACAATTCTTATCAATAATGAAAGACAAGAGTTGTAATTTTTTTTCTCTTTTAGAAAAATACAATATACAATGAAAATTAAGAAAATGAGGATCTAACTTCTCAGGAGATTGTGGGTGACTCGTTCAGATTGACGATCGCAAGCCGTATGTGGAGTTCGCCATCATCCATGCAGATGAGAACAGAGGATGCTCTTGATTCGCTTGGCTTAGCTATGACCTCAGATATTTAGAGGACAAAGACCAAGAGGAGGCCCTATGTCCAATAAAAAACTAAGTAGACGGGCTGAAAAGCCACATCTAAGCCATTGGAGGCAGAAGGAGAAGGCAAAGACCTTGGGGGGGGGGGGGGGGGGGGGGTACCCCCAAGGGACTTTGTCACCTTGTAGTGGTGGCCGGCGCAGAACTTCAGCAGAGTTTTCTCTCTTTTTCTTTTTCTTGGATTTCGGGATTTTCTGTGCTTTTTTCCGTCTCTTAAGTGATTTTTCCGATATGGAATTCTTTGGAATGCTTTCCTATTTATAGGCCTTTAGTAGCCATTTAGGAGAGTTTATGGGCTTTAAAGCCACATAATGAGAGGAGTTACAAGGTTTATTTCTTTATATTGTAACTCCTTTTCATTGGCTTCTGATTGGCCGGTGGAGATTAAGGGCATTTAATCGTCTTTAATCACCATGATGGGAGGAGTTTCATAGGTTAAATGTCATGAATCAATTGACTTGTAACTCCTATTTGCTTGCTTCTTATTGGGCCGTCCAAAGTAATGAATTAATGACTGCAATAAAGCTAGTCAATTAACTGCATTAAGTGATCGTCGAGCAGTTGAAGAGTCACCAGCCGTGCCGCGTCCTTTGGAGTTCTTTTGGCGATGATCATCGATGGATCTACATGCTGATCAACAGCAGATAACCATGTAACTTCAGACATTGATAGCTATCAGCGGGCCAGTGGCATCTGTCCTGTCGATTTTTCGATTGATCGGGTAGAAAGTGCACTTACCGGTTGGCGATCAATGTTGATTTTAATACTGTTGAAGACGGACCTGTGATTTTGACGAATGTCGAAGGATTTTGTGCTTCAAAAGTATGAATTTTGAAAAATCCCAGGAGTTGGAAGCTTCGAATCGCAAAAAACAACGAAAAACAGGACTTCTGGGGCAAATTCCGGCGATCCGGTGCTCCATGGTCACCGGCGACCATGGGCCAAGGTCACAGGCTGCGACCCTGGGCCAGAGTCGCGGACTGCGACCCTAGGGGGATTTTTCCCCTTCGGCCGTCGGTTTTCGGCCGTTTTGAGGTCTTTTCTGCTTTTTTTTCTTCTGTATTTTTCTTGACATTTTTGCTCATTTATTGGCTTGATTTTCCTACAGAAAACTTGATGAGAATCCTTGCATTTTGGGGTGCAAAGTTTTCAATTTTCCGGGAAAGCCGAAGACTTTGTCACGTAGAGCTGCCAATTTTCCGTCAGAAGCTGAAACTGGGTCAAACGACGTCGGAATGACCTGAAATTTGAGGTGAAGCCTCCTGAGCGATAAATAAAACCAACCATAGGCTTTTGTTTGAGTTCTGAAGCCCTTTGGGGTCCTGTCGCTAGTAGACTTGAATTTCTCGCGAGGAAGATGTCGCGTCTTGATGTGCGATCAACCGATGTCCGATTGACTTGAAATTTGGCAGGGAACCGATAGGAGTTATTTTAAGATGATCCATAGGCTCTGTCTTGGAAACCATTGTCTCGGGGAGCTTCGCCACCGAGAAGCCTGATTTGGCTTCCGAAAGTCAAAGTCTGGTCAAATGTTAATGAAATGACCTGAAACTTGACGTGTAACCCTTTGTAAGCATCTTGAAGCCGCAAATGTGCTCTTTTTGATGAGTGATGGCATCGGTGGTTCTCGCCGCCGAAAGGCTTGATTTAGCTGTTCGAGGGTTAATGTGGGGTCAAACGTTATTGGTTTGACTTGGAACTTGACGTGGAGCCTTTTGGATGTATTTTGAGACTATCCATAGGCTCTGATCGAAGATTTGGTGTCTTCGATGCTGTCGCCACCGAGAGGCCTAATTTGGCTTCCGAGAGTCAAAGTCTGGTCAAATGTTAATGAAATGACCTGAAACTTGACGTGTAACCCTTTGTAAGCATCTTGAAGCCGCCCATGTGCTCTTTTTGATGAGTGATGGCCTCGGTGGTTCTCGCCGCCGAAAGGCTTGATTTAGCTGTTCGAGGGTTGATGTGGGGTCAAACGCTGTCGGTTTGACTTGGAACTTGACATGGAGCCTTTTGGATGTATTTTGAGACTATCCATAGGCTCTGATCGAAGATTTGGTGTCTTCGATGCTGTCGCCGCCGGGAGCTCCTGTTCAGTTATCGGAGAAGCGAAGTTAGGCCAAATGATTTTGAAATAGCCCAAAACTTCTTGTGTGCTCCTCTTTTGGCTGTCTTGAAGAATCTTACAGTTTTTGTTTGATTCTGACAAGATTTGGTTTTTTAAGAAGTAGCACTGCCCATTTGTGGTAGGCTGCAACTTCATGTAGCTTTCTTGATGTTAAAGAGGCAAAGTGACATTTTTTGTGTCAACAGCCTAAAACGATTCTGTCAGGAATCTAAACTAGCTATACACTCTGTTTTGTGAGTAGGCCAGGTTCCTAGGATTATACTCCTAAAGAAAATATAAGTTGATATTTTTAAGATGGTTCTATTATACCAATAATAACTATGGTTCATTTGGATATCCATAAAGTCAGAAAAATAGTAGATGGAGCAGTTATCTTTACCAAATACTGAATAGTGATCCATATATATTCAAAGGGCTATATAAGAGGGTTTGTATGAGCACCTAATGATTAGTTCTCGGCTGTTCAGAGTCGAGTGTCCCTCAACATGGAAGTACTGAAGCACAATCTACGCCAAAGTGCGTGTCCAAAGACACTTAAAAAGTCTCCACAGAGATGATAACGAGAACGTGCCTCAATGAAAAAATCCAAATTTAATTAATCAACCCTCTTAGAATTTCTTCTCTACAATGTCATATAAATAATAAACATAACTTAGGGCCTAAGAAACCTAATAACCTATCTTAGGAAACAAAATAAGAATCCTAATGGAATTGGAAACTAAATCTTATTTACAACTCTTAAATAAAATTAGAATTGTAATAACAAATAAAACCTAAAACTACTTGGGCCCACACATGCGGCCTGAGGTCCATCTACATCATTCTCCCCGGCTTAGAAAAAACTTGACCTCGAGTTCGGTAAATGTCCGCCTGAGTCAAAGATCAATCGGACGAACGTCCGATCCATTGGTTGAACTGTAGCTTCTGAGTATAGCTTCAAGTATAACTTCTGCAAATGGCCATAATTAGAGAATGTGTGAGCGAACCGTTGGATGTTTCAATTGATAAATATGCACCATCAAATCACAATATCTGACTAGTCGCTGGTCATCTCCGAGTTTACATTGTTGATCCCCAAAGACAAAATCAATATGAGAATTAATGTGGGGAATTTCAACAACTGATGCTTCTTGTTTAGCCGCATGTACATCACCATTACCCATAGAAGTATCTTCCTTTAGCTTCTTGGTCTGAATATTTTCTGCCAATGGTTCCTCAACATGGTGGTCCGCTATTATTTGAGGTAACTGTCCATCTTGAGGTATAACTTTGCCCAGGTAAGATCGTTTAAGCATGCGTTCCACACGAATTGCTTCCCAATATGCCTCGTGAATAGTCTTACAGTGACGTATTCTCTCCACTAATCCTGTCTGAAGCTTTTTACAAAACTAATGAAATCATGTTCCTCATCATCCTCCATTCCACATGCATATTGGAGCCTTGAAAATTGGTCGAATATTCAAAAACGGACAACTCTTCTTGTTTCAAATAAGAAAATTGCCGAAAATAATCTTCATTCTCAGCATACCATATGCCATATTTAAGTGCATATTTGGTTCTTTGAAGCACATTGTAGAATTTACTAATATGGAACTTCATCTTAGATTTAAGAATGGACTGACCTTATCTATAGATCTGCTTTCCACTAACACACCGGAGAAAAATGAAATATGACTTTAGAAGAGCCCGATATTGCTGAAACAATTCTAGACAATTGATTTGGTCAAACTGCACCTTGGCTGGTCAAACACTATTGACTCTGCTGATTTTACACGTATTATACTTCTGTTCTCCTACCACAACTCTTCAAAGCAGATAAACCTTAATATGGATCAGATCTGACTCGTTATTGACCTGGACTTGAACCAAGTCCACTCAGGCCCACAGATGGCTCGGGTGCAATGGTCTCCTTTGTGTACTTGTCTCTGCCTCGTTCTTAGCACAAGGAAAATAAGAACGTGTAAGGGTTCGACCTTTGTTATCCAGAGAGAGATGGCAGATGGCTTTGGTCCTTGGTGGGGACGATGATGATGGTGTCGCGGGTTGGGGATCTGACGGATGGGTGTGATGAAGTCGGAACAGTGGAAGGTTTCGGATAATGGGGTTGCAGTGGTCTGGGTTGGATTCCAGACGAAGATGGACGGCAGATAGGCTCCAATCGGTGACCAATTCGCTCTGATACCAAACTGATGCAGGCCCTAGGGTTAGAGCTTGCATGGGAAGTGCTCAAAGCACAAAGGGGTGCCGAAGCACATGTCCGAAGACACTTCAAAAGTCTCCCCAGAGACCATAACAAGGACGAACCTCAATGGAAAAACCCAAATTTAATGAATCAACTCTCTTAGAATTTCTTCTGTACAATGTCATATAAATAAGAAACATAACTTAGGGCCTAAGAAACCTAATAACCTATCTTAGAAAATAAAATAAGATATCTATTGGAATTGAAAACTAAATCCTAATTACAACTCTTAAATAAAATTAGAAATCTAATAATAAATAAAACCTAAATCTATTTGGCCCTACACATGTGGCATGAGGTCCATCTACATCAGCCCAGGGCTACTTGGATGGGCTGGGAAATACCCTGGGTTATATAAAACCAAAACAAAAACAAAAAAAAAAGAGCTATCAAATGATTACCTGCCACGCGTCAGAGTAAACCAAGAAGTGGGAAGAACCTAAGCAGCATCGATCCTCTTATTGCAGGTAATCAAGCATAACATAAAGGAGGGCTCTATTGGCACCGCAAAAATTTCTCTCCCCACCACAAGAGAAAAAAAAAAAAAAGTTTTCCTAAACTACCCCTCCCCCATCCTCCCTCTCCTCCTCCTCCTCCCTCTCCCTCCATCCTCTTCCCTTCCTCTCCCTCTCCCACCCTCCACCCTCATCTTGACCCACCCGAAGTCTCCGGCTGGGCGGAAGCCCCGGCCAGCTGGTCGTCTCCCTCCCCCCTCCCTCTTTCTTCCTCCCTCCCCTTCTATTTTCTTTCCCTCTTCTCCCTCTCTCTTCTTCCCTCTCCTTCCCTCCCCTACTCTTCTTCTCCCTCCCGCTCGCCCTCCCAGTCGCCGGCGGGGAGGGAGATCGGGTTGTAGCAGGTGGAAACCTCTTCAAAGGGAAGCAGTAGAGTACATGCTGGATGTAGACCGCCACATGTGGGGCTTACGCCACAGCAAGGCGAATTTCAACAGAAGCACTTTAGTTCTGTTTGGGTTGCTGGCTGTCGGCAAGTGGTGTGATGATGTGAGGAATTGGAAGAACCCCATCACCACAATTCTCCTCCACCTCCTGTTTTTCATACTAGTTTGTTATCCTGAACTGTTGTTGCCTATATTGTTCTTGATTGGGATATGGAACTATTGGTTCCGGACACGGCACCCGCCGTACATGGACGCGGCGATGTTGCACGCCAAGCGGCCGCACCCGAACGAGCTAGACGAGGAGTTTGATACTTTTTTGACGTTTCGGCCATCAAATTTTGTGATGAGGTACGACAGGCTGTGGAGCGTGGCGGGGAGGATGCAGATGGTGGCGGGGGATCTGGCGATGCAGGGGGAGAGGGCTCAGGCGTTGCTGAGCTAAGGGACCCACGGGCGAAGGGGATTTTTGTCTTCTTTGCTTTGTGTCTGGCGGTTGTGCTTTATGTGACGCCGCTTCAGGGCCTAGGAGAGGGAGGGGGAGGGAGAAGAAGAGTAGGGGAGGGAAGGAGAGGGAAGAAGAGGGAAAGAAAATAGAAGGGGAGGGAGGAAGAAAGAGGGAGAGGGGGTAGGGAGATCGGCCAGCAAGCCGAGGCTCCCTCCTTGCCGGAGACTGGGGGGTGGGGGGGCGAGATAAGGGAAGAGGGTGGAGGGTGGGAGAGGGAGGAAGGGAAGAGGAGGAAGGGAAGAGGAATGAGGGAGAGGGAGGAGAGGGGAGAGGTAGTTTAGAAAAAACTTACATTTTTTGTCTTCTAGTGTGGTGTGGAGAGGAAGATTTGTGGTGCCAATAGAACTCCCCTAACATAAAACTATATTTTAAAACACCGGTGAGATGCCCATTTGCAAACATATGGGGAGCTATTTTTTCAATCTAAGACCACGGATCATACATGAGTCCACAGGAAGCCTTTGGACACCATCTCAGAGAATTTTTCTCATGGTTGTTACATTCTTCTGAATCATAGACAATCTAAGGTTTGCTTAAAGGGAGACCCAGGCAAGTAACAAAACAACATAAAAACCTACTCAAAACCCAAACCAATTGATTGCAGATTCGAAACCCAAATCTTCCTCATTTCTGTAAGCCAAAAGCACATATCATCCACAAATAAAGACCAAATCGCGTCTACAGAGGAATTTTGGCTGAGAAAAAACTGGGAAATTTAAACAAAATTTTCTCTTATACAGCAGACAACAAAAGGGGTAGACTCGGCAGGACAGACACAACCGCAATAGTGTTGTCACATAGGGATACGTACCCACCTGTCTTCCAAATCAAGATGGCCACATTGAAATTGTGGTATTTAGGCTGTGGCATGGTTGAAGCTGTCTGTAAATAACCACCTGCCCACCCGGGTACATACATGTAGCTCATTGAGTTCATTGGTCCTACCCTTTCTTGCCACGTGAAGCTTTCCTTTTTCTCATAGCCTCCCTCTTCACTTCCCTGCAAAGATCGATGCAACCAAATAAGCAGTTACCAATCAGTTCAACGTCAACAGGTGCCACTGCTGGTAATTAACTCATGGATACACACATAAGTTGCGGTAATGTACAAGATTTTTTATCATTTTCATGTCAGTATGCATAATTAGACACACAAGATTTGGATACACACATAAGTTGCCGCAATGTACAAGATTTTTTATCATTTTCATGTCATTGTGCATAACTAGACTAAGCTAGCCATCAAATGGAAGATCCAGAAAGGGCAGCGATCAAAACAGAACACGGAACATGCAGGGAATGGGAATAGAAGTCCATTAAACAGATTATTAAGATCGAGATGTTTCATTTTCTGAGCTACTTTCCACATTTCAAATGTGACCACTTTGGACCAATCCGTGGTTGGAAACTCATGGCTAAAGGAAACAAAACAGTTGGAAGCCAACCATTCATCAATGGTTGATAGGGCACAATATAAAATAAACACACACCTAACCATCCAATAGGTGGCGGCTTCATGAATGGCCTACACTTCTGGACAGACTCAAACAGGTTGTCTAATTGTGCAGTTTTTTGTGGCATTGCCCAATAACCATGGGGCTCACTGAAGCAGCAGCAGCAGGGTAACAGCTTACAAATTGCAAAGACCACTCAGGCCACAATGAGGATGAACATGGCTTTGGCCTCCAAACACATCTTAGTGACACTCCAGAGTAGAGTTGGATTGAGGTGATTGACAATTGTTGGGGCCTTGGAGGCTATTACTCCAAGGTAAGCTCCTTCCCAACTGGGATTTTCAAGTTCAATTTTGATGCAAGCGGAGTAGGTGACTCGGGTGAAGCAAGAATTAAAGGTGTGATATGTGTGACTCCAGCAAGGTTGCGCACTGCTTCTCAGGGCCAACTGGCAGATAGGTAATCAATGGAGCAGAATTGTTAGCAATGGTAGCAAGGGTGCATGAGGCATTCAACTTAAGGTCATTTCCACTTGTATAGTGGGATAGGGTGGCAAATAATAGTAGGGAACAATGGATGTATCTTTGACAGAGTTGCAACAGGGCTAATAGGTATTCATCCACAGTCCTCAGAAGAACTTACAGTGAAGCCACCTTTCTAGCAAACGAAGATGAATTGATGTTTGAAGTTTAGTCCCCAGTCCCCACCCCTTACCATTGCTTTGAGCCATGTAGTGATGAGAGGCCTGTGGTATTTGTATCTCTGGTTTCCAAGGAGAAGCTGACATACCATATGCACATCTAACATCTTATATAAATAAACATGACTTTTTTGAATAAGGGGAAAGAAAACTACTTCCTCATGAATTAAAAATAGTAGGTTTTAAAGCTGACACCAGACCTTGCTTTTGAGATTTCCTCTCGGGATAGGAATTTCCTTTTCTTCCTTTCTCTAGCTGTGGGTCGGGATTCTGCAGTTCCATTTTCTTTCACTGTTTTTTTCAAACCACCATTTGCCTCCATCATCTTATCTCGAAGACCTTTAGGTTGCAGAGATTTTTGTACTGGAATGCTCTTTACCTCATCATTGCTGTTATCAGGAGCAGCTGCCTGTTCCACCGTCTCTGATGGGTCAGATTGTTTTGAAGGTGGTTTTGTATTACTCATCTTCTTCAACTGTGAGAATCAAGAAAAATGGAATCCACATCACTCATTGTTGAATTATTTTATAATTCTTAACATTGCCAATATATTTTTCCAAAGTATTTAGATAGCAATAAGGTTCATTAACTGCTTAAATCCCAGGCCCTTAAATCTAGAAGCAGACTCATCTGGTTGCCTACATGTTATGCAAACATGGACGCATTAAGAAGGCCAATGGTCCACATTCAAGTACACAGGGAGTGCAAAATGATGAGTTGCCTGATCTAATTTTCAAGTGAAGGTGTGTTTACACTGTCTCCCTGCCTAAGTTATATTGAAGTACTTGTATGCATGAAAATATTTGCATAAGTTTCCTGAGCCATATCCAACCGATGACCTACAAACAAACAGTTTCAAAAAAAGATAAAAGAGGTTTCTCTTTTTGAGTGGTTAATGGGCAATGAAGCCACCACAATGACAGCCAGAAGTCCAGGTCACCGGCCAAACAAGTCCAGGTGTCCAATATGTGAGTTGGCATCATGTCAATACCCCTACCAAATGTGGATTTGACTAATCACTAAAATTGAACAAAGGTTTTTTAATTACCATTAAAAAATCAATTGTTTGAAGCAATATCTACAGAAAAGAACAATAAGAAGAAAAAAAAAATAATTATGCATTCTGGATAAAGAGACACCTTGGCCACAAAAAAACCATCCATGTTATGAACATGAGGATAAACCCGCCTTGTTTTTTCTAATGAGGGATGAAACCGATGCTCCCTAAAGCGTATAAATCTGAGCAAAACAGAACATTATTAGAGTGGAGATAATTTACCAAAGAGGTTGTAAGTTTTATATACACTAGAAATTACCCAGGCCGAGCAAAATCCAGACCACATGGAACAAGTTGAACATCTCTCTTTTTGAGTGCATAGTCTATAACTGCTTCATTCTGCAAAAACAAAACCACAGCAAAGCTTTGGTATGATTGAATATTTATCTGCTCATCAAGAAAAAACACACGCAATACAAACCTCTGGAATCATTATGGAGCAAGTAGAGTAGACAATGTATCCTCCAGTTTTTGAATTCGCATCAACCATGTCAATTGCAGCAAGAATCAGTTGCTGAAAGAAACAAACAAACAAACAAAAAAACTTTTTTATAAACCACAATGAATAGAATTAGATACTGACAATTTTTTGTGGAAGAAGCAGTAGCTCATTTTTTTCCCAATCAGATTTTGATTGACAAAGTATTGCCATACACCCTCAGGGTATTTTACCCAGTAAGCCCAACATGATAGATGATGCTGCAACAAAAACCATCCATATAATCATAGACAGCTAATTATTGGGTAGCATCACACCACCACCATCCAAGCCTGGTTCCAACTATGTTGGGGTCGGCTACGTGAATTTCGTTTCTCCATTCCAATCTATCCTGAGCCAAATCCTTGGATAAAATGACAACAGATCAAACGGTCATATTCAACTGAAAAAAAGAAAAGAAAAAAAAAAAAAAAAAAAAAAAAAAAAAAAAAAAAAAAAAAAAAAAAAAAAACAACTATGAGATGGGTGTGCTTTGTTCAACGAGGTGATTTTCTTCTTTTTTTCTCTATTCATTCCATAACTATGTTGAGCCCCACCAACTTCCAGTTTATCCAGACAGGAAAATGAATGTAAAAAGGTGTGCTAGCTAAGCCAAGTCTAAAGAACATGAACCTTTTAGGGGCTTTTAATTCTCAGCTCAAGTTTTTTCATGAAACAGAGGTTACTAGTTGCAACAGTAAGGAAAGATTGTAACCTAGGGGGGAAAACCTAAAGCTGGTTGCATAATAAATCTTGCTAAAAAACATCCTTTATTTAGAAATCTAACAAACATGTTTAGGAGTGTGAGATATGGCACTTGGGGAAACCAAGTCCAAAGGAGACCACAGAAAAAGATGTTCTCACTGTGTATCATAACAAAGAAAAGGGAAACTTTATGTGCTTTCACTGTATGTCATAATGTAAGGAGATTTCTTGCGAGGAAAGGGAAGGTTGGGGAATTGTGTAATCTGGAGATAAGCTTGGGGGAATGTAATCAGGAGGTTAGTGAAGGGACCTTGCAACGAGCTGTGTGATTAGCCAAAAATCAGAAGCATGCTGTATTAATAAAATATAAATAAAGTGGAGACTCTTCGAATAGGGGACTCAATTCAGCCCAGTTGAGTGTCTCTTTTGCTCTACTTCAATAAGCAGCATGATCTCTAAGATGCTTTTTTTTAATGGATCAATCCTTGCACTGATTGAATGCCCATTTCCCTAAAGTTTCATATTGCGGCGTAACAAGGGGACTTGATAACAACAATTCCCTAGGACACCTTAAAAGAGACTGCTCCTCTGACATGCAGGAGGAGTTCATGGATTCTAGTATCATTTTATGTTATATACTTATATTTCAACATTAAGAGGGCGAGCCTTGGCGCAACGGTAGAGTTGCTCCTTTGGTGACCTCGAGGTCACGGGTTCGAGGCATGGAAACAGCCTCTTTGCAAAATTGCAAGGGTAAGGCTGCGTACACATGCGCCCACGCTCCCCCTACCCCCGCTTAGCCGGGGAGCACTTTGTGCACTTATATTTCAACATTATCGTCATCATCAAAGCCTTACACACCCTATATAATCTTTCATTATTGATATAGAACTCAATGTATATCCTTTACAGTTATGGTATCATGGGAAGAATAGTAATTGCACACAACTACCATCAGAGACACAAGAAGCACATGCAAGATTAAGAATACTTAATAAGGGATGCCTCACAGTGAATCATGGTCCCAAAGTAGGCTCGTTGGACACCAATAAGTGTTTGGTTTAAGAACAATCAGAATTCACGGCCATCATTTTTACACAGACCCAATGGAGCTGCTAGGAATTTAAGATAACCAGATTGACCTGATAATGGGCTCAACATATGGTGGTGCCAGTCAGATGAGCAGCCTGGATCTATCTTACAGAGACCCAATGGAGCTACTAAGAATTTAGGATAACCAGATTGACCTGATAATGGGCTCAACATATGGTGGTGCCAGTCAGATGAGCAGCCTGGATCTATTTTCCTAATCAACCACATACTCCCATTTGAGATTGTGAGCAGTGCAATTAATCATGTGCAAGCACTCTTGAAATATAGTTGGCACGTGACTGTTACGTATCACTCACATAAAACTGATGTCAACAGTAAAACAATAGTCAACCAGAGCAGTTCTAGTCAGAAAACTTAGAAAATAGAGTTATGCACTGTTTGCCTTAATAGGAGACAGAATGTCTTTAATTGCTTTTAAACTTTTTTTTTCACTTGTCAAGAGAAGTTCCACTGTGAAGGTTAAGTCTCATATGTTGCAGGCTTCCTCATGAAAAACGAGATTATTGAAAGGTGAACTGAGTTCTTGCTTTGCATAAGGTAAGATGCAACATGAGACTTAACTTCCACAATGGTTCATCTTTTAAACATAATTCTCATTCCTAAAACCCCAGAAACTCTTCAACTTTCCTAAATGAATACCACCAAAGAGAAAACTCAACTTCCAATGTAACCCTTCCATGGAAAGAATCCTTAGCTAAATTACCTTTTGCAGGAAAGCACAGTTCTGTATATCTTGAGCACTCTTAGAAACTTTCACAGATTCATCTTTTGATATAACCTGCAAAACAAATTATTACTCATCTTGTCATGATGGTGCATTAGGAAAATGTGCACCCAAAAAGAGTTCAAATGTAATGGCAACTAAGCCAGTTAACATACCCCAGTCCCACTGCAAGGAGCATCAAGTAGCACTCTGTCAACAGTATTTAGCCCCAGAACCTTGGGCAGCTGAAATCATAAGATGAAAAGTTGTCATGCACTCATGCCTTCCCTTAAAATTGAAGTTATCATAGTAAAAATGAGTTTTGTTCAGGTAAAGAAGATGAATGGGATTGCATTTTGGTTAATTTAATAAAGTTGATACATATAACGTTTAATCACAAACTGTTTCCCTACAAACAGCACATACCACCCACTTTCTACTGGTCAAAGCCTTTGATATAATGGGTTCTACCGTTCTACAATGGAAGATGACAAAATTCTCCCAACCATATAGTTCTAACAATGTAAACTTGCCATCATAGGAAAGTAGGTTTACAGTTTACTATTGCATATTGAAAGGCACCAATCAGAAAAGTAAGCCCATATACAACGCATTATGTATAGCAATCATCAAACCAAAAGGTTGAGACTATAATATGCATTGCCCAGCTTACGATTTGGCACATCAGGTGCAGACAACCTATACAACTGGTTGCAGAATGGAAGAAAATACTTCCCCCAAACCAATAACCATATAATACCTCTCTAGTGGAACCTTCTGAATAAGCATACAGAGATGTAAGTGTGAAATCATATTTACATATTAAGTTTTGAATGTTTTCAAAGAAGCCATCCTTGGCTATCTATGGAGTTAGGTAAAGTGTTTATATTTATTTCTTTAATTGATTATACAAGATCTGAATATTCTTGCACACAAACAGAGATCCATTCTGGGTGATGTAAAAGATGGACCGGGTGGTGTTTCTTTCTTATTTTTCATCCTAAAATAAAATTAGTGATGGTTTCCAATATTGATTTGAAGTGGAAAACTTGGAAAGGGTATTCCATAAGATGAGATATATTGCTATTGAATTTTCAGTCCACTCTACCCAAATGTGCAGACATTTACGTTCAGAGTCTCATTGCGTAAACATGTAAACCAGTTTTTATAATGACTAATTTTATTAAATAAATGTTAAAGAAAAAGGCACTGATGCTACAAAGAATTACTAAAACATGGAAAACCCAATGAGACAATGGACAGCCAGCACTCCTTTACAGATAAGGTATTAAATTGCAACAAGCATAATACATCTTAGAATTCCCACTTGAGCAAGGGCAACTGGCCAACTGCTACCTCCTCCCTCTCTTTAGAAACATTGGGCAAGGAAGGATACCAACACAGAGGACAACATACTGCTGGCCTCATTTACAACCTTCATGCTGCCTTGTAGCTTCTTTTCAAGTAAAGGCATTTACCAAATTGCCTTCAACTAGACCTAACAAGGATGTTATTGGTTGCCCAATTAGCCCCTTCCCCGAATCTATTTGTCTCAAAAATCCTCTCTCCTGTCAATCAAGACCAGCCCTTTGTCTCAGTGTTTTCACGCCGAGAATTCCTTGCAGGTGAAGAGATGTCAAAAGGGATTATTAGTTACTTCCCAAACAAATCCTCCTAAATCCATATGACTATCAACAAAACACTTTTGACCATCAAAGGACTTCTCAATGCTTCCAAACTCCCAAGCAATACGAAGGTAACATTTCCAAGAGTACCTCATTCTCCAAAGAATGGGCCCATAAGCAAAACCTTCCATGAGGGAGAAAGGGGCTCAATTAGAAGAAAACATACTGTAGAAGAGAAAGGGACAGTACCAAGTAGCACAAGATAGATAAATAAACAAAACAAGGATGCTAAACGAATTCCTCCTAGGGCCCTCACATGATAATATGAGAGAAGTTCAACTTGATTTAATCCAACTTGCCATCCAACAAAATATCTTTACTCTAGAAAAAGAAAACGAACCCCATGAGGAAAATGGACCGAAGAACGCCATGCTAAACAACCACCACCAAAAAGAAAGAAAAACTTCTGCTAAAAACTGTACCATATATACAATAGAACTTTAAAAGAAATAAACTGTCCAACTAAAAAACACAATTATCAGTTTAGTATTGCCAAATAACAGAACCACCACAACACAATGAGGAGTTCATTCACATAATAAGATAATTTTAAAAGAAAAAATTAAAATGAGAACGACAAACAAAATAAGAAGAAGATAAAAGGCAGGTATGGCCAGAATTAGAAAGCACCAAGGCTAAACAGCAAGTCGATTAACAACTGACCTTTGGGCTCATATCGATATAAATACTCAAAAATTACCTCTTTCCCATCGTAGTTACAAACAATGGTATTTGTGACGCCCATGCGGTGCAAATTCCCGGATAGCGACTTCAGTCTTGATTCCTTTATCTCATTTGCATAAATAATACCTGTTAAAATATGCCAACACAACACGTTTACTAGTTACTAGAAACTGGAAAAGATAATTAGGCATCTAGATCTGAGCACATTCCTTTTTTTCGTTTTCTTTTTCCTTTGTTGAAAGGAAACTAAAATTTATTTTTAAGGGCTGTGAGCACATACCACTGTTCTTCATAAGAGCTGCAATATATGTTGTCTTACCACCAGGTGCAGCACTGTCATAAGCATAGACTGACATCACTAAATGTAAACAATAGTAGTAATATAACAAGTTAAAAAATTATCATTCTGAAACTTTATGGTATCTAATCAGTGCATTGAAACACTGCTAATGAAGGTATCCTCCAAATCAGCACATAGAGCTCCTAATGCGACATAGGGTCACACGTGCACACACACGTGCACACGTTCCTCGCTCACACTGTGCAAAGACTCCTCCGAAATCCCCCCCACTGTGTGGTGACTTCACACACATTCCTTGCTCACAGTGTGGCAACTCCAAAATTCTGCTCACACCGAGTGGTGGCTCCTCCAAAATCCAAATGCACATTGAATTCCAATTCTGGCACAACAATATTTGTGTCACTCAAATTTCTGACAAGACCAAGTTAAATAAACAGACTCCTGTTCTGGAAGGCTTTCAACCATCATAAAGACGACATCCTAGTCCGTCTGTGTTGGGTGGCTGGAGATAGCTCCCAAATTTGAATCTTCATGGATAGATGGCTGCATAGGTGTGCTGAGGAACAAACGTCTGAAATTCCAAGAGAAACGGCCACTGGATCGCTTCTCACTGTCCAATGACACCAACCACGGGCACAACACAACATGGTATGTTTTGTCCTCAAATTGTTGTGGGATTGTTTAATCATCAAGAAAATTCAGTAATTCCTCTGGATGTAGGGAACATACATTGATCGAAATGGAACTGGCTGGAAATTATTCAATAAAACCCCTATACAAGGCCATCCAACCCCAACCAGCAGGACCTCAACCACAATGGCAAAAACTCCGGAAATAAAAACTGGCATCTAAGCTCAGGATTTTTTTTTTTTTTTTTTTTTTTTTTTGTAGGGGGTGGGGGGGTTCCTGACTTGTTGTATCCTGGCAAAAGCCTATCTCAACAAATTTCCCCCGATCATTGAGCCTGGTCATGTTCTGTCATTGTCACCCTGAAACTGCAGACCACCTTCTCAGTCAGTGTGCCTGATAGCCGACTGGATATGGAACTGCCTGCCGCAAACAATTCTTAAACCATCTGTTTAACTTCTTTGACCAAAGATTTTGGCAAGGGGAGCCGCATAATCACCATATGGTAAGAGTCACAGTGGGTTGGTATGGTAGGAAAATGCAAAAAAAAAAAAAAAAACTGTCTTTTTTGGTATCAAACTATCCACCCCATGTCAATTCTGCCAAAATCATTAAATTCAATGTGTAAGGTGAACTTTGATGGGAAAGTCAACCCATTATCTCAGTCAATTGGACATTTCAAAGGGGGAACTATAAGGGACCACCGTGGAATCGTGATTGCAGTATTTGCTGCAGTATTTACTCAACCAGCCCATTGGAAGCAGAACTTCATGCGCTATTGAAGAGTGGATTGAAAACATCCTGATACAGGGTGACCATCTAATTCTGGTTGAGATTTCAAAGAGCAGATTGTCTGTTTTGGATATAACATGGAAGAAGATGCATGAAGGCCTAGAGTCCAATTTTGGCAAATTAAATTCTACTGCCATATGGCTAACAGACTAGCACTTCATCTTACCGAACTAGCCATCCTTCGGTATACTGTATTTTGATATTCTGCCTCCTTTCTTATGGAATATTTATGTGCAAGAGTATCCACATTTTCAGGACAGATTACGTGTTAGAGGGGCAGCATCCTAGCAGCCACCACCCTGAGCAGGGAGGGTCCATGCAGCAAGGTGGTCAAGCAGAAAATACTGCTAGACAACAGCCAAATCAGGGTGTAGAGACTCTTTCCCAGCCTAAAATATCCACTTTAGCTTTTGACCTGAAGGTCGTTATGTTGGGATAGTTGTGAGAGGGATGGTGCCGGTTTTAATTTTGCTTTGTTTCAGACTCTATATTTTAGTGAACCTATCCTCTTCCTAGCCCAAAAAAAAAAAAAAAGCATCACTGAACAGATCATACGCACCAATAAGAAACAATCACTAGAAAGTAAAAAAATATTCCTTTTCTTACGAATAAGAAGTTGAAAGCACTTACGCCATATCCACAATTCTTTCATTTTCTTGAGGAGCAAGAGCCATAACAGGCAAAAAGGAGCTCGCACTTTGTAACTGTTCACATATTAAACGAGAAACGTATAAGCAAAGCAACTCAAGTCCTATAAGCACCAAAAGAGTAATATGAAAGCTATAGAGGGAGAAATACCATGTAGTGCCCTGCCATATATTCAGGTGTTGCACCAACAGGCACTTGTGAATCATACACGACCAGTCCAACCTGCCATTGATTATACATTATTTTCTTTAATCTAAATAGTTTAATGGAAAACTAAGAATTAATCAACAAATAAAAAAGAAAGAACTTACCTTCGACCACTTGCTCAATGGATCAAGGTTCACTCCTCTATTTATCAAAACACCAGCTAAATCTCGTCTCCGAGTCTGCAACAAAAAAAAAAGTAGCATGAATAGATATATATAAATAATGGAAACCAGCAAAGATGAGCTGTTAATATCAAAACAGCCTATCTTTCAACAATCTCGTCCATCGCCCTACCCAAGAACTAGTTAACAGCTTCATTCCTCTGTTTTTTATCATTCAAAATTTAAAGGGCTCACCCGGTGCACAAAGTGCTCCCCGGCTAAGCGGGGGTAGGGGGAGGGTGGGCGCATGTGTACGCAGCCTTACCCTTGCATTTTTGCAAAGAGGCTGTTTCCACGCCTCGAACCCGTGACCTCGAGGTCACCAAAGGAGCAACTCTACCGTTGCGCCAAGGCTCGCCCTCTTTTTTATCATTCAAAATTTATTTCCAACAAATGCATAAACTATACTGTGAAGGATGCAAAAAGAACCCAACCCAGTCCAAAAAAAAAAAAAAAACAGAACAACAAAAGTCTTTAATCTCAGCAATTATGTGAGCCAATCTCCACAGTAACTATACTCCAAATTCCATTCCCCTTTGCAGGATCAATTGGATTGAAATAGAATTGTTTCTATTCCTTGATGTTAATTATATTATTATCATATATCTCCATTTCTCACATTTCAACCAGCTTTATCAATTCTTTTTTCAAAAAAAAAAAGAGCCAGATGTCTAAGTACTTTGTTTGCTTAGCAACAAGAACAATAACCCTTCCTAACATTTTTTAAGCCTCAACAAGGAGAAAGTGGCAACTGTGAATGCATATGTGAAAGAGGGAGTTGCTATGTCAAGGTGATTGAAGCCATTATTTTGAGGGACCTGTTTAAAAATGCAAAAACCCATGAAGGAAAAAAAAAAAAAGGTAAATTAAATATTCCCACCAATGTTGACTATGAGGCAAAAGAGACTGTTCAATAGTATAGAGGGCAATGAAGTGTGTGTAGAGGAGACACAAGCAATGACAATGTTGGGGTTGATGACAATCAACAACACAACAAATAACTAGATAGAAGAAGCCCTTTTTCATGACTGATTAAAGAAGTTGATATCAAATTCAGTTAGATAATTTCTGCTTTGCAACAGATTATAGGATCAAATTAAACAAATGCATTGTTCCATCATCTCTTAGAATGAGAATAGGGTTTTCCTATGATGCCAGATACGGATATGGATACAGACACTGAGACAGGGATCAGGGATGTGACTCCTCACTTTTGAAATCTAGGACACAAATATGTATACAGATGTCCTAGTTTTTTTTAGATCACTTTTGAATCAATGAAATTATTGTTGTTTTCGTCCATTTCTAGGATATGTTAAACCTGTTCCGAAGAAGTATCGGTGCGGTATCAGGAACCAATACAAGTATCGTATCGATCCGATATGGATACGTTGGGCTTGTACAAGTATCTGGGTAATATAGGTCTAAAACCTAAAATCAACTGATTTTCAACTATTTAAAATATATTTTGTAATTTGCTGCCTTAACCTATATTGCATATTCTCTATTGTTTAAAATCAATTGTGGCATTAAATAATGCCGACACTATTGCTCCAAATTATCTTTGTAATGCTAGCCTAGGTATATAGCTAGATATCGGGTTTACCTTCCTACAAGGTTATGTAATCTGAGAGCTTATAGGATTGTTTTGGTTTTCATTTGTTGTCATTCATGCCATAACCATGAACAATGAGTGTATGCTATATGCTGAAAAAATACTAGAAGCATTTGCATGCTTGCAAGCTGCAACTGCACTTGTGTAGGTTTTTATTTGTTTTTGCTAAGTTGGACTACTGGTTGAGAGAGATACTTTAAACTTTAAGACCCACCCTGGGCATGTATGTGATAATAAGGCCCCGTTTGGCATCATGCCCCGTGGGATAAAACAAGTTGAAACATGTTTGGTAAGCAAACCAAATTATTGTTCTTGCTAGATTGATTCAAGAAAGTATGACCCGCTGGATTAAGAAGTTGAAAATGATAAAACTTCATTTTTTTTTTATTTTAACGGACTTGCTAGCACTAAAAAGAGGACTTAAGATATCTCCAGTATCTTTTTGTACGTTTTCTCTCACCCTACCACTCTTTCTCTCTCTCCCCCTACCCCTCCCTCTCTCTTTTTCCCGCACAGGTCTTGCCCACCATTCCCTGCAACTCTCTTTCCTTCTCTCTACCCAAAGGTTGGATGACCCACTCCTCCTTTTCTTTTCTTTCTTTTTCCTTTTGATTTCTTTTTATTCTCTCCCTCACCCAGCCACCCCTTATGATCCCTCTCTTCTCCTCTTTTTCTTTTTCTCTTTCTTTCTTTTATAGTACATAAAATGTAACATCTAAGGTCCAAAGGGAGTAAGGAATACCTCATCCTCTCAAGCTGCAAAATTGCTTTGGCATCAAACTCATAGGTTAACAAGCTAAGTACAGCAAAAAGAATGAGAATTGAGTTCTCATCTTCCTTCGGTTGATTTTTAAACTTTATAGGAAGATTATGTTAGTGTGAGTAAATGTCGATCCAGACCATCCAATCAGTGATGAAAAAATGGTCCAAAAGGTGGGTCAACGTTAAAGTCTCGAAAAGGTGGGCCCCCAATTACCAAAATTCATAAAGATGGGTCCCATGTTAACACAATCACAAAAGGTGGCCCAGTTTATAATTCCTAAAAGTGGGTCACATGTTTTCAATAACAAATTGTGGGCCCATATTTTAATTCCTATAAAAGTGGGCGCACGTTGTACACCCTAAAAAAGTGGGGCCCATTTAATAATTCCTAAAGGGGGTGTCCCATGTACAATGATGCCTAAATAAGTTGTAATTCCTATAGGCGGTCCCACATTGTTAATCCTAAGTAAGCACATGGAATATTTTTATAAGAGTGGGCCCCCTAACATTTTTTAATACTTAAGATGAATTCAAGAGTATTTATAACCAAATAAGTTCCGTACAGCATAATCTCAACAGAACAATTTTGCATAACATTGCCAAACAAGTTTTGCGCAAAACAGTCTCAGCACAACCCCATCTCAGCACAACTCGATCTCAGCACAAAATCTAGAACAACATAGGAATGATGCCAGATGGGGGGGGGCCTAAGGTGCCAAGGAAGGTTTTTATTTATTTTTATACAAGTCTGCAATCACAAAAATATGAAAACAACTGTCTCTCTGTGCACAAAAAGAAAAGGTCACTTCATCCCAAAATGAAAACTAGAGTCTAGAGGCCCAGGAAGAGTGGTCACATTTGGTTGCCTAGATGATTTCTGCAACCGCGATCTAGCGATTTTGAATTTGTAGAACGAACCCAACTGGTTTTATAATAAAATAAATTTTAAGTCTGATATTTCATAACATATATGCTCTATAAAAAAAAAAAGCATAAACAACATATTGCAAACAGAATAAAGCCACTACATCCACCGATGAATTCTGATCCTACCCATTTCTTTAGAGTTAACAAAAGAAATTGCATTTACACTAGAAACAGGTGCCTTTCACCTTTAAAGTGTTCGTGCGCAAGCAGACAGGTCGAGGCTTCTCAAATTCTTCAAGGAGTTCTGCAAGTTCCATGACCGGAAACATCTGTACACAAAAATTTGGAATTTGAATAATAATATAGGCAGGTTAAATATAAACTAAAAAAAAAAAACCTACAATATACATACCTCAGTCAAAACACCAATCAAGAACTCATTGTACCCATAATAAGAACCCAAATCTGATTTAAGCTGATTCATGTAATCCTTCCGTGAGGCATCCTCTTGCCTCAAAGATTTAAAATTTGATAGCACTCGCATAACTGATAAAACACTGATCAATTAAGTTACCAAATAAATAAAAAGAATTAAATCAAAAGAAAGAAATTCAAAAAGAACATAGTCAGATATTAATAATTACATACTCTCTTTTATTCTCCTATGGAGACTGGGAAGATCTGGTGGACCTTGTGCCTCTTCTTCAAGCTCCTAAAGAAAACAATTAGAAAATTAACAATCCCAAACACAATCAACCAATAACAAGGTCAAAGATATGACATAATAAATGCGATAATGGTGCGAGATTCAGGGTTGTGCAGGCCGCAACATCATACATGTTGCAAATGTGTATGGGCAATCGAAATAATTTGTTTAGAGAAAATGCCATACTTCCTTCACCCAACAATAATAGTGACTGGATGATCCTAGAAGTCCAATTGCCATATACTATATACTTAGAAAATACAGATTCTCACTTCAATTAACATTTTGCCAAGAGCACCCAGGCCATTGAAAGATTGATCATTGACATATTACACATCCCATGATGCAAATCAACTCTGCAGTCATGATCATTGTACACATGTACCATGTGCAAACATGTTTAGAAAATACAGATTCTCACTCCAATTAACATTTTGCCAAGAGCACCCAGGCCATTGAAAGATTGGTCATTGACATATTACACATCCCATGATGCAAATCAACTCTGCAGTCATGATCATTGTACACATGTACCATGTGCAAACATGTCCATGGCACATGTGGTTTTTATCATACTGGCATCTCTATTAATTTAAAACAAAAGGAGAATGAAAAATACCGCTTCGGTCGGTAATCTAAACTCATCTGATTCTTCTTTGATGTTGAGCTGAAGTTCTGCCTCCGCCTCTTCTGCTTCTCTCGCTTTCCTCTCGTCAATTATTCTCGATTTCTTCTCAATATCAGGATCATCAGAATCCGAACTTGAGTCCAAACCAGAGTCTGAATCCCTCTCTGATATGCAATAATTAAAACAACGATTTATACAAGAAATCAATACAATTTTGAGCTGATCCAAACCGAATCAATGGGATAAAACCATTAGATGAACAAACTTTCAATCAAATGGTAATCAGACGGCATTGGAACGAAAGAAAATTTTACAATTACAAAAATCACAGTAAAAAACATGAATTAATTTTGAGTCCGCCACTAAGGCTAAAACTGTAATCCAACCCAACTTGTGAGGCCCACTTCAGCTAACTAAATGCAAAACTGATAATTGGATAAGAATGGCTTTACATAGATTATGTACAGCTAAAAGATTACCTTATTTAATGATCGATCTAATGAGGGGCCTACCAAATAAAAACTTAAAGACAATTCAGCCCAATCATTGAAACAATCCAACAGTAATGTTATCAAAATAAAATTTAAGGCTTATCTAATTACGGTCATATCATTTACATACGGCCATCCACCATATATATAGAATTATAGATGGGTGCAGTGAAACAGGGTAGACCTATTAGACAATCCTTTAACTTCAAACAGAAACCACATGATGGATTCCAAAAACATGTATGCTGTTTTCAGAAATGTAAAATTTATAGGCCCCAACGACTTGATACAAAAACCATTGATCTGGTAGGGACCTCAATACATAATTGACCATCTTCCAATGATCCTTAGCCATTCATTGAAAATAGACAAATAGAACAAACTAGCCACATTCAACCACCCCCAAATAGAGTGGTTGGAATCATCTAAGATGAGCTCACTTTGGAGTCGACAAAGACAAAATTACAATCTTTTCTCTGTCTTCAGTTGGAAAATTTTTAAGGCCAATCCAAGCAAGCCCTAATCAACTCGAATAGCTCAAAAATTAGTAAGAACTCATTCATTTCCATGCAATTGAATTGAACACATTTCTTAGAATTCCTAATAACTCAATTCCATGCAAACAAAGAGAACCACCGAATCCAAGAACAAACAAAAAGAGTCCTATTTGGATGAGTTGGATTATAAGAAGAGCTGAAGAAAACCATCAATATCTCAAATTCCTACCTAAAAAAAAAAAAAGCTTTATCCGCATCAAAACAAACCCAAAATCATCTTTTTATATGATGAGAAAATGGAAATGGAGATGACAGTCCAAGTTCAAATAATTCAAATAACTACTGTGATAGTTTCTAGTTTCTACCACCCTTCTTTTCTCCACATCCAAACGATCCCAAAAGAAAGACTGAAATGGAAAATCACCCCAGAGAGAGAAAATGGAGTTAAAGTACCGTTTTCTTCTTCTTTTCCATCTTCTTCGTTGTCACTGTCACCGAGGAAATCATCTGTGAAAGGGTTTCCATCGGAATCGGAAGAAGAGTCGCTTCCTTCATCTATAGATTTGTTTTCTGCTTCTTCTACTTCTTCAACGTCGGAGTCTTGGAGAAGATCGAGATCCTGAGGGGGGTTTTCCTTTCGCTTCTTGATTGGAGGAGGACGAGGTTTTGGGGCTTTTGCTCCTCCCTTATTCTTCTTCTTCTTCATTGAAGCGGTCGCCATTTCTGTGTACTTTGGGGTAGAGAGAAAGAGAGGTTTTTTTCTTTCTTTCTTGTTGGGAAAGAGTAGGGTTTAAGAGACTACTAGTAGTGGGTTTTTCTTATATCGGAAACCCTAGGCAACTGCAGGAGAGATTGGCGAGTTGGCCTTCGAGCAGTTAGAATCAGGGACGATTCTGAATTTCTCGGGTCTAAAAATTAGGCATCTATATATATATATATATATATATATAAAAAGTTAGTGATGGCTTGTTCATTTTTCAACCAATATCTAACATAACATGTTAAAATTAATTAAAATTTAACATTTAAAATATATAAATTCAAACTTTAATATATAAATATTTAAAATAAAAGGCTATAATATATAAACAAGACAAATACTTGTAAGTTGTAACAATTCAATAGTTCTTTTACAAGACTAATACTTGTAATTTGTAAAAGGTTCAGATGATTAAATGAATTAAGGGTTCAGATGTTGATTATGGGGCCCACAAGAGCTCAAAAAAATAAATCTAAGACTATAAGGTTTCATAAATTTTTTGTTTTAATTCCAAATCAAGAGTACTATTGTTGCATTTAGTGTCGGCCAGAGACTATTGTAACAAAACTAAATGCTAATTGGCAATCAAAATTTTAAGTGGGCCCAATTATGATAAATCAAAATCAGTTAATTTTGCATATAACATTACACATTTTTTAGTGGGCCTAATTATGAAAAAATAAAATTATGTTGGCCAAGGAATTGTGTAATAGTAAACTGAGCATCAAATTTTTTCAGTTGGCCTATTTATGAAAAATTAAAATTGAGCATACTCATCTAATAATTTTAATATTAATTTTATTTTCCAATGAATCTCGTCAATCTCGTTTTTGGGCTCCCCCGAAAAATGGGCCCGGGACGAGCGCTCTTCCGGCACCCCTTCAGGGCCGGCCCTGGTTAGAATGGGTTGGGTTGGATCTAAAAGTGAAACTTGGGTTGGGCCAAACCCAGACTTAACCTAAGATACTTTGAGGGTGTTATTCTCCAAAGGCTAATTTCATACCATTGTCCAATAAAGTTGTGTTTTAAATTATTGGATTAGGGGCCTTTCCGTTTCAATAATTGTTTTCTCCACTATAAAGGATTCTCAGATGTAACGCCCCAATTCCGAATACCGTGAAAATCGTCAAAGTACCGAAATTGGCGCGCTACTCCCGGGAAATCCGAGAACTTCCAAGATCGTAGGTCCGCAGTGAGGTCCAATTTAAAACTTTTTGTAAAATAAGCGGAAGCAATACAGAGATAGCGGAAGCATAAAGTATCATCATATATATATCAAATGTAAATGGGCTGAAGTCCAGCCTAAAGTGAAAAGTGATAAAAACCAAAGTTTTAATTACATATTTGTAACATTACCCAACTCACAACAAATGTCTCTCAAAAACCTAGACAAAAGGGCACTCAAACCCCTGTAACCGGTGCCGGCTATCAAACCTCCGGCTCGACCTCTTGGTCGGCCGGTCCCCAACTATAGTCACCTACTACAGGCACCTCGACGAGTGCGTACGCATCGCCCTCGAACTCGGGTCAACACCTAAGCACCAAGAGTGGATCAGATCTAAAGATCTGGCAAGTCACAGTATGCTTATAATATAGAATGTATGCATCAAATGAGTAGAGACAGTAATAAAGTTAAGAGAATAACAATGGTACAGATCTTAGGCAGTGAGCAAGATAAACAAATAGAATCAAGATAAACATAATATAATAAACCTACACAAAATGGCACACTCACACAAGCTGGATACCGCGGGATATTATGCCGCAGCCTTCCCATACTGAACACAGTCGCGGCGGGGAAAAGCTCACAGTGCTGGGGATTATCTAGCCCCGCAAATAACATCATCCATCATCACACACTGAGACCGGACTCGGTATCGCACCGTCCGTCTCCAACAATGCTCATCATGATAGCCACACAACACTCTCAATAGCTCCTACCAGTGATGATCAGTCCAACTGGCTGAGCTTAGATCAACTGAGTGAATGTCTATGCCGAGTCAAGAAACAATAAGGGTCTGTGTCTGTCTAGGCTTTTCCTTGCGTGAACAAGGTCCTAACAAAGTCCCTAAGAGGTCCAAGTATCCATGGATCATAATACAGGTCCAAGTCCAGTCAACAGATCCATACCAAGGCCCACCAGATCATGGCCTGGTCTATAACAATCCAAATGAGATACAAGTCCATGTTCAATAACATATGATCCATTTACATCCATAACAGGTCACAAGCCCATACAATCTAACATTTCCAGTTTAGGGTAATTCACATCCAAACTTAAGCCATAAAAGGGCTCACCTAGCCACAGACACGAGTCGATGTTCACTCAATCATATTACCGGGTCACCTCTAAGTAGTCCTAGGTTCGGGTCCTCCATTTTCCATTTAATTAACAGGTATAAGCAATAATAAGGACAATAGAGTGACAGTAATAATATGAGGGAGATGAATATCCAAGTACAAGGATCAATTGATCTCCAAGTACAAGGATCAATGGGAGATATCAACAGTCCAACCTAAGCAATTAGTCCACTTTCAGGTTCAGGTCTATCTCAGGTAATTTGATCTTTAAGTGAAACCACAGATGCTAAGGATTACTGTGTTTGGTGCTCAGAAGTTATGTGCATCATTGGTAACGTATAAAGGTCGAATCATCTTAGATTACATAACCTGAACCTTAATTAGTGACCCCACGAGTCAAGGTTGAGCCACACCATCGACTCGTGGTTGGCACAGTGATGAAAGTCTATTTGGATGGTCAATGGGTCCTATATATGATTGCAACAATAGAAATTAGAATCTGGGAAGTGTCATTGTACACAGTGTGCTCAGCCGACCTCCTGGCCTGGGCGGTCAGCTCGGCACACTGGGATCAGAGAAGTAAACACCCTGCAGGCAAGCCTGTTGTCCAGAACTTCCTGTGAGTTCGGCTAACCCCTGGCCTGGGTAGTTGGCCGTACCCACTTAGAATTTTGGCTGAAGGGAATGTCCCAGGTTCTAGTCTCCCGTGTTGGAATCCGGCCTTTTCGGAATCCATCTCGGGGTTCGGCTAAGCACTAGAGCTCAATTGAACACTTAGCTCGGTCACCCAGCTCAGCTCGGCAAAGTGCCTAGCTCAGTTCGGTCACCCATCTGAGTTCGGGAAAGTATTAAGCTCGGCTAGGCATTGAGGTCGGTCAAGCTCTTAGCTCGGTTAAGCGCTAAGCTCGGCTAAGCACGGAGCCCGGTCTGGCACTGAGCTCGGCCATAACACTGAACCCGGCCTAGACGATGAGCTCGGCCTAGACGCTGAGCTCGGCTAAAACGCGGATCTCAACCTGAGCATTGTGCTCGGCAGAACACTGAGTTCGCCTAACGTCGAATCCAGCCATCGCAGAGTTCGGCTAGTACCAAGATCGGCAATTGCTGAGCTCCGCCAATACTGAGCTCGGCAACCGCTGGGTTCTGCCAGTGCTGAGCTCGGCCATCGCTAGACTCGATCAGTGCTGAGCTCGGCCATCGCTGAACTCGATCAGTGCTGAGCTCGGCCATCGCTGAGCTCTGCCCATGCTCCCCCATCAGTTATGTTCTGTTACAAAACTCAGTTCTGCGACAGAACACAACTTCTCTTCATTATGCACAGGGATGATGGTCCACCTCTGATAAAAATCCAGATCAGGTCCTGTCCCCATGGTCGCCCAGGGCCCCTCAAACAGATGTAGGGTCCTGATTTACCGAAGGTGGTCCCACCCCCGTCCCGATCTCGACACAGCAAGATGGGTTTTCACAATTCCATCTCCGGAAACTTATTACCGTGACCCAATTCTCCTGGGTTTCTCCTCAGACCATCACAGAAGCATAATCGAAGAACAAAAACATTCTCATACCATCCATCCATCATCAACCGGCCATTGATCATCCAAATGAGGTAACCCCATCCATCAATGGCCAAAGAAAACCAATCAGACAAGCTCAAAGATCGATCTAAACATATATATACTACAATTGGAATTGTAATTGCAAATCAAGAAGGAAAACATGCAATCTAGACTATCAGCATAGGGTACTTGCCTGATCAATTGAAGGTAGAAGGAAAAGAGAGAAAACAACAGAGAACCAAAGGGGTTTCGGCAGTAGGGCTCCTCCGTTGCAGGTCGGCCTGGGGTTGGCTTTTTTGTTGGGAATTCTGGGGAGAGAGAGAGAGAGGGAGAGAGATAGGAATTGGAGGGAAGATAAGGGTTCGTTGGAGAGAAGTAGGGAAGAAGAAGAGAGAAAAGAGATGGGAATTGAGAGAGAGGAGATGAACAGTGGTTGCATGGGCAGGGAGGGTTTAGTTTAAATAGGTTGGGTTTTTGGACTAAGGACAAAAATGCCTTTGGGGTTAGAATAGGATTAGGGTTAGGGTCATGGGTAGTTTGGTCTTTAGGTGGGGCTTCTAGAAGATTCTTTGGTGCAAACCCCCTATAGTAAACACTAATTTCTAGCTAGGGCCTCTAACAAACTAACTAACTCTAAAAAAATAACAAAAGACACCCTATTGACTCTACTAATTACACAACTAGACTAAACCTATGAAAATACATAACTACCCCCACTAAGCCCCATAATTAGTATAATTAAAATACTTAGGCTAATATATAGTATTCAAATTCAAATTGAGTGCCCACCAGGGTGGGGCCTCACATCAGACTTGGTGGTGTGAAGTGGATGTATTGGTGTTCGCAGGCTTGAAATGTGTAAAAAGCTGTGTGTCCTCGAGGAGAACGTCAATAGTGGAAAAGGGAAGTCCAGATGGATGAAGATAGAGACGACTTGATTAAAATTGTGGAAGATCTTGATAAAGTTGGTGACAAACGAGAATTGCGGCAAGATGAAATTGATGTTAAGGCAAGATGCCATGAAAAGAATTCGGGATTTCAATTATATCGTGTAACTAAAAATCAATAGTTAGTTGGCTCAAGAAAGGAGATAAAAAACACTATGTTCTTTCATCAAATGGGTACTTTAAGAAGTAGAGTTAACTATGTTGGGAAAATTCGTCGAGGAGGTAGGACTTTTGAGAGTCCTAAGGAGGTAAAGGAGGAGAATGTGGGATTTTGAAAAGGTTTATAAGAGCAATGGGGTGTAGGACCAAAGCTTGATAGCCTTTCTTTTCCAACAATCTCTTCATATTCTCGAAGATGGTTAGAAAGGGAATTCGAGGAGGATGAGGTGCTCGGAGCTTTGGAGGATTTGGTGGGGACAAAGCGCAAGGCCCAAACAGTTTTAGCTTCTCTTTCATCAAAGTTGCGTGGGATTTCTTAAAGAGAGTTTTTATAATTTCTTGTAAAATTTTTATCAAAGGGACATAATTTACAAGGAGATGAGTTTTTTTTTTCTATTAGTAATTCCCAAAGTGCCTAGCCCCATAGAGTTAAAGGATTATAGGCCCATTAGCCTCGTGGCTTGCTTATATAAACTGCCAGCAAAGATTTTGGTCAATCGGCTTAAGTGTGTGCTCCCTAACATTATTAGACAGCTTCAATGAGCCTTTGCTGTGGGTAGGCAAAATTTTGGTGGTGTGCTAGTTGCTAATGAGGTCGTGGACTCTAGGAAGAAGTCTAAGAAAGAAGGGGTTATTTTCAAAATTGACTTAGAGAAATCATTGTTAGATTGCAACTGACCTAACTTATATCGGTTATACGTATTAATATGATGGTTTAAATAACACGATATAATAGTCAACTCCTCTAAAGAGGATATTGGAGGAGAAGCAAGAGACTTGGGTGGAGAAAGAGAGAGGTTTCTTTCTTGGCGGGTTTTTCTTTTATTGAAAACCCTAGGCACCTGCAGGAGAAATTGATGAGTTGGCCTTCGAGCAATGCGAATGGGTCAGGTCAGATCTGGAAGTGCAACTTTAATTGGGCCAAACCCAAAGCAATGCAACTTAACCCAAGCCAAAAGTAAGACTTGGGTTAGTAAGACTTGGGTTGGGGTGGCTGTTTTTTTTTAGGTCTTGGCAGGGGTGGTTGTTGCGGTTCGGGTCAGGCTAGGATTTTGAAACGGAATTCTAAGTCTAGCATGAAATTGGGTAGGGGTGTAAAAAAAAATCGAAAAACCGTCTAACCGAACCGAACCGCAGGTAATAACTGTGTTTCACGGTTCGGTTACTGGTACGGTAATTAAAATCGAAAAACCGCACTTCACGGTTCGGTTACAGTTTTTAGTATTGAATCACGGTTATTAACCGAACTGAACCGTGAAGCGTGGTTCGGTTAACCGGCACACGGTTAACCGTACCATTATACTAATTAAAAAAAAATAAGGGGCCTAAATAAAATATGTATATTATTATTAACTTAGTATATGGTTTCTTCACATTTTTTAACTTGACAAAACGATTTTTTTAACGGTTTTTACAGATACGATTAGGTTACGATTTTCAACGATTAACCATGGTTCGGTTTTTAACGATTTTTCCGGATACGGTTATGGTTTTTAAAACTGAAAGTCGTAACTCACGGTTCGGTTAACGGTTCTCCTAAAATGAACGGTTAACCGAACCGTTACACCCCTAAAATTGGGCTTTGAGTTTACAAATTGTAGCAGGTTATTCATGGATTGGCCTTCTCTTTGGAGATTTAGGAGCGGAGGAAATAGTTCAAAGGTTCCCTTGTAGACAATGAGTTGGGTGACTTGCCTCTTCTGGGGAGGAGATTTACATGGACTAACATCAGGGGGCAGCTGGCTATGAGCAAGATCGATAAATTTTCTTGTCTCAAAGGTGGGATGACTACTTTTCTAAATAGGAGTGTTC
The DNA here is from genome assembly GCA_012931725.1 of Litsea cubeba. Classification (NCBI taxonomy): domain Eukaryota; kingdom Viridiplantae; phylum Streptophyta; class Magnoliopsida; order Laurales; family Lauraceae; genus Litsea; species Litsea cubeba. The sequence goes on along the minus strand of CM022950.1, from coordinate 14,650,990 downwards.
ATGGGCCAGGCTGGGCCGGGGAAAATCCAGGCCCGGCTTGACTTTTGAACTCTTGAACTAAGGCCGTCCCAAGCCCGGATTGGGCCATAATAGACTGGCCCGAGCCCGGCCCAACTAAAGCATTTTAAGCCCAAGCCCGGCCCGAGTAAACATTATAATAAAAGAAAATATGTCATTTTTCTTTGCCTTGCCCCTTATCTCAAGTGGTTTGGATGCTTATCCCTCAATGAGATGTCATGTGTAAAAGCCCCACCTCCCTCTATTTTCTCACAATTACTTTTACAGTCGAGCCGAGCCGGGCTTGGGCTCTTTACCAATTAATCCTAGCCTGGCCCAACTATTAAACGGACCTAATTAAATAGTTTAAGCCCGGCTCGAGTACTAAAACTTATGGTCCAAGCCCGGACCAAAGCGGGCTGGGCCGAATTCAGGCTCAGCAGGCTCGGTCCATGAACATCCTAGCTCTAAAGTCTTGGATTGGGGGCTTAGGCCTTTACGTTTCAATAATTGTTGGCTCCACCATAAAGGATTCCTAGACTTGGCTTGGACTTGGTGGTGTCAAGTGGATGCGTTGGGGTTCGCAGGCTTTGAAGTGTGTAAAAAGTTTTGCATCCTCAATGAGAATATTAAGAGTTGGAAAAGGCAAGTCCTTGGGCAGATGGACAAAGATAGAGACGGCTTGATTAAAATTGTAGAAGATCTTGATAAAGTTGGTGACAGTCGAGAATTGCGGCTAGATGAAATTGATGTTAAGGCAAGATGCCATGAGGAAAATTTGGGATTTGAATCGTATCATGGAGGCAAAAATTAATAGTTAGTTGGCTCAATGAAATAAAAAACACTAGGTTCTTTCATCAAATGACTATTTTGAGAAGTAGAGTCAACTGTGTTGGAAAAATCCGTCAAGGAGGTAGGACTTTTGAAAGTCCTATTGAGGTAAAGATTATGGGATTTTGAAAAGGTTTATAAGAGCGATGGGGGTGTTAGACCAAAGCTTGATAATAGCCTTTCTTTTCCAACAATCTCTCTGTGTCCTCGAAGATAGTTAAAAAGGGGATTTAAGGAGGATGAGGTGCTTGGAGCTTTGGAGGATTGTAGTGGGGACAAGGCCCAAACGATTTGAAATTCTCTTCCATCAAAGTTGGGTGGGATTTTCTTAAAGAGGGTTTTTGCAACTTGTTGTCCAAATCTTATCAAAGGGGTATAATTAATAAGGAGATGAATGTTTTTTTTTTCTACTACTAATTTTCAAAGTGTCTAACCCCGTGAAGTTAAAGGATTATAGGCCCATTAGCCTCGTGGCTTGCTTATATAAATTGCTAGCAAAGATTTTGGTTAATCGGCTTAAGCGTGTTATCCCCAACATTATTAGCCTGTTTCAAGGGGCCTTTGTTGCAGGTAAGCAAAATTTTGATGGGAAACTAATTGCTAATGAGGTCGTGGACTCTAGGAAGAAGTCTAAGAAAGAAGGGGTTATTTTCAAAATTGGCTAAGAGAAAGCATTGTTATTTTGCAACTATCATAATTTATATCGGATCTACATAAAAATAGGATTGATTTGAATAACACCATATAATAGTCAACTCCTTTTGAGAGGTTATTGGAGGAGAAGCTAGAGACTTGATGGGTTCTCCAAAAGTTTGCTCTATACTCTCTTGAGATTTTAGAAGGTAAATTGAAGACCCTTGATCTTCGATATTAAATTCATTGAAATCCTAAAGCCATTGTCTTATCATAGAAGTTTTAAAAAAATTCCTATTTTTATTTTTACAATTATTTTATTTTATAGCTTATAAACTAGAATTCCCCACACCTCTCTAACCAAAAGCAGAAAAAAAATAGTTTTTTCTTGGTAGAAATAAAAAAAACTAAATTAAAAAAAAAAATCCTATATTTATTTTTACAGTTATTTTTTTTGTAGCTTATAAACCAAAATTCCCCACACCTCTCTAACTAAAAGCAGAAAAAATTAGTTTCTCTTGATAGAAATAAAAAAAAAAACCCAGCTTTAACAATTCCATTAATGCTGTATGCTTGTATTTATTAACACCTATGAACTCAATCCCTCTTGAAAATCCAATAATCTAAGTATGTAGTTTCAAAGAGAGGATTAGCTTCATCTAGAAGGAAAGGATGGACATCATTGAGAAGCAAAGAGCCTAGAAGAAGAAGAAGAATAAGAAGAAGAAAAAAAAAATAGAAATGGAAGAAACTTGGCGAGAGAAAGGGCATGTTCTATACTTCTATTAGTGGAATTTTTGACAAGAATTTAATGTGTTTTTTTGGACATGATGTGATAGCTGGTCACCTAGCATTTTCAAATATCATGTTTCTTTATAAGAAATTCAAATTTCCAACTATCCGAAAGATCTAAAATTACCTTTGAAATTCTTGGAATTCCACCTCCTTTACTTTTTGGTGAAGTTTTTTTATGCTCAAATACAAAAAAGGATTTAGAAACTCTACCATGTCAGAGAATTCAAAACTTCTCCAAATAGGAATTTCTTGAATTCTAGTAAAGAAATAGACCCAAAGAGTTGTAGCATAAGAGTTTCCATATATATATATATATATATTTAATAGAATGAGTAGTTGTGGCATAAGAGTTTCCATATACCAAGGTTAGAAAACAAATTCGCATTATGTAAGACATCATTGTGCCCATGAAATAGGAGACTGTGATCTTTGATATTCTAATCTCCGACCATACCTAAAAGTGGAGTTTTTACTCACTTCCTAAGTATATGCAACCAAAAAGGAAAGAGATGTTCTAAGTGGATTGTTCTGGTATATCTACTATTGTATTTTGTTTCTGTGGGGTTACTTGGATAAGCTTCAGTTCCTTAACATTTAGGCGTTCAGTTCATTGTCAACTCCATGGAGTTTTTTCTGTTTTTAGCAGGCGGGCTTGTGGGTGGTCTCACAGCCGGTTTGGATTTTGGTGGTTAGCTCCTCTCTTTTCCTTTTCTATGTTGAGAGTAGGTAAGCGATCTTGGAGCTATCTCTCGTTCTTTTGTTCTTTGTAATCTCTCTTTGAAAGTACAAACTCTTAACATTCCAAAAAAAAACCTCCATAGTTATGTACTTATTGAACTTATCAGAGCCTATGTGAATTGCATTGTATATTGCGGGGAACAACTACACACACCAAGAAAGTAAATTGAACACATTAATCATTTAATATTTGTGGGTCTTTTTTTTTTTTTTGAAGGTTAAATGATTTTATATTTCAGGAAAAGAACAATACAGTCAAGCTCCAAGGTACATCTCAAACATCAAAAGCATTAGATGTTTAGTTACTCCCGTCCTTAGCTAACATTCAACACGATCATTTTCCAAATTTGCGGAAAGGAAAAGTCGTCATTTTTCGAGTGCCGATCAAGCTTCTTCAACCTCCATGGATAGAGAACATACATAGTAAGCCATTGATGACAAAGAAATAACCCTCTTCCAAAATAGGTCCAGCTGGCAGCTGCTTTCATTTTGATGAGCTCACATAAGCCAACCACAAATAAGACTAGGGGTGTAAAAAAAAAATCCGAAAAATCGTCTAACCGACCGAACCAAACTGAACCGGCGGTTAATAACCATGTTTTACAGTTCGGTTACGGTTATGGTTATTAAAATCAAAAAACCATGCTTCATGGTTTGGTTACGGTTTTCAGTCTTGACTCACGGTTATTAATCGAACCGAACCATTACACTCATGATAAAAACCTAAAGGGCCTACATTAAATATTTATACAATGACTTAAGTGTGCAACCCCTTGCCAAAACAAAACCCTAACTCCTCTTTCTCGCTTCATGCGGTTAAGAAAGAATCTGATGTTTGACTTGACTTCATTGTGAACTAGATTTTTGATCCAGTACAATATTATGAATTCAAGTTATTAGGATATGCAGCAAATTATCCATTGGGCAAACCCTAAAAAAACCTACAAGCCCCAAAATTTAGGAGGATGCTTATGTTTGATAATACCAGCCCAGGGTAGTTTATCTGACATGTGCATTCCACTGATGCTTTTGGTTATGGAAGTCACCCAACGTTGCATTGCATCATTAATAGATGGTGTTTCTGCTTTCCATTCCTCACCATTATGGTTTATAAACAAGTAACTGTTAGTTTTATGGACTCAATCCAGTAAATGATATAATAAATTGATTAATTTCTTTATTTATCAGTATATTCATGCTTTCCTTTCATGAGATGAATGGTGATTTATTATATACCTCCACATAACCAATACGAATGACATGATGGTTCATGAGATGAACCGGAGTCCACAAGTATATTAGATGTAATACATGTGTATGGATGAGATCCACATACGGGAGACATGTGTGGCAAATCTTATACTTAAATATTATCACAACCAGTAATGAGACTGGACATCTCACACTGACAAGGTCGCAGCACTTTGATCACTATGAGATAGTGTGATTTGTCTCGATCATCAGAATGGAAGATTCTGGATCATAGTGTTGGTACATTGGATGTATTGAAGGACCATGAGAAGCACCTTATAAACACTGTCTTTACTTTAAGGTCTTCTCTCATAATTCCCTAGCAATGGGCTCTCAATCTTGAGACATTAATGAACTTAAGTTTCTATCTATTCATTTGCTTTGAGTCACCGATGAGTGAGGCCAACTGTAGGTCAACACCTCGGTGATTTGGGTACGTAGTAGTAGAGCTATGGAAACATTTAATGGTCAAAATGGAATCTATCTCTAATATCCCCTTGTGCCAATTAATGGATTTATCATTGGTAAGTGCGCACCCATTCTGATTAAGAGTTAATTGGAAAGGTACCATTAATCATTATAATTAATTGGACTCAAGGATAATAAGATATGGATCTAGTTTGGAAGACAGGTCCAATTGATCCATGTATATTGATAGAGAGGGGCCTAATTGTGGTAATGTGAAAGTTTAGGGTCTTCTATGTAATATTCCTAAGACTGAAGTTCAATTGCATTTATATAGTGGAGTTATTTACCATTAACTGTGGGCCCGGATTACACATGAGATGTGGGGTCGCGTGTCCCAGTTGGAGCCAGCTTTCTAAGGAATCCCTAGTGGTCCCCACGCTAGCCCAATTTTTAGAAAGTATCTAATTCTAGTTGAACTCTAAAAGGAAAGTTACTATTACTATTTAAAGTGAGACTTCTAATAGTGGTAATAGTAGACTTACTAATTTTAGTAGAAGTGAGACTTCTATTTTAATTAGAAAAGAATTAGAAAGTTACTAATCATATTTGGAGTGAGACTTCTAATTATGATATGGTAAGTCACTAATTAATTAATGGAAGTAATACTTCTATTTTAATTAAGAAGAGATAGTTACTAATTATTTGGAAGTAAGACTTCTAATGGAAATTAATAAGTGGGGCTTGCAAAAGCTATAAATAGAGGAGAACCTAAGGGGTGGACGTCCAAGCACTATCCTAGCATTAGGATTCACGCCCAAGGCCCCCTTGTGCAAGAGTTGCACATGGTCTTTCTCCTCTCCCTCTTCTAGTTCTCTTCTAGTTCCTCCTTCTAGTTCCTTCTTTGAGTTCCTAGTAGTTTTCTCTTGGAGATCCCACCATCTTCTTGAGAAAAGGAGAATCTGATATGGGTCATAGCGTGGAAGATCAAGAGGTCTTGGAGATCCCTATTTGATTAGTGAAAGCGTTTCATCATCAAATAAAGACGCAACTTCTCCATTAGAGCACAACCGAGCTCCAAAGGTAAAATTCACTTCCTTGCATGTTGTAGATTATTATGGATGCTTATTAGTTGCTATTTCTATCTTCTAAATAGATTGTATTTACTGTTCATGATAGCTGAGATTGATGGTTTACTTCTTGTATTGGGTTTTATAGCCTTCTGGATAGTTGATCCCTGCATCAAGTGGGTCAAAAGTTTTTGAAACCTACATAGAGGCCCACCCTATTTTCAACAGTAACTGCTAAGCATCCAATGCCAAAGGGTATAAGCCTCCCAACCCAAGCTGTTATTTTCTCCCTTTCTGAAATCTTTTAATCACAAGCCCAGCAAAACCCATAACCTGTCTCTATCTATGAGACTATTTGGGTAGCCCCCAACAAAAATAAAAAGGGCAATAAGATAGAAGAACTGGCTCTCTCTCTCTCTCTCTCTCTCTCTCTCTCATTTAAAATAGATTTTTCCTAAATGACAATCAACTGTAACCGAACCGTCTAATACAGTTAACCGCGTTTGGGTTTTTAAGGTTTTTTAGGGTACGGTTACGGTTTTTAAAAACTAAAAACCATAAACTACGATTCGGTTAACGGTTTTTTCAAAATAAATGGTTAATTGAACCGTTACACCCCTACACGAGACACTAGAGTGGAAAGGGGTATCTCGTCATACATAGGCACCCAGGGATCGATCCCTGAGTGGGTAGGTTGCCCCACACGTACTGTAACCACTGACCCAACTTCGTGAAAGAAAAAAAGAGAGACAAAGAGTTAACAGTATCATCGTAATCCATAAAACATTTTATTTCTGAACACCCTTGGAAGTATTGATCAAATATTCATGAGCCTATATTGGATTCAGTGAGATTTGTTTCTTAACCACTCTCAATTAATTCTCTTTGTTTTTCCATCTTTCTAATAATTTTTTTACCCTTTTCTTTCCATTTTTCCCTTTTTTCTTTTTTCTTCCTTTCCGATCAAACTCATAAAAATAATGTTAACTTATTGTCAATTTAGATTTTTAAAAGTATATTTTGTTGGATTAAATGGGTGTGGCCCACATGACCACAAGCCTATTAAGGATCTTTAATCATACCCACTTATCTGTACATTTAAGAGACCTAATTATTTTGAGCTCATTTGCCAACAAACGAATAATGGGTTGAGATTAAAGGGTTAGATGATAGTTGGGGGTTAATAGTTCCTTGATGGATAAGAATCTCCTATAAAAGGACCCATTGGGTAACTCCTTTGGTTAATAGTTTCTTGGCCTCCATCACTAAGCAAGAAATAATAGCAAAGGCAAAGGAGTTGTAAACCCCATGTGTGTTCCAAGCCTCTGTCATTTCAAGGAGCTTCTGTCACTTTAGGGGAAAAGGCTATGGAGTCAGGTAAGCTCCTCCCTTTGGATTAGACCCAAGGAGATCTTCCCGTGGATTGAGGAATCTTAAGCTTACATATTTTTCCCTCTATCCTCACAACTGATAAGTAACTTGATCCACGGGGTTTTAAGCAATCAACCACATTTTTGTATTCACTTTTCTCTTTTGTGGCTATATGCCTTGTATATATTTTTTGCGAACCAGTTTTGGTTATGCTGATTAAGGGTCACGGGTATGCCTAAACAACAATTTAATACAATATGCAAATCAGCATTTCATGATTACATGAGGGTTCTTGGGTAGGTTGGGCTTTGCCATTATCTCAACCCAAGCTTCACTCAAATTTCTCTAGGATGAAACTAAAGATATATTTTAATTAGTAGGAACTCTTAAAGGGCCTCTTTTTTTTTTTTTTTTTCATAAAATACATAGGAACTCATTTTCAAATTAACTCCACAAGGATTATTAAAGAGGTAAGGAGTGAACACACTAAGTGATGAGTGAAGGATATAAGGTAGTAACGTAAATGAGACCTTGACTTTCCTATGATTTAGATTATTAGGGAGACATGGGTTGATTTGTTATCTTTCCTTGATTCAATTTCCATTAAAAGAGACTATATGATGGCCATTGTTTTCATATTTACATTTTGATCTATCCATAGAAATAAAATCCTAGGAAATCAACTAGATGGAACAAATAAGCCCTAAACCATCTCATTCAGGACATATGGTAGATGTTTCCAACTGCATCACTAGTATTGGCAAGGCATACTAATTGGTGTGTTGACATTTATATCAACTAATAGGATCAACTAAAACATTGGTTAGTATCATAGTTGCTAAAGGTTGTGTGAGTCGTACCATCAATGTATGGTGGTTAGGCCCAGGATAGGCAAAAGCATCCTGCACTACCTAGGCACTTACTCCAAGGCCTAGGCCTGAAGAGAAGAAAATCAGTTTTTAATTTTCCTACACCGGCCACTCTCCGCCAACTGTAAACCTAACATCACCCCCCTCATTTATCAAAGCATCAATGCAATGCAATGCAATGCAACAAGCAACATGAAAATCCTACTTTACTATAGTCTGATTAAGCTAATAATGATTATGTTAGTCATTTCCTATCCAAGAGAAGACTACTATGATATTGGTGAATATTATCTTTCACCACATTAATTTTATGTCCTTTTGATGGAATGCATTGCATTGAATGCTCATGAATTAAATGCCGAACAAAAAAAAAAAAAAGGATTCTATATAAAGAAATTATTTTGTAATTTCCTCTACAATATGCCTTTGGGAGTTTGTGGCACTCGGTTTTCTGTCTGTGGTCCATCGAAGAGATTGGCTATTTGAGTTGAATATGAATTAGATCCAATAACTAAAGAGAAGTAATCGCTTACTATTAAGAACCCACATAAGAATCATGCTCCAATAAACCCACACATATGTGTAAATAAGTCCACATATACAACAAGTTTTTGCAGAAATCCATTGCAAAAAATAAATAATAAATCATGCATGGCTTATTTACATAAAATGGGAGATAAGGTCATGTGAAAATAACATAAGAATCATATTAAAAAAAGGTCTAATATTAAAATTACATAAGAATCAAGAATTATGCTCAAACAAATTCAAATATATGCTCAAATAAATTTCACACATATAATAGGAGGGTTGGACCGGCCCTAGCATTAGGGATGTTAATGGGTTGGTTCTGGTCTGGGTCCATGGTGAACCCAGAACCTAGAACCAGAATTGTTAATGAGAAGTTGGAGCTGAAAAGAAAATTTACTTTTTAGGAGGGATTCTAAAAAATTGAGGTAATATGTTAGGTCCTGTGTCCATAGGTCGGAACGAAGGTGGAATCGGATCTGAACCCGTTTACTTATCAGGGCCTAAATAAGGACCCAAACCCAATTTTTAACGAGTCGGAACCTCCGGGTAATTGGAGAACCGGGGACCCATTTACTTCCCTACCTAGCACTGTCCAAGCCTGGCCTTCAAATTGGTGGGCATATAAAAAATTTTGTTCAAACCTGCCCTTTAAGCTTTTTAAGAAAAACAAAGGCCCTCATTTTGTGGGCTTCTCGAGAGCCGGGCTGAGTTCCCTCATCAGAAGACTAGAATGACTGCCCTAGCTAGCATTCAACAACTAGTAGATATAGCTCACTTTAAAACCAAATAGGCTGTTAAAAGGAACTGGGATCCTTTGAGGGGTTTTACCCACGATGACTGTGAGTAGGCCAATTATGGTCCGCCACGTCACCGTGTGCAACCCTGGCCTTGAACAGGGGCAAGTTGCCCACGTGCATGGAGGTGGCAAATGGGTTAGGTTGGGCTAATGGGTCGGACTCGTTTATTAAATGAGTTATATGCTCATAACATGTATCCTACCTGTTTATTAAACGGGTTAGAAACTCCTAATCTGCTAACCCGACCTGACCCACATTAACCCACATAACCTTGCGGGTTAATGTGGGTCAGGTTAACCCGTATAACTTGCACCCAAACATAAATTTATTAACAATCCTTTAAGGCATCAACCATACCCAAAGTTCAAATTAGACTCAAACCGTTCAGTTAATTTGTAAAAATGAGATAAGATCTAAAAGAACAATCATTAACTTTGTAAATCCTATTGGTGCAATTTTAAACTTATCATAATAGGCAATATGGACAAGCTTTGTTTGAGTTATGATGAGTCTAATGTTAATTTGTTTTGTGTAGGATCTTAAACCAAACTTTGGCTCAACTGATTTGGGTTGGATGTTTAGGCTTAGGTCTGGGACATAATGCCATAATTCACCATTCTCTCTAGCTTGTGCCCGTGTAAAAAGAAAATAGTGTGGAAACTAGCATGAGCTCAGCTATTACTTGATCATCTTATTATATTTATGTCAGACCCATTGTATTTTTTTTTATATCCATAATCCTCTTAAGAGATAAGAGCACACAAAAATATTCTTAAGCAAGTCGACAAATGGTCTACTTGAGAAAAAAAAAAAAGCGAATGGATTATTTATACAATGAGTATAGTATACATTTTTTTTTAAATAGTAACTATAGAAATATAATAACAAGATTCATAAAAATAAAACAAAGTTTTCATAAAAATAAAAATAAAAATTATATCAAAATAAAAAGATATACTCCATAGAATTAAGTATTGAGCATAAGTTTTAGCTGGAAAAAAAAAGGTCATGCGGGTTAAACGAGATAACCTTAATCCGATCTGTTTAAGTGCGGGTTAGGAAAGCTTGACCTGCGACCGACCCATATACCCATATATTATATGAGTCGGGCTGGGTTGGTTTGGCTGGCCGGGCTGACTTTTGCCGGCTCACATGCATGGCATGCTGCCTAGAGTGATGCGGGCATTTGGCAGACCATGATAGGTCCACTCATGATCATCACGAGGTAGAGCCCCAGACAATGTGTACCCACTGATTGAACCACACAATTTACAAGGTACGGATAGACGAGTTGAATTGTAACATGCAGTGGTTTCGGTTCAATCAGCGGGACTCATCCGTTCGGCCAGTTCATGTGGATCCCACCTTGATGCGTGCACACAGTTGATGTTATGGTGCAATGGGTCCCTACTCCCATAAAAAGACCTCTTCCATTTAAATTAAATTATAACGGACTATTGAAAAGACCGTTATGGTAGGATAAGAAAAAACTCACAGAAAAGCAAAAGCAATGCTTCTCTCCATGTCTTCCCTCCAAAACCCTCCCCTCCCACATCAACCCCACAAGAAGAAATCCCCTCAACCCAACAAGAGCAAATCCAATCCTCTCACCCCTCCATCTCCATTCAAAGAAACGCTACATACCAAACTCCTCTACACCTTCAATTCTCCATCCCAGCTCAAACAGATCCACACCCACATCCTCAAAACCAACACTCAACTCTCCTGTCTCCCCCTCTCCCGTGTCGCTCTTGTCTGTGCCTTCTCCCCTGAATTCAACTACGCCCGCACCATCTTTGCCCGAATCGACGACCGTCCTGAAATCATCATATGGAACTCCTGCCTACAGAGCCTTGCTGAAGGCGATTCCCCTCAAGATGCCATCCGCCTCTTTTGCCTGCTTCGCCAGGTAAGCCTCTTGCCTGACACCTTCACGTGTTCTTTCGTTGTGAAAGCGTGTTCACGTCTTTCGGAGATTTCGGTTGGGAGGGCTGTTCATGGGGTCGTCGAGAAACTTGGGTTTGGGTCGGATTTGTTTCTGTTGAACACGATTGTTCATATGTATGCTTGTTGTGGCAATATGGATGGTGCACGTCTTCTATTTGATAAAATGTCTCGACGAGATGTTGTGACATGGAATATTTTGATAACCCAATTCACAAAGCTGGGGGAGATGGAGGTTGCTCACGAGTTGTTTGATGAGATGCCTGACAGAAGTGTGACCTCATGGACGGCCATGATTGCAGGGTATGTCCAATGCGGGAAGCCTGGGGAGGCAATTAAACTTTTTAGGGAGATGGAGGAGGCAGGGGCTAAACCCAATGAGGTGACGGTCGTGGCAGTATTGGCAGCTTGTGCCGATTTGGGAGCACTTGACCTGGGGAAGAGAGTTCATGAATATTCAGACCGCAGTGGATATCGGAAAAATGTGCGTGTGTGTAACACTCTCATTGATATGTATATCAAATGTGGGTGTTTAGAAGTCGCACAGAAAGTCTTCAACAAAATGCAGGAAAGAACAGTTGTTTCATGGTCTGTTATGATCGGCGGGCTTGCCATGCATGGAAGGGGAGAAGAAGCTCTGGGACTTTTCTCTACAATGGCCCGCATGGGCTTGAGGCCAAACAGTGTCACCTTCATCGGACTTCTACATGCGTGTAGCCACATGGGATTGCTCGATGAGGGACGTCGATACTTTGCCAGCATGACCAGAGACTACAACATAATCCCCCAAATCGAACATTACGGGTGCATGGTGGATCTCCTCAGTCGTGCGGGGCTTTTGCAAGAAGCCCATGAATTCATAAAGAACATGCCAATCAAACCTAATGGAGTTGTTTGGGGGGCTCTTCTTGGTGGGTGTAGAGTTCATAAAAATGTAGAGATGGGTGAGGAGGTGATCAAGCATCTTCTCAAATTAGACCCACTCAATGATGGATATTATGTTGTTCTTTCAAACATCTATGCAGAAGCAGAACGATGGGAAGATGCTGCCAAAGTGAGAAGGTTGATGAGAGATCGAGGTGTGAAGAAGACACCCGGATGTAGTTTGATTACAATAAATGGTGTGACACATGAGTTTGTGGCTGGAGATGGTGACCACCCTCGAGCGGAGGAGATATATGAGAGGTGGGAGGTGTTGTTAGAACGGTTGAAGCTGAGAGGGTATGTCCCAGACACTTCTGTGGTCCTACTAGACATGGATGAGGATGAAAAGTTGAATGTCCTATATCGCCATAGTGAGAAACTAGCTGTTTCCTTTGGGCTGATAAACACACCCCATGGTGCACCTCTCAGGATTATGAAGAACCTTAGAGTTTGTGGTGATTGCCATGCTGCGTTGAAGTTGATCTCTAAGATTTCCAATAGACAGATAGTTGTGCGTGACCGTAATCGATTCCATTGTTTTGAAGATGGTTCATGTTCCTGCAAAGATTATTGGTAATCTAATCAAATCACCATAAATTTCTTTTTTCTTCAAGAGAGACACCGCAGAAATCATAACTCATACAAATTGCTTTATTTTGATATAGTATGGACCTCATAGTATTCTGAAATAGGATGGACCTCATAGTATGTGGAACCATGGGTTGGTGATCCCCAACCATTAATCTGATGGGCCTGTTTGTGGCCAGCCACCTTAACGTAATTCATGCTGGAAGTCCATTAGCCACTCATTACTTTTCTAGATAAAATGTCTATCTATGCTGCATTGCTTTCTTAACCAATAATTTGCATGCTGTTAAGTAATGTAAGCTTGCTCAATTTCAGAGAATTTTTGAGGCATGTACTATCCATGTGAGGCCAGTCAGATCATCTGCCTGTATCAACAAACCATGGGCCCTACTTATGGGGCTGAAGTCTGAGTATTATAGCCGGACCTTCAGGTGGAAGATGCTATACTTGATTTGCATGAAATACTGGCCATTATGCATTGTTGTTAAAATTTCCTTCAGTTCCTAGATGCCATCTTGCCCAGTGGCTGTCCATTGAGTAGCACCCATTAATGGTCCCATTTTCCTAGCATGTCCTCTGGCATGTATAGTAGCATCAATTGGTCCATTTTCCCCGGCCACTATTGCAACCATGAGCTCCTAAATCCTCATTGTTGCATACATGTTATGATTATTCTATCAGGATAAGATAAAGTTTGGAAGTTTTAAATCCGGGAAAGTAATGAGATATGCTATGTTTGTTTTTCAAGTAAAACCCCATCCTTGTTTTGGACTCAGTCATAGTTAGGAGAACAGACATGGAACTAAAAATAAGAAAAGTTTGTTTTTGAAATCCAAGGCCACTATTGACTGAACTAGTTTTCAATTAAAGTAAATATGACATCCTTAGTTTATACTTTATCATATCTGGAGAGAAGATTTGTAAAATGGAACTGAGTGTAAGAACAATTTGGTTTCTGTAAGAAGGTTATGCAGCTATAGGGCTTAAAGGACAAAAGAGGAAGACGGGGGGAAAAAGAGGACACTTCTAGAAGTAGTTCAATCTAATATTTCAGTTATTATCGACTTTTTGGTTGAAATCAGTCTTTACATCACAGGTTTGTTACAGTTACAGTTGCATGAGTTTCAAAGATGTTAGGATTGGAAACACACGCACGATCTACGAGACAATCAATCAATTAAACAATCAATCCATGAGACACGTATTTACGTGGTTCGGCAAGATTGCCTACGTCCACGGGAAATTCACGCCATTCGCTATTATTGGAGATTCCCACAAGAGTACAAGCACTCACTGTCTCTCTTGTTCTCTCTCAATACCATAAGTGCAATGCTCTCACCACCCAATATAAATATATGAAGCCTTAAACCTTTAGACACCCACAACCATCGGATCTGGCCTTATAACAAATGGTCCAGATTAAACCGACACATTACATATAAGCCCCTGTAAATAACTAAAGTTTAGATCAGGTTTCACTAACCCATCAATCTCCCACTTGAAGACTGAACATACTGAATGGCTTTGACAATAACAGAATACGGCTAATAATCTCAATTCCTCATCTTCATGCTTGAAGACTAACTGAAGCTGACCACAACTTCAGTTTCTCTGTAGTCACCACCTTTGTGAACATATATACAAGATTCTCACTTGATAATATTTTCTCCAGTTTCAACATTTTTTCTTCCAGAAGCCATCGTATGAAGTGATATCTGATCCGAATGTGTTTGATTTTTGGATGAAAGGCTGAATTCTTTGCAAGATGAATGACACTTTTACTATCACTGTAAAGCCTGCTGGCCTCTTGCTTCTTATCTAACTCTTCCATTAACTTCTGTAACCAAATCATTTCCTTACTAACTTCTGTAGCAGCAACATACTCTGCTTCTTTGGTTAAAAGTGCAACATCATCCTGTAGTTGTGACTTCCAACTGATTGCTGCACTACCTAATGTGAAGACATATCCTGTAGTGCTTCTGCTTCTATCAAGATCTCCTACCAAGGACGAATCAACATAGCCATGCAATTTGATCGTTGATCCTCCAAAACACAATGATGCATTAGTGGTGCATCTCAGATATCTGAGAATCCACTTAACTGCCTCCCAATGCGCTTTTCCGGGATTACTCATAAATCTGCTTACAACTCCCACTGCATGAGCAATGTCTGGTCTAGTGCAAACCATAACATACATCAAACCGCCTACAACTGAAGCATATGGGACCTTGGACATGTTCTCCTTCTCTTGTTCTATTTTAGGAGACAAATCTTTTGAGAGTTTGAAGTGGCTTGCTCTACATGTTGAACCTGTTTAGAACATTTTCAACATATTCTACCCGAGACGCCTTCAATGTGCGTTTTTTCCTATCTCTGCTAATTCTCATGTCGAGAATTTGATTTGTAGCACCCAAATCCTTCATTTCAAATTCCTGTGACAACTGTTTCTTCAAGTTATTTATTTCATGCATATTTGAACCTGCAACAAGCATATCATATATGTACAAGAGTAGAATAACGTAATAGTCATCAAAATTTTTGAAATAACAACAATGGTCTGCATGACACCGTTTATAACCTGTGTTGCACATAAACCTGTCAAATTTAAGATACCATTGTCTTGGGGCTTACTTCAAACCTATAAACTCTTTTTGAGCTTACACACCATTTCCTCCTTTCCTGGTACAACATATCCCCGTGGCTGATGCATATAGATGTCTTCTTCCAGGTCACTATGGAGAAACGCAGTTTTCACATGTAACTGCTCAAAATGAAAATCTTCTACTGCCAAAATGCTCAAAACACTTCTGATTGTGTTGGATTTAACCACAGGAGAAAATAACTCAGAGTAACCAATACCTGCCTTTTGCTGGAAGCCTTTTGCCACTAATATGGCTTTGTATCGCTTGCTACCGTCATGTTATTCCTTCAATTTGTACACCCACTTGTTGTGCAATGCTTTTTTTCCCTCATGCAACTGAACTAAGTCCCATGTCTGGTTAGATGATAAAGGTTGCATCTCATTTTCCATGGCTTGTTCCCACCTAGCCTGAGTTCCAACCTGCAATGCTTCTTTATAACATTCTGGCTCACCACCATCAGTTAACAAGTAAAACAAAGAAGGTGAATAACGCCGTGTAGGCTTAGGAGTCCTAGATGACCTTCTTACCGGGGCAGGTGTTTGAGGGTCCACCTGCGGGTTTTCATTTTCATGCACTTCAAGTACATCATTTTCGGAAGTGTCATCTAGTTCTAAGTATTCATTGCTGTCCTCCTGCACATTGTCCTTGTTTTTATGCATCACTTTCTCATTGAATATAACATTTCTGCTTCTAATGATTTTTCTATTTTCATCATCCCAGAAGCGGTGACCAAACTCATCAGAACTTTGCTGCGGTACTCTCCCCTATTATCAGACCTTAGGCATTTCAGTTTCAAATCTGTTTCATTTTCAACTAAAGCTTTCCACTTCTTGAAAATATTAAACACGCCAGACTTGTGTTTCATGGGATATACCCATAATTTTCTGGTTGCATCATTAATGAATGTAACAAAGTAAGAAGATCCACCAAGAGAATGTACCTGAGTTTGTCCCCACACATCCTTGTGTACTAGTTCCAACCTTTCTGACTGCTGTGGCTTGCCTACTTTAGAGAAAGTAACTTTCTTCTGCTTTCCGAAAACACAGTCTTCACAGAACTCTAAGTCCAAAGACTTGAGTCCTTCCAGCTTACCTTTAGAATGAAGAATCTTCATCCCTTTCTCACTCATGTATCCAAGTCTATATAGTGCCATGTGTTTGAGTCAATGCCTTTATCTGCAACTGCAATGGAACTTGTAGAGCTGTTAGTCAAGTAAAGAGTTTATTCTTTTTTACCGAGCAACAACCATACTCCTTTTTGTAGCTTTCCAGAAATCATCTGCAAATACATTTACGTGACCAGAGCTAGCAAGTTGACTAACTTATATAAGGTTTCTCTTCAGGCTGGGTACATACCTGACATCATTCAATTGCCATATACTGCCGTTTGGCAATTTAACCTGAACATCTCCCTTGCCAATTATGTCACAAGGTTCATCATCACCAAGATAAACTTTTCCAAAGTCACCTTGTACATAATTTTTGAGATATTCTCTATGTGCAGTAGCATGAAAGGACGCACCAGAATTTATAACTCAAGATTCAAATTTACAATCAAAAGCAAAAATTAAAGCATATTGAATAGCATCACCTGCGAAATTTGTGGAAGCGTCGCTGTCCTTATTACTGTTCTTTTGCTTATTTTTCTTTGGTGGAGCTCTATAGTCCTTTTTCAAATGTCCTTTCTTGCCACAATTCCAGCATTCGATCTTATCTTTTGACGATCTTGACTTGCTCCTTGATTTTGATCTTCCACGATTTTGCTCTCTCTCAGATGATCTTCCTCTATTTTCTACATTCATTGCACTTCCTGATGATTCACCTGAAGGTTTCATGCGAATTTCCTCATCAAGGATAGCACTCACAACTAGAGGTGTACAAAATTACCCGTGACCCGACCCGACCCGGTGACCCAACCCGACCCGTGGGTCAATGGGTGGGTCATAGTAGCAGATTTTCTGTGCCTGACCCGACCTGTGACCGTGGGTACCGGTTAACGGGTCTTACGGGTCGAGTCACCGGGGTGACCCGTGAACCCGTTTTTTTTTTTTAATATAGAAGACCAAATTGTTTATGAACAAAATTTATAGTTAATTGCCTTTTCCCATTCTCTCTATCTCTCTCTTTTCCCTCCTTCCTTCTTGTTTGCCCATGTGTTGTATCCATCCCACCTAGATGCCATGTCAAGCCTCCAACCCAATCTAAAAGTCCGGACTTGTATTTGAAAACATCTTAGAGTCATGTTTATTTTTCATAAAAACGTCTATCATAGTGGGACCAATTTCTATTAAGGTCAATTTTGGGTGTACATTGAGAAGGGTGTTTATTTTTTAGCACCTTGAACTAGGTGAGCCCCACCATTCGTTGCATTGTATAGGTTAATTCAACTCAGAATATCTCAGATGGATTCACAATGGTTAACATGTGCAAGCTGGTAACACAACATGTAAGCTCAATTCTAGACTCCTGATTGACTAATCTAGTTCCAATTGAGTTGGACTGTTGGAGGGTCAAAACACAAGTTTATTGGATTGGATATACCAACAGACTAACGCATCAAATAGCAAGAATGGGCTGAACTAGAGCCCAACTTGAAATAAAACAAGAATTCCAAAAAAGATATTATCAATGCATTCAAGCTAATGATCAGCCAAATTAGAGTTCTAAAATCCATACAAGTATACAACATATTTCTTCAACACTATTTCCAAGTATGTTTGCACAATATTTTTATTTTTGGAAATATAAAAAATTAACTATAAGTTGTTTGTATGCTTGGATTTTCATGAAAATATATTTCTTTTCTAAAATATTTTTTTCACAATTTTCTTACTATTTCTTTTTGACCCGTTACCCGACCCGTGACCCAATTCGACCTGACAGTGACCCGACCCAACCAACCCGTGACCCAAACGGGTCGGGTTCGGGTGGGTTTTCACCCACATAAACTATGGTCGGGTTTGACCCGAAACACGCGGGTTTCGACCCGTTAACACCTCTACTCACAACATCATCAAATTTCAGTTTGGTTGATATTGAAGAATTACTCAGTGATACAACCATACCATTCCAACTGTCTGGTAAAGAAGATAAAACCAACAAAGCCCAAATTTCATCCTCGAATTGTAATGTAACCAATGATAATTGGCTCATGACCTTGTTAAACTCGATCAGGTGTTCAGTAACAACCCCACCTTCAACCATCTTCATGTTAAACAATTTTCTCATCAAGAAAACTTTATTTGAGCCGGAAGGTTTTCCATACATTCGTGATGGGGCATCCATAACATCTTTAGTGGTTTTCTCCTTTGAAATATTGAATGTACCTGACTTTGATAGAGAGAGTTGAACCGTACATAAGGCTTTCCTGTTGAGTACCTCCCATTCTGGATTTGACATTGTTGCAGGTTTCTTGGCCTTTCCCCTAAACGGCAAGTAGAAATTCTTCTAGTAGAGGAGATCCTCAATCTGCATCTTCTAGTACGCGAAGTTTGTGCCATTAAACTTCTCAATTGTGAACTTTGTGTCGTCCGTCATTACTCCCACTCAAACCAAGCTCAATCTACTTGATGAATTTTTTTGCTTGTCAAACTGTCAATCCGTTCCGTCTACCTCATAGATCTCGTCGATACGAATCCAATAAAATAACTGAATGCAATTCTGAGTCCGGATGGCTTCAGAAATCAAGAATCAATTATGGCCGTTGAACCCGGTCAAACTGCCTTGACTATACTGATGAGTACGGACTGCTCCTGGGCTTCTGCGAAACAGGTCGGGCTGGATCGGACCAGAACTGACCCAATTGGATCTTCTTCTTCCACCCAACTCCTGCAACAGGCACTGTGCAGTCTCTGGCGGTTGTCTTCTGCGGCAACGATGTGGGGGCGGCCGGATTGGCAAGGTGGCGACGACGACGATTGTTGCAACGATGGGCGCAACAGATTCGTCGGTTTCGGGTTCACTTGCTACAGGGACTAGCGGGCGACAGGCGGCAAAAGGAGGGAGTAGTAGAACTCTCCCCTTCACCGACGTAGGAGACGGGCGGCGACGGATCTTGTCGTCCCTGTCGGCTTCGATCTTTAACATTGATTCCGCTATTTGAACCCTTCAATCATGGTCCTCTGCGAGTTCTATGGTGATTCGACTGCTCAAGCGGCAGTCGTCTTCTTCAGCAACGACCAGACTAGGATTTGAAATCCTATTTATCCTCAAGTGTGGCCCACTTGATTGATCAGAAGACCTCTGATCGTCGATCTACAACAGTGCGATTTCGACGATTACAACCTCTATTTACTGTGTGTCCGTCGAAGTCAAGAGATCCAGACGATCTCTTCTCTAGGATTAAACCCAATCTCGATCGTGGATCGTGCGTGAAACCCTAAGCTCTGATACCAGTTGTTAGGATCAGAAACATACGCATGATCTACGAGACAATCAATCAATCACACAATCAATTCACGAGACACAGATTTATGTGGTTCGGCAAGATTGCCTACGTCCACGGGAGATTCACGCCGTTCACTATTATTTGAGATTCCCACAAGAGTATAGCACTCACTGTCTCTCTTGTTCTCTCTCAATACCATAAGTACAACGCTCTCACCACCCAGTATAAATATATGAAGCCCTAGAGCTATAGACACCCACAATTGCTCCTGTAATTAGCTAAAGTCTAAATCAGGTTTCACCAACCCATTAAAAGAAACCACCAAAGATTGAAGGAACATCTCTTCTATCATTTGAGGACTCAATTCTTGATGAAAGAAAGGTTATGCTTCAACAGTCTAATAGCTAAACAATCAAATGAAGCTTGTAGTAATGTTTTAATGTTTTTGAGAAACCCTTCTCATTAAAACAGAACCACATACCGCAAATGTTAGTTTTATGGTCTCAATGCAGTATATGATGTAATAAATTGATTAATTTCTTTATTTATCGATACAATTTATGCTTTCCATTTCATGAGATGAATGGTGTTTAATTATATACTTGCACATAACCAATACATATGACATGATGGTTCATGAGATGAAACAAAGTCCATAAGTATACTAGATGTAATACATGTGTATGGATGAGATCCACATACGGAAAACATGTATAACAAATCTTATACTTGAATATCTTCACAACCAGTGATGAGACTGGACATCTCATACTGACAAGGTTACAATACTTTGATTACTATGAGATAGTATGATTTATCTCGATCATCAGAATGTAAGATTCTGGATCAGAGTGCTGGTACATTAGATGTATTGAAGGACCATGAAAAGCACCTTATGAATACTGTCTTTACTTTAAGGTATGCTCTCATACTTCCCTAGCAGTAAGCTCTTAATCTTGAGATATTAATGAACTTAAGTTTCTATCTATTCATTTATTTGAGTCACCAATGAGTGAGGCCAACTGTAGGTCAACACTTCGGTGATTTGGGTACGTGGTTGTAGAGCCGTGAGAACATTCAATGGTCAAGATGGAATCTATTTTTAATATCCCCTTGTGCCAATTAATGGATTTATCATTGGTAAGTGTACACTCATTCTGATTAAGAGTTAATTGGAAAGGTACCATGATCATTATAATTAATTGGGGCTCAAGGATAATAAGATATGGATCTACGTTTGGAATACAGGTCCAATTGATCCATGGATATTGATGGAGGGGCCTACTTGTGGTTATAGAGAAGTTTAGGGTTTCTATGAATTTTTCTAAGACTGGAGTTCAATTGCATTTATATGGTGGAGTTATTTGCAATTAAATGTGGGCCCGGATTACACATGAGATGTAGGGTCGCGAGTCCCAGTTGGAGCCAGCTTTCTAAGGAATCCCTAGTGGTCCCCACGCTAGCTTAAATTAGAAAGATACTAATTCTAGTTTAGCTCTAAAAGGAAAGTTACTATTTCTATTTGAAGTGAGACTAGTAAGTTACTAATTATAATGGAAATGAGACTTCTATTTAAATTAGAAAAGAGAAAGTTACTAATTATTTAATTGAAGTAAGACTTCTATTTTAATTAGTAAAAGAGGACGCTACTTTGCAAAAGTTATAAATAGAGAAGTAAGGGTTGGACGTCCACTACTTCTACCCCTAAGTGTGGTTCACGCCCGGCCCTAGTTGTGTGCAAGAGTTGCACATCTACTACTCTCTCTTCCCTCTTCTAGTCCTATTCTAGTTTTCCTTATAGTTCCTACTAGTTTTCTCTTAGAGATCCCACCCATGTTCTTGCGAAAAAAGATCTGATAAAGGGTCATAGGGTGGAAGACGATTGGGTCCTGGAGATTACTAATTTGATTAGTGAAAGCGTTTCATTATCAAAGAAAGACGCAACTTCTCCATTAGAGCACAATTGAACTCCAAATGTATAATCTACTTGCGTGTATGTTGTAGATTTATTTGTAACTTGTATGTTGATGTTTCTATCTTGTAGATAGATTATTTTACTGATCATGATGGCTGAGATTGAGGGTTTGCATCCTGGATTGGGTTTATGGCCTTTGGGATAGTTGATCACTGTATCAAGTTGATCAAAAGTTTTGAAATCTATCCTAGAGGCCCACCACCTTTTTCCCACAATTGGTATCATAGCCTTACCTCATCTCTTATCATGTTAGATCAGTAAGTTTGTTCTAATCTTTGCATGAGATGCGAAGAGGATAGAGCGAGGGCTATGTCGGGATCAGTTTTGATGGTTTGCTTTGTTTATTAGTAAATTCATGTTTGGATAGTCACAAAAGGGTTTAATAATGATGGAAGGATGGTAGGAAGCCATTGGAACCTTTCAGAAGTATTTTGGAGGAGTTTTGATTCGAATAGAGAAAACCCAAAAATTCTGGTTCGTCAGCCCGGTCGACCTACCTTCGTGCTTGGTCGACCGAGCCTTTTGGCAGGTCAACCGAGCACACTGTTACAGCTGTGCAGATTTTCATGTTTCATGTCTATTTTGGCTTCTTGTTTTTCCAGCATTGTTTGGCAGCCTATTTGTGTGTTTTATATGGTTGTATGAGATACTAACATGCAGGTTATCTTGTTCTCTCCATATGGCCCACACGATTTTACTTTCTTTGATGGTTGGATTTTTGTATATAAGGCTAAGTGTAAAGGGCACCATGGTTTCTCGTGAAAGGGCAAGGCATGATGAATTTCCCTACAACCCTTTTATTTCCATGTTTAGATTACCATGTAAGTCTCATCGTAGAGACATAGGAATTTAAGTAATTTTCTAAATTTGTAAATTCTGGCGATGTCCGAGACGAAGAAGGAAAACGATGTTAGACTCCTAATCAAAAAGTTTGAAGATTACAAAAAGAGTTTTGGAGTTTCCCAAAGAGTTTGAGAAATTTTCAAAAATTTGGAAAGGCTAGAAGTCCAAAAAGTCTATTCCGCTTGGGCCATATGGAGGAGATGACTAGTTTCTAATTTTATCATTTTCTATTTATGGATGAATGCTTGATTTAGAATGTTTCCAAATCTGATCCAAACATAGGAAGTTACTAAAATTGGTCAAATCAAATTAATTTTTGGAAAGAGTTCTAATTAGTGTCGATGACCCATGAGATGGACACATTGGTAACACTAATGTAAGAAACTGGATTTTCCTTAAAATAACTTGACTTGGAACCAATCTTAGATCATATCATGAGATGATTTAATGTTCATATTTATATGTGGGCCCTAATACATTAAAGGAAAATCCTCAATTCTAAAATATTAAGTGGGAACGGGGTATTTAAATTGAGAAATCCCCATGGTTTTCCACCATAGGTCCATTGTAAGGAAAGTATTAGCCTCACGCCATCAAGAGAATGGTCATTCCCCATGGAGGGTTTGTCTGGTTACTAGATATGGATATCCTTTGGATAGTATTGGTGAGACGTGGTTGGGGTTCACTCTCCAAGTAGGAGCTGCCCAAAACAGTTGTCATGCAATATTAGTTGGTGGGTCACACTTAACTAAAATAATGATATAGTATCCCCAAGGATTTGCCTCGTGTATTTTAGAAACCAAAGCTAATCGGGAGTCATACATTATTTGGTATGAGATACCTAGATAATAATGAATGATGGGGATCATGGATAGTTAGTCTTAATCCTAATTTTGACCAACTTTGATTCACACCAATCTAATTGACATTTTCACTCCTCAAGGAGGCATGCCCTAGGAGATTGAGATTTCGATGTATTCTAAATTCAGTACTTATGAGGATTCCCACATGAATTTGATAGAATACTAAACCCTAATGTCATTTATATTCTTTATTGAATGTATGGTTATGTGCAACAGTATATAAAGCATGAATTCAAATACTTTTAATCCACTTGCGACCATCCTCAACCAGAATAAGCTGGTGGGATCCAATTATGTGGATTGGAAAAGAAATCCGGATATTGTCCTGACAGCTTCAGGATACAAATATGTCCTTACCACAACCCCCCTTGATGAGCCTATGCCAGATGCACTACAGAAACAAAAAGACCTTTATGCTAAGTGGACCAAAGGCGATGAGATGGCCATATGTTATATACAGGTATCCATGTCTAGTGTTTTGCAACACCAACATCAATCCTTTAAGACTGCATACGATATGATATCGAACTTAAAGGAGATGTTTGTGGAATAGGGTAGGCCTGCTAGGTAGGCAGCTATGAGGGTGATGGCTGAAGGCACACCAGTACAGGACCACATGCTTAAGATGATGGACTCATTGAATGAGTTGGATATATTGGGTGCTGCGATTGATGCAGAATCGCAAATTGACAGAATCCTTGAGTTGCTACCAGATTCATTCAACTATTTTAAGGTCAACTATAATATGAACAAAATGAATCTTACCCTAGCTGAGCTGTCTAGCCAGCTGGTAGCAACTGAAGGGATTATGAAAAAGCCAACTACCCTGATGACAGAAAAGTCATATGCCAGGTCCAAGCCGAAAGGTAAAGGCCGGAAAGCCAAGAAGAAATTAGTTCCTAATGGTCCTAAAGCGGAAAATGGTGCTACTGGTGGTGTGGCAAAGGCTAATGGTGCAGGTACAAAAGGAAAGTGTTTCCATTGTGGTATGACAAGACATTGGAAGATGAATTGTCCTGATTTTCTGTCTAAGAAAAAGACCTCAGGTATGATTGAATCACTTGTTTCTGAAGTTAGTTTTGCAACTGGTACTTTAGAATCCTGGTGTGTTGACTCCGGTGCAACTAATCACATATGTAACTCGTTGCAGGGGTTCTGGGAAACCAGGAAGCTAAGTGATAGGGAAATCATTGTTAACGTAGGATCTAATGCTAAGGCACGAGCGGTTTCAGTGGGAGTTATTACTTTATGTTTTTCAGATAATAAATTGGTTTTGTCAGACACTTTATACGTACCGTCTTTAAGACGGAATTTAACTTCAGTTTCTAGTTTGGTGAATAAAAGTTATTCTATTACTTTTGATACTGAAGTTGTCATAAAGAGGAACGGTACTTTTATATGTTCTGACAAGGTAACCAATGGACTTTATTTGTTAACTCCCACAATGTATGAGATACATGAAATCGAAATAGTTAATAGACCATCATTAAAGAGGAAGTCACCTTCATCTAATCCAATAAAACTTTGGCACCTGAGGCTAGGTCATATAAACCTAAACAAGATTGACAGGCTAGTGAAAGATGGTATCTTGCCTTCATTGGTGGTAGAACCAATGCCTATCTGCGAATCCTGTCTGGATGGCAAAATGACTAAAAAACCCTTTTGATCCAAGGGCAATAGGGCCAAAGATTTATTGGAATTAGTTCATACTGATGTGTGTGGACCCATAAATATTAGAGCAAGAGGAGGATATGAGTACTTCATCACTTTCACCGATGATTATTCAAGATATGGATACATATAGCCTATGCATCGCAAGTCCGAGGCCTTTGAAAAGTTCAAAGAGTTTCGAGCCGAAGCGGAAAAGCAATTAGGTAAAAGTATCAAGACTCTTCGATCAGATCTAGGAGAATAATATCTCTCTGCTGATTTTATGGGATACTTATCAGAGAATGAGATTCTATCCCAGTTGTCTACTCCTGTTATGCCTCAATAGAACGGAGTAGCAGAAAGAAGGAACCGGACTCTTTTAGATATGATCAGGTTTATAATGAGTTTCTCAGGATTACCTATATTCTTTTGGGGATACGCCTTGGACACTGCTATGTACATACTAAACCTCGTACCATCTAAGTCTGTACCTAAGACTCCCCGGGAGTTGTGGTTTGGGCGAAAGCCTAGTCTACAACATTTACACATTTGGGGATGTCCAGCACACGTGCTAAAGGTTAGACGGATAAGTTAGAATTGAAGTAGGAAGTATGCCCTTTTATAGGATATCCCAGAGGAGCTAAAGGTTGATTATTCTATAATTCCAGAGAGTAGAAAGTGTTTGTCAGCACCAATGCTGTTTTTCTGGAGGAAGATTATATGATTGACCGGAAATCTCTAGAAAAGGTTATCTTGGAAGAAATTCAAGAGCGAACAAATCCAAATCCAAACACGACCGAACTTGAAGAGAATCCACCCACACCTGACCCAATAGTTATACCAGTGCCTCGTCGTAGTGGGAGAATTGTCAGGCCCCCTGACATGTTCTCATTTTTAGGAGAGTCTTATTAGACAATCTCGGAAGAACCAGAACAAGATCCCTGTAACTATGATGAAGCAATAAATGACATAGACTCGGGACGTTGGGAGGAGGCTATGAAAGCTGAGATGGAGTCTACGTACTCCAATCAGGTCTGGACACTTATGGACTTGCCTGCCAATATTAAACCTATTAGGTGCAAGTGAGTCTACAAGAGAAAAAGAGAGGACCGGATGGAAGAGTTTAGACCTTTAAGGCCAGGCTTGTTGCGAAAGGATATACTCAGAAAGAAGGCATTGATTATAAGGAAACCTTCTCGCCGGTAGCTATGCTCAAGTCCATCCGGATAATCTTATCCATTGTGGCTCATCTCGATTATGAGATTTGGCAAATGGATGTCAAGATGGCGTTTCTCAACGGCCATCTTGAGGAATACATCTATATGACGTAGCCAGACTGTTTTATAGCTAACAACCAAGAGCAAAGAGTTTGCAAGTTGCAGAAGTCCATTTATGGACTGAAGCAAGCATCCCGGAGCTTGAACATCCGTTTTGACCAGGCAATCAAGTCTTTTGGTTTTTGTCAAAATTCGGATGAGTCATGTGTGTACATGAAAACTGAAAGTGGCTGGATAGTTTTTTTGGTATTATATGTCGACGACATCCTTCTCCTAGGGAGTGATATAGAAATGTTGTTAACAGTAAAAGTTTGGTTGGCTAAGTCTTTTGATATGAAGGACTTGGGAGAAGCAAGCTACATCCTAGGGTCTAAACTCTATCGAGACCGGATAAATAAGATGATAGGCTTATCCCAAGCTGCGTACATAGATAAGGTACTGGTATGATTTGCTATGTAAGATTCCAAGAAGGGTATCACACCTTTCAGGCATGGAATGAACCTTTCCAAGGATCAGTGTCCCAAGACACCTAAGGAAAAGGAACAGATGAGAGCGATACCATACGCTTCGGCTGTTGGTAGCCTCATGTGTGCTATGATATGTACTAGACCGGATATCTGTCATGCAGTGGGCCTAGTCGGCAGATATCAGTCTATCCCAGGGCCTGACCATTAGACTGCTGTAAAATATATTCTTAAATACTTCAGAAGGACAAGAGATTACATGTTGATTTACAGCAATGATGAGTTGATTCCAGTCTATTACACAGATTCTGACTTCATGTCAGATAAGGATTCCAGGAAATCAACTTCTATATTGATGGACAGTGCTTCTGCTCGGTTCTACCGAGGTCGACGGACGTGGGAGTCCGTTTGGGTCCGACCCTTTCGTAACCGGGGGCAGAGGCGTGCATCAACATTTCTTTTGTGTGGGTGTGCCATATTTTCTATTTTACTTGGAATTGCTTGTGGTGATCCGGAGATCAACCTTCGCAAGTAAAAAGGAAATCAACTTCTTTCAAGTTTTCCATTGCACATATATTTAAGAAAAGAGACATTTTCTTGATTTGCCGTGAAAGGCGATTTTTTTGGCATTTATAGCCGATTTTGGTGTTTATAGCCGATTTACAATCCTTATCAATAATGAACATGGTTCAAAATCTCGGCCGATACCGGTACGTATCGGCCGATACGTTCCGGTATCGGCCGACACCGAACCGATATCTCGCTGAGATATCGGTATCGGCGATACCGAGTGAAATATCACCAAAATATCGCGATATATCGGCCGATATTTTCAAAATATCGGCCGTGACGATATCTCGGCCGATATTTTAAAAATATCGGCTCGACCCCCGCCGGGGGATACCCCCGGACCCCCTCTGCGAAGCGCATGTTTTAGATAAATGACAATCAAAACTCAAGAAGACAAAATGATCTACTTGACCATGATAGCTAGGACTCTTTTGCTAATTGTCTTTTTTTTTTTTGTGCTTGGATGTCTATTATTATCATAAACTACTAGATATAATATTAAACTTATTTAATTATGTTTGGAATGATATAGTAGTAAAGATTGTGTAATATGCTAATTCATGAACCAAAAGGCTTTATATTGAGTTAGATTCGATGTTACTCACTTATTTTCTCCTAGATCTAGTGTTTTAAAGTGTAGATCTAAATTTTTTTATTTCCAAAATTTGGGGGCTTTTCTTGAAATCAATTACATTTTTTCACATTAGTGTTCAAATGCATTGATAATGTATTAGTTTAAAATAGATCTATACTTTTGGAACAAAAAAGTATGAATTTTTGCCAAAAATTGTGGTTGCATTATGTCAGATTTATGATATTTCATCTTATTGATCATGAGCATCAATAATGGTTGCATTATATAAAATACTGGAGAATAAAGCGAACAGCGATACAGACAGGACTCATAACTTAAGGTGACCGAGATTTTGATTTATTGTTGTTACTAACGGAAAAAAATATTGTTTTCCAACATTTTCTAATATTCTGGATTTTTTGAATATTTTTGCGGATTTTCTTGGATTAAAAAAAAAATTCACACCGCGACGAACCGATATCCGCGACGATATCCGCGACGTATCGGTTTTTCGGCCCGGCCGATACCGCGACCGATACCGAGATTTTAAACCATGATAATGAAAGACAAGAGTTGTGATTTTTGTCTCTTTTGAAAAAAGACAAACTACAATGAAAAGCAAGAAAATGAGGATCTAACTTCTCAGGAGATTGTGGGGGACCCGTTCAGATTGACGGTCGCAAGCCATATGTGGACTTCGCCATCATCCATGCAGATGAGAACAGAGGATGCTACTGATTTGCTTGGCTTGGCTATAACCTCAGGTTTTTAGAGGATAAAGACCAAGAGGAGGTCCTATGTCCAATAAAAAGCCAAGTAGACGGGCTGAAAAGCCACGTGTAAGCCATTGGAGGCAGAATGAGAAGGCAAGGGACCTTGGGGGTACCCCCCAAGGGACTTTTGTCACCTTGTAGCGGTGGTCGGTGTAGAACTTCCACAGAGTTTTCTCTCTTTTTTTCTCTGAATTTCTGTGCTTTTTTTCTGATCTGGGATCTGTCTTGTTTTTTCCGATGATCTCTGTGATTTTTTCGATCTAGAATTCTTTGGAATGCTCTCCTATTTATAGGCTTTTAGGTAGCCATTTAGGAGGATTTATGAGCCTTAATTGTCATAAAGCTACATAAAGGGAGGAGTTACAAGATTGAGTTCTTTATTTTGTAACTCCTTTTCCTTGGCTTCTAATTGGCCGGAGGAGATTGAGGGCTTTTAATCGCCTTTAATCGCCATGATGGGAGGAGTTTCATGGGATAAATGCCATGAATCTCTTGACTTGTAACTCCCGAATGCTTGCTTCTGATTGGGCCATCCAAAGAAATGGATTAATAACTGTAATAAAGCTAGTCAATTAATCGCATTAAGTGGTCGCCGAGCAGTTGAAGAGTCGCGGGCCGTGCCGTGTCTTTTGGGATTCTTCTGGCGATGATCAATGATGGATCTTCATGTAGATCGGCACCAGATGGCCATGTAATTTCAGGAATTGGTTGCTAATAGCGGGTCGGTGCCATCTGTCCTGTCGATTTCTCGATCGGTTGGGTAAAAAGCACACTTTTTGGTTGACCGGTTGGCGATCAATGTTGATTTCGATACTCTTGATGATTGACCCGTGATTTTGACGGACGTCAAAGGATTTGGTGTCTCAAAAGTTTGAATTTTGGAAAATCAGAGGAGTCGGACGCTTCGAATCGTGAAGAAACAACGAAAAAGGGGGTTTTCGTGGCCCACTCGGTGATCCCGGGTTCCAGGGTCGCCGGCGACCCTGGAGGGATTTTCCCCCTTTTTGTCCCGTTTTGTGTCCGTTTTTGCTATTTTTTGATTCTTTTTTCTTCTGTATTTTTCGTTGACATTTTTGATCATTTATTGGCCTGATTTTCCTGTAGAAAACCTGATGAGAATCCATGCATTTTATTTTTCAAAGTTTTCAATTTTCTAAGAAAGCCAAAGACTTTGTCGCGCAGAGCTGCCGATTTTCCGTCAGAAGCTGAAACTGGGGCAAACGATGTTGGAATGACCTGAAACTTGAGGTGAAGCCTCCTGAGCAATAAATAAGACCAACCATAGGCTTTTGTTTGAGTTTTGAAGCCGTTTGGGGTCCTACCACTAGTAGACTTATTTTTGTCGCGATGAAGAGTCGCGGCTTGATGTGCGGTCAACCGATGTCCGATTGACTTCAAATTTGACAGGGAACCTATTGGAGTCATTTTAAGATGATCTATAGGCTCTGTCTTGGAAACCATGGTCCCGGGGAGCTTTGCCGCCGAGAGGCCTGATTTGGCTTCCAAGCGTCAAAGTCTGGTCAAATGTTGTCGAAATAACCTGAAATTTGACGTGTAGCCCTTTGTAAGCATTTTGAAGCCGTCCATGTGCTTTATCTGATGAGTGATGGACTCGGTGGTTCTTGCCGCCGAGAGGCTTGATTTAGCTGTTCGAGGGTTGATGTAGGGTCCAACGTTGTCGGTTTCACTCGGAACTTGGCGTGGAGCTTTTTGGATGTATTTTGAGACCCTCCATCGGCTTTGATCGAAGATTTGGTGTCTCTGATGCTTTCGCCGCCGGGAGCTCATTTTCAGCTGCCGGAGAAGCGAAGTTAGGCCAAATGATTTTGAAATGGCCCGAAACTTCTTGTGTACTCCTCTTTTGGCTGTCTTGAAGGATCTTGCAGTTTTTGTTTGATTCTGACAAGATTTGATTTTTTGGAAGTAGCATTGCCTATTTATGGCAGGTTGCGACTTCATGTAGCTTTTTGGATCTTGAAGAGGCAAAGTGACATTTTTGGTGTCAACAAATGCCCCCTCGAGGTGCAGCGACGAGTGGCTTAACTTTTGTAGTCGATGTGCCTCGAAGAGATTTATGAAGGAAAGCTTGTGACTTGACCATGAGTCTTTGAGCAATCTTTCTTTTGGTATTTGTAGCCTTTTGAGCTTCCAGGGGAATTTTATGGTAGTGAAAGGGATCACATACCATCTCGAGGTAAAGTTTTGAAGATGACATCAGGGATGTGGATTTGGGTTTTGACCTTGTAACCTAACAGGCTGTATGTGGCAGGTTAGGGGGTCGGGTTTGGTTTTGACCATGTGACCCAACAAGCTGTATGTGGAATGTTGGGGGATCAATTTTGGTTTTGATCTTGTGACCTAACAGGCTGTATGTGGCAAGTTAGGGGATCAGGTTTTGGTTTTTGGTTTTGGTCTTGTGACCTAACAAGCCGTATGTGGCAAGTTAGGGGACTAAGATTTGGTTTGGATTTTTGTGGAATGTCAATTTCAAGATTTTGGCTCAATTTGGTAGATGAGGCTGGATGGTTTGACTTTTGGAAGCTCATGGGGGTTGTATGGTCGAATCAACTCAAAAGAGGCATGGAACCATTTTTGTATGCTCTTGGTAAGAGGGATTACTAAAAGCCCAAATTTTTTTTTAGTGCCTAGGTGGTCAAACCTGGCTCATATGGGCTAACCCATGAGAACTTAAGCTTTTTGGAATGGCTTAGATCTCGTATGGTGTCATTTTAGTAAAGAATATCTAAAAACATCTCCTTTGGATAGAGAATATCTAAGAATATCTTTATTTGGAGAAAATCTCTCATGTTCCCTTTATTTTGGGATAGAATATCTCAAGATATCTTTCTTTTGGGAAAGACTCTTTCATTGATCCTATCTTTTGGGAGAAAATCTCTCATTGATTTCTTTTTGGGAGAGAATCCCTCAAGATATCTTTCTTTTTGCGAAAGAATCTTTCTAATTTCTTTCTTTTGGTAAGGTTACTAATTAGTAACACTTACCTCTTTCTTTTTTCCTTCTTTGGTTTGCTCTCTTCTATAAAAGCAATGAGGAGGTTGGATCTCTTGCTCTTATTGCTTTCTTTTGCAACAATCCTAAGAGGGCTTCAAAATCAAGAGTTCTTCTTCTTCAAGATCTTCAAGACTTTTTTTCTTCTTCTCCATCAATGGCTTCAAGTAAATTCCCTTTTTCAAGAAAACCCCATTGTAGGAAAAAGGTTCTTTTTTTTTTCTTTCTTTTCTTTTCTTTTTTTTTTCACGTGTTTGCTCTGTTTTTTTTTACACGGTTTTTTCTTATCGTTTTTTTTTCATGCTTTTTTTTTGCATGTGTTTTTTTTTTCTTTTTGTGGGCCGTACGGATCTGGCCATACGGCCACGTGGCCTGTGGGCCAGCCCTCTTCTTTCTCTTTTTTTTTTTGTTTTCTTTCTCTCTTTTTTTTTTCGAGAAAGTTTCTTTTCTATTTTTTTGTTCTTTTTCTTTCTCCTTTCTCCTTTTTTTTTTTTGAGAAAGTTTCTTTTCTTCTTTTTTTTTGCTCATCATGATAATGCATTTTTTCTTTTTTTGCAAACCAAGATGTTCATGCATGTATATTTTTTTGTAAATTGAATTGTAGCATGATGTGATAGCATACCTGAAAGTTTTCGCAAATTTGGGAATTTGGAGCTCGTAGCAATGTTGAGCCCTTCCTGATTTTGTGGAGACTTTGAGGTTTCGAAAGTTTGGAGTTTCGGAGCTCGTAGCAATGTTGAGCCCATCTTCAAACTTTCTATTTCTTTCAGGATAGTTCCTTTTCTTCGGAATTGCCCAGGCATTATGTCAAAATTTCGCCAGATTCTTTTTAGCGAGATTCTGTCATTTTGATGTTTGATCTTTTTCTTTTCCATCCTTTGCAGGTGGTTCTTCCAGAACGAACAAGGGTAAAGAGCCTGCTACAAGCGTACCTCGTCGATCTGCTAGATCTTCTAATCCGGCCGTTCAGTAGGCCTTTGAGAAGGTCCAGTATGTTGAGAGAAATCTGGAAGAGTGTAACTCCTTCAACAGAGATAAGATGAGGCAGCGACTGATCGCTCTCAAGGGAGAGGAATTCTATAAGATCATGGTAAGCAGTCGTCCATGGGTGATGGAAGATCAGAGTGTTTTACCCAAGCCTACCTTCTTCTTTGGTGATGCCGTCCCTGATGACTGTCCAGAGGAGATGTTTTCAGTTCTCTTTCATAGCAGATGGTGAGAAGAAGACTGTTGCTACCCGATCGACGTTTGATCGCACTGTCTCGATCATGAGCCTTCCCCCACGTGCTCTAAAAGGGAAGATCCTCCAAGCTGGGTGAGAAAGACAAATATAATCAAGACCGGGGTTTTTGTTGGCAGTTCTTCTAGATATACGGAGAGGTCGCCTGTTGACATGGACCTGTTGATGACATCCAGCGGCTACCAGGGCTCTGATTATCTGTCGGTCAATTTGAGACCGGTGGGCCTTGGTATTTTCAGCGGTGACGGCAGCAATTGGATAAAGCCTTTTCGACTTCGTGGCCGTTTCAATGCTGACTCCGAGTGGAAGTCGTGGACTGATCGCGTCCTACTGCTTGGTGGCGTCGTTTTGAAGGAAACCGAGATTTTTGATGCGGTCCGTGCCTTTAGGGAGACCATGATCTTTTCCGACGAGGCCTTCATGGCTATACTGGAATCATTCCTCCCACAAACCAATACCTTCGTTGTGACGAATGGTGAGATTGGTTTCTCTTTGAAGGAGCTGAGCGCCATTACTGGATTGCCCATCCTTGGCAAACTCTATGAGGATTTTATGCCAATCGATAGCGTCCTTGAGGAGCAGTCTGAGGAGTTCAGGCTTCTGTACTTTCAGCTCATCGCCTTCTATGATTTTTTTAAGAAGGAGGGTTTGAAAGTTAGAATCAGCAGTTGGAAGATTTCTAGTTCTTTGTTCCCCAACTTTTTTGATAGCAGGGAGTCTTCTGATAGTGTGATCCAGGAAGCCAGGGCTCAAGATCCAAGTTTGAAGAAGATCTTGGTTATGCAAGAAGAGTTGAGAGATTTCTGTGCGAGTACAAACACCATATGTCCTGACATTGCACTGCGGAGAGATCTCGCTGTTTACCTCACTTATTGGCTTGGTGAGGCTATTTTTGCTGGAGGAGATGGAACGCACATCAGGCCGCATTGTATTTCTCCAGCTTGTCAGATGGCGTTTAGAGAGCAGCTTGCTTTGGTGCCAGCTCTTTACTCCTACCTGTGTACCAAACTGCAGGCTGCTGCTTTTTTGGTTCGGCTTGGGCTCCCTATGAATAGGGTATTTTCAACCCACATCTTTTATTCGTGGTACGTGCACCACTGTCCTGGCTTCCACCGGCTGGGTGCCGCACGGGATGATGATCCTCTGATGATTCGGCTGGCTAAGGGCAAAGCCGTGTCCGAATCACTTTTGTTTGCCCGCATGAGGATCCGACGGTTCAGGGACGTAGAGATGGGGCAGTCTTCAGTGAAGCTTTCTCCGTAGTTGCAGAAGAAGGCTTTTGATTTTGGTGCTTCCCGAGACTCTACCAGGGCGGGGTCGGGAAGGCATTACTCCTTGACGAATGTAGAGAAGGAGTGGCTTTTCAGCATACGTGTCGGCACGATGGTGTACCGCAAACATCTTTTCGTCGACATCCAGCCATATGTACCCTCTCGCTTTGCTTTGCAGTTGGGCTTTTCTCAAGGCGTTGTTGGAGCGCCTTCAAGCATGGTGAAGCGCTTTGGAGGTTTACAGGATGGGAGAAATGCATGGGCTTTCTATAGTGCTGAAGACACTACAGCCATGATCTCTTATCTTGTGTTGTCGACTTCCCGGACTGCCGGCTTTGCGAAGTGGTTCGCAGAGAGCTTTTCGGCATATCGGGGGCTTTCCAAGAAGGAGCTTGATGTGAAGCTGACATCTGGAAAGGGCCTTGGAAAGTCGGGTGGCGTCCGGCGAGAGGAACTTTGGGCCTTCCTTTCTGGAGAGAAGCACAAGATAGGCTTTCTCGGTGATCAGGGCGTCATTGGTTCTGAAGCTATTCGAGAAATACCTGATGAGGCTTTAGAGCAGCTAGAACAGGAGGAAGCCGAACTTGATGCTTGGATGCAAGCGGTACAGAAGCAAGCTTCCGTGGAGTCTACTGATAAGGGTAGACCATCCAGTGAGGAGTCAAGTGGGAAACCTGACTCTGACAGCGGGGCAGGTTCCTCTAAGAAGCGAGCCCGCAGGAGTAAGAGGAAGAGGAGTCATCATCGCAGCAAGGGGCAATATGAGGACTCTCCTGACATAGAAGTCCCTCTTACTATTAATGAGGATGTGCCAGTGGATGCTGACGAGTTTCCAGAGAAGAGAAGCCGAGAAGAAGAGGCCGTTGGTGAAGGTATGATTCTTCCTCTTTCTTTTTCCATTTCTTTTCATGGGATTTTTCCATCTCTTGATTTGTTTTCTCTCCCTGCTGCTCCTCTTTTTTTTTTTTGAGCAGAGGAAGATTTGGCGATGCCTGAGGTTCCAACCGATGAGGTGATGACGGATCCTGTCGGGGGGCACCTGAAGAAGAACCGAGGGACTCTGGAGTAAATCCAGAATCTCTAATTGGTATAACTTTTTTTGCTTTCTTTTCCTTGTCTGTGACTTGGTTTGCTAACATTTTTCTTGTCAGCTGACTTGCCACGGGATTCCGATGACTTTGAACCATCGATGGATGCAAATGTTGATGATGCTTCCAATGAGTTCATGGAGGAAGAGAGTGTTCCGCCAATCGTAGAAGAAGGTATTTTGTAGTAATAACCCTGATAATGATTTTCAAATAGGATCATATTCATACCTTTTTGTGTTTCTTTGGCAGGGTTTGAGGTGACAGCGGAGAGTCCGTTGCTTCCTTCAGAACCAGAGCTAGGGATGCCAGAGGTCGATCCAGAGGTAGAGACTCCTGGAACCAGTTCTGACACTGTTGAGGAGATACCTCATGCTAAGATTCCTTCCTGAGCAGCTCTAACTAAAAAGAGTTCTTTTGTTACTCTTCCAATGGGTGATGACATGAGCAGCCGACCAACGGAGTTGGGCGAATCTTCAGCTGGGCCATCTCTTCTTTTTGCGAAGAAGGTGGTGGTGGATTGAGACTCTCCTTTTTGGGCCCTTGGATGCCGGATTTGGCATGATCCAGCATGTGCAGGAGATTCTCAGTGATGCCGAAGAGGCTGGTCTAGATGTCATAGGTGCCAGGGCGATCGTTGATAGGATCATTGAGCTGGGTGACAAATGGTTTAAGGCCATGGGTTTGGCTGATGACCAGTTCTTCAAGGAGATGTTCCTGGACCCTGCTGATAAGGCTAAGTCTGACCTAGACGAGGCTACACAAAGCAGGAAGCAGATAGTCCGAAAGAAGAACTTAGAAGAGCTAACCATCATTGGGCTGACACATGTCCTTAACATCCTTGATAGGGAGGTCGATGAGGCCAGGAAACGTCTTGAGCATCTGCAGGCACAAGTCGCTGCCAAGTGGGTTGCAATAACAGAGGCTCGCGACAGGGAGAGTGCTCTGATTCACCGGGTTGCAGATGCCGATCGAGTTCTTGAAAGGAGGTCTCGAGAGAACAAACAAGGGCGAACTGCTCGGGATAAGCTTCCCGGTGTGCAAGAAGTTGCAGCATTCTCCAGCATCTCATGGCAAGTTCTTGAAAAAACGTGCCTTGGAATCCCTGACGGCCGAGGCCAAAAGTTTGCTTGAGGAGCTGAAATCTTGGCTGGAGACCATGTTTGGTTGAGCTCCTGTTTTTTTTTTTTTTTTTTTAACAGAAACTATCCTTCTCTCCTTTTTTTTTGGTACCACATGTATATTTTTTTGGTACTCTTTTTTTTTTGGAGTGCTTGTGAACACTTTCTTTTTTTTGGTACCACATGTATTTTTTGGTACTCTTTTTTTTTTGTTTTCCCTACGCTCACTTAAATCTTTTTGTGATGAAAGTAATTTCTAAATGGGATGCTTTTTTTTTATTTTCCCTACGCTCACTTAAATCTTTTTATGATAAAAGTAATTGCTAAATGGGATTTGATCAAAAGCTTGTCATTTTGTGAAAATCTTTTGTCAAATGATTGTTTTGGCATGAAAGCCAGATTTTGTTTGTGGCATGGAAGCCGATTTTGGCATTGATAGCCGGTTTGTGGCATTGATAGCCGGGTTTTTTGAAAGTCAATCTTTTTGTTATGTGGCATTGATAGCCGGTTTTATTTTGTGGCATTGATAGCCGGTTTGTTTTGGTTGGCATCGATAGCCGGTTTGTGGCATTTATAGCCTGTTTTGGTGGCATTTATAGCCGATTTGGTTTTCAAAAATGCAAGTATCGATTAAAAGTCGCCTCCCTGCTGAATGTTCTTGCAAGTATCGATGGAATGTCGCATCCTTGCTCATTCGGTTTTGAGTATCGATGGAATGTCGCATCCTCGCGGATTTGGGTGCAAGTATCGATGGAATGTCGCATTCTTGCTTTTTTAAAAATTTTGGTTTTGCGGGTACTGACTTGATGTCGTTTCCCCATGATTTTTGAAATTTGTGGTTTTCTCGAACCTTTGGGTCACGGATATCAACTGAAATGTCGCGTCTCCATGTTTTTTTAGGTTTTTTCGAACCTTTGAAATTTGGGTTGTGGATATCAACTGAAATTTGCATCTCCACGGTTTTGGATTTTCCAAGTATCGACGAAATGTCCTTTCCCTGCGATTTTGGAAGTGTCGAACGTGGTTCGCATGCTTCCAACTTGTGCGAGTATCGACTAAACGTCGCTTCCCCGCGGCTTTTTGAAAAACCATTTTTTTTTGTTTAAAGACACGAGGGTCATAAGTTTTGACCTAAAACCATTTAGGCGGTAAAAGGTAGGGTGGACTAGGGTGGAAATCCCTGAATCCGAATTTTGTTTCAAACCATGAATTTTGGGTTCAAGGGTTGAAAATTTTGGTCAAGTTAGGGAAAGGCTCCTAAACTTGGATTTTTTTGAACAATGAAACGATGAAAGTAAGCATTGTTTAAATTTCTAGAAATTTCAACATTTAATATGAAAATTCTAAAAAGAGTGGGTTTGACGAGCGTGTACCTGGAAACCAGTTTTGGCCGTACAGGCATTGCTCTTACCCAGTTGGGTAAGTCTTCAAGGGTAGTACAGCTTTAAGAACTTGCCATTGATGGGGAGCATCTGTCACCCTCCATGTTTAGGAGTGCGTATGCGCCATTGGAGAAAACTTCGTTGATGACGTAGGGTCCCTCCCATTTTGGCTCAAATTTGTCTTTGGACTTGTGAGCGAAGACCATTGGTATTTTTACCGCAAGAACCAAGTCACCCTTTTTGTAGGCGTGTTGCCTAACCTTTTTGTCGAAAGATCCTGCCATGCGTGCTTGGTAAAGTTTAATGCATTGTTGAGCTTCGAGCCGTCTCTCATCGAGATTGTCCAGCTCATGGAGCCGCAATTTGACATTGCTTTCTTGAGTCATGTCATTTTGCAATGATACCCTCAAGGAAGGAATTTGTACTTCCAAGGGCACGACAGCTTCGCATCCATAGACCAAGGAGAATGGTGTGCTATGGGTTGGTCCTCGAACGGTGGTTCGATAGGCCCACAAAGCTTCAGACAGTTTGTCGCTCCAGTCTCTTTTGTGACTAGAGACCATTTTCTTGAGGATTTTGCAGAGTGTCTTGTTGAAAGCTTCTGCTAATCCGTTTGCTGCCGGATTGTATGGAGTTGAAGGACAGCTTTGGATTTTGTATTTGTCGCAGAACCTGTAGAATCGATGATCCCGGAATTGTGGTCCGTTATCATGGACGAATCTTTTAGGTATGCCGAAACGACAAATGATGTTGGTGCGTAGGAACTGAAGGACTGATGAGGTCTTCATTTCGTTGAACGCAAATGCTTTTGACCACTTGGAGAAATAATCCGTAGCGGCGAAGATGAAGCGATGACCTTTGCTCGAAGGGGGAGAAATAGGACCTATGATGTCCATACCCCAGGCTTCGAAAGGCCATGAAATCGCTGTAAGATGTAGCCATTCTGGAGGCATGTGAATGTAATCTCCATGAACTTGGCATTGTTGGCAGCGCTTAGCAAATTGCATTGCATCGGCTACCATGGTAGGCCGGTAATAACCTAACCTTTTTATCTGATCATAGAGCTTGGGACCAGCCTGATGAGCTCCGCAAAGACCAGCATGAACTTCTTTGAGTGTTTCTTCAGCCTCTTGTTGTGTCAAGCAGCGTAGAAGTACTCCGTTGAAGGATTTCCTGTAAAGGATTTTTGAAGGAATATCCAAATGAAAGCTTGGGGTTTGCCTTTGGATGCTTACCCATTCTTTTGGATCTTCAGGTAGGATTCCGAACATAATGTAATCAATGAACGGATCCCTCCAGTCGCCGATTGAAGTTTGAAGGATTGAAATCCGACTTCCAACCACTTGGTGGCATTCAGCAACTGCTTGATGTGTGTTAAGAGGATGAATGATTCTTCTTTCGCACACTGTGATTTGCATGTTTTCCCTTTCCTAGATTGCCATAGATGCGACAAGTCCAGCCAGGGCATCTGCACGTATGTTTTCACCTCTACGAATGTGGGTGATGTGACAGATGTCAAACTTTTGCAGAAGCGATTGTGCTTTGTTGTAGTAAGGCAGCAAATCTGGTTTCCTGACTTCGAGTTTCTGATTCATTTGGTTGACGATCAGTTGAGAGTCTCCAAAGACTTCCAGCATGGTGATTCCGGATTTGATGGCGAGTCCAATCCTAGGATCAGAGCTTGATATTCTGCTGCATTGTTTGTGCATGGTTCCAGTTTCGAGAAAGCGTGCGGAATCATGTATTTGTCGGGGCTAACAAAGAGGATGCCAACTCCCGAGATCAGCTGTCTTTTTTCATTTGTCCTGGTTGCACCGTCAAAGTACATGTCCCAGGAAGCATTTTGTGAGAAAGTCTCCACATTGTAGACTGGTTCGTCTGGGAGATCATCCCTGAGTGGAGAATCTTTAGGCAATAGATGCTCTGCGAGGAAGTCCGCTAGAGCTTGCCCTTTGATTGCCTTTTGTGGTACATACTTGATATCATATTGTGACAGAAGGATGGACCATTTTGCCAGTCGAGCATTGAGAGAACCTGCCTTTGTGACAAGGACCTTCAAGAGGTTGAACCTCGAGACCAGGTAGACTGTGTTGGAAAGCAAGTAGTGACGCAGCTTTTGTACGGCGAACATCACTGCAAGACATTCTTTTTCGACTGGAGAGTAGCGATGCTCTGCACCTACTAGCATGCGGCTGAGGTAATATAGAGCAGCTTCTTTTCTTTCATCATTTTCTTGTGCAAGCAGAGCCCCCAGAGAGTGATCAAGGGCTCTTGTGTACAAGATGAATGGTTTTCCAGTGGTAGGAGCGGCTAACACTGTTGCCTTTTGAGCTTGAGGAGATATTTCCTAGCCCGCCTTCACTGTTGAGCTGTAGGCTTTGTTTTCACGACCTCCCAATTTTCATCTTCCAGGAGATCGGGATGTACCCATATGGGTTGTCCGTCTGGTTTCGGGTAAGGAACCAGTTCCTCGGACGCTTGGATTGAGTTTATCACCTTGAAGGAAGTAGTGATCTTCTTCTTCGGTAATTTTGATGTTTGTCCACATGTCACCATGCTGACGGAGGCAGACCCATAGTTTTTGTCAAAGGTGATGACTCCGTTTTTCCACATCTCGTTTATTTTCTCCCTCACAACGAAGCATTGATTGAGAGGATGCGAGATCATCTGGTGGTATGGACAGTACCGAGGATCATTGGTTTTGCCAACATCGCTCGGTCTTTTTGGTTCAGGCAAGGTGAGCTTGCCGTTTGCCACAAGAGCCCCGAAGATTTCATCAACATCTTCATCAAACGGGTATTTCTTCTCTACTCGTTCTTTGAAGGCATCAGAGAGTTCAGGTCTCTTACCAGCAGCTTTGTTTTCAGCTTTCTTTGGTGGCTGAGGAGCTGACTTGGTCTACACATTGAGGACCTCTTTCTTCTTTGGTTTAGAGGTTGCAATGGCGGTTGGCTCTTTTCTTGATGATTTCTGACTGTTGAGGTCTTTAATCACCGTTTCAGCTTCCATAGAAGCTTCTAGGAGTTCTCCCAGGTTTTTTGATTTGTTGCCGATGATCATGGAGCGGATTCTAGCTCTCATGTTGTTTCGGTAGATGTCGACTAGCGACGCTTGTGGCAATACATCAGAGCATTTGTATGCAATTGCTTTCCACTTATGAATGAAGTCATACGTTGACTCATTCTCCCCCTGTTTTAGGCTGCATAGCTGAGCCATAGTAGCGGGATGATCCTCACCTTTGAAGTGAGTCAGGAAGTGTGTCTATAGCATGTCCCAGTTTTGGATGGAGTCCTCCGGCAGAGTGGAGTACCAATCGAAGGCCGTACCTTTTAGGGTACTTGCAAAGAGGCGGATCTTGAGTGCATCTTGATCCGCGATAGCTCCCGTCAGGATCTTGAAGTGGATGACGTGCTGTCTGGCTGATCCTTTTCCCGTATATGTTTGGAGATTAGGATGCTTGAATTTTGTGGGGAATGGGACCGAGTCCATCCATAAGGGATATGGTGGCTTGATCCCATGCTTCTTGAGTATATCCTCTTCTTTTGCTTTGGCGAGGATACTGTCTACGTCTTTTTTGGTAAGGGCGCGTGACTCATTTTCTTCTCCATTTACCTCATCGTCTTGATGATTCGGAGGAGGTTCATTGTTCGCCTGATTTTGGAAGGCGAGGAGAAGGTTTTCCATCAGAGCTTCAATCCTCTGCTGGCCTTGTTCCAACTGCTGGATGCGGGTGATCGCATCATCTTGAGGTGGATTGCGGGGTGGTGGCTCAGAATTTGTAGTCAAGACGTTCATCCTTCGTGATTCGAATGAAGAAACTGTCCTGGTGACTGAGCTGGGGCTCATTCTTTTTGAAGAAGAGCTTGAGGAAGGATCACTCTGCCGTCCTTTTCTTGAAGGAGCAGGGGACTCTTCTGAATGTCTTCTTGTCCTGGAGACGCTGCGGGTCATCGGACATCGGACATGGATTTTGGATGCTGACTTTTAGCATCTTCCGGTTTTTCCAACCATATGGACAGCATCAACTTGGTTGGGTCTATCTTTTTCGACCCATTTGGGAGAGACTTGAAGTGTAGGAGGCTGGGTCATTTGCTTCTCTAGTCTCTTTTGTCGATATGACGCGCGGCAGCGTATACGAAGAGCAACTTGAGCTTCGATCAGCTCTGGCTGGGCTTTGACGATGAAGGATGTGCTCCCTCGGGTGCAGCAGTCGAGCCTGTCTTCTTTATAGCTGGGCAAGGACAGGATGCGAACCCTGTCATTCGCCTGTTGCAGCGAAGCTTTGAATTTTTGGAGTTCGGCCCCTGTAGAGATGAAGGGTCGAACTGCAGGTTTGTAGGCCTTAGCAGGTGCTTGCAGAGGCCTTATGATGCATGACTTGATTTTGGGCTTGTAGGAACAAGCCGGCTCATGCTGGGTTGACTTGAGAGTCAGATTGGAGATGAGTCTCTCCTCTTTCATGTAAGCAAGAGGGTAGAACTGGTTCTCCTTGAGTGGGGCCAGGAATGCTGGCTTGGTGGATGTTTGGGACCTTCTTTGTTTTGGTGAAGGTCTTGGGGACCAAGTCTTGGGATAGACCTGGTCGTTTGAGGGTTGAGGCTTCGTGGGGCTGCCACGGGCATCGGGCCTTCTGGTGCTCGCCTTTGGTGTCACGGTAGTGACACGTTGAGAGGCGAGTTTCTGCTTCTTGGAAGGAGCAGTTTGTTCCTCGGGAAGTGGGAATGGTCCCAGCGTCCCAAAGACAATAGTCCGGGGAGTCGAGGTCGACCCGGAGCTCAGAGAGTTGCCGAGGGAGTTAACGCTTCGGTAGCTGATGGGGCGCTTGTAGCTGAGCGTGGTTTGCTTCTGTTGAAGCATGAGTTGGTGCTTACTCTCATCGAAAGTAATGGTAAGCAATGCTGCCATTGTTAGTTTTTTCGAAAAGATTCTGAAACAAGACCACATCCATTAGTAATCACAAGAATATAATGATCATGAATGGGAAATTCTATGGTTTTGTCTTTTCAAATTGCTCGAGGGAGATGACCCGAGCAATATGAAGAAGGCAAAACGCCATAGAGGGTACAATTATTCTGATCGCAGGTATGGTAAGCCCATAATGAGCATCCCATTGACTGCTAGAAGCAATTATGAACTTAAATTCGACTTATCGAGAAGCAGAGCTTGCTTGAGGTAAGAAGAATATAAAGTTGGAGTTACAAATGTGCCGGTCGCGAATACAGTAGACCCTGAAAGGGCGTACTGGTACTGCTAGACACAAATGTTTGGAGACCGCATCCATGAGATGAGATTCCCCATTTTGAAAGGTCAAGATTGGATTCATCAAAGAGAGCAGATGGTATTCCGATCCAAATACGGTCTCAGCGATTTCTGCGAGCGCCAGTATTCAGAAGGAAATGAACCATAATTTCTCGGATCTGAATCCAAAAATGACGATTTTTTTTTGAAAGGCCAATATCGAGTTCATTAAAGAGAGCAAAAGGCACTCCAATCCGAACACGGGCTCAGCGATTTCCGCGAGTGCCAGTGCTCAGAAAGGAGAAGACCAAGATTTCTCCAATCTAAACCTAAAATGATGGAAGTTTTTTTTTTTGAAGATTTTTCATTTTTTTAAGATTTTTAAAAAAAAAACTTTTTATTTATTTAAAAGATTTTTTTTGAAAATTTTTATTTTTTATTTTTTATTTTAAAATTTTTATTTTTAAAAAAATTTATTTTGAAAAAAATCTTATTTAAAAGACGAGAGAGTACACATAGGCCTCCTAACCCGGTCTTATTAAATCTCGATTGATAGAATTGCCCCCAGGTAAGGGTAGAATTACTTAATGAACCCGTTTGGAGGACCCTTGCCTAGAACAATTAAGCTGTCTCCACACTCTGGACAAGGCTTTTCTTGAATCAACCGTGATCAAAGAACGCAGTTGGTTTAACCTTAGTGGTCTATGTCTTTTTTTTTGTTTTTATTTTATTTTTTGTTTTTTTAGATTTTTAATGAACTCATCGAAGAGAAACGATGGCCCAAAACCTTAGTCGAACAGGCTCAACATTTCTGCAAGCACGATGAACGATCGGAAAGGATCAAGGTTTCTCAATTTTGAATTCAAACTAAGAAATCTAATTTTTTTGTTTGTTTTTTAGATCTTTAATGAACTCATCGAAGAGAAACGATGGCCCAAAACCTTAGTCTAACAGGCTCAACATTTCTGCAAGCACGATGAACGATAGGAAAGGATTAAGTTTTCTCAATTTTGAATTCAAACTGAGAAATCTGATTTTTTTTCTTTTTTTTTCTAATGAACTCATCGAAGAGAAACGATGGCCCAAAACCTTAGTCTAACAGGCTCAACATTTCTGCAAGCACGATGAACGATAGGAAAGGATTAAGTTTTCTCAATTTTGAATTCAAACTGAGAAATCTGATTTTTTTTCTTTTTTTTTCTAATGAACTCATCGAAGAGAAACGATGGCCCAAAACCTTAGTCGAACAGGCTCAACATTTCTGCAAGCACGATGAACGATAGGAAAGGATCAAGGTTTCTCAATTTTGAATCCAAAAACCCGATTTTTTTTGTTGAAAAGAGAAAGAGTGGAAATAAATTCAAAGAATTAGAAATTTTCAAAAAATCTCATCTCATTTTTTTTAGATGCGGAATCCAACATAGGCCACCAATTAGAAAGTAGCCAAGGAATCAAGAAAAGAAGTATAAGCATAGAGCAATAGATATAATATGCAAATATTTCATTTCTAGCATCGGGTTCTCAAATGAACGAGTCCCACCGGATGGAGCCAGCTTGATGGACAGCGCTTCTGCTCGGTTCTACCGAGGTCGGCGGACGTGGGAGTCCGTTTCGGTCCGACCCTTTCGAATCGGGGGGCAGAGGCGTGCATCAACATTTCTTTTGTGTGGGTGTGCCAGATTTTCTATTTTACTTGGAATTGCAAGTGGTGATCCGGAGATCAACCTTCGCAAGTAAAAAGGAAATCAACTTCTTTCAAGTTTTCCATTGCACATATATTTAAGAAAAGAGACATTTTCTTGATTTGCCGTGGAAGGCGAATTTTTTGGCATTCATAGCCGAT
This sequence comes from Litsea cubeba, assembly GCA_012931725.1. Lineage (NCBI taxonomy): Eukaryota > Viridiplantae > Streptophyta > Magnoliopsida > Laurales > Lauraceae > Litsea > Litsea cubeba. The sequence continues at coordinate 14,606,040 of CM022950.1, read as the reverse complement.
TTTTGGCGTTTATAGCCGATTTTGGCGTTGATAGCCGATTTACAATCCTTATCAATAATGAAAGACAAGAGTTGTGATTTTTGTCTCTTTTGAAAAAATACAAACTACAATGAAAAGCAAGAAAATGAGGATCTAACTTCTCAGGAGATTGTCGGGGACCCGTTCAGATTGAAGGTCGCAAGCCATATGTGGACTTCGCCATCATCCATGCAGATGAGAACAGAGGATGCTATTGATTCGCTTGGCTTGGCTATAACCTCAGGTTTTTAGAGGACAAAGACCAAGAGGAGGTCCTATGTCCAATAAAAAGCCAAGTAGACGGGCTAAAAAGCCACGTGTAAGCCATTGGAGGCAGAAGGAGAAGGCAAGGACCTTGGGGGGGGGGGGTACCCCCCAAGGGAATTTTGTCACCTTGTAGCGGTGGTCGGTGTAGAACTTCCGTAGAGTTTTCTCTCTTTCTTTCTCTGAATTTCTGTGCTTTTTTCTGATTTGGGATCTGTCATGTTTTTCCGATGATCTCTGTGATTTTTCCGATCTAGAATTCTTTGGAATACTCTCCTATTTATAGGCTTTTAGGTAACCATTTAGGAGGATTTATGAGCCTTAATTGTCATAAAGCTACATAAAGGGAGGAGTTACAAGATTGAATTCTTTATTTTGTAACTCCTTTTTCTTGGCTTCTAATTGGCCGGAGGAGACTGAGGGCTTTTAATCGCCTTTAATCGCCATGATGGGAAGAGTTTCATGGGTTAAATGCCATGAATCTCTTGACTTGTAACTCCCGAATGCTTGCTTCTGATTGGGCCATCCAAAGAAATGGATTAATGACTATAATAAAGCAAGTCAATTAATCACATTAAGTGGTCGCCGAGCAGTTGAAGAGTTGCGGGCCGTGCCGCGTCTTTTAGGATTCTTCTGGCGATGATCAATGATGGATCTTCATGTAAATCGGCATCAGATGACCATGTAATTTCAGGTATTGGTTGCCAATAGCGGGTCGGTGCCATCTGTCCTGTCGATTTCTAGATCGGTTAGGTAGAAAGCACACTTTTTGGTTGACCGGTTGGCGATCAATGCTGATTTCGATACTCTTGATGATTGACCCGTGATTTTGACGGATGTCAAAGGATTTGGTGTCTCAAAAGTATGAATTTTGGAAAATCAGAGGAGTCGGACGCTTCGAATCGCGAAGAAACGGCGAAAAACGGGGTTTCCGGGGCCGACCCAGCGATCCCGGGTTCCAGGGTCGCCGGCGATCCCGGGTTCCAGGGTCGCAGGAGTCTGCTACCCTTGAGGGATTTTCCCCCTTTTTGTCCCGTTTTGTGTCTGTTTTTGCTGTTTTTTTATTCTTTTTTCTTCTGTATTTTTCCTTGAAATTTTTGTTCATTTATTGGCCTGATTTCCCAGCGGAAAACTTGATGAGAATCCTTGCATTTTATTTTGCAAAGTTTCCAATTTTCTGAGAAAGCCGAAGACTTTGTCGCGCAGAGCTGCCGATTTTCTGTCAGAAGCTGAAACTGGGACAAACGATGTCGGAATGACCTAAAATTTGAGGTGAAGCCTGCTGAACAATAAATAAGACCAACCATAGGCTTTTGGTTGTGTTTTGAAGCCGTTTGGGGTCCTATCACTAGTAGACTTATTTTTCTCACGATGAAGACGTCGCGGCTTGATGTGCAGTCAACCGATAACCGATTGACTTGAAATTTGACAGGGAACCTATTGGAGTCATTTTAAGATGATCCATAGGCTCTGTCTTGGAACCATGGTCCTGGGGAGCTTCGCCGCCGAGAGGCTTGATTTGGCTTCCGAGCGTTAAAGTCTGGTCAAATGTTGTCTAAATGACCTGAAATTTGACGTGTAGCCTTTTGTAAGCATTTTGAAGCCGTCCATGTGCTTTATCTGATGAGTGATGGACTCGGTGGTTCTTGCTGCCGAGAGGCTTGATTTAGCTATTCGAGGGTTGATGTAGGGTCAAACGTTGTCGGTTTGACTCGGAACTTGACGTGGAGCCTTTTGGATGTATTTTGAGACCATCCATCGGCTCCAATCGAAGATTTGGTGTCTCCGATGCTTTCGCCGCCGGGAGCTCATTTTCAGCTGCCGGAGAAGCGAAGTTAGGCCAAATAATTTTGAAATGACCCGAAACTTCTTGTGTACTCCTCTTTTGGCTGTCTTGAAGGATCTTGTAGTTTTTGTTTGATTCTGACAAGATTTGATTTTTTGGAAGTAACATTGCCTATTTATGGCAGGTTGCGACTTCATGTAGCTTTTTGGATCTTGAAGAGGCAAAGTGACATTTTTGGTGTCAACAAATATATGTGTTTATGCTTGGAGGTGGAGCTATCAACTGGAGGAGTATTAAATAGGAATGTACTGCTGACAGTCGCTCACAGTGTACTGTGACAGCATCGGGGCAGTCGCACAGTCCAAGGAACCCAGGAGCCATAAGAGCCTAAAGCATATACAAAGGCAGTATCACTTGGTCAGAGAGATTGTGCAGAGAGGTGATATTGCTGTCACCAAGATAGTGTCTGCAAACAATCTGGCAGATCCCTTTACTAAGCCTTTGACTACCAAAGCCTTTGAGCCGCATGTAGATGGAATGGGCATGAGATGTAACCCAGACTGGCATTGAGCCCAAGTGGGAGATTGTTAGTTTTATGCTCTCCATCCAGTATATGATGTAATAAATTGATTAATTTTTTTATTTATCAATACAATTTATGCTTTCCATTTCATGAGATGAATGGTGTTTAATTATATACTTGGACATAACCAATACAAATGACATTGTGGTTCATGAGATGAACCGGAGTCCATAAGTATATTAGATGTAATACATGTGTATGGATGAGATCCACATACGGGAGACATGTATAACAAATCTTATACTTGAATATCTTCAAAACCAGTGATGAGACTAGACATCTCATGCTGACAAGGTTGCAATACTTTGATTATTATGAGATAGTATGATTTGTCTCGATCATCAGAATGTAAGATTCTGGATCAGAGTGCTAGTACATTAGATGTATTGAAGGACCATGAAAAGCACCTTATGAATACTGTCTTTACTTTAAGGTCTGCTCTCATACTTCCCTAGCAGTACGCTCTTAATCCTGAGACATTAATGAACGTAAGTTTCTATCTATTCATTTGCTTTGCGTCACCAATGAGTGAGGCCAACTGTAGGTCAACACTTTGGTGATTTGGGTACGTGGTAGTAGAGCCGTGAGAACATTCAATGGTCAAGATGGAATCTATCTTTAATATCCCCTTGTACCAATTAATGGATTTATCATTGGTAAGTGTACACCCATTCTGATAAAGAGTTAATTGGAAAGGTACCATGATCATTATAATTAATTGGGGCTCAAGGATAATAAGATATGGATCTAAGTTTGGAAGACAGGTCCAATTGATTCATGCATATTGATAGAGGGCCCTACTTGTGGTCATAGAGAAGTTTATGGTCTTCTATGTAATTCTCTAAGACTGGAGTTCAATTGCATTTATATAGTGGAGTTATTTGCAATTAAATGTGGGCCCAGATTATATATGAGATGTGGGGCCGCAAGTCCCAGTTAGAGCCAACTTTCTAAGGAATCCATAGTGGTCCCCACGCTAGCCCAAATTAGAAATATACTAATTCTAGTTGAACTCTAAAATGAAAGTTACTATTTCTATTTGAAGTGAGACTTCTAATAGTGGTAATAGTAAGTTACTAATTATAATGGAAGTGAGACTTCTATTTAAATTAAAAAAGAGAAAGTTACTAATTAATTAATTGAAGTAAGACTTCTATTTCAATTAGTAAAAAAGGAGGCTACTTTGCAGAAGTTATAAATAGAGAAGTAAGGGTTGGACGTCCACTACTTCTACCCCTAAGTGTGATTCACGCCCATCCCTAGTTGTGTGCAAGAGTTGCAAATCTACTACTCTCTCTTCTAGTTTCCTTCTAGTTCCTAGTAGTTTTCTCTTGGAGATCTCACCCATCTTCTTGAGAAAAGAGATCTGATAAAGGGTCATAGTGTGGAAGACAATTAGGACTTGGAGACTACTAATTTGATTAGTGAAAGTGTTTCATCATTAAAGAAAGACGCAACTTCTCCATTAGAGCACAACCGAGCTCCAAAGGTATAATCTACTTGCTTGTATGTTGTAGATTTATTTATAACTTGTATGTTGTTGTTTCTATCTTGTAGATAGATTGTTTTACTGATCATGATGACTGAGATTGAGGGTTTGCATCCTGGATTGGGTTTATGGCCTTTGCGATAGTTCATCAATGTATCAAGTTAATCAAAAGTTTTGAAACCTATCCTAGAGGCCCACCACCTTTTTCCAACAGCAAATACTTCTTTTTATTTGGAAAGTAGGACCCGTTAGAACAAAATTATTCTGAAAACTCATCATCAATGTGTGAAATTGTTTAACGATGCAATTTGGAGCATTTTAATCTCTAACTGTTGGGCACAATATGATCTAGTTGAGTTTGACTAAACTTTTAAGTTGGCCAAATAACCTCATGACTCTTGCATATCAAAGCACTGTTATGTACAGAATTGTGAATTGTGATCCAAATTTATGCTTTAGTAGTTTTCTTGTTCCGTTCAGTGGCTGCCTATTGGTAAATGGTAATCAGTTCCTTCAATGGAAACAGAACCTATTGGTAAATGGTAATCAGTTCCTTCAATGGAAACCGACTTCAACAAGCAAAATCAATAGAAGAACTCACAAAATATGGATTACAATTTACAAGGCTAGACTAATCATTAGCGCATTGGCTCACCCATGACAATGGTTATGATCACCTCCAATATCACCACATGCATGGCATGTGGGTTCAAGAGGCCCAATCATTGTCGTCATCTTTTAAACCTTGTCCCACTATCTTGGGTCGGTTTGTGAGTTTTACCTTTCCACTCAATTCTATTTACAATAGTTTTCCCCAATTGAGTTTTATTGTCTTCAGCGTCCTTTCATAAAAGACAAATCTCAACAACTTGTGTTCTTAATCTTTATTTAATCGGATAAGAGTTATTTCAAGCCCATCCTTGTGCTGCCATATTTCACACACACAAAATCCTAGCCATAAGGCACATGGATTGACGACTTAGGCAATAGATCATGCCAATTTACTCTTAAAGTGGGCCACATATGGGCAAAGCCAATGGGAGGTAAAGAGAATTAGTCCGTCTTCCTCAACATACAAATGCAACCAATACCCATAAGTGCATTTGTACAACATGGTATGGCTCATCTGTTGCACAGTTCGTGTGATACATGCCGCCAACTTAGTGCTTTTTATCATTCTCTTGTTCACTTGCTTTGTGTATAAAATAGCATACATGAGGAACAGAACTTAGGGTCGTTCGTTTGCACTCGTTTACATATGTAACCATTACATGTGCAATGTTTACACATACGCATGTTTGCTCTCATTTATGCATGTGTGAAAATAGGGTTATTTTCATGTGAAAATGAAAATCGTTTCACATGTAATTGTATAGAGAGGCACCAATACATTTCCTCCCAGGCCCGGTCTTGATAACAAGCCCCATAATCACCTTTTCTTTTTTACAACTCCTGTGGGGTGTAAAATCTTAATTTGAACTGCTCAAATTTTGTATTGACCCATTAAACTCCAACACTTTTAGTTTTATGTCTTAATTTTCATAGATTTTGATATATATGGAAATTTTACATATGTGATTCAAACCATTCAACATGTTTACTCATGCGAACGTTTAAACAAACATGACAAAGTGATTCGCATGTGTAAATTTTACATATGTGAAATTCACTTTGCAAATTTTACTTATGGAAATCCCATTTTCATATTCCATGTGTAAAAGACAAATGACCCCTTAGAACAATTAGGTCATATTTATAACATAGGCAAGATGAATATAAAAAGAGAGTTGTTGCCTTCTAATGATTAGAATTTCTTTTAATCCTGTTTCATTAAACAACCTGCAAATCCAATAAAATCTTCATTTCATATCCCATCCTTTTGAATGGTTATTGGATGTTAATCATGCTACCAAAGAGACTGATCTAGAAGGTGATCTATCAAGTGCTCAAGTTGAGATCAAAAAGGTTGGACGAAAAAAAAAAAAAAGGTCTTTTACTTTATCAACATAAATATGTCACTAATCTCATTGAACTTGTTGATATTCAAAAATCTACTCCTGTGGACACACCTTTAGAAGTCAATGCAAAACTTTGAAAGGATGATGGTGACATTCTTCTCAATCCTACTACATATTGTAGCTTACTTTTGAAATTCTTTGTCTGCATGGGTTACTCTCTAAGATTAGTTTTTCTTAGGCTGCATCCACTCCTTTTTATGCCTGACAACACTACTGTGATTCGTCTCATTAAAAATCCAATCTTTCATGAGCGCTCCAAACATATAGAGGTTGATTGCCATTTCATTCATGATGAATATGATCTTAAAGTCACCAGCCTTCCACATGTGTCAACTAAACTCGAGCTTGTAGATATCTTCACTAAAGGTCTACATAGACCACGTTGTGATCAGTTCTTAGTTCGCAAATTATTACTAGTGGCTGGGGGGGGGGGGGGGGGGGGGAATCATGTGAGAGAATACTTAGTCAATAGGACAACTGTACATATATTTTTCTCCTCTTTTGTAAAGTTTGACGACTAAGATTGATTACAATTAGTGCCTTATTCAAGACATCTAAACATTATAAATAGAGAGGAGGATCAACCCATTGAGGGTATTCGATTATTGCACAAAATTTCTGTATTATGCGTGTTGGCTATTGAATGATAGATTCGTGGAAGGTTAGATTACTTCTTATTCCCTGTAAGTGTTAGATTGTATGACTTCAGTCCAATGGATGATGTAAATAAATTCATTTATTATCTTAATTGGTATATAATTTCATATTTTTATTCATGAGATGAATACGATTTTTGTTGATGGTTGCACATAATCGATACAAAATGACATGGTTGTTCATGAGATGAACATGAGCCCTTAAGTATATTAAATGAGATTCATGTGTGTGGATGGGATTCACATGCAGGAGACATAGATAAAAATCTTATACTTAAAATGTTTCATAATTAGTGATCATGAGATTTGGCATCTCATCTGAAAAGGTTGTAGCACTGCAGGTTTTATGAGATAGTGTGGTCTATCTCGACCGCCAGAGTGAAAGACTTTAAGTTATTGTGCTAGTGCATTGGATGTACTCAACGACCATGAGTATCGCCTTATACAAAATATTTTTTTTAATTAAGGAACGCTCTTATAATTTCCAAGTAATAGACTCTCAATCTTGAGAGAGTAATGGACTCAAGTTTCTACGATGCATTTACTTTAACTTACCAATGAGTGAGGCTAACTGTAGGCTAACACCTCAGTATCTTGGGTAGATGGTGGTAAGATTGTGGGAACATATATTCTCAAGATGGAATCTGTCATCTGAAACAGAAATATCCCCTTTTGCTGATTAATGGGATATATCGTTGGTAAGTGCGCACCCATTTTGATTAAGAGTTAATCAAATGGCATCAATGATCAGTGTGATTAATTGGGTCACAAGGATAATAAGAGGTGGATCCACATTTGTTAGATAGTTTATTTTCAATGGATCCATGAATATAATTGATGGAGGGGCCCAGTTGCAGTAATTGTAAAGTTTAGGGTCTTCTTGTAAAACTCCTAGGGCTGGAGTGTAATTGTATTTATATAGTGGAGTTATTTTCAATTATCCATGGGTCGGGAACTTGCATGAGATATGGGATTTATATGCTTTAGTTGGAGCTGGATCCAAGGAATCCCTAGTGGTCCCTATGCCAGCAAGGACTCATAAGAGAAAGAGGAGTAAGACTCATAAGAGAACTCAGAGATGAAGTCTCAAAAAGCATAAATAGTCCTCTAGGGCTGGACGTCCAGTACCTCTATTGGACGAGTTTTGTGGTCTTCCCCTCTTCTCTATTTTCTCCTCTAGTTTCTCTACTAGAGGAGAAAAAAAGTTTTCTTCTTAGTTGAGATCCCACCATTCTCTCTGAGAAGATCTGTGCGATTGGGTCATAGTGTGGAAGACTGCAAGGGCTAGGAGATCGTGTCTGTGAAGGAGTTTTGCAGAATCAAAGATCAAAGTCTCAATTTGAGTACAACATGGCTCCTCAGGAATAGATTTGCACTAAGTTATTGTTAGTAGATCTAGTTAGTTATTTTATTTGTTCAGATTTGTCTTTTTAACAAAGATCTGACATCTTTATACACTAATATTAAGGTTTGAGATCTTGGGATGGGTTCTTGGCCTTTTGGATGTTTGATTCCTACGTCAAGGCGGATCAAAGTATTTGAAATCCCAACTGGAAGGCCCACCTACTTCCAACACTAAGTCTAGTAATTAAGTTAGTATTGAAATTTCTGCTATAATTTGTGTGTGGATGAATAGAATTTGGACCACCTGTCATTTAGTTTGCTATAAAGAATTTTAGCATCTTGATTTAGAATACTGAAGAGGGAACACCTACACAGTCCTAGCCAACGCACCAACCCTCAGTTCTCGGGTAGAGCATTGATTTATTAAGAAGGTATGGTTGTGGTCTAGCAGGTAGGATTGTGTTTGGTTGTTATAATAGTGACTCCTTTTCTTTTACTTTAAGACCAATTTTTAGTATACTTAAAAGTGTTGTTTAGTTTTATTTAAAGCGAATGTCAAGTTTTGATACGTGTTAATAGGCATAATAATTATAGCACTGGTTAAGGCTATCAATCTTAAGATATGTTATTGCCACATTTGTGGTATACACTAAATCAAAAGCAGTTTTAGATCATTTGGACAAATGGAGATGGGTAAAACTAGTGCAATCAAGCCAAATAGTCTCTGTATCCTAGTTTTTAAGATAGATTGTTCCACTTGGATATACACCAAACCACGACTAGTTTGATTTTCTTAGATGAATTGATTCAGTGAAATTATTATCAATTTCATTTGTTGCTGGCATTATTTGCTTTGTAGCTTTGTTTCCTAGAGCAACATTCTGAATATGCCCGAAGATTCATTAGATTATAGAATTCATTATGAATTCTACCTTCTTTTGGTTATCTAATCAGCCTCCTCATTGCCCAAGTATGTGTGAAGGCAATCTAAGAGACACTGCTAGCCCCCAAATCCCTCTAATGCTGAAAGCGAGCCGCCATGGCTGACCTTCTTTCCTTTAAGCTCAGTTAAATGGATCTTTGTTTCAAGAAAGGATCTAGTCTAATGAGTCTATTTTCTATTGGGCACTTCACACATTTGAACCAAGTCCTGATTCTGAAAACTAGTATCTATCTTAAAGTTGTGCTTGCCTTGCGCGTATCTTTCATGGCGCTTGATGCTTGATTGTATGGCCAATATATTGCAACTTCTTATTTTAAATGACTTACTTTTGCAGCATGCCACATTTTAAGTTTGTCATCATCCGAAATTGACTTCCATTTGGAAAATCAGAGTGGGGCCATTTGTCTGACAATAATGCCCAACTCGGAATTTAATACTAGGGCATTATTGCCTACAACTTGCATCAGGTTTGGTGGAATGTCCACCGCTAGCTTTTCCCCCTTCGCGCCTCCTCTTTAAGAGTGTGATGTTCCTGGTTTGCCCTCGTTCGTTCTTCCCTGACATGCATGACCCTATTCACTAAAAAATACAATGAAATTTATTAGCTTTCGTCAACATAATTTATATATACATGATGCATGTATAAACCATAAAAAAGAACATGCATAATTTAAAATGATAGTTAACATACCGGTGTTGCTAATGGCAACCTCATCTTGAGCAAATACATCAACCTGTCCAGGGTCTGAGTGTCCTGCCGCTAATACAGGTTGCCCTATCTGTGGAGCCTGGCCTACCAGACCTCCTCCTCGTCTACCTCCACCTCAGCCTCTACTAGCCATGTCTATCTTCTGTCCTGCAACAGTTTGTATTAAATTTATATATTCATTTAGCATATGTATACACATCAAGCACACATATCACATCAAAGAAGGATGAATATATGAGCAAGAAATATAAGCTTTCCTTAATGTATTAGTTCATCAAAAAATGATAATGAACATATCATATAAATTACAACAAATCATTAGTCTCACTATCATCATCAGTATTCATTTCGTCTTCCTCAGTATCATCATTAATGGAGGCACTGTCCTCCTCACTTTCATCAATTATGAAAGTGTTAACATCCTTATCTTCCCTTTCCTTATGCATTACAAGATTTGCATTAGTAAGAATTGGAGGAATATCATCTCTTTGCCACTCCATGAAGTCGTCATCACTAACTCTCAATGCGCCAGCTACACTATGTGACTCATTCTGTTGGTATGGCTCATCAACACCAATCGACTTTTCATCTTCATCTTCCGGTACATTGTACAAGTCTCGAGCTTGTGTCTTCACCGGACCCGCCAATTATTGCCTAATTTGGAGTCTTTGACATAAAAAACCTATTCCCGCTTGAGATGCTTACACAAATGGCTCATTGGTATTCCATTTCTTTGTGAAGTTGACATTCATATAGTTGTGTTTATCTATTTGGATTCCTTTATCGTCTTCGCCAATGTCCCACCAATCACACTTGAACAAAAAAATATTATTATCCCCAAAATAATCTAATTGAATAATGTCTGTCAGGACACCACAGTAATCTTGGTTTCCTGTTTCTTCATCTCCCTTTACAATCACGCTGCTATTCTGACTTTTCCAAAACATCTCACGATCTTTTCTATGAAATTGTAGACCATTAATGATACAACCCTTGTATCATATCACTCTTCTGTCAGGACCTCGTGCTAAGTCTAGAAGTTGCTTATTGACATGTGTGTTCCCTTGATTGTATAATTTTTGTAACTTGTTCATATATGTGAATGAAATAAATACAATATGATGTAAGTAATGTGCAATGTAAAGAGACTTATGTTGTATGACACTTACACGGTCTTCAGACCATTTAGGGAACTTCTCTTCATGCCTCTTTACTACATTCCTTAGACACTCTCTCCCCATTTCTTCCTTGTGTTCACTATACAAAAACACACATAATTATAGCCCCAAGGAAACACATTAAAGATAGATGAAATTAGACAATTGAAAAACACTAAATATACATCAAATACACTGGGATAAGCGTCATACATAAGAAACAACATAACTTCGTCATCATTTTTGAATACGTAAATGCGAGCCTACTCCCAAGCTTTGTCATCAATATATCCATATTCTCCTTTCCCTAGTGGACAACGATTCTGTGCAAAAAGGGATAAACCTTGATGCATTTGTCTGTTATTTCCATCATAATTTCTTTCCACTCCGTAGAATTTAGTCTCAATCCCATGCAAGTACATCGAGCAGAACGTCAAGCATTCTGTAGTAATGTAACCTTCTGCAAATGACCCTTCAAGAAAAGCTTTATCGCTCACATAATGCTTTAGTGTATATAAGTACCTAATGAGATATAAATTCAGGATGATAAATGAAAGAGATATGAAGTAAACATGATAAATGCAAATAAAAACAGTAAGAATAATGCAACGCACTACCTTTCAATTGGATACATCCACCGATATTGCACTAGTCCGACAAGAATCGGCAAGAATCGCCTCTCGTGCTGGATGAATGGGTAAGTGCACCATAATATCAAAGAATAACGGTGGGAATATCCTTTCTAGCTTGCAAAGTGTTATAGTAATCTGGCTTTCAAGTCGTTCCAATGCATCTTTCATTAATGTCCCAGAACATAACTCCTTAAAGAAATGGCTAAGCTCAATTAGTGCCTCACACACATCATCGCTTAAGGATCCACGTAGTGCAAGTGGGAGCAATCGTTGTCAAAATATGTGGCAATCATGACTCTTCATACCTGCATTTCAACATTCTCTATCGCTCACACGCTGAGATATGTTTGAAGAATAGCCGTCAGGGAACTTCACTGAGGCCAAGAATTCACATAAATTCTTTTTCTCAGCTAGGGACATTGTGTAGCATGCATGGGGAATTTTATAGGAAATACCATCATGTTTCACGTGTAATTGATGCCTTATACCCATCTCCTGCAAATCTAAATGAGCCTTGTCATTATCCTTTGTTTTACCTTCGATGTTCATCAATGTCCCCAGAACACTATTGCATATATTTTTCTCTATGTGCATGACATCCAAATTGTTGTGTAATTTAAGGGTTCTCCAATAAGGCAATTCGAAGAAAATACTACGCTTTGTTCAATTTAACTCCTCGGGACGCTTCCTATTCTTCGATTGTGTCTTCCCAAATTTCCTTGGTTCGACATGACTCTGCTGCTCAAGCACATCATCCCCTGACAATGACTTTGGCGTCTTCCGAAGTTCCTTTTTTCCATCAAAAGAGCTCATTCTATATCGCCATATATGATCGGTTAGTAAGAAGCGACGATGACTCATGTAACAAGTCTTTTTTCCACTCTTTAACCACGTATGTGATGTCTCTTTATTGCAAGTAGGACAAGAAAAAAACCCTTTAGTACTCCAACGATCCTAATAAGTTACTGTATCCTAGGAAGTCATTGATGGTCCATATGATTGTAGCATGAAATTGAAAATTGGTACCTATATAAGCATCATAAATTTCGATGCCATCTTCCCACAACTCTTTCAAGTCGTCTATCAACGGTCACAAATATACATCAATCTCATTTCCTGAAGACTTGGATCTAGGAATAAGCAGGGACATAACGAAAAAGGGATTTTTCATACATTTCCACAGTGGAATGTTTATGGAACAAGAACAACCGGCCATGTGCTATGAGAAGTGCTTGTGTTTGAAAATGGATTGAATCCATCACTTGCTAGGCCAAGCCTAACATTACGAGGGTCTTGGGCAAACGAGTTATGCATTTGTCAAATTCTTTCCAGGCTTCAGCATCGGCCGGATGCCAACGCGCTTCTCTTTGTGATACCGCATATCTAATGCTGTATTATTTGAGATAAATAACCTTTGTAGCCTCGGTTTTAGTGGGAAGTAGCATAAGATTTTTTGAGGAATCTTCTTCCGTTTGCCATCAGTAAACTTATATCTAGGCTCTTTGCATTCTGGACACTCTTCTCTATGTTTGTACTCCTTCCAAAATAGTACATAGTCATTTTTGCAAGCATGAATCCTCACATAGTCAAGTCCCAGGTCACGAATTCTACTTTTAGCCTCGTAGAATGACTTGGGGAGTGTCTCACCATCAGGAAGTGCCTCTTTTAACAACTCAAGCAACATGGTGTAGGATTTGCTGATCCAATGATTAAGTATCTCTAGGTGCATCAACTTTACAATGAACGACAACTTAAAGAACTTCTCGCAACCCGGATATAGTTTTTGCTCGGCGTCCTTAAACAGTCTCATAAATTTATCTACTTCCCAGTCGGAAACTGCATTTCCATTGCTACTAGAATCCTCCCCATCCCAAGCATTTATAGTTGTTGCGGTGTAATGATTATGTATCATTTCCTGCATGTCATCATGATCGCTTCATCTTCTCTGTTGGGCTCATCAATGTCATCTTCATCGGTGCTTGACTCAAACTACTCTCCATGCAACACCCATGGAATGTAGCCCTTAACTATACCATGATAATACAAATCCGCTTTAACATCACCCCGAGTACGGAAATAAACATTGCTGCATTTGACACACGGACCCCAAATCTTTTTCCTTGGCTAAATATGTGCATAGCAAACTCCAATAACTGTTTAACTCCATCTATGTACTTAGGTAGCATTTGGTTCGTTGTAATGAAGGACGAAATGGAATGGTCATTCCAACCAAATGATCATTACCGCGTTTGGTTAGCAAAAAAGTGACGGAATGACCATTACTTCCAGAATTACCAGTCTTTTATGTAGAGGAATGGTCATTGCACTGGGGAGGTAGAGGAATGGTCATTCCATTCCTTTATAAATTTTTATTGAGACCAAAATACCCTTTTATCACATCAACCCCTCCTCCCTCCACCCTCCATTCTCCTCCCAGTCGCCGGCTGGGAAGGAGACCAGCCGAAAGGCCCCGACTGCAACCCCGACCAGCCTCCCCCGCCCCCCTCTTCCTCCCTCCTCCACCTTCCTTTTTCTATTTTCTTCTTCTTCTTCCTCCCTCCCACTTTATTCTCTCTCTCTCCCCCTCTCTGGGCTTCTGCAACAGGATCTGCTGTAGCCACCGTGATTTGCCGCTGCAACCACCATGATCGTAGCCTCTGCATGTTGTGGGTTGTCCGTGATCTGCAGCCGCTGCATGCTGTGGGCCACCGTGATCGCATCTGGCCTCCCTTTATCGCAGCTGCTGCAGCCACTGTGATCTGCTGCCTCTGCATGCTGTGGGCTGTCCAATCGGAACCGGAAAGCGAGATTGAAGAGGCCGAAATCTGGCGGCGGAGCCAAGAAGGCTTGCGGCTGCACCTGTGAGGCCCCACCCCTTGTGAGCCCTCAATTTGAATTTGAATACTATATTTTAACCTAAGTATATTATTATACTAATTATGGGTTTAGTAAAGGTAGGTAGGTATTTTCCTAGGTTTTAAGGTGATTAGTCTAGTTGTGTAATTCATAAAGTCAATAGGGTGTCTTTTACAATTTCTAGAGCTAGTTAGTTAGTTAGAGGCCCTAGCTTAGAATTAATATTTATTATAGGGGGTAGCCACTAGAGAATCTTCTAGAATCTTACCTAAAGACCAAACTACCCATGGCCCTAACCTTAATTCTATTCAAACTAAAAGGGTATTTTAGTTCCTAACCCAAACCCCAACCTATGTATACTACACCCATCCCATTGCATAAGTATGATTCTACTTCTCAACTCATTTCCCTCTCTTTTCTCTCTTCTTCCCTCATTTTCCTCCAACTCTCTCTCAAATTCCCTCCAATTTTCCCATCTCCCTCTCTTTCTCTCTCTATAACTCTAAGAGGAACAAGAAGAAGACCTATAGTTGAAACTTATTATAAGGATGACTCTATCTTGCTAATCTCTCCTTTATCTTCTAATCAAGGTAAGTATCCTCTTCTAGTTCAATTTCCAAAGAAATCTCTCTTTCTCTCTCTAGATCCCCTTCCTTATAGCAATTCTCTTGTGGATGTGGGTTAAGGTGTAGAGATCTTTTCTAGATTTGAGTTTTTGGGCTGGTTGTGTGATTGGAAAGCCATAGGAGCTGGGATTTGATTTTTGGAGCTTGGATCTGTATTTTCTCTCTTTATCTTCTTGCTAATTGACTTGATGCAAGTGCAATATGCTTATTTAATATAGAATGAATGCTTACTGCCTTTGATTCTGCAATTTTCTATTCAATTGATGTTATAATTGTTAGATCTACCGTTGAGAATGTTTTTATGGATTCTTGGCCATTGATGGATGGGTTGATCTCATAGATCAATGGCCCATGGATTGGATGAGTGTTGAAGTGCATTTCATGTTTCCTGTTGTTTCTATGGTGTTTGGATGAGATTGGATGGGTTTTGTTGGAAAATTGGATTGAAGAGAAAGAAACTCAAATTTTTGGAATTTTAAAGAATTACGTGTACTCGGTTGACCGAGCCCTTGCCAGGTCAACCGAGCACACTAAAAATCAAAAAATCCAAGCCCCAGTTATGTTTCTGTGGGATTTACAGGTTCAGTGTACTTGGTCGACTGAGCCTTGTGCCATGCCTGCCAGGTGACTTATCTTTATTCTACAGTGTACTCGGTCGACCGACCAGGCCAGGAGGTCGATCGAGCACACTGCACAGGGGGTCGCGACCTGGGAGTCAACCTCCTGATATTTCAGTGCACTCGGTCGACCTAGCCCTGTGCCAAGTCGACTGAGGATACTGCAATCAATGATTTTCTAGTTTTCATTCTTTTGATATTTTGATCATCATGGGACCCATTGACCATCCAAATGGACTTCTATTGATGTGTCAAGCACAAGTCAATGGTGTGGCTCAACCTTGACTCGTAGCGCCCACTAATTAGGGTCTCAGTTGTGTATTCTAAGATGATTCAATCCTTAAACGCTGTCAATGATGCCCGTAACTTCTGGAGCACCAAACACAGTATTCATTGGCATCTGAGACTTAATTTAGAGACTGAATTACCTGAGATGGACCTGGATCTAAAAGTTGACCAATTACTTAGATTGGACTGTTGATATCTCCCGTTGATTCTTATACTTGAGATTTATCTCATTCATGCTATTACTATCACTCTATTGTCCTTACTATTGCTTATAACTGTTAATTAATTGGAAAATAGATAACCTGAACCTAGGACTACTTAGAGGTGACCTGGTGATGTGATTAGGTGAACATTAACCCGTGTCTGTGGCTAGGTGGGCCCTTTTATGGCCTAAATTTGGATGTGGATTACCCTAGACTGGAGATGTTGGATTATATGGACTTGTAACTCATTATGGATGTTAATGGACCGTATATCATTGGAAAATGGACTTATTACCTCTTTTGGACAGTTATAGACCAGGCCATGTATTTGGTGGGCCTTGGTATGGATCCAATGATTGGACTTGGACCTGGAATATGATCCATTGATTGAATTGAGTACTTGGACCTCTTAGGGACTTTGTTAGGACCTTGTTCATGCAAGGCAAAGCCTAGATATACACAAACTTTTATTATTTCCCTAGTCGGCATAGACATTCATTCAGTTGATCTAAGCTCAGCCTTTGGACTGATCATCATTGGTAGGAGCTACTAAGAGTGTTGAGTGAGCTATCATGATGTGCATTGTTGTAGATGGACGATGTGATACCGGGTCCGGTCTCCGTGTGGTGAGGATGTTAATTATATTTTGCAGGGCTCGTCATTGCCCAACACTGGTGAGGTTTCCCCACCGCGACTGTGTTCAATATGGGAGGGTCGTGGCATAATATCCCGCGGTATCCAGCTCGTGTGAATGTTCCATATTGTTTAGATTAGATGTCTTATTTATTCTGATTCTAACTGCTTATCTTGCTCAACTGCCTAGATTCTATATCATTGTTATTCTCTTTAACTTTACTATCGTCTCTACTCTTTGATGCATACGTCATATATTACTTGCATACTGTGACTTGCCGGATCTTTAGATTTGATCCATTCTTGGTGACCTCGAGTATGAGGATGGTGCGCTCGCGCTCGTCGAGGCACCCGTAGCAGGAGACTACGGATGCGGACCGATCGACCAAGAGGTTAAGCCGGAGGTTGGAGAGCCAGCACTTGGGGTTTGAGCGTTTATCTTTGTTTAGGCTTTAAGAGATTTCTGTAGTGAGTTTAGTAGTGTTGGAAATATGTAATTAACCTTTGTTTTTATCACTTGACATTTTATAAGCTGGACTTTAGCTGGTTATATTTGATATATCATGATACCTTATGCTTCCACAAATTAACCATTGTTATCATATTGTTGAAAAAGTTTTAAATTGGACCTCACTGCGGACCTACAATCTTGGAAGTTCTCAGATTTTCCGGGAAGTAGCGCACCAACTTCGGTACCTTGACGGATTTCTCGATATTCGGAACTGGGGAGTTACAGTACCTGCTCCTGCGAAGGAGCTCCGGCCACTTCGTATGCCAAGGGCAGCGCCGGAGAGAAGTTTGAGAGAGCGACCATGACTGGGGCGCCGTCGATGATGGAGTAGCTGGTGCCGGAGATCACGATGCATGCGTTGAGCTACTTGGATTACCAAAGTCTCTGCCGCCTGTCAATGACGAACTCGTCTATCCAGAGGGCCGCCAATGACGATGCGGAGTGCCGATGGAGAGGAGTTTCTATCTTTCTTTGATTTCTTCTTCTGTTGATTGATTTCTCTGAAAAGTGAAAAAAACCAGAGATAACAAGGAGAGAGAGAATAGAGAGGGAGGGAGGGAGGGAGGGAGGAAGAGAGAGAATAGAGGGGGAGAAAGGAAGGAGAAGAAGAAAATAGGAAAAGGAAGGTGGAGGAGGGAGGAAGATAAGGGCCTGCTGACACCATTCCTTCCCAGCCGGCGACTGGGGGGAGGGGAGGAGGAGGAGGAGGAGGGTATTTTGATCAGTCTTATGCAAAACTTATTACATTCCATACATCATTCTAGCGTACAAACACAGGAACAGGAATAAGAATTTCATTACTTGATTGATTCTTCAGTAAAACCAAACGTTGGAATGGAAATGACGATTCCTGCTTGATTCCATTTCAGACTTATTCCACTCTCCATTCCATTCCTACGTAAAACCATTCCAACGAACAAAACGCTACCTTAGGTTATCGTAATTCCTCAATTTTCATCCAGCTCTTATCCATGTCGATGTACCTTAATACAATTTGAAGTTATTGTAAAACGTGTCGTTTGGTTTATAAATAAAAAACCGTGCTCACATGTCCCCGAGATGACAAATCAAAAACCTTGTATAAATAAAAAATGCAATCACGGTATAAATTGCACTCAAACGACAATGTTTAAATCATTAAGAAATTACCTCTTTAATAATCTTTGGTGGAGCAGATTTGAACATGAGTTCTAGTTTATTCAATTCCTATGTATTGAGTGAAAATAAATAGGCTCTAAATTGAGAAACGCGACACCACCTCTGTGGAAAGAGGCATCTCATCTCGCATAGCCACCATGGGATGATCCCGACGCAGGAAGATTATCTGACATGTATGGTAACACTAACCGAATATAGAAAAAATTCCAATTGGGTTCAGGTAGTCTGGGTAGTTTGGATACTGCTTAAATAGCTTGATTTGGATATTCTTATTATTTCTTAAAAACTACTTTTATCTTTTCAACTTTTTGAAAAACCCATGCTAGTCTGTGTGAGACCCAAGGGTTTGGTACCCCAAGCTGGGCATTACAAGCTGGGCTAAGGAAATTTGAGTCTGCTTTGATTATGTACATGCTTTTTATAATTGAAATAATTGGAGTATTGGATACTATAGCTTAGAATCTGGGGCTTGTTCGTGTTATGGTAAGATTTGGCGTGTGTGTGGAAGTACAGGTTCCCAAACATGTGAATCCTCCAATTTCAATCCAAGAAAAAGTGGGTTTCACAAGACTCCACAAGATTTGGATCAATTTTCTATTTGAGAGTATACAGAGTTTACATTATATTGCAGTTTTAAGAGTCTCAATTGCATATCAAGATGTTTTTGTTACTGTTTACTTCATAGTCCAAGGAGTACGATTTTATTCCCTAAAAACTCTAAAATATCCAACAGATTTATAGTGTTATAAAATGTAGACTTGAAATATTTTATATTTTGATCATTCTTAGAAATTTTTAGTTCCAGGGTTGATGTGGAAAAGTTTCGATAAAGTCTCAATGACCGTGATTTATAAACATACCTCATATAACATAATCATCAAAAAATCTAATAATAAAATTATCAAAAAACTCAATAATAGAATCATCAAGAAATCCAAGAACATAATTATAAATGGAAAAAATATAATCTAGAAAAAGAAGAAGAACCATAGACACCATCCATGCACAAATAGTAGATGTTACCTACAATAATTCCAATAACAGAATCATCAAAAAAATCCAATAACAGAATCATCAAAAGAAGAATCACTATACACCATCCATGCACAAATATTAGAGGTTACCTACAATTCCAATAACAAAATCAACAAAAAATCCAATAACAGAATTATGAAAACATAATTTGTGGTCTTAAAATATGTGAAAGGGTTCCCATTCAGGTCGGTCCTTCATTCAGTCTGTGGTCTTATTATGTGTTAGTAATGAGGAGATCTCGAGTTCTATTTGGACGGTCTTATTGTGGGTTAGTGAAAGGCATATGGACATTGCTTTATCTGTCATCCTTAAACCTGCATCCAATTTAAAAGAACATCGAGTGATCATATCCACTTAAGAGAGTGTTTGGTTCAACTTGTACGAAGTCAAACATGCTTTTCTAAAAATAAGTTTTAAGAAGAGAGGGTGAGGCGGCTAATAATGTCTCTATTCACAACATTGAAGGACCACATCCACTTAAAACATATTATGTTGCTTTTGACTAAACCAAAATATCAAAGATAGCATAACCCCCACTAATCATCATTGTAACTGACCCATCAAATATTATTTAGAGAAAGAGAAAGAGACGTGACTGGAAGAGAGGGTGAGGCGGCTGGGGAAGAGGGAGTGGATTGGCATGGAGAGAGAGAAAGAGAGAAGAAGAAAAAGAAATCATACCTCGATCTGGATCTGTGCAATTGCAAGGAGAGACGTGGATTGACGCTATTTGGGAAGAAGGGTTTTGCGCACGTCTCTTATAACAATAGTTGCATGGATGCCGCAGAGTCCTTTTCTAATTTGGGAATTACTTAGAGTCCAATTTAAGGGCGGGAGGGAGTGGATTTATTATTAAGGGTGGGTTGGGATTTCTTAGGTATTTAAGTGGTGAGCTTTAAATACAGGCCTAGTTATGTGGTTTTTTCAAGTTGTATGAGGTTTTTCCTTGCATGTGGGTCCGGCCCTAGATGGATAATCAAAGTTGTTCAGAATAAGCACTCCATATATTTATTAGGGGCGCTCATGGGCCGGGTTAGGCTGAGCTAAGGCATATCCAGGCCCAGCCCAACTTTAGCAACACTGTCCCAGGCCCAACCCAAGCCCGATACGAGCCATAAAAATAGGCCCGAGCCCGCCCATATAATCAGTTGTAAAGCACTGAAATGGGTTTTTCATCACTTCTGTGGCATTAGAGCACTAATCAATTAAAATTACATGCATTTCTTATACAAGTCGGGCAGGGCCGAGCTATGGGCTTTTCATCACTTAATCAAAGCCCGGTCCAATTATTTATCGGGCCCTAATTACATATCCAAGCCCGGCCCAAAGCAGGCTAAGCCCTGATCTGGCTCAGACTGACCTGGCTCATGAGCACCCCTAACATTTGGTTAGCCATTTAAATTCTTTGAAAAACTTAGATGCAAAAAATATAATGGGTGTCAATGCAGCGCTGTATCATAATATGTTGCAACACCCTAATTTAATGCATAGTGGGGCCCACCTTTTCAAAATCCAAGCATGTTATTAGCTATATAGCTTACAACCTATCTAGTGATAAACATGTAAATTATAATTCAGATATGTAAGATGGCTGCCATTGAATTTAATTGTATCTGAAATTGGTGATGAACTTGCTTGGCCACCATTTTAATTAACTAGATTGTTGGTATTGGAAATTGTGATTTCCTTTTCATCATTATCACCATAAAAGCCACTGTCATCACCATTCTTCTTCTTTGATTAGATCCGTTAAAAGTTTTTCTTACCAAATAAAAAATAAAAATCCCTTAAATCTAGGTTTTGGGATTTTTGAAGAAATATCAATAGTAAGCAAATTCTCATTACCCACTTTTTAATGTTTGGCTATCACTAGAGTATTTTACTTTCTGTACTATTTTGGACTTTTCTCTTTCCTATCCTTCAACAAGTGTTCAAAGAAAACTCCACTAGATCTACATTGAAAATCAAGTAACACTAAAACTTACACACCCACGCACAATACATCAACACTCACAACATACCAAATACTTTGATATCACCTTAACACTCTTAAAAGAAAAAAAAAATACTTTACTAGTTTTCATTTCATTGTCAATCTTTTATGATGCAACTGTATTATTTCCCTAAATGGGATTTATTCAGGTGAGAACAGTTCTCACCATAGTTGTGAGAAGTCTAATCCTGGCCATCTATTTCTGAAAATAATCCAACGATTGGAACCTATGGGTTATAAGAGCCCAAAAGTCACCCTGCCCGCCCAACTTTTCATATCCCCCCAAGTCATCTCCTTCCTTTCTATCCCGTTTCCTCCATCTCTCTCCCTCCCCCAACCTCCCAGACACCTCATGATCTCTCTCTCATTTCCCCTCGCCATAATATCCACATCGTCTTCGCAGATTCTCTCTCTCGCCACAGTTACCAATCAGATTTCTTCTTCTCCTCTACTAGGTTTCTCCTCTCGCAACAATGACCGATCAGATTTCTTCTTCTCTGCCACATCGACCAATCGTGTTTCTTCTCCGTCACATTAACAAGAACCAGAAGAAGAAGCTAGAGACTCTTCTTATCCGCTGCTCTAATGGCTCCTGCGACTCTATCCTCGACCTGCGGAGATACCGAGGAAAAAGGAACTTGCAAGTTTTGGTACTCTGATTCAGATCAAGCACCTCAGCAACGGCAAGGTCCTTGCCTGGACTCGCCTCGCCGTCAAGTGCTCTGCCACTGATACAATCTGGTATGTGGAATCATCATCCACCACCATTTCATTCATCTCAGAAATCTTTCTTGTTTTGATTATTAGAATAGTGGAGTTTATGTGGAAAAAAATTGAGATTTTGCTATTTCTTTCATTAAAAATATATTATAGATATTGATTGAGAGATGGGATATTGTAGAAGAAATGTAGATGGAAGAGGAGAAAATATATTATATACAAAGGAAAGATAGAGGAAGACGCCTATAAGTTTAGGGAAAAATAGATGAGAATCCAACTCTTTACAAATAAAAAACAGCAATGGTGGATGATATACCTCTGATTTTTCATTATATGATATATTCTTATTTGTCCATTTGATATGTTGCAGATAAAAGAGGAAAGCCTGGAAGGGAAAGGAAAATCCAATTATAGAACCTGATCTCAAACTGAATTTACTCCGACAATTTTGTTGCAATTTTCTGACATTTTGGTGAGAGATAAAAAGCAATACTTCTTCCTATGAAGTTTTTATTTTTGGACGAGAAAGTGAAAAGCCAAGAAGTAGAAATGGGTCCAACAGCTCCAAAGAGTATTGACAAAGTTGTTTCTCAGAGAGCTCTGCAAATTAGTATTTTTGTTTCCTTGACAGGATTGTGTGGTGGGTTTTCTGTGTACATTGGTTGCAATAGTTATTGTTTTTTTTGGTAAACAGTTGTAATAGTTATGATGTTGGAATGTGGCCATTGGTTGTCATGGTTTCAATCTTGGTTGTAGAACTGGTTGTAATAGTTTTCATATTGAAATGTGTCCATAGGTTGGTCATGGTCTCAATGTTGGATGTGTTGTAATAGTTTTGATGTTGGATGTGGACATTGGTTGCAATAGGTCTCTAATTATGGCGGTTCATGTTGAGTGTTGAGATTTGAATGAATCGTGGTTCATCATATTTTTCTACAACCAACAAATGGACCCCACCCCTAAACCAATATGTTAAACTTAATTTTGATGGATCTATTTGGGAGTTGATCAACTGACGGCTATTGGAGGCATCATACGTGACCATAATACACTACTCCTTGTAGCCTTGTCCAGCTAAAAATGGCATCATCTACCTCAGGCAGAACTTCTGCCCCCTCCCGGAAGGTGCCACCTACACTATTATTCAATCTCTTTATTCAGAACATAAAGAGTCTTGGTACCTTGTGCGATCATGGATCAATATTGTTACTAACCTTCACATCTTCTCTTGGAAAGTCTCTTTTTGAAGATGGGACTACAACCATAATGCTGATCAGTTAGTTAAGATTAAACCTCCTTGTACAGTTCCATTTACAAGTTCTCTTCTTATTCACATTCAACATTTATTATATTTGCAGGAAATGCAACCTGTGAATGAAGACAAGGTACTCCAGATGGATTTTGGTGTTACCTCAAGAAGCTACAGCTTCTCAAATGATAATCTAAATCGTCCCTAAGCTAGGGACAATATAGCCCTAACCATTACCTGAACTGCCCTAAATGATCTGGTTGATTGATATTGATCAAAATATACATATGTGACACTTTTCCTGTGACAATCATGTAGTAAACAAGAATAACAGCAACTCATTTCCAACATTGGTAAAATATACGCCATGCATTTTAAGATTGTGTTCAACAAATTGTCACAAGATATACATTTTAACATACTGTTTTCATAATGCAAATTACACTCGTAATAAAACAGAAACACATCACAACACAATTAAATTTATTGATTTTTTTCTTTCTTCAGACGCATGCTTCATCTCTTCAACTGCTGCCCATAAAATTTCATTCTGACTGTACAATGTTTTCTTCATATCCTTGATGAGTACTACTACATTCTTTTCATTGATTAGACTTCTCTTAAGAGGTCGGACAAATCATCTCTCCACATGAGCATATTGGCACATACTTATTGGAATTTGAATTGGACCATGACATGATGTCGACCAAAGCCGAGATTGTTTCTTTGCCGTGTCCAAGGTAATTCAAGATTCACACATTTCATCAAAGTTAAAATGATATGAATTAAAAATATGCCTCTCAACATGTTAGAGCCCATGTCATCTACATGGATTTAATAAACAAATAGAATAGTTGGAGTCCAAATCCAAGAAACATCCTTACTTGATTTTTCAGTTCTATCCTCTGAGTAACCTAGCAATCGAAAGTCCAATGACATCCCCGCTCACAAGTAATCAAAACATTATCCATCTCGCTGGGATGCCATGGTCTAAAACCTACATAAATTGGACCAGTTGGTGTCCTACACATGGAATGTAGAACACATGCAAGTGACTTGACATGGTTTTTTTTTAAGCTCGAAAAATAAATTTACACCAACTGAGATTGTTGGAACAACATTTTCAGTAGGGAAAATTAAAAAAGGATAGTTGGGCTAACACAACTGGTAACAAGTATAATTCCTAGCGCATCCTTACCATTATGATGTTGGAATTTAATTTTTCATGGGTGTTGCAGACATGGCCTACTTAGCTATGCAAGATTTGGAGTCACCGTCATATATATGGGCCTCGATTGCAAGTGAATAACTGATGGGACCTAGATTCCTCGTTAAAGATCGGCTAGTTGGTAGATATAGATCCATCCATAATACATATTATGAAGGCCACATTGGCACTAGGCCATTTTCTTATAGGGCACTTTCCCGTCTTTGGTTGTTCCAATAAGAAAAAAAGGATTTCAACTTCTGCACATCCATCCAAGGTTCGCACTGCACCAAACAATTAGTAAGCCAATGCTTGGTTTGGTGCCAGTCAATGCGAAACATGTGTCATGCAAATCCCAATCTGAGAATTAGTGTATATTAAAATAAAAAAGAAAAATGAAATTGAAGAAAAAGACCCCTACTTGGAATCCAAATCCCAATATGAGAGGAGGCCGGGATCATCTTCTTATTCTTGTTGAGGTGGCAGAGAAGAAGAAACCTGATCGGTTGTTGTGGAGAGAGAAGAAACCCTAGCAGCGGAGAAGAAGAAACCCAATCGGTTGCTGTCGAGAGAAAGAGACGTGGCCGTGGGCGAGAATCTGCGACGGCACCGTAGATGTTATGGCGAGGGGAAACGAGAGAGAGAGATCATGATGTGTCTAGAATGTTGGGGGATGATGGGGGTAGAGAGACGGAGGAAACGGGAGAGGGGAAGAAGGTGATTTGGGGGGAAATGAAAAGTTGGGCGGGCAGGGTGACTTTTGGGCTCTTATAACCTATAGGTTCCAACCATTGGATTATTTTCAGAAATAGATGGTCCGGATTAGACTTCTAACAATTATGGTGAGAACTGTTATCAAGTGAATAAATCCCTTGTTTAAACATAATAAACCAACTCTACGCAAAATACCAAATACTTTTGAATCACCTCAATACACCTGCATTAAATCAATTGACTTGAAGAATTTACTAATCTCCACTTAAATGTCAACTTTTTATTTGAACGTGACTCACCCTTTCTCGAGAGTCGAGATACAAAGGAATTCTAGCACATCCCACCAGGTCCCCCGTAACAGATGGCTCTACCAACTTGCCCCCCATAATTCACTCTAGGGTCATCTACACCATAGCAATCCAGGCTTATCTGTATAGGTCACAGTATTGAGGGGGGCGTCTACAAGATGCCTATTGGTATCTGATGATGCCAAAGTTGGGTTTCGGACACCACCGGTCAAGTAATAAATGCAGTAAATGTAATAATCAAAGAAGAGAGAGAAAGGATTATAGTGGTTCGGTCAAAATGACCTACGTCCACTGTTGAAAGGCAGAGATTGCCTGTGGTGTTTTACTTCCTCAATGATTTCGGATTACAAACTAGAGGAATACAAGAGTTGAAGTGAAATGGGAAGATCTTAGATGCCCCTAAGTGCTGGTGGGGCTCTCGATTTATAGTGTTTACCCTAGGACGGGCTGCAACGTTCGCCCTTAGAACCCTCGAACTGCCCTTGCGCTGGACGAGGCAGGTGAGGAACTGCCCTCGCGCTGGACAAGGCAGGTGAGATATCTCTCCGAGGACCTGGTAGGAGCGGAACTGTCTCCACGTGGCTGCCCTGACCCGGTCTCTTCGTGGGCTAGCACCTGGACTTCAGTGGATGGAATCGGATCTCAACGGAACTGACGGATTGAGTTCTTTGGCCCGACCTATCATCCTGGAATGGGTCACTTGGGCTTGGATCGGATCACTGGACCCGACTCACCATCACGATTCGGATCTTGGGTCTGACTCATCATTTGCCCCTCAATGCCCCGTGTCCAAATAATTTTTTGAAAGGGGGCATTGGTAAATTCCAATCTCGTCTCCCTACAAAATCTTTCATTTCCCTAGTTCTAATCTTGTTAGTTACTGTAGATATGTATTTCGGAGAGTCCTCCCGGCTTGGGCCATTCTTCTTTAAAAACTCAGGCTATAAATAAGCCCTAGAGCATTATGTCTTCAAAAGAAAGAAACTAGCCTCTGCAGAAAAAACCATTGGGAGAGAAAAAGATGGCGACAGGCAGCAAGAGAAGCGGTGGCGCGAGTGGATCCGGCCTAGTCCGCGCTGCAGGTGGCGCGCGCCCCTCCGGCCATGGCGCAATGGGCTAGGACTCGGGCGCCCCTGCGCGGATGGGCATGGGCAATGACGGGGTTGCCGCGATGGGCGCCCCGGTCCTGCCGAGCGACGATGGGGTTGCGACGGGTGCCCCGGTGACGCTATGCACGGGCGACGAGGGGGTTGCGACCGGCGCCCCGGTGACGCTGTGCACGGGCGACGAGGGGGCCACCGCAACGGGCGCCCCGGTGATGTCGGGCGGCAGCTTGGCTGCCGCGGTGGACGTCCCGTAGGGTGGCGGCGCGGGCGAGACGACGGCAAGGGCCCGCCAGGTGCTGCTGTGCGGCGGCGCTTGCAAGGCGGCGGCGAGCGCCCGCCAGGCTCGGCTGGGCGCGGGCGAGGCGGAGGCGAGCGCCCGCCAGGCGCTGCTGGGCGGCGTGGGAGAGGAGGTGACACGCGCCCGCCAGGCGCGGCTGGGCGGCGGGGGCGAGGCGGTGACGCGCGCCCGCCAGGCGCGGCTGGGCGGTGGTGCTGGCGAGGTGGAGATGGGCGCGGCTGTCGCGGTGGGCGCCCGCAGGTTGATGGGCGGCGCGGGCGAGGTTGCCGCGGTGGGTGCGGATGTTGTCGGCCTTGCAGGCGAGGGCACGTCCGTCCACTCGGGCGTAGGAGGATCAAGATTGGGCGTCGCCTTGGTCTCGGCAGCCCGAAACAAGGTGGCAGTCGCTTCAACAGCGCGGGATACGTTGCGTCCTCGCCGAAAAAGATATCAAGGGAAAGTCGTTGTAGATGACGACGGATCCAAAGTGAGTACCATCTATAGTGTACTCAACACTGATGACGATATTTTCAAGATCACAGTAACTTATCGCATTCCTCCCACTGTTATGTGCCGGCGGGCTGAAACGGACGAGCCGGCTTGTGATGTCTCATCTGGTGATATCGCCATCTACGAGGAGATGCTTGAAGCAGGACTGAGATTTCCCCTGTCTTCAGCCGTTTGCCGCATTCTCCATTATTTCTCACTGATGCCTGGGCGGTTAGTACCCAATGGGTGGAGAGTTCTCATTGGCTTTCTAGCATTATGGAGACAGATACATAGAGAGGATGCTTCCCCTGTAGAGTTCCATGCTGCTTATAGCTTAACCGAGTCTCCAGCCCCTTATAGGGGATGGTACTATCTTTCCCCCAGGGGTGGCAAGCTGATCACAGGCCTACGTTCAAATTGCCACAGTTGGAAATCATGCTTCTTTTTCATTGGCGGAGAGTGGGCCTCTGAGATAGATCGAGCATTGGTGCCCATACGATGGGCTGACGCTAAAAGATTAGGTATTCACCGACTGTTCTTTCCTGTAATTTTATAGCATCCATACGCTCATTTCTTCTCCTTTGTTTTCTGTAGAGTCCCCCGTGCTTTCTGCGGATCAGGAGCGGAAACTGCAGGATATAAAAAATCATCCCAATAAAGATTTTGGCGATCTCCTCTCCAAAGAGAGTAGTAGGGCTGGTGGACCCTCTCCAGGGACTTCCTCTTCCAAGAGAAAAGGTAGTTCCTTTTGCTTTCACCACAAACTCCTTTTTTTTTTTTAACAACATTTGTGTTTCTGCAATGATAAGCAGGGAGGCGATTGGAGCTCGCTTTTCTAAGAGAAATACCCCTCCTTCTAAGATAGCGAGGGTAGATGATTCAAAAGGGGATTCTCCACCATTGACTTTCAAGGCGAGTTCTCTCCGATCTACTTCTTCAGTGGGGCCAGCGGGGCCACCAGTAGCGTCTCTTCGACCTGCCACTCAGGATCATTCTTCTCCAGCAACACCTTCTGGCCCTGGTTCGTGTCCCCCACCCTCTGGAACTTCAGGGGGATCCACTTGGCCTGGCCCCATGCCCGGTAGTCCATCAATGACGATCCGGGAAAGGCTCTAGAGATTTGTGTCGAGTCCTCAGGTTGCACAGGTTAATTCTTTGGGCTCAGAGGGAGTTATAGATTCATTCCTAGAAGGTTTGGTTCAGGTAAAGGTTTACCGTTCCCCTTCTCCATACCTTCATTATTATGTATACTCTCTCATTTTCTTTGTCTCTTATTGTTTCAGGCTTCCACTGCGTCAGTTGTCTTATTTTCCAGGGCCCAAGCTCTCAGTCGGCTGAAATAGGAAAAAGAGGGTATGCGGAAGGAGCTCTCTGCTGCTCAAGGACGGATTTCTGACCTTGAAGCTGCTGGAAGGGCTTCCCAGGTTGATCTTACGGCGGCCTGTGAGAGAGTGACTAGGTTCGAGACCGAGCTTTTAGCGGCCCAGAAGAGGACGATCGAGGTAGAGGCTGAGCTTGTGAAGGCCCGCGAGAGGGTCTTGCTCAGTGAGGGTGAGCTTCTGAAGGCCCACGAGAGGGCTTCGCTCAGTGAGGCTGAGCTTCTGAAGGCCTGCGAGAGGGCTTCACTCAGAGAGGCAGCCTTGGAGATAGAGATGAGAGCGACACATGAGAGAGCTTCTCAGGCTGAGCAGGACTTAGAGGATGGTATTGCTGATGCCTTTATTGACAGCTATGAGGAGCTCCGAGGGAAGATCTCTGTTGCCTTTCCAGATATTGATTTCTCAGGCTTCGTGTCGACTGAGGCGCCTGATGATAATGGTAGTGGGAGTTCTAACGATGTTGAGGACGATTCGAAGGATGATGGCGAGGATGGTGGAGATAGCGATGAGAGTGATTAGTGTCAGGGTGCTTTAGCTGTTGCATTTTTTTTTAGAAAGGCAGTTGATGGCCTAACTGTTTGAATGTAAATGCAAGAATATATTTTTCACAAAATATAGAATGTTTTATTCATCCATTACTCATTGCAATGTCAACTGAAAATAGAAAAAAATCATAACTTGGGCCCCGCACATTCACTACTCTGGTTCCCATATAATGCTACTGATAGTACCTCTTCAAGTGTTCCGCATTCCATGGATGGAGTAAGACTTTTCCGTGAGAATCTTGGATTCTGTAGGTGCCTGGCCTTACTATATCTGTGATGAGGTATGGCCCTTCCCAGTTTGGTCCTAGTTTTCCTTCATGAGAGTCCTTTGTGGCGAGGATGACCTTTTTTAGGACTAAGTCTCCCATTTGAAAAGAACGAGGCTTCACCCTCGAGTTGTAGTATTTTGCCATGCGACGCTTGTACTCCACGTTGCGGACTATAGCCATCTCCCTTGCCTCCTCTATCAAGTCGAGGTTGATGCGGAGTCCTTCCTCGTTGGTGGCGGGATCATGGAGATGGACTCTTAAGGAGTGGACCCCTATCTCTACAGGGATGACTGCCTCGGTCCCATTTCCCCGGTAGCAGTTCTTGGTGTAGTTCTATATGCCCATAATACCCCTGGGAGCTCGTCGACCCAAAGACCCTTTGCTCTTTCAAGCCTCGTCTTTAGATTGCGAAGGACTGTCGTCACCATAACTTCTGCCTGTCCATTTGCTTGTGGGTGTGCCGGACTGGAATGAGGTTGCTTTATCTGGAGGTCTTTGAGTCTATTATTTTTGCTAAGGGTTCTGCCTTCGCCCATTTTGTGAAGTAGTCAATGGCTATGACTACAAACTTACATTGTCCTCTGCTTAACGGCAGAGGGCCCAAAATATCAATGCCCCATTTGGAGAAAGGCCATGGGCTTAGAATTGGTGTCAGCTCCTCTGGCGGCTGTCTCGGTGCAGTGGCGAAGCATTGGCACTTGTCGCACTTTTTGGAAAATTCTTTGGCGTCCTTCACCATGGTAGGCCAAAAGAATCCTTGCCTAAGTGCTTTGTGGACAAGGAGCGTCCTCCAGAATAATTTCCGCAGATTCCTTCATGAATTTCACGAAGGGCGTAGTCAGCATCCTCAGGCGATAGGCAGCGAAGCAAAGGTAAGCAATAGCCCTTTTTGTAGAGAGTGTCTTGCAGTAGAATGTACTTGGAAGCTCTCATCCGGAGTTTTTTCGCCTCAAGGGGATCATCCGGCTCTGTACCTTCTTGGAGGTATGCCCTTATGGGGGTCATCCAGTTTGACTCGTCCGTTGCACAGTTGATGTTGGTAATTGCCACATCTAACTTGCTCGGCTCTAACTGGTGCCCAATGAGTGTTAGCTCGGCAGATGAGGCTTCTAGTGACGAGGCGAGCTTGGCAAGTGCATCAGTAGCCATGTTATCCCCTCTAGGGATGTGACAGATTTGGAAGCTTTGGAAATGAGGGATCAATTTCTTTACTATGGCAAGGTTGTCCTGCATTTTTGCCTCTTTTGCTTCGAACTCGCCATTTACTTGATTTACCACTAGTTTTGAATCACTATAAGTGGTTAGGAACTGGGCGTCCATTTCGATCGCCAATCTCAAACCAGAGAGGAGGGCTTCATACTCTGCTTCATTGTTAGAGGCAATGAAATGGAGTTTCACCACGTATTTGATTGGCGTACCATCAGGGCTAATTAAGATGAAGCCAGCTCCACTTCCTTCACTTGTTGCCGAGCCATCAACATATAGTCTCCAAAGTGGGTGTGGCGAGGAAATCTGATCGCCTGGTTGAGGCTTAACATGCAGGGGTTCTTCGGCACTCTCTGAAGCAGTCTCCTGGGTGCCAGGAATAGTGTTTGAGGGGGAGGTCTGGGCGCTTGGAATAGGCTGGGCGCCCATGGTAGAGGAGGTCTGGGCGCCCATGCTTGAGGAGGATGCCTGGGCGCCA
Source organism: Litsea cubeba (assembly GCA_012931725.1). Taxonomy (NCBI): domain Eukaryota; kingdom Viridiplantae; phylum Streptophyta; class Magnoliopsida; order Laurales; family Lauraceae; genus Litsea; species Litsea cubeba. Next base: position 14,574,574 of record CM022950.1, on the reverse strand, counting down.
GGAATAGGCTGGGCGCCCCGTGTAGAGGAGGTCTGGGCGCCAGAAACAAGCTGGGCGCCCATGGGCCCTGGGCGCCCGGGGGAAAGATGGTTTGGGCGCCCGTGGTCTCTGTATCAGGGCGAGGCTGGGAGCCCGGTGTGCCACAAAGGATATCTTCGGTGAGTGGCAGATTGACTTGCACGCCGGGGCTTGATGGTGACAAACTGGTAGATCCATTGGTCCTCCCCTCAGCGTATGTGAACTCAGCTACAAAGTCGGCTAGGGCTTGTGCTTTGATTGCTGCTCTTGGCTAGTACTGGACATCGAACTCACCTAGTTCTACTGCCCATTTGACCAGTCTCCTAGATACATCCGGCTTTCCCATTATTCTTTTCAGGGGCTGATCAGTAATCACTACAATTGAGTGGCTCTGAAAGTAGTGTCGTAGGCGCCTTGCCATTGAGATGAGGGCAAGCGCCAGTTTTTCCAAATCAGAGTACCTGGACTCTGCCCCTCGGTATGCTCTGCTTACATAATAGATGGGCTTTTGCACTCCATCATGGTTTCTAATGAGAACAGAGCTGACTGCTGAGGGGGATGCGGAGAGATACAAATATAACACCTCGCCGGGTGTAGCATGTGAAAGAAGAGGAGGAGCGGCTAAATAGGCTTTAAGCTTCTGGAATGCTTCCTCCGCTTCGGGTCACCATTCAAAAGCTTTTCGGAGGAGTTTGAAAAAAGCAAGCACTTGTCAGCAGACTTGGAAACAAATTTGTTAAGTGCTGCAACTCTTCCATTGAGGCGCTGCAGCTCCTTGGTGGAAGTGGGCGGCCTCATGTCCAGTATAGCTTTAATTTTATCGGGGTTCGCCTCTATTCCCCTCTGGTCGACCATGAAGCCCAAGAACTTTCCCGATCCGACGCCAAAGGCGCACTTCTCAGGATTCAACTTCATGCGGTAGAGCCGGAGAAGATCGAAAGTTTCTTAGAGATGGTCGATGTGATCTTTGGCAGCGAGGCTCTTCACTAACATGTCGTCGACATAAACCACCATGGTTCGCCCGATCTGGGAGTGAAATATTTTGTTCACCAGGCATTGATAGGTTGCACCAGCAGTTTTCAACCCGAAAGGCATAACCCTGTAGCAATAGGTTCCTCTCGGGGTGATGAACGACGTCTTTTCTTGATCTGGGGGATGCATGTTAATCTGGTTGTATCCAGAGTAAGCGTCCAGGAAGGAGAGCAGTTCATGTCCTGCTGTGGCATCAATGAGGAGATTAATCCTCGGCAACGGGTAGCAGTCCTTTGGACATGCTTTGTTAAGCTCGGTGAAGTCCACACATAGACGCCACTTTCCATTCGCCTTTGTCACCATCACGACATTTGAGAGCCATTCAGGGTATGCTACTTCCCTGACAGCCCCGCTCTCTATTAATTTCCCGACCTCTATGTCCATTGCTTGGGCCCTTGCAGTGGAGGCGCCCCTTAACTTTTGTCGAACAGGCTTGTGGCGAGGGTCGACATTGAGGTGGTGAGTGGCGACATCGAAATTAATCCCTTCGAGATCCGCATGTGACCATGCAAAGATATCCATGTTATTCCGCAGAAAATTTGTCAGCTTCCGGACCAAATCTTCAGAAAGAGAAGAGCCAATGTACACTCTTCTGTCAGGAAGGTCTTCATTTAAGACGACAGGCGTAAGTGCTTCAACTGGTTCTCCTCTTTCTATAGTGGTGTCGTCTCTCGGGTCCAAGATTTCAACTTGCAACGCCTCCTGCGTTTTCTTGGCCCTCATTGAGGAGACGTAGCATTCCCTCGCTGCTACCTGGTCCCCTCTTACTTCCCCGATTCCATTCGGGGTTGGGAATCGGAGGATGAGATGGTAGGTGGAGAGAGCGGCTCTCAAGGCATTAAGAGCCGGTCGCCCTAAAATAATGTTATAGGCTGAGGGGCAGTCTATTACTAAGAAGTTGACCATTATAGCGGAGCTTCGGGGTGCTGCACCCGCTGTGACCGGCAGAGTAATTTCCCCCAGGGGATATACTTTCTCCCCTGAAAATCTGATGAGGGGGCCTTTGACAGGCTGCAACCTCTCCCGGCCTAGCTTCAGTTCGTCATAAGCTCCTGAGAAAACGATATCTGCGGAGCTGCCGCTATCCACCAAGATCCTACGCACCCGGAAATTGGCGACCGTCATGGTTAGCACTAGAGGGTCATCATGGGGGTGCTGGATCCCTTCCAAATCCTTATCCGAGAAGGATATGATTTCATCGGTAGCTCCGTGCCTGGGCGCCTTGGACGGGCGTGTTTCATCATCTGGATGTCTGGCCTTTCTAACATGAGCTTTCATGGCAGAGTGTGACTCTACACACTCCGCTAGTCCTCCCGCGATCGTCCTGATCTCACCGATCGGCTGCTGGTCCTCTGGATGTTGAGGTGGTGGTGGAGGCAGCGCTTGCCCCCTGCCAGCAACATATCGGCGCAGATGGCCATGCTGAATGAGATCCTCGATCTGGCTCTTGAGGTCATAACAGTCATCAGTGTCGTGGCCATGGTCGCGATGGAAGCGACAGTACTTGTTCGGGTTCCTGCGGTTTGGAGGGGACTTCATCTTCCCCGGCCATTTTATTGCAAGGTCATCCCGTACTTGGAGTAGGATGTGTTCAACGGTGGCATTGAGGGGAGTAAACACTTGCCTATCTCTTTGCGGAGCAGGACCGAGTCTGTCTCTGGCGGGTACCCTCTCTGTCCTACTTCGCTTGTTGCTTGTTCCCTTCTTTTCATCTCTTTCCCGCTCCTTTCCTTTGTCCACTGATTTGGAGGACTCTCCTCGCCTGACCCTGGTTATATCTTAGGCGTTCATGTACTTCTGGGCCTTCGCCAGTAGTTCCGGGAAGCTTTTTGGAGGGCGCTTCATTACTGAAAAAAGGAAGCTCGATGAGCGAAGTCCTCCTAGGAAAGCAGCCATGGACACCTTGTCATCGGGCTCCTCGACCTGAAGTACCTCCTCGTTAAAACGAGTGAGGTAGCTCCTGAGGCTTTCAGTTTTATCCTGCTTTATGCTGAGCAGGTGTGTGGCGGGCTTCTGGTGGCGACGTCCTCCAATGAAGTGCGAAACAAAGGATTTGCTCAACTTTCCAAATGTGGCGATGGATGCAGGGGGGAAATTGGCAAACCATTGCCGAGTGGAGCCCGTCAAAGTGGTGGGGAACGCCCTGCACATAATTTCGTCGGGGATATTATGCAGCTGCATCCTGGTTTTATATGTCTCCAGGTGATCCAATGGATCCTTCCTTCCGTCGAAGGTTTCCATGGATGGCATTTTGAACTTCCTTGGAAGTGGGTAATGTACTACATCGGGTTTGAACGGTGTATCCGTTCGCCCGACTAGATAATCCACAGTCTCCGGTGCCTGGGCCTTCATTGCATTGAAGACATCGCCCAGTTGATTCTGCATTTCTCTGATCTTTTCCTCCCAGTGATTGTGAAGCTCCCTGGATGGACCAGGGAAATAACTTTCATCTTCAATGCAGTGATTCTCACTTCCCCCTTCTTGGAAGTGAGAGTCCTCCTCGTCCTGATTGAAGGGATGAGGTGGAAACCCTCCATGGGCTCCACCAGGGGGTGGAGGAACTTCGTGATGGGCGCGGCCTTGAGGATCGACCAAGAGTATCCCTTGAAGGGCAACTTGGGGGGCTCCTGAAGAGGCACCATGGAGGTTCAGATGTGCTCCTCGGCCATGGGGGCCATGATGTGCTCCTCGATCTTGGCCGCCGTGATGAGGGGCGCCCAAGTGAGGTGCTCTTCCCTGGGTGCCAAGGGGATGGGCGCCCAGGTGAGGTGCTGCTCCATCCTGGGCGCCCGGGAGATGGGCGCCAGGATGAGGTGCTCCCCTACCCTGGGCGCCAGGGGGATGGGCGCCCGGGTGAGGGGCTTGTCGCCGTGGAGCCTACCTCGGGATTGGCACTTCTTGCTGTATTTCACCAAACGGTGCTCCGCCCTAGAGTGCTCCTCCAAACTGAACTCCTCCTTGTCCCGCAAGCACGAGTTGCAAGATTTGTTGGTTTTGGGCTACCAGCTGCTGCATGGTCTCCAACATCTGCTGAGGAGTCGGTGCAGGGGCAAGAGTATCTGGGTAAGGGTTACCCGGTGGAGGACCATTGTTTCCCTGGGTAGGGGAGTCTGGGCGCCTAGAAGGACCCGGACCTGCAGCTTGGATGGGATTGTCCTCTCGTCTTACGGATCTCGTGCTGATCACCATGATTTTGAAAGTATTTGATTTTTCGTTCCCACAGACGGCGCCAAACTGATGATGCCAAAGTTGGGTTTCGGACACCACCGGTCAAGTAATAAATGCAGTAAATGTAATAATCAAAGAAGAAAGAGAAAGGATTATAGTGGTTCGGTCAAAATGACCTACGTCCACTGTTGAAAGGCAGAGATTGCCTGTGGTGTTTTACTTCCTCAATGGTTTCGGATTACAAACTAGAGAAATACAAGAGTTGAAGTGAAATGGGAAGATCTTAGATGCCCCCAAGTGCTGGTGGGGCTCTCGATTTATAGTGTTTACCCTAGGACGGGCTGCAACGTTGGCCCTTAGAACCCTCGAACTGCCCTCGCGCTGGACGAGGCAGGTGAGACATCTCTCCGAGGACCTGGTAGGAGCGGAACTGTCTCCACGTGGCTGCCCTGACCCGGTCTCTTCGTGGGCTAGCACCTGGACTTCAGCGGATGGAATCGGATCTCAACGGAACTGACGGATTGAGTTCTTTGGCCCGACCTATCATCCTGGAATGGGTCACTTGGGCTTGGATCGGATCACTGGACCCGACTCACCATCACGATTCGGATCTTGGGTCTGACTCATCAGTATCCATAACCTTTATCCGGGTTATATGACTACACTTTCCAGGTTCTTCTCTTGGGAAAGTAACGTCCACTGCCCATTGGAGGAAGAGGAATATTATGTAATGGGTTGTAAGTCTCCCCTCCCCAGTCACTTCTAGTGGTAGGACCATTACCCAGTATTGGTAATAAGCGTCTGGGCAAGTACCCTAATATCATATCATCATCTTCCCATAAGAACAGCCAGTCTCCGGATCTAGGCTCCTGTCAAAAGCCACATGAAATTAATGATTAGACTTAAAATTCCTATTCTTTGGATATGCCCAGATGTTTTCTACCAAATGTTTGGCAGAAAAAAAAAGTATTGGAGAATATCTCAAACATCTTTTCCAGGGGTCAAAAACATGGGTGTAGAGCCAACCAAGTTCAGGATTCTGCTCATATTTTCAAACATGGATCAGGACTGGTAATTAGAACCAAAGAGATTAGTACCTGCGCTGTTTGTAATGTTTGGCTGAGCTGTGGTCCGTCGACTTGGGAGACGTGTTCGAAAGCAAGTCCAAGTGGTATGAAGAGGTTCGTATGTACATAACCCGGGCAAAGAGTATTGTAGCACCTTGGGCCTCTTTATCCATTGCCCTAATAATCAAGGTTTCACACAAACAATTAGCCATTAGTGTGTGGGGTGATTTTTGAAGTACCGGGATTACGTTAACTTCGGCGATAAGCTGCTAGTTAAGCATGCCGACGTGCCGCTTAAAGCACACCTCGGCAGTAGGGTTAGAACCTTGGCCGATACCAGACTGACTTCGGCTGTGCTCTGACCTCGGCTATGGTCTGGCCACGGCTACGCAAGCTGACCTCGGCTATCCATCCGACCCCAGCTAAGGGAGTCGGGTTGTCAATCGAGATAAATACTGTGATCACCTCCATACTTTTGCTACGTCATTAGACATCTGGCTAAATACGGGCGCGTGGCAATGAGACAGATGGGCCATCCCAGCCATCCATAATCTTCTCCGAATGCTGACAAGGTGGCATCCAGCGGCTGTAGCCAAATCAGGGCAGAGCCCGAAGATGGATCCGATGGGACCTCAACCGCCAATGACTTAAGACATGATCAGGCCCAACATGACATGCATTTAATGCGATGTGGGCTGATCGGACTGGCAATAAATGCATTGTGGGCTATGATGGATCCTCATTTATTTACTTTGTGGGCTAATGAGATCATTCCTATCAAATCTATGGGCCCACTCCAGGATATCAGGTAAAATCCTCTATAAATATGAGAACGTTCCAAGACAAAGGTATGCACACACATCCTCTCTTGAGTCGTTACTCTATCCCTCTTTTTGGATAAGTCTGATTAGGCACCCTCTAATCTTGTGAGTTATATTCTTTACACTTACAATTAGCGCCGTCTGTGGGAAAGCATTAATCCAATCTTCCCAATTGCCATGCATCCCAAAGCTAAGAAAGGCGGAGAATCCTCAAGAGCAATGATCCAGCTGCCGCCACCTCCGCGCCGGTCGCTCCTCCTCAGAGGCGATCCGGGGCAAGGTCTGGCGCAGCTGCAGTCGAGGAGCATCCTGACGCACACCTCTTCGTCCAGATCCCATTCCCTGAGCGAGTCGAGGATTCATCCCCGGGTGAGGAAGTTATGCCTCCCCAGCGAGATGAACAACGACAGGAGCGTCCACAAAGGGACAAATCCGTAGCAGTCAGCAAGTCCCACCATTCACGTCACTTCACTGGCGATGGGGATGTCGCAACTCAAAACATCCTCATCCAAGAACAAGAAAAGTTAATCTGTCAGCTCCAGCAGCAGCTAAGAGCCAGAGGAGCGACCTCGTTAAGGCAACCTTTAGGACACCAAGGCGAGAGGAGGGCCACTCAGAGCAGGATGATCGCCTCCTCCCACGAGGACTTGAGAACTTACCTAAAAGAAAAGCGCGGTCGGGCCCACGACGAAAGTCCAAGCAATAGTCGAAGCCATCACGGCCGAGATAGTCGCGCTTGAAGCCGTCACAGTCGAGGCCATTCGATGAGAAAGTTAGAAACCCTGTCACCAAAGAAGGACGATAGACAAGAATGGCTCGACAGGCGAATCAAGCTGGTGGTCCAGCGCAATTTAGAGATAGCCGGACTTGCCCGAGATTAACAGGACGTCTGTGGCCCCACCGATCTTGGCGTTTCCCCATTCACTCGAGAGATCAAGGACTCCTCCCTGCCCAGGAAGTTCTCCGTTCCGAGATTTGTTCTCTACGACGGGGTCTCAGATCTTGCCGCTCACCTCCGACACTTCTCCGAGAGGATATCTATTTGGGGAGACGAGGGGCACCTGAACTGTAAAATCTTCTCTTCCAGTTTGGGTGACCTCCCTCTGAAGTGGTTCTGTACTCTCCCAGAGAGATCTGTCTCAAGCTGGAGGCAGCTCCAGCCCTCTTTCATGAAGAAATTTCAAGCTTACAGTGTCGTTCCTAAGACCGATGCTGATATACTGGCCCTGAAAATGAAATAGAGCGAGAATATTACCCAGTTCGCCAAGCGATTCAGGGCAACATATAGTCAGATCAAAGTCTCCAAAGACAAAGTGGCGATTTTTGCCTTCCAGAACGCTCTGTTACCAGGTAACGAGCTTAGGAAAGACCTGACCGGAGACCCTGTAACCTCCGTGCCAGCGTTGATGTCCAGGGTGAAGTGGTACATTGCCCGAGAAGAAAATGATATTCGAGCCCGAGAGAGCCACGGCGTTGGGCACAGAGACAAGGGCGATCAGCCTCATAAAAAAGACAAAAAGCCATTCAAGAAAGAGGAGCCAAACCAAGCTTGGGTTTTGGCCACCTCGACGAAAGCCCCAGCATCCAAATCTGGGGGGTAACAAGAAGCTCAGACCTCCCTCTAATTCCTACCAAGCTGTGAGCACCGTCTTCAAGGAACCGATCCATCAGATCATGAATAGAATCAAGAAGCAACCATATTTCAGCTGGCCTCAGCCCATGCAGGGTGATCCCTTCTCCCGAGACCAGAGCAGGCTTTGTGCCTACCACAAGCAGAATGGGCACAAAACCGAGGAGTGCATGATCCTGAAGTCACACCTGGAAAGACTCGCCAAAGAAGGCCACCTGAAGGATTACATTAAAGCAGGTGATGCTGGCAGCAGCCGAAATCATCAAAGCGGAGACAAGGATCCAGACAGCGATGGATTAGAGAAAATCATCAATGTTATCCACCTAGCGCCCTCTGCACCTTCTGCTTCCCCAAAGAGCAATGCTTAGGCTCGTGCCGAGGCCAGGCGGGCCTCTCATGGAAAGGAAATAATGAGAGCCGAGCTCGAACCAGCACCAAAGAAAGCACGGCGCGAGCACCCTACGATCTGTTTTTTGGAAAAGGACCTTGAAGAAGTCATGCTCCCCCATAACGATCCACTCCTCCTCACATTAAAGCTGTAGGACTTCACAGTCAAGAGGATCCTCATCGATCCCGGCAGCTCGTCTGAAATCCTCTATTTCGGCTGTTTCCAAAAGATGGGTCTCTCAGAAGCAGACTTGCGAGAGGCTCGAACTCCTTTGATTGAGTTCAACGCCAAGCCGGTATGCCCCAAAGGGAAGGTAACTCTGGAAACCCAGGTAGGCGGAGCTTCCGTAATGACCGACTTCCTCGTGGTAGATGCTTCTTCTCCCTATAATGCTATTATGGCCAAAACCTGGCTCTACAATATGCAGGCTATTCCCTCCACTCTTCACCAAAAGCTCAAATTCTTGTTGGAGAACAAAGATGGCAGTGTGGATGTGATCACCGTGGAAGGGGACCAGCAGATGGCCAAACAGTGCATGATGGCCATAGTTCCTGGAGAAAAGGAGCCGGGGCAGCTACATATGGCAGAACTCGAGAGGGAGCTGGACCAGATCAGTCGAAACCCTGAGAAGAAGAGCATAGAAGATCTAGCCGAGATCAGGATCGATCCACTCAACCTGAACAGGTTCTTCCTGCTCGACAGCCAGCTTGCCGATCCCGAAAGGTTCAAGCTCTCAAAATTCTTGATGCAAAACAGAGATGTCTTCGCTTGGACCCCGAGCGAAATGCCCGGTATCGACCCCGAAGTCATGTGTCACAAACTGAACGTGGATTCTAAACACAAACCCGTGATGCAAAAAGCCCGCAGGTCAGGTTTGCCACAGTCAGAAGCCATGGCCGAAGAGGTCGACAGGTTGCTAGAGGCTGGAGCAATCAGAGAAGTCCAGTACCCGGTCTGGTTAGCCAACACAGTGGTTGTCAAGAAGAAAACCGGCAAGTGGAGAGTGTGCGTCGATTTCACCCACCTCAATAAAGCATGCCCGAAGGACAGCTTTCCACTCCCGAAAATCGACCAGATGATCGACGCCACCACTGGCCACGATAGGATGACTTTCCTCCATGCCTATCGAGGGTACGACCAGATCCCGATGTTTGAGCCCGACGAGGAGAAGACTGCGTTTATAATGCCCCGAGGCACTTATTATTACAAGGTGAAGCCCTTTGGATTGAAGAACAAGGGGCAACCTACCAGCGACTCGTCACCAAGATATTTCAGGCTCAGCTCGGCAGAACCGTCGAAATGTATATTGACGACATGGTCGTCAAATTCAAGCAGTCTCATGACCATCTGGCAGACTTGGCTAAAGTTTTCGACATACTCATGGAGTTCAAGCTCAAGTTGAACGCCTCCAAATCCACATTCGGCGTCGCTTCCAGCAAATTCCGCGGAAGCTTAGTTACACGGAGAGGGATAAAGGCTAATCCAGACCAGATCACGGCGATCCTAGAAGTCCAGAGTCCGACGACCACAAAGGATGTTCAGAAGCTAACTGGCATGGCCGCCGCGCTCAATCGATTCGTCAGCAGATCGTCAGATAAGTGCAGGCCTTTCTTTCAGCTTTTAAGAAAAAACTTAAAATTTCAATGGACCCCTGAGTGCGACCAGGCACTTCAGGCACTTAAAACATATCTCTCTTCGCTGCCCTTACTCTCTACTCCAACCCAAGGAGAGATACTGTACTTGTATCTGGCAGTCTCGGATCATGCGGTGAGCTCTGTCCTCGTTCAAGAGGAAGATAAACTGCAAAAGCCGATCTATTACACGAACAAGATCCTTCTTGATGCCGAGACCAGATACCTCTTACTCGAGAAGCTCACATTGGCACTCGTTAGTGCCTCTCTCATTACTTCCAGTCTCATACCATTGTGGTTGTTATGGAGCACCCACTCAGGTCTATTTTAAAAAAAAACTAAGTTTTCAGGCAGAATCTCCAAGTGGGCGGTCGAACTGGGACAGTATGATATCCAATATCAACCCAGGACTGCGATCAAGGCCCAGATTTTGGCGGATTTCATTGTCGAGTTCGTCTCTCCGAGTTCGGCACCAACCCAGCCTGGCACTGAACTGGGGGGCAGAGAGCAGGAAAACGAAGTCACCGAGGTCAATGAACTATCTCAGAGCCAAGCCCTTGACTCGGCATGGAAAGTCTTCGTCGATAGCTCATCCACTTTCAAGAGAGCTGGTGCCGACATGGTCCTCCAATCGCCATAAGGACTGGTCATAGAACAATCTCTGACCCTAGACTTCAAAGCGATAAACAATGAAGCTGTGTATGAGGCCCTAATAGCGGGACTAAATAGTGTCAAAATCCTCGGAGCCCAACAGTTGGTGGTTTTCAACGACTCACAATTGGTGACAAGCTAACTAGCTGGGGACTGCCAAGCCCGGGACGACAGGATGGCGGCCTATCTAGCCCTCGCAAAGAAACTCCTTACTCAGTTCCAGATAGCCGAAGTCAGGCAGATCGCCAGGGACACTAATTCACATGCCGATGCCCTTGCAAACCTGGCCTCCGCTGTCGAAGCAAGAAAGAAAAGAACTATTGAGATCGGGTCGTTGCCAAGATCAAGCTTAGAGCTCTATCCATCTCGGCAAATTCTATGCCTTGACCTCGGCCCGAGCTGGATGGACCCGATCGCTTCCTACCTCAAGGATGACAAGCTCCCTGAAGATAAAAATGAGGCTCACCGAATCAGGCTCAAAGCAGCTCGATTTTGGTTGTCTCCCGAAGGCAAGCTCTACAAGAAATCTTTCACCGGCCCCTACCTCCAATGCGTTCATCCGAGCAAGGTTGACGATTTTCTATATGAGATTCATGAAGGGATTTGTGGAAGCCATATCGGAGGACGGTCACTGGCATACCGATCTATCAGCCATGGTTACTAGTAGCCGTACATCCAGAAGGACGTGCAGCTATACGCCAGGAAGTGCGAGAAGTGCCAGAAGTTCTCCCACTCCCTACATCACCCAGCCCAGGACTTGAGCCCCCTCTCCAGCCCGTAGCCCTTTTCCCAATGGGGGCTGGACATCGTGGGGCCTCTCCACCGGGCTCCAGGGAACAAGAGATGGCTGATATTGGCTACTGATTATTTCACTAAGTGGATAGAAGCAGAACCGTTGTCCTCCATCACCGAAAGGGATTCAAAGAATTTTGTATGGAAGAATATCATTACGAGATTTGGCATCCTTAGAACTTTGATCTCGGACAACGGGACTCAGTTCGACTCCAATCTTTTCAGAAGCTTCTGTAAAAAACATGGCATCAGAAACCACTACTTCACCCCGGCGTACCCGCAGAGCAATGGCCAGGCCGAGATTTCTAACAGAATATTGCTTGACGGACTAAAGAAGCGACTTGACTGGGCAAAAGGAAGATGGGTAGAGGAGCTCCCTAGTGTCCCATGGGCTTACAGGACAACCCCGAGGCGTTCCACTTCGGTGACACCGTTCTCTCTAGCCTATGGGATGGAAGCGGTCACTCCCCTTGAGATCGGCCTCCCAACCCTGAGATCAGAATTTTTTTATCAAGGCCGAAATGAGATGAACCTGGCCATGGAACTAGAATTGGCCGACGAACGAAGGGAAGCAGCAGCCATACGACTGGCCGACTACCAGCAATGGCTAGCCAAAGGATACAACAAGAGAGTCAAAGAGAGAAGGTTCTCGGTAGGAGAGCTGGTCCTGAAGAAGACGCTCCCGGCTGATAAGAATCCAAACGAAGGCAAACTAGCTCTAAACTGGCATGGCCCGTTCAACGTAATTTTAATAGCAGGACAATCGTCGTACAAACTAGAGGACATGGATGGCAGACAGTTGCCACGACTGTGGAATGCAACCCACCTCAAGAAGTTCTTTTTCTAAAATTGTAATCAAATTCAATGATCAATAAAAGCGGCCTTCGTTCTGTCATTAAGTTGCATCATCAAGTTGCGGAATTCAGTAGCAGCGAAACTGACCTCGGGTTCATACACCCAGGCTTCTCTAAATCTTGGGTTCATACACCCAGGCTTCTCAAAATTTTGGGTTCACGCACCTAGAGACTGACTTCGGGTCCATACACCTAGTCGCTCTCAGAACTCGGGTTCATACACCCTGAGACTGACCTTGGATTCATACACCCTAGCTTCTCAAAATTTTGGGTTCACGCACCCAGAGACTGACTTTGGGTCCATACACCTAGTCGCTCTCAGAACTCGGGTACATACACCCTGAGACTGACCTTGGGTTCATACACCCAGGCTTCTAAAAATTTTGGGTTCACGCACCCAGAGACTGACTTCGGGTTCATATACCCAGTCGCTCTCAAAACTCGGGTTAATACACCCTGAGACTGACCTTGGGTTCATACACCCAGGCATCTCAAAATTTTGGGTTCACGCACCTAGAGACTGACTTCGGGTTTATACACCCAGTCGCTCTCAAAACTCGGGTTCATATACCCCAAGACCGACCTCGGGCTCATACACCCAGTCGCTCTCAAAACTCGGGTCCATACACCGAAAGGCTGACCTCAGATTCACCTCGGCCAATAGCAGCCTAAAACGGATTCATCTCGACCAAGAGAGATGCCATTCGTATCGGTAAAAAAAAACAGAGAGAGAGAAACTCCACTTGGATCCACAAAAATTCCATTTATATTGAATAGAATGTCTTCATTACAATAGGAGAATTTCATTACATGAATTGCAGAAAAGTGACAGAAAGTACAGTAAGGAGGCTCACAGTCCTCTAAAAACAAAAAAGAAAGCTTGAATGCACTACTCTTCATTGGTCCTCGACGCCGAGAGCTCTACGATACCCTATGGTCAGTGAGACCAAAATTTGCAATCAAGCTCCCGGATCGCCGCAGATGCTTGAATCTCCACAGGACCCAGAGTCTCTCTCCGCCTTGGACCTCTTGCTCGACGGAGATCCATCCCTCGCACTGTTGGGAGAGTGTCACCGGACTCCCACACTTGGGGCGACAATGAGAGCGGAAGAGACCGCGGCACCACTCGTACCCGAAGTTGCGCGGGTACTGGCAGAAGAAGGCGCTGCTGAAAAAGAAGACCGGTGCTTGAATATGGACGTCAGGTCTTTGGTTTTAAACGGGGGTAGATCTCCTTCCATTTCCTCTCCTTGGTCAGATGAATAAGCGTCTATGGCCTTTGTCAGGCTTACAGATCCCGAACTGGCGGAGGTAGACGCCTCGGCACCAGATGCAATCTGGCTAGTAGTAGGACCACTCAGCGGGATACCCCCAACTGCGGCAACTGTGATGGAAGGTTCGCCTGTCTGCGGCTCGTCCCCCTGCGCTGTATCAACCCTTTTGTAGTAACCGTGGTACCTCGGCGTATAGCCCAACAACTTCCAGGCCGACCTGTTCTCGTACCCGGTATATTTTTTAACCTTTTTATGGGCGGCTACGTTCTTCTTCCAGCCGTCACGCGCTGCACGACACTGCCTCTCTCGCAGATCTGCACGACAAGACAAGACATCAGATCGACAATTTGAAGGATGAATAAAATGAGCAAAATCGAGGGACGATATTTACTTGGGACGACCCTAAGGTGGCGCGGGACCATGTGCGTTCTATCCTCACCGGCGCCGAACTCCTAGTCCCCCGAGACGCAGAAGAGGTCATCCTTGGGGTTCTTATTTGAATCTTCCAAGGTCGAAACGAAGCCCTTCCGGAGCTGTTTCACCCGGAGGTAGTAGTTGCCTCCCCCTGCCTTACAAATGTCATATGCGTCCTCGATGTCATGCACACCAAGGTCGATCCCTAAAACCTCGTTTAGCTTGGCCGTGCCCATAACGACCTTGTAGCCATTGGGCATCAACTGGTAGGGGGCAAGAGACCAAGTACTGAGGCAAGCCCTGAGCAAGGGGTGTAAGGGGAACCTAACCCCACCCTCGATTATAGAAATCAAGGGGAACGGCATCCAGCCACCGGACAGGCAACGCAGGGCGTAGTCGAAAGGAGTTGCCGGCCTAAGGCGGACCTCCTCCGGGATACTGTACGCCTCTCTGAATCTAGCTATACCCTCAGGGTTCTCTAACCGAAACTTGTGACCGGCCATTTCTACGGCTTGGGGTTGAAAATGGAAAGCGAGAAGAATACCTAAAGGGGGAAAACCCTAAAAGAACTCAGACTCAGGAAGACTTACAGATGGACGAATCAGAAATGAAGATCAATCTGGGCACGCAAATATCCTCAACGATTACGCAATCATCCTCGCCTGAAAATCTCTGGAAAAGTCTTAGGAGAATGAAGGTGAGAAGTGGAAATAAAGAAGAAGATAGAGAAAGAAAGGCAGAAGAAGATGCCCTTATTTATAAGAGGAAGAAGGCCTTCCTTGGGCTTCGTTTAGAAGTTTGAAAAGGAGTCGCTTCGCGAATAGCGCCTGTCCCATCAATTTGACGGCACAACCGCTCAGGAACCGACGCGTGTCACTACCGACCCGTTCCCCATCATAACCGACGCACAAAATTAATTACCTCGATGAGTCGGAACGACGCTAAATAATGATCAAGCACCCCCCAGCGGATTCTCTCTTTATAGCTTCCGACCTCAAGAGGCTAGAGACCCTAAGAAGTCAGAAGCTATGGGGCAATTGTGTGGGGTGATTTTTGAAGTACCAGGATTACGTTAACTTCGGTGATAAGCTGCTAGTTAAGCCTGCTGACGTGCCGCTTAAAGCACACCTTGGCAGTAGGGTCAGAACCTTGGTCGATACCAGACTGACTTCGGCTGTGCTCTGACCTCGGCTATGGTCTGGCCACGGCTACGCAAGCTAACCTCGGCTATCCATCCGACCCCGGCCAAGGGAGTCGGGTTGTCAATCGAGATAAATACTGTGATCACATCCCTACTTTTGCTATGTCATCAGACATGTGGCTGAATACGGGCGCGTGCCAATGAGACAGATGAGCCATCCCAGCCGTCCACAATCTTCTCCGGATCGCTGACAAGGCGGCATCTAGCGGCTGTAGCCAAATCAAGGCAGAGCCCGAGGATAGATCCGATGGGACCTCAACCGCCAATGACTTTAGACATGATCAGGCCCAACATGACATGCATTTAATGCGATGTGGGCTGATCGGACTGGCAATAAATGCATTGTGGGCTATGATGGATCTTCATTTATTACTTTATGGGCTAATGGGATCATTCCTATCAAATCTATGGGCCCACTCCAAGATATTAGGTAAAATCCTCTATAAATATGAGGACGTTCCAAGACAAAGGTATGCACACACATCCTCTCTTGAATCGTTACTCTGTCCCTCTTCTCCTTCAATCCTTGTGCTAACTTAGGCATCGGAGAGCCATGCGCTGCCCACAGCCAGTGTCCTCTGACCATTTGTTTCTCCCTTTTCAGGCTTTAAGGCAGCTAATCTCCATCAAATATTTGGATAAGTCCGATTAGGCACCCTCTAATCTTGTGAGTTATATTCTTTGCACTTACAATTAGTAATCTGTAAAAAAAAAAAAGATCATTTTGGCAGATGTATGATCTTTTCATCACACCATTCAAAAAAAAGAATAGAAATTGTATCTTTGCATCACTTTGGGTAGAAAAGATGGGTCTGCTTGGTATTTTGTAACGTTTACAAGTATATCAGGATTTTTGTATATTAACAATCCTGTTGCTTTACCAAAAAAAAAAAACAATCATGTTACTTGTTTTACCATAACAAGTTGTAGGTCAATAGAATGCTAAAAAACAGATTTATTGGTAAATTGAGAGCCCTTTACCAACTTCATATTAAATATCTAGGAATTCACAGTCTGGTGGGTCCACTAAAAGAATAGGTTGTGAAGGATATAAGATAAGAAAATAGAAGGGGCTTTCACTTTTCATGGTTTGGTTTTCTAGGGTAATGGTTGAGTAATTATTTCTTACCAAAGGAAGACTAGTGGATGGCATTTAAGGATCTCCATCTATGTCCGTGATCATTCAATTTTAGCCACTTAGATATTCAATTTTAGCCGCTTTGATCCAAAGATATACTCTAAAATTTCTAGGAGTTCAATTTAAGGCAAACAGAACGGGCCACAAATTCTCGTCAACAAAGTTCTGACGATCCAAATAAGGCCCCACAAAGCATTTGCCCCATTTGGATGCTCCCCATTTGAACTTATTTCAATTGATTCGCCACTTCCTCTTTCTCTACGTACAACTTCAACATGTTGGTGATGATAATGATGAAAAAATGCAAAAGTCAGAATTTCTCGAGTCTTACTGTCCAATATGTAAAGAGTCTTGTTTTTTGATCATCGAAGAGTCCAGCATACACCTGAAAAATGATCACTAGATTGTATGAGTGCATTAAAAAATAATGAATCACTGGATTGAGGTTTAATTGTTAGGGGGAAGGTAAATTGTTTTCAAGTGTATGAGAGAGATTAAAGTACTGACCATCCATCCAGATTCTATGGTGTTGACGGTTGCGTCTGGGCCAGCTGCTACCCAGAATTGTGAAAGAGAGAGAACAATTCTCTATTTACGGGGTGTGGGTTCCACAAACTCATATCCACTTTAGTGCCAAAATATTGCCCAGATTTTTAACTGAACAACTGCGTACTGTTGGATCAAGTGAAGCCAAAAGGAGAAGAAATTCGTCAGCGGATATAAACATTTTTTATCCAATCATTAGCGAGAAAGATTGGTTTGTAGTTCCTTCTTTCAACGACCCTATGTATGGTTGCAAGATTGCAACTTTATATTAATCTGGGCCCAGCTTTAGTACCACTGCCTGAACTTGAATAGAATTTGGTTTCAGGTCAAGATCAAGAAATTAGCATGCATATTTTTTCTCGATAGAAATTAAGTAAAATGTATTTACGAAATATGCATTCAGCATGCATCTGTTTTTTCCTTATCAGAAATAAAGTTTAATGTATTTACCAAATATGGATATTAATTATGACCTAAATTTTCTTTTTGTATGGCCAAAAATTGTCTAGTGGTTATACAGTGAATGTTTCTATGACCGTTAACCATTTTATTATCACCAAGTCAAAGTGGACGATGGCTCCTCTGGCTGCCATTTTTTGTGGATGATGGGTCACTCAAAATTGGATGATTTCAGAAGATGACTTACATGGTGGTCCGCCCTATTGTCTTCTTGTGGGTATATAGAGTTGCCTTGGTAAGTTACATTTCCAGCGCATTCCTTTCCTTCCAAGTAGAGAGATGGAGCTCTTAACACATCCTGCATTCGAATCCTTCTAATAGGGACGGATCCTTCTGGGCAACCTCCATCCAAAATCGCTCGCATCTTTGCCATTTTTTGTCCTTGTAAATGTGCGTACTCTGTACGTTTACAACATAATACTCCAATCACCAATTGTTTTGATGCTAAATGACAGAACTATACAAGCAATTAATAAAAACAAACCGGGATTGTGAGATTCTTTAGCAATGGATTGTCAAAAGCATGTTGCTTGTAGACGTCCACGCAGTCAACGATGTCACCATATTTAGTCTGCAGCAAAGTGAACCTCTGTCAATATCTTCCATAAAATCAACCATTCAGAAGAAGAAAGAAGGGGATTTTACTGAAAAAATCCCGAAATATGGCTATATATCTCGAAAGGTCCTCGCAATTTGTATATCACTAATGAGGTCCTTTTGCCAATTTTTTATATTTTTTTATACTTTTTTATGAGTGACGATAGCGTCACCATGGGCGACGCATGGGCGACGCTAGCGTCGCTCGACACACCTTCTTCCATTCTTTTCTTTTCCTTTCTTTCTCTTCTTCCTCCTCCTCTTTCTTTTCCTTTCTTTCTTTCTCTTGCAGCATGAGTTAATCTAGTAGCTTTGGATCAAAGGAGATGGATTCATGTCTACATAGAGAAGTTAACATGAACTCATTTTGTAGAAATGAAACTCACAAACTCACGAATGAAGTCATTAATCTTTTTGAACAAATGAAACTCACAAACGTCCCCAATCTGACGCAGGCCAATAGGTTGGACGTTAATGGCGAATAACGCAGTGGATCGGTTTGTAGAGGATTGCTAAAATCCAGGATCCTTTAACTGCACACTCTTACATATGCTTTACAGAGTTGGGGACCTTTTTGACTTTCTGTCCCATATTCAAAAGTTCCCTTCCTGCTTTCCAAGTTCATGCCAAGAGCACATGGGCTGGCCTTCAATTATGGAACGAATGCATAGGTGTTTGAAGTTGTCCTACAATGTGCATCCAATGGAAAACTCATCCATCAGCAGTCATGTTTGTTTGTTTGCAATGGAGTGGAACAAGGGAGTGAAATAAAATTCTTAAAAATGTATTTGTGGAGATTGCAAGAAGACAATGTTTGTGGCGATTAGCTCATCCTGCAAGAGAAAGAAGAGGAGGAGGTAGAAGAGAAAAAAAGGAAAAGAAAAGAAAAGAAACGAAGGGAAGAAGGTGTGACGAGTGAAGCATGGGGTACGATGAGCGACGCTAGCTTCGCCCATGCATCGCCCATGGTGACGCTATCGTCACTCATAAAAAAATATAAAAAATTGACGAAAGGACATCATTAGTGATATACAAATTGCGAGGACCTTTCGGGATATATAGCTATATTACGGGATTTTTTCAGTAAAATCCCCAAGAAAGAAAATAAAGTAAACTATAAGAATATATTTATGATGATGATTTAGAGTGTTTTACTAGAATAACATTGTAGTGTATTGAAGTTTATTCTGCAATATATTATTATTATTATTATTATTTATGTGGCTATTTCATTTAATCATTTTCAGTTTAGGCAGTAAAGACTATTGATCTATGTTTGAAAACATACTCAAAGAAGCCATGTTTTTTCATTACATTGTTTCTACCCTTGTTTTGAAAACCCAGAATGAAGGGTTAACGTGCCTAGTGTGCTGTTTCTCAATCAAGAAAAAAAAAATGTGGTGGCATGGCGGTCAACTGTACCACGACTAAAAAATAAAAAATAAAAAATAAATAAATTATAAGTAATTTAAGATGATTAACGTTTTCCAACTCGTTCAACCACGACGAAAAGATTATGACACAATAAAAAGATTATTTAACATAATTAATGGTGGCTCGATCTAGCTGGTTCAACCATAAACTTTTACTAGTTTCGATTAGCTCATACCAGTTTTTGATCAATTTGCAAATTAATTTTAATCCAACCGAATTGTTGTAAATAGTAAACACCGGTCATGGTCGATCCTGGTTCAACTGCTTCGGTATTTAGATCATTGCTTTTTACTGGAGTTTTATATCTACTGGTTCTGTCATTAGAGGTGGGCCACACAAACCAAATCAAGTTGTCACTGCACCGGATCCCTGGTTACTGTAGGTGCAGAAAAATAATGACCCACAATAATCTGGGTGCCTTACAGGGCTTATCCAAATGTAATGCTTAAGCTTAACCTGCTGCCTGGAAACCTGAAAGGCAAAGAGCGAACGGTCAGAGGACCCCGGCCTGGACGGCGCAAGGCTCTCCGATGCCTGAGTCAGTAGGTGATTAAAGGAAGGAGAGAAAAGAGGCAGAGTAATGGCTCTGGTTTTCGATGTGCATACCTGTAATGGAGAGTGTTGATCTTCTTATAGAGGAAGATGCCTACGTTGCATGGGGGAGGCTAATGATGACGCCTTGACATGTCTAGGGCGTCATCATGTCAACCCACCATTCATTAAATGAGGGTCCGATCAGCCCACAAAGCAATAAATGTCAGTCGGGTCAGCCCACAATGCATTTAATGCGTGTCGTGTTGGGCCAGATCGTGCTGGGCGCCTTCGGCGGCAAGGGTACCATCGGATCCTTCCTCGGGCCTTGCCTCGATTTGCCTTTATCCGTTGGATGCTGCCCTGTCAGCGATCTGGTAAAGATTATGGACGGCTGGATGTCACATCTGTCCCCTTGGTTCGCGCCTCTGCTCTTTCACGTGTCTGACGACGCGGGGGGCGAAGGGCGCGAGTGAAGAGTCTTCCTGCTTTGGCCTCCGTCCCGACGTCTTCGGCCGAGATGGAGTCTCTAACCGAGGTGGACGCCCGGGCAGCCGAGCTCGGCACTAGCGGCCTGGTCCTATTTGGCTTCGGCTGAGGCCTCCGTCCCGGTAGCCGTGGTGAGCCTGAGGGTTCATGATCAGCGCGTGGGGGGCACGTGAGGCTTGTGAGAATGCTTAGTCCCATTGGGCAATTGTGATTAACGTAACCCCCGGAGTTGTGGAAATCTCCCCACACAATCGCCCCATAGCTTCCGGCCTCGCGAGGCTCGCCAGCGGAGTGAGGTCGGGAGCTACATGACGGGGAGGTTTCTTAGGATCGTCCCATTTTAGGTGGCCGAGGCAATAAATGGTATCCACTAATTAATGTCGAAGATGTATCGACAGTTCCGCGTGGCATCCTTTGATTGGTTGTCATGTCGCCTCGGTATCGATCACGCCGTTCTGTCAGGGACGTTTTCAATATTTGAAATGATTAGCGCGGAGTCCCAGGAGGCGCTACTTAGCGCGGGCGGCTAGGGTTTCCGATGAGGAGTTTACTCTGTGCTATATAGAGTCTTGTCCTCTTCTTTATTTGTCATTCTGAATCGAGGAAGAACAGACTGCTGCGAGGGGAACTCATCTGGGTAGAGGTGCGCCGCTGGGGTCGAGTCTCTTTTGCCACTCAGTGTCTTCGTTCCGTTCCCGTAAGTCTCCTTTGCCTTGCCTCCTTTCTGTGGGTTTCTCTGTTTTTGAGTTGGGATGGGAATCTATAGCCACTGGTTAGAGAGCGAGGCAGCGATTGAGGGTTTTAGGTCGGCCTTCGGGATCCCTGCTAATGTCCAGGTCAAGGGCGCTGACCCTGACGGCATTAACCTTCGTGATTTCTCGGGGGGTTGGATGCCTTTTCCTTTAGTGGCAGTGACGGAAGGCGGGGTCCGATTTCCCCTTCACCCACTCCTCAGGAGATGTCTCAGTCAATGGCGCCTCTATCCATGCCAACTACTACCCAACGCCTTCAAGATTGTGATGGGCACGGCCAGATTAAACGAGGTTTTGGGGATTAACCTCGGCGTCTTCGATATCGAGGACGTATATGACATATGCAAGTCCGGGGATGCTTATTATCTCCGGGCTAAGCCAGGCCGAGATGGTTTCGTCCGATACTTAGAGGACTCGAGCAAATACGCGGAGACGATCTTCTGTATGTCTCGGGCGACTGGGAATTTGGGGTGGCCGACACCGATAAAGGCTACCAAGTCCCTCGCCATTTCGGAACTGTTCCAAGTAACCAAACACCCCCGTTTTTTTTTGTTTTTTTTTTTGGTGCCATCATACTGACGCCCTTGATCGCTGCAGCATTGAAGGAGAGGAAGCAGGCCACTCGATACATCTGGAAGAGGAACGAGGCCTGGCTCCGCCTGGTAAAGCGGTACGGCGGTCATGATGGCAGGGCAGCCTGGTCGCTGTTAGGGTACCAACCGAGGGTACCGTGGTTACTTACGAGGCACCGTAGAGCCGACCCCGGGCGAGGGCGCTGGTCCTGTGGAGAGGCAGGAACAGGCCGACCCTAGAGCGCAAGCCGCAGAGGGGCCCTCGCAAGCGTCGTCCGTCGTCAGGGCTGCGTCTGGTGCATTCTCTTCCACGTCGGGGACAGGTCCTCTCCGGGCTTCGGGGGCGGAACCGAGACAGATCACCCGACTTCCCTCGCCGAGCTCTGAAATAAGGCGCGGCAGACGCTTGTCCTTCAAGGATCTCGAGGCGTTGGCGCTCGGAACCGAGGGCGCCTGGGCCCGCCAAGAGCCCGCCAAGAGCCCGCCAGCCCGATTCTTCCAGGGCCTCCCTCCCCGAGCGCTCGGATAGCTTCCCCTTCGACTGTGGTGGAGGTTCCTGCGCCCCCCAGCCCCGCCAGCCCGGAGGTCCGTCCGCCCCTGGGTGAGGTAGTGCAAGAGGAGACTCGGCCGCTGAAAATGCCGAGAACCGACGCGGGTCCCAGTTCGACCGCGGTCTCGCTGCCCCCAAGTCTGCCATTGTGGGAGCCGAGCTTTTGTGCTGGGACCGGGGAGGCCAATGACGATGGAGGATCGCGTCCTTCACAGGATCGATCCCCTGGTCCTTGAAGCTCTCGGGCGACCTTGCGCCCTCCCTCGAGATATGGAGCAGCTGGACAAGTACAGCGACCAGAAGCTGATTCTGTCGATGCTGCAGTCCAACCTTACGGTAAGTTCTCTTGCATTTTTTCATATTACTCGGCCGTTTCTGATCCAGAGCTTTCTAACTTTTATTACGGGTGCCCTGTTTCTTCAATAGGCGGTGCAGAAGACAATGGTTGTAGCCGATAGACTCTGCAAGTACAGTATCAGCGCCGCCGAACTGACCGTGGAGAAAGATGGACTTCAAGAGTCCCTGGACGCCGTTTCCCAGAAGCTAGCGATGGCAGAGGGAGAGTACGCGGCGAGGCTCGAGGAGGCGAAGGGGGAGGCCGAGGCGGAAAGGACCAGGGTGGCCGAACTCGAGGTCTCTATTGCGAAGATGGAGGACGACTACGCGGCCCTGCTTCAAGCCGAATCCAAGAGGGCGGATGAAGCAGAAGCGAAGCTCGAGTCGGAATGTGACGCCGCGTTCGAGGATGCCAGATCGCAGGTCACTGCCTTCTACAAGGGAAAAGTCATTGTCGTCAGGGATAAGGCCTGGGTGAAAGGATGGCGTGCCGGCCTGAAGGAGGCCGGGGTTTTGGAGGACAGCCCTTCCTTCCGAGATCCCCCTCCTTTTCCGCTCCCGGCGCCGAACTCTGCTCCTCCAGCCGGTGAAGCCTCTGATGCTGCAACCCGTGCGTCTGACCGGGCATGACCTCGGGACGGCCTTGTTGCTTCTGGCCACGAAGGCTTTCTTGCCTTATGATTTTTGTAATTTTCTTTAATTGTATTTGCTATGCACTGTAATCGGACTAGAACCTTAATGCAGATGAAAGTTTCTCTAGCCGCTTGCTTCTTCTAGCAATTGACCACTTTTTTGTTTCAAATGTGCACGGACTCAGTAGGAATAGATGCCGAATTCCCCCCAGTGTAGCTCTGTGCCGAGCTGGCGGGAATGCCGAAGCCGTTATAGACTCCCGTTTCTTTTGCCTTTGCTTCCGCAATGTGTTTCGTCCATCTTTTCGAGCTCGACTTTTCTATGTCTGGCTAAGTGCTCTTGATGATGTGGTGCATGAGTCGAATTGGGGAGTACCGAGCGGTCTTCTTAGGTTTCCGCGCGGATACTCCTTATTCTGGGGACCATAAATAGCAGTAAATAGGGCGGTACGGTCGACGAGGGAGTCAAGCAGATGGCTCCACGTGTCACCATCAGGGCCGGTGGTCGACGTACCGGAAGATGCGCGCTCCTTGTAGAGCGTGGAAGGCCCTGCCCCATAAATTTTCTTGATCGTCGAGTTCTCCACCCCTCTATAAATATGGGGGACAGGCTCACCATGGGAGAGAGTGCTTAGGCCAGTGGCCCTTTTTCCCTCTGTTCTTCGGGTGTGATGGAGACCTCTTCGCTACTACCAGACACTCTGGTGGCTACGTACTATAGAGGCTTAGGGACCTTTGACCCGGGTGAAACCCCGGCCTCAGAAGACAGTCTCCTTCGGGGGGGACTGTTTGTCGTGGTTTGCGCTCCCTCTGAAGGCGGTCCCCACGGACTGCGCACCCTCTGAACGAGGGTGCTCGGTGGATTTCCAAGCATCGGCAGTGCACTAAGGGCCCAGACCTTCTGGCAAATCTTGTTCTGGCCAACCAAGGCGCATGGCGGAGCTCCTGGCACTGTCCGCTGGAACCGATAGTCCCCAGGCCGTGGGGGGCCTTATTTTCATCCCATAGGACTCTGTTCTGCCGCCAACCCCTTCTCCTGTGGGATGTCGAGGCCTCGTGGCAGGATGCGACAAGCCTGCCAGCCGAGGGTCTCCAGCTGGTGGGTGGAATCAACGAAGAGTGGCCTCGAGGGCTTCTTTCTTTTTCTTCTTTTAGAGGGCTGATCCTCCTTTCTGTATTTTGTTTCCTTTCCTGTAACCTTTGTAATGAAGTAATTACAGTGAATGAAAAGGGCAAACTTTGCGTTCATATAATCTATGTACAAGTTCCTGTATTCCCTTTTTGCTTTCCTCATACTGCTTTGTGATACTTGTATTTTTGAGCATCTTTTTCGAACTCCAGTGCTTGCACCGTTCTTTCGAAAACTGACATTGGCCGAAGTGGATCAGCACTGACCGAGACGAACCGTCTTTTGCCGAGATGGGCCCGGAGTCCCGAGGACCTCGGCTACGCGTGCCTGAGTTCGGGAACGGTCTCGAGGGGCGTATGAACCCGTAATTTAGGATCGTGATCTAATGGACGTACGAATCAGCAGCCCCTTCCTGGGTCATAGACCCGAACTTTAGGAGGCGACCTGAGTGTATGAACTCGGGGCCTTTTCCAGGGTCAAGGACTCGAACTTTTTAGGAGACGACCTGAGTGTATGAACTCGGGGCCTTCTTCAGGGTCGGGGACCCGAACTTTAGGAGACGACCTGAGTGTATGAACTCGGGGCCTTCTACAGGGTCAGGGACCCAAACTTTAGGAGACGACCTGAGTGTATGAACTCGGGGCCTTCTCCAGGGTCAGGGACCCAAACTTTAGGAGACGACCTGAGTGTATGAACTCGGGGCCTTCTCCAGGGTCAGGGACCCAAACTTTAGGAGACGACCTGAGTGTATGAACTCGGGGCCTTCTCCAGGGTCAGGGACCCAAAACCACCGAACTCAGATAAGGAAAGGTGACACAGATGGCAAAGGCTGGTTTCATTGATCCTGAGACTCATGTTACATCTTTTCAAAAGTAAAATTTCTTCAAATGGGATGCATTCCATGGCCTTGGTAATGGCTCGCCCTCCAGGTTTTCGAGCTTGTAGGAGGATCGTCCTGCCAGCGATACCACCCTGAACGGGCCATGCCAGTTCGGGGCCAGTTTTCCTTCGTTTGGCTTTCTGTCAGCTGGTAGGGTCTTCTTAAGGACCAGCTCCCCCACGGAAAAGCTTCTCTCCCTGACCTTTCCATTGTATCCTGTTGCCAGCCGTTGTTGGTAGTCAGTTAATCGTAGGGCCGCTGCTTCTCAGCGTTCGTCCGCCAGGTCGAGCTCCATTGCTAGATTTGCTTCATTTCGGCCCTGGTCGACCAACTCTGTCCTCAGGGTAGGGAGGCCAATTTCCAAGGGAATGACCGCCTCCATGCCATAGGCCAGGGAGAAAGGGGTCGCCGAGGTGGATCACCTTGGAGTTGTCCTGTACGCCCATAGCACACTGGGAAGCTCTTCTGTCCATCGTCCTTTTGCCTTACCTAACCGTTTCTTGAGGCCATCCAGGATTATCTTGTTAGAAATTTCGGCCTGGCCATTACTTTGTGGGTATGCTGGGGTGGAGTAATGGTTTTTGATGCCATGCTCTCGGCAGAAGTCCTTGAAGGATTTGGAGTCGAACTGGGTCCCATTGTCCGAAATCAGGGTCCTGGGGATGCCAAATCTTGTTATAATGTTCTTCCATACGAAAGTTCTGGAATCCCTGTCTGTGATGGAGGACAGCGGCTCAGCTTCTATCCACTTCGTGAAGTAATCCATTGCAACAATCAGCCATCTTTTGTTTCCCGGGGCGCGGTGAAGAGGCCCCACAATGTCTAGTCCCCATTGGGCGAAGGGCCATGGACTGGAGAGGGGACTCAGGTCTTGTGCTAGCCGATGAAGAGAGTGGGAGAACTTCTGGCACTTCTCGCATTTCCTGGCGTATACTTGTGCATCCTTTTGCATGTAGGGCCACCAGTAGCCTTGGCTTATTGCCCTGTAGGCCAGCGATCATCCCCCGATGTGGCTGCCACAGATCCCTTCATGGATTTCATACAAAAAGTCGTCCACCTTGGTTGGGTGGACGCATTGGAGGTATGGACCCGTGAAGGATTTTCTGTAGAGTTTGCCTTCCGGAGAGAGCCAGAATCGAGCTGCCTTGAGTCTGATTCGATGGGCCTCAGTCTTGTCTTCGGGGAGCCGGTCATCCTTCAGGTAGGAGATGATTGGGTCCATCCAACTTGGGCCGAGATCAATACAGAGGATCTGCCGAGGCGAGTGCAGCTCCAGGCTTGACCTCGGTATCGACCCGACTTCGACGGTCCTTCTCTTCCCCGCCTCGACAGCGGAGGCCAGGTTTGCAAGCGCATCGACGTGCGTGTTGGAGTCTCTGGAGATTTGCTTGATCTCGGCCGTCTTGAAAAGGGAGAGCAGTTTTTGCGCGAGGGCCAAGTAGGCCGCTATCCTGTCGTCCCTGGCCTGGTAGTCCCCGTCGAGCTGGCTAGTCACCAGTTGCGAATCGCTGAAGATCACCAGGTGCTGGGCTCTGAGGATTCGGGCGCTATCCAACCCTGCTATCAATGCTTCGTATTCTGCTTCGTTGTTCATTGCTTTGAAGTCCAAGGTGAAGGCTTGCTCTATGACCAATCCCTCAGGCGATTGGAGGACTATGCCGGTGCCAGCCCGCCGAGAGGTGGACGATCCGTCAACGAAGACCTTCCATACCCCGGCGGGAGCTTGTTCGACCTTGGTGACTTCAGGCTCCTGGCCTATGCCCCCCCAGTGCCATGCCGGGCTGGGTCGAAGTCGAGCTTGGCGAAACGAACTCTACGATGAAGTCAGCCAGAATTTGGGCTTTGATCGCAGTTCGGGGACGGTACTGAATGTCATACTGCCCTAACTCTACTGCCCACTTGGAGATTCGTCCTGAAAAATCATCTTTTTTGAATATAGAACGGAGTGGGTGCTCCATGATCACCACAATGGTGTGGGACTGGAAATAATGGGAGAGCTTGCGGGAGGCGCTGACGAGCGCCAGTGCGAGTTTCTCCAACAAAAGATACCTGGTCTCGGCATCGAGCAAGATTTTGCTCGCATAGTAAATCGGTTTTTGCTCCCCCTCGTCCTCTCTGACGAGGACGGAGCTCACAGCATGACCTAAGACCGCAAGGTATAAGTACAAAACCTCCCCCTCGGTTGGGGTAGAGAGTAAAGGAGGCGAAGACAAATAGGTTTTGAGTGCTGCCAACGCTTGGTCGCACTCGGGGGTCCATTGAAATTTTAAATTTTTTCTCAGGAGCTGAAAGAATGGCCTGCACTTATCTGATGATCGACTGATGAAGCGATTGAGCGCTGCAGCCATGCCTGTGAGCTTCTGGACTTCCTTGGTAGTGGCTGGGCTCTGGATGCCCAGGATTGCAGTGATCTGGTCCGGGATAGCCTCGATTCCCCTTCGCGTCACCAGGCTTCCGAGGAATTTGCCGGAAGCTATGCCGAACGCGCATTTGGAAGCATTCAGCTTGAGCTTGAATGCGCGAAGGATGCTGAAGACTTGGGCCAGGTCCGCCAGGTGGTCGCTGGAGAGCTTGGACTTGACGACCATGTCGTTGATGTAGACTTCCACCGTTTTGCCGAGTTGAGCCTGGAACATCTTCGTCACGAGGCGTTGGTATGTCGCCCCCGCGTTCTTCAGCCCGAAAGGCATGACTTTGTAACAATATGTGCCGTGGGGAGTTATAAAAGCAGTCTTTTCCTCGTCCGGCTCGTACATCGGGATCTGATGGTAGCCTCTATAGGCGTCAAGAAAGCTCATTCGGTCATGGCCAGCGGTGGTGTCGATCATCTGATCGATCTTTGGAAGGGGGAAGCTATCCTTTGGGCAGGCCCTGTTGAGATCGGTGAAGTCCACACACACCCTCCATTTGCCTGTCTTTTTCTTAACCACCACCATATTGGCCAGCCAAACCGGATACTGGACCTCCCGGATTGCGCCGGCCTCCAGCAACTTGCCGACCTCGTCGACCACCACGTCTGTCTGCTGGATCCCCGTTCTTCGGGCTTTTTGCACCACCGGCCTGTGGCTGGGGTCCACATTTAGCCTGTGGCACATGACCTCGGGGTCGACCCCGGGCATTTCGCTCGGGGTCCAGGCGAAGACATCTACATTCTGCACTAGGAACCTCGAGAGCTCGGCTTTCTCATCGTCGGGCAGCTGCGTGCCAATCAGGAAAAATCTGTCAGGGTCAGCTGGATCGAGCCTGACCTCGGCTAGGTCTTCAATACTTTTCTTGTCGGGATCTCGGCCGATCTCATCCAGCCCCTTCTCGAACTCTGCCAGGTTGACACGCTCCAGCTCCCTCTCTACTGGGACGACGGCCAGTAAGTATTGCCTAGCTTGCTGCTGATCTCCTTCCACCGTGACTACTTCCATCGTGTCCTCTTTGCTCTCGAGCACGAACTTCAGCTTCTGGTGCAGGGAAAAAGGGACTGCCTCCAATTTGTGGAGCCACGTTCTACCCAAGATGGCGTTGTAGGGGGAAGGGGCGTCCACGACCAGGAAGTCGGCCAACACCGAAGCCCCACCTACCCGGGTTTCGAGGGTGACTTTGCCCTTGGGATAAACTGGCTTGGCGGATAGCCCAAGCAGGGGTGCACGAACCTCATGAGGTTGGCTTCGAAGAGGTTCATTTTCTTGAAGCAATCGTAATAGAGGACTTCGGAGGAGCTGCCGGAGTCGACGAGGATCCTCTTCACAGTAAAGTCTCCCAACTTCATTGAGAGAAGCAAGGGATCATTGTGGGGAAGCTGGATTCCCTCAAGGTCTTGGTCTGAAAACGAGATGGCAGGTCGGTCGCGACGCGCTCTTTTGGATGCCGGTCCGAGTTCGGCTCTCATCACCTCTTTCCCGTGCGAGGCCCGCCTGGCCTCGGCACGGGTTTGCTGGTTGTCTCGAGTTGAGGGCGAGGGAACCGAGGGCGCCAGGTGGATCACATTGATGATCTTCTCGGAGTCCTCACTGTCTGGATCCCTGGCCGCGCTCTGATGAGCTCGGCTACCGCCGCCGCTGCTGGCATCTCCTGCCTTCACGAACTCCGCGAGGTGGCCCTCCTTGGCGAGCTTCTCCAAGTGAAATCTTAGAGTCCTGCAGTCTTCGGTCCTGTGCCCGCTACCTTACGGTAGGCGCAGAACTTGGACTGGTCGCGAGCGGAGGGATCGCCCGCCATGGGACGAGGCCACCTGAAGAATGGCTGGGATTTGACTTTGTTCATCACTTGATGGATTGGCTCTTTGAAGGTGACGCTCATGGCCTGGTAGGCGTCGGGGGGAGGTCTAGCCCTTCTGCCACCTCCAGAACGGGACGACGATGGCCTCGCTGAATTGGAGGCCCACGCCTGCTTCGACTCCTATCTCTGGAATGGCTTTTTAGCCTGCTGCTGAGGTTGGCTGCCCCTCTTCTTGGGTTTCGGGCCCGTGGTCTCTCGGTCTTCCTCCTCTCGAGCTCTGATTTCGTCTTCTTCCCGGGCGATAAAGCGCTTTATCCGGGACATCAAGGCTGACATGGAGGGAGCGGGATCTCCTGCCAAGTCCTTCCGCAGCTCGTGCCCGGGTAACAAGGCGTTCTGGAAGGCGAAGGTTGCCACCTCCTCTCTGGTGTCCTCGATTTGGCTGTAAATTGCCCAGAACCGTCGGGCGAATTGAGCGAGGGTTTCGCCTTGTTTCATCTTCAGTGCGAGGAGGTCGGCATCGGTTTTCGGGACGACACTGTAGGCCTGGAACTTCTTCAAGAAAGAGAGTTGGAGCTCCTTCCAACTCAAAATAGATTTCTCTGGCAAAGCACAGAACCACTTTAGAGGGAGATCGCTCAAACTAGAGGAGAAGATCTTGCAATTGAGATGACCTTCGTTCCCCCAGATTGACATCTTTTGGGAGAAGTGTCGGAGATGCGCGGACGGGTCGGACAGTCCATCATAGGGGACGAACCTCGGGACCGAGAACTTTTTGGGCAAGTGGGTTCTCTCGATGTCCCGAGTGAAAGGAGAGGCTCCCAGGTCGGTGGGGCCACAGATCTCTTGCTGGTCCCGCATCTCCAGGTTGCGCTAGAGAGCTAGCTTGATGCGCTTGTCGAGTCGCTCCTGCTCGTCGTCCATCTCTGGTGTCGGCGTTTTCAGCTTCCGCTTCGCATGGCTTCGACCGGGGTGGCTACGAGCTTGCCCGTCACGGCCATGATGGCTACGGGTATTGCTCGAGCCTTCATCGTAGGCGTGGCTTCGCTTCTGGTCCAGAAAGGCTCTTAGGTCTTCTCGGGACTGCTGGAGTACCTTGCTCTGGACCGCTGTCTTCTCGCCTCGGGGCTCTGAGGGCTGCCTCTGGGAGGCATTCTGTACTGCCCTCAGCTGCTGCTGGAGCTGGCGGATTACTCGCTCCTGCTCCTAGAGGAGGGCGTTTTGGGCCGCAATGTCTCCTCCAGCATCAGGGGGTTGCACACGGCGCGGCTCCTCCGCTGCCGGAGCTTTGCCTTTAAGAGGGCGCTCGCGTCGACGCTCTCCCCGCGGGGGAGGCGGGACCCCTCCGTCTGAGCATGAGGTCTCGACTCCCTTTGGGAAGGGGGATTCAGCGAAAGGTCGCGAACCCACTCGCTCTTCGCCTGCTGACGCGCCACGGTCCGCTCCTGGCCGTCCTTGAGGAGGGACGTCCGTCGACGGGCCTGGACGCTCGAACAATGCTCGCTGGGACTCTCCACCTTTCTTGGCTTTCGGAGGCATAGTTTCTGGGAAGATCAAGAGGATTGGGATAGTGCTTCCCCACAGACGGCGCCAATTGTAGGTGCAGAAAAATAATGACCCACAATAATCTGGGTGCCTTACAGGACTTATCCAAATGTAATGCTTAAGCTTAACCTGCTGCCTGGAAACCTGAAAGGCAAAGAGCGAACGGTCAGAGGACCCCGGCCTGGACGGCGCAAGGCTCTCCGATGCCTAAGTCAGTAGGTGAACAAAGGAAGGAGAGAAAAGAGGCAGAGTAATGGCTCTGGTTTTTTATGTGCATACCTGTAATGGAGAGTGTTGATCTTCTTATAGCGGAAGATGCCTACGTTGCATGGGGGAGGCTAATGATGACGCCTTGACATGTCTAGGGCGTCATCATGTCAACCCACCATTCATTAAATGAGGGTCCGATCAGCCCACAAAGCAATAAATGTCAGTCGGGTCAGCCCACAATGCATTTAATGCGTGTCGTGTTTGGCCAGATCGTGCTGGGCGCCTTCGACGGCAAGGGTACCATCGGATCCTTCCTCGGGCCTTGCCTCGATTTGCCCTTATCCGTTGGATGCTGCCCTGTCAGCGATCTGGTAAAGATTATGGACGGCTGGATGTCACATCTGTCCCCTTGGTTCGCGCCTCTGCTCTTTCACGTGTCTGACGACGCGAGGGGCGAAGGGCGCGAGTGAAGAGTCTTCCTGCTTTGGCCTCCGTCCCGACGTCTTCGGCCGAGATGGAGTCTCTAACCGAGGTGGACGCCCAGGCAGCTGAGCTCGGCACTAGCGGCCTGGTCCTATTTGGCTTCGGCTGAGGCCTCCGTCCCGGTAGCCGTGGTGAGCCTGAGGGTTCATGATCAGCGCGTGGGGGGCATGTGAGGCTTATGAGAATGCTTAGTCCCATTGGGCAATTGTGATTAACGTAACCCCCGGAGTTGTGGAAATCTCCCCACACAGTCACAATGGATGTTTGGATGATTTGGGACATTACAGTAGCTAACTTCATGCAAGCTAAGAAACCGGGAGTTGCTGATCAATTGGTTAGCAATTCCATCTCCCCAGTGCCTTTTAGAGTTCGATCTTTGGCTATTCTATCCTCTTCCCTTATGTGTGGAATCACTTTTTGCGTGTGTGACATTTCTTCTCACGTGTGTGGGCACTCTCCTCTCCCATGAGTCTCAGCCAAGCTCCATTGGCTGAGACCATAGGAGATGCTACCCTCTTTCCATATACGTGGACTCTTTTTTTACATATGTGGGCATTGTTCCCACGTGTGTGTGGATACTCTGCTCTCCCATGGATCCCTGGACCCTTGGCTGGGGTGCCAAAAGAAAACTCACGCAAGCCATCTTTTAAACAGAGATTTTAGTAAAGATTATATTACAGTTGGTAGAGGTTAGACCTTGATGCTCTTCACTGCAGGCTTGTTGAGACAAGCTTCGGATACTTCTTATATTGTAAGTGGTGTTCTTTTGGTATAACAATACCACTGGCACCGAGAAGAAAAATGCCCACCCATACTAGTAGTAATGCTCTCATTTTGAGAGTCATGGACGACGTAGCAAGAATAGGATTGTAAATGGGTACCCAATTCTCCGATTACCCGAAGGTTCCGACCCGTTAGGATCCGGGTCTGGGTCCTTATTTTGGTCCCGATAAGAAAATGGTTCCGGTTCCGGATCCACAGTGGCTCAGACCCGTGGACCCGGGACCCGACCCAATATATACTAACATAAGGTAACTTTATTATGTGAGAACAGAACCCTTTTTACTTTTCTACTTTTCTACATTAGGGTTTTCTACTTTTCTACATCTCATTGCCTGTTTGGATGTGATTTCTGAGTTTTTGGTTAAAAGTGTCTGTTATTGATAGACAAAATGTCACATTAGTGTTTGTAGGTACGTGATCCAATTGAAATGTGAAAAAAGCATAAATTTTTTAAAGAAAAATACAGGTATTAGTCTAGACCCGGAACCAGAACCAGACCCGCCTCACAAACGGTTCCGGTTCCGGTTCTGGTTCCCATTATTCTTAACGGTTCCGGTTCCCCTTCTTAGAAAACGGTTCCGGTTCCACCCTGGACCCGGACCGGAACCGACCCGTTTACAACCCTAAGCAAGAAAGACACCTGAAATTCATCACACAGAAAGAAGTGTTCAAAATTCTACCAAGAAGAAAACGACGACAGATATAATAAAGGAAAACGTACGGAAGGCCAGCTAGAAAGATACCAAAGGTACTCTGATCATCTGTGTTGTTAATGTTTGGTGATGTATCATTACGTACATTTATATGTAAGTGGTCAGGGGGATTTCATCTTGGAGGGGGCCAAACTTAAATAAATATTTTTTTTAATAAATTAAAATAGCTAATTTTTTTTCTGGACATATCTGCAAGTTCAAACATGATAAATATAATAAAATCAAAGACTAAATTTCGCATTAAAAATAAAACCAGGATCTAACTGACATAAATAATTGTATTTTAGTACATTCCAACTTCCATAATCCATCAAAATGGAATTCAACGTTCTTTTAAATCTTGAAAGTCTCCAATGATTGATTCTGTGCTAAACTTCTCCACAATTTCCCTCTCAATGTACACAATACAATAATCTGTGAGAAACTCATCCTCCATTTTGCTGCAAAATCTAGTTTTAACAAGGCTAATGGCTGAACATAATTGTTCAATAGTTGTAGTGGAGACTAGAAGAATAAGCACGATCACGATCACTCTAAAAATAAGTTGATAGACTGTTGATCTTCTAATCCTTATCAATCATTGGCAAAGTTAAAAAATAGTTGACAATTCTTTGAAGTCTTTATGTCGAACTACATTATGCTCATAATATAATGATTCAACTGTATTCTCAACTGCATTTTCTCATGATCTGTGAACTACATTATACGCCGATTTGTACTTTTTCTTTTTACTTTGTGCAAACAATTAAGGGGGGCCACTTGTTATAAAATTTATTTATAAACTAATTAAAACATATATAATATAGAAAATAAAGATTTGAGGAGGGGGGGGGGGGGGCATGGCCCCCCTGGGCCTACACCTAGGTTCGCCCATGTAAGTGGTGATTATTGTAAATTGAGGACATGAATTTATTGGATGCATGGATGGGTAATATTTTAAGGGTGCGTCTATCTTCGTATAGTCTTTTGGTAAAAGTCTTATCTTCATATTTAGAAGATAACATAAAAGGAAATTTTTTGGGTAAATTAGGGAGAGATCCCTCAGAGACTTAGGTAGCGTTTGGTTCGCTGGAATGGTTGTAGGCGGGAATGGAATGGAGATCGGAATGAGTTTGGAATGGAATGAGGCAGGAATGTGCATTTCCATTCCAGCGTTTGGTACGCTGATGAATCAACCCATTTGATTGCTATTCCTGCATTTGGTATGCTGGTATGAGTCCTGGAATGGAATAAAATTTACATAAGACTGACCAAAATACCCTTGTTAGAATTTTATCTTTAGCTCAGGCAATGTATAGATTATAATATTATTAAATAGGTGGAGCCCACACAAGGTCTTCTATTTTATAATAATAATAATAATAATGTATAGATTATATTATTATATAGGTGGGCACAAGCGCTTCTATTTTATAATCTTATAATTATAATAATAATATATGGATTATATTATTGTTATATAGGTGGGGGCCACACAAGCTCTTCTATTTATAATCTTATACTACTAATAATAATAATATAGATTATATTATTATTATATAGGTGGGGCCCACACAAGCTCTTCTATTGTATAATCTTATAATAATAAGAATGTATATATTATATTATTATTATATAGATGGGGCCCACACAAGTTCTTCTATTTTATAATCTTATAATAATAATAATAATAATGTATATATTATATTATTATATAGGTGGGGCCCACACAAGTTCCTCTATTTTATAATCTTATAATAATAATAATAATAATAATATATAGATTATATTATTATTATATAGGTGGGGCCCACACATGTTCTTCTCTTTTATAATCTTATTATAATAATAATAGTGTATATATTATATTATTATATAGGTGGGGCCCACACAAGTTCTTCTCTTTTATAATCTTATAATAATAATTATTATAATAATAATGTATATATTATATTATCATTACAGCGAACCAAACGCTACCTTAATGTTTAAGGCCTAGAGTCCCTTGCGCATGGTAATAATTCAGGCCGTGGTCCCTAAGCATGTGACATCAGATTTTTTATGACTCAGTTGCTCTTCTAACAATTTAAATGTGTGTGTGGTCCCTAAGCATGTGATATCAGATTTTTTATGACTCATTTGCCCTTCTAACCATTTAAATGGATATCATGCAATTTAAATCTGGGTTTTAACTCCAACTCACTGTCTTTCTCCGATTATTTTCCAATTTAAATGTAGTAAGATGAGTTTTCGATCAAATTTTAAATTGTAAATTGGAGGGAACGACAATTGATGAAATTTTGCCTAGCGTGACTTGCTTGGTGATGCTTTTTTTGTGTCATCTTCCCTCCTTTGGGTGCTTTTGGAGGTCCACATACATATACAACTCAAATAAATTGATATCAAACTCATCCTAGTCCAAAGCAAAGTCAAATAAAATCATAACAAATTTATTTAAATTCACTTCAAACACAGATAATTTCATATTAGATTCAGATAAATTTTTATCAAAGCTAGATAAATTCAAACTAAATCTAGTCAAACCGAACTAAATCTAGTTAGATAATCTCATATCAAAGTGTCATAACTTGTTTTCAAATTGGTTATAAGTTCAAACACAGATAAATTCATATAAACTCACACCAAAGTCAGATAAGTTAACATCAAAGTTAGATAAATTCACATCAAACTCAGATAAATTCACTTAATTCGTATCAAACTCAGATTAATTCAAAGTAAATACAAATAAATTCATATCAAACTTAAATAAATTCATACCAAACACAGATAACATCATACCAAAGTCAAATAACATTGTGTCAAAGTCAGATAACACATACAAAACTCAGATAACACATACATCAAAGTTAGATAAATTCACAGCAAACTCAGATAAATTCACTTAATCGTATCAAACTCAGATTAATTCAAAGCAAAAAAAAAATATTCATATCAAACTTAGATAAATTCATACCAAACATAGATAACACCATGCTAAAGTCAAATAACATTATGCCAAAGTCAGATAACACATACACCAAAGTTAGATAAATTCACAGCAAACTCAGATAAATTCACTTAATTCGTATCAAACTCAGATTAATTCAAAGCAAAAATAAATAAATTCATATCAAACTTAGATAAATTCATACCAAACACACATAACATCATGCCAAAGTCAAATAACATTATGCCGAAGTCAGATAACACATACATCAAAGTTAGATAAATTCATACCAAACACAGATAACATCATGCCAAAGTCAGATAACATTATACCAAAGTCAGATAACACATACAAATCTTAGATAAATTCACAGCAAACTAAAAAAAAAACTAATTTAAAACCAGGTTGAATACATTTTAAAGTCAAATAAAATCCTGTGAAATCTAGTTAATTTCATACCAAACTCATATTATTTCATAAGAAACTCAGAGAAACTTGTTTCAAAGTGACATAAATTCATTTGAAACCTTGTTTAATTGATAACAAACGTAGTTAAATTGAAATCAAACTCAGAAGAATCATGTAATATACAGATAAATTTATTTAAAGTCATGTTTAATTGATCACAGACTAAGATAACTTCACATAAAGCTTAGATAAATACATGTCAAAGTCAAATAATCTTATATTAAGCTTAGATAAATTCAAACCAAAACTTAGATAAACTTATTTCAAACTCAATTAAGTTTAAGTCAAGATGATTTGGTTGCTCAGGTAAGATCGCCACGTGTATGGTAGAGAAAGTGGATGAACACAATTTGCATCAATTCAGGTTCTTAGATTTCGGAGTGTATGACGGAAGGGGTACGTGTTTGGTGACTATAGAGTATATAAAGTGAGGGCATTATATAAAGTGAGGGCATTTTTATCTTTTTGACTCACTAAATGTTAAAAGGGGACCGCTGCCTTTATGAGAAAATAACATGGACCACAGGCTATAAAACGTACTGTTGGGGGACCTGTCGCCAAATGCCCTAAAATTTTTCCTTCTTATTGTGTGTCCCTACCATTCATGATCATGTTCCCGACTGATCGACCTAAGGCAACTAAGGTTTCCATTTTGACTGTCCCTTTCTAAACTTTGGATCAGACAACTAAACACATCCAGAAAGTCTGTCATGCTAATTAATTAATTACCAAAATTTACACATAGTAAATAATATTTGATTGGGTTTTTCCCCGTACATTGGATCAGTATTACAGCACTGCTATTAATCTAACCTAGGATACCGACGATCAAGCCAGTGCCATCATCAATTTAGCTTATAATTTTTATTATTATTTTGCCTTACATGGGAGCAAATGATATGTTATTTACCAAAAATTAAAATATTCATTTCATGTAATATT
The DNA here is from genome assembly GCA_012931725.1 of Litsea cubeba. NCBI lineage: Eukaryota > Viridiplantae > Streptophyta > Magnoliopsida > Laurales > Lauraceae > Litsea > Litsea cubeba. The sequence goes on along the minus strand of CM022950.1, from coordinate 14,537,309 downwards.
ATTAATTATTAACTTCGTTGGGATTTATTAAAAAGTTATAACAGGTTCCAATATACAAAAAGCTAATTATCACATACAAACATAAAAGAAAGGAATATGGAAAAGAACGAAAAATTGTTTGATGGCTTTCTCTCTTAATATGAGAGAATCCTACATTAATCTGTATATATAGATTATTGTTACAATGAATATTAACAGCTAATTAAATCCCAAAATTGTAGCTTACATAGCTATACAATGAATATTGACTGTATATTTGCAACTAACAAATCCTAAAATTAAAGTTTACAAGAATAAAATCTAGGCTACAAGCAAGGAGGGAAGTCTCCAGATGATTTGAGTTGGTCAAACTGGTGATTGCCGTAATTGTCTCCAATAAAACACAAGCAATCAGTCATGATTCAAGTACTCATATGGAAGCTTTTTGTAATCTCGGGCACACTTGTATACTTGGTTTTTTTGCCGCGGGAAAGATTCTCACGGCTACAATTAATTCAATATTTTGCAACCACTTTTATGTAATTTAGAAAGGAAATTAAACTAAAGTTTTAGCAATTTCTTGAAAAGGTATTTCTTTTTTGGGGGGCGGGGGCAGGGCATGGTGTTCCGACGTAACAAGAAAACTTCCACGGAATCAACTTTCCATGAGTACCAAGGTGTCAAAAAATCCGGCACAATGTCTTCTTCCATTAATGCGGTAAGCATAGTTGTCAATATCGTTTCGGACTCCATTTCGGTCGGGCCTCTAAAATGAAAAGTTTCGTCCGATTCGGAATTACATTTCTGGTCAATATAAAAATAATATATTTATATATATAGAAAAATAAAACAAGAAATATGGATTTAATCCATTTTAGTAAAAAAAACTCTGGAATTACATTTTGGAAAAATATAAGAAATACAAAGAAAATATATGTATAAAAAATTTAAAAATAAAACAATAATTAATTTTGTAAAATTTCATTTCGGCCGAAATGTGACGGAAATTGGCCGAAATCTTGAATTTCGGTCAAAATGGACTGAGATTTAAACCAAAAAGTTTGGTGCGAAGTTGACCGAAACGAAAAATTTCGGCCATTTCGGATCTCATGGTACGAAATTAATAACTATGGCGGTAAGCCCTGCACAAATGCCCCCTAAATGGATTATAAAGGATGAAAATAGTCAGTGCATACATTTCTGCTAAGTGCGTTATTTTCACTAATGGATTATAAAAAGAAAATACTAAAGATGATTGTGTGACTGAGTTATCAGGAATTTTGCTAGAAGGCCCATACAACTGAGAAAAACGATCCTGGTTTGGTCCAACCATTTTGACTACATCGATGGCTTTGGGCCTGACATTTATGGCCTATATATGTTGGGTTTGGGCTGGATACATGAGATGTTTCAAAAGTCAAGCTGGCCGGCCTGAAATTGCTGCAACCTGCCTGACCCAGGCCATGAACACACCTAATCTCTAGGCTCTAGCCACCTTGCTTGGCACCCAAACCTTCAAATATGGTAAAAATCCCCAAGGTATCTAAAAGTTCTAAAAAGAAAAAATCTCCAACAGGTTATATACGAAGAACTCAGACCCCAAATTCAAGAAACTGCATTCAACGGAATTAAGATTTACCCAAAAGACTGTAGAATCCACTACCCAAAAATACAAAGGGAGGGAGAGAGTTGCCTGAGAGAGCTTCGACAGAGAAGTCGATTCTGTAGGATTGACGACTTTCGTAGCAATAGTCGAATCAAGTGAAAGATACAAAGGAAGGGTGGTGCAGATTTCAGTTTTTATATCCCCTCTTACCCCATAGACTCCCCACTGATTTTGCAAACTGGGGGTAATTAGGATCACAAAAACCTTGGTTGCAAGTATTTCTGGCGCCCCAAATCAGCAAAGATATTCAAGCACCAAATCAGAAAAGATTTAGCAAGAAAGATTATTTGCAGGGCCCCAAATGAGCAAAGAAATAGCAAGAAAGTTTATTTGCAACACCCAAAATCAGCTAAGATTTAACAAGAAAGATCACGAAAACCATGGTTACCATGATTTGTGGTGCCCCAAATCAGCCTAGATATTCAAGCACCAAACCTAGATATTCAAGCACCAAACCTAGATATTCAAGCACCAAACCTAGATTTTCATGCAGTGGAAAGTGAGAACTTTTGTTACAAAACATGCCCTCTTAATTTTGAAATGGAAGCACTATTCAAATTTATTTTTTTGAAAATAAGCTACAGACACTTTGAATAAACTCTTAATTATGAGGTTTCCAAATGCCCCATTAATTTGCATAATCTCAAAGCTCAAAGCTAATTGTGGGCAATCAATGTAGAGAAAGCGAAAGTAGGAATATCCCATTAGGCAAAAAATCTAAAGGCACTTTGACAACCCGAGCAGAGGATTCCATCATTCTTCTCGTGTGATTCTATCCTCAGTGAGGATTTCTCGTGAAGAAGATTCACTACATCCCACCTATGGCAAACACCAAGGTATATGTGGATTTACATATACTTATTCAACAGTCACGAGTTTCTTGCAATTTTCTTTCGATTTGTGATGAATCAAGGCATAAAATTTGAACCCTGACAATTTTCGGCCTTCTACAGAAGATGGACGGTTCAAATTTTCTTTATGGGCCTCACAGATTAAAATATATATATTTTTATGATGAGGATCTTTTAGCAAATATCTCAAAATATATGTGGAAACAACGGCTGAGAATTCACCTACTAGTCATTTTGAATCTTCTAACGGTTCTGAGTGCGACTATGGGACCCATAAGGTAGGGTCAAAGCAAAATTGGTAACCTATATATCATCGAATCGTCACTGTTCAACCTAACTCAGGTTTTATTTTTAGACCGAGGATGATTAACAGTCATGCTATTTTTTCCTTTTTTCACGATCCATGACAAATGAAGCTGCTAAATTTAACCCCATTGTCATTTTAGGCCTTTCGAAGAGACTAAATGGTTCTGATTTTGCAAAAAGTGCCCACAGACATCCAAAGAATCATGATCCAACGGTCTGGACTTTTTTGCAAATGTCTTAAGATATATAAGGATTCTGTAACGACCCAACCCAGGCCCGGTGTAATATTATCCTCTTTGGCTCATGGGCTACTCGACCAGAGGACCTGGCCTAAGCGCATCCAATCTTGCCTCAAGGCTTTAAAAGGCCTCACACCAAGTTAGGAATGCATCGTACATTTAAGTCCCAGGTTTGGACACCCACATGAGCGATGTGGGATGTAACAGATTCAATGGCTGATATTTAACTACATCGTCATTTAGGCCTTCTACACCTTATTAACGGTTCTCAATTTTCCTCTCTTCAACCAAATATGGAAAATCCTCAGAATAAAAACAAACTACTAGAGATGATTCCTCTCTTAGGACAGTACCCAAACATATTCTAAAATCTTGGGGAGGAGGAACTCCACCATTCAATTTAGTTTTCCTTCATCCTTACTAGAGTATTTTAATGATTAAAGGTTAAAAAAAAGGTTTTTTTTCTCTACTCTTGAGGTCTTTCTTTCGTGCAATCTTCACCAAACAAGTCGATAAGACTCCAACAAGTGATCACACATCTCCCACTAAAATGTAATTGAATCGGGAAATTATTTTGTTCTATTGTCACTTTCCTCACGGGAACTTAATTATTAGATTTAAGGGCACGTTGGTAAGCAGATAAGAATCCTCCATTTAGAGAATTCTCTCATTCTCATGGATCCAACATATCCTCAAAGAGGATTTCTAAAGAGTACAAGGCTTGGTAAACTGAAAGGATTTGTACCATCCGTGGATGTGTGATCCAATGGTTATTGATTATTTGCAATTTCCTCAAAACCTATGAAACATTAACAAAAATAAAAAGAAAATAGTATTTTAGGGTCTGAACTTATTTGAAAATATATCAAAACTCATGACAGATTAATATCTAAAAACTGACCTAGTAGATTTTCTAGACGTTCTAATTATGATTAACGATTCAAGTCTTAATTGTAGGACTCAAAGATTAGGGTTCCAAAACAAAAAATGTGACGTCTTAGTTACCGGTTTTGTACTTACCAGCACCTTCCCTTTGCTGATCTGAATTTGAAAGTATCTTCAACAACATATGTTTTTTTCCCATTAGTCTCATGATTCATGATGTATTATTTTTTCGATCCCATGTCTATTTTAGGCATTTTGAAGAGATTGAACGATTTGGATTTTTCAAAAAGGGCCCACAGAAATCTAGATAATCTGATATAATTGGTCTAGAAATTTTTTTTTACAAATATCTCAAAATGTATGACGAATCAACCTATGATTTTTCATCTACTAGTCAGTTTTTACCTTCTAAATATGATTGATGGTTCGGATTGTGTTTATGGGACTCATAAGATAAGTTTCCAAAGCAAAAAAACCGTAACCATATGTTACTGTCAACTTCACTATAACAGTGCCTTTCTCTCCATTTGTGGGTTTGCACAATCGGATGGGGGAGGTCTAACCAGCAACAAACTCAAAAATGTAGAGAGGAGAAATCTCTGCTGCCATTTTCTTCTCTTTACCAAACGTGAAAAATCCATGAAAGAGAGAAAAAGCAGAAGAATTCCGCGGCATGGACGGTTGCCAAACGTGCCCTGGAAAAATAACACCAATACTCTTCTCTTTTTTTGGTACCCCAGCCAAGGGGACTGGGACCCAAGAGAGAGCCTACAAACACACGGGAAGGTAGCCCACTCAAATAGGATGGAGGCATGCACAAGCGGGAAGAAAGCCCACACAAGCGGGAAGAGATGACGTACCCGGGGTTCGAACCTCGGGCAGCCAGGTAAGAACTGTCGTTCCTTGCGGGTAAGGAGCCGTTCCGTTTTTTCTTTTTCTTTTTTTGTTGAACTACCAAACTTGGCAATTTTTCTTTCACCTCAACTAAGGGGACTGCAACCCAAGAGAGCCCACACAAGTGGGAAGAGGAAGCCCACGAAGTCGGAAGGAGTGACTTAAAGATCTTTTAGATATGTTTGCATTAAACAAATTGACTCGGTTCCTAAATGATACTAATCTCCATTTGAACATCATTTCTCATTATGAAATTACATTATTTGAGCATAACTGCTACACGGGTGACTTATTTTTTGAGAATAACACCCACATGGTCACCCTTTTCAAATGAGAAACAAGGAACTCTAGCAAGTCCCATCTAAGTCCTCCAAAGAAGAAGTATATGTGAAAGTCATTCTTGCCAAGGTCGCTAGGGTCATTGACTTGATAGCATTAAGGTTCATCTTCGTAGGGGTAGGTTAAGAGTACCTGGCGAAAGTTATAATGGTTGTCAATGTAGCGCGGATGTTTTATAATAGCGAAAGGTATAATGGGTGTCAATGTAGCACGGATGTTTTATAATATGGTACAGCACCTAATTCAATGCATGGTGGGGCCCATCTTTTCAAAATCCAAGCTTGTTATCAGCCATATAACTTGTAGTGATCAACGTGTAAATTATAATTCAAATATGTAAAATGGCCATCATTGGATTTGATTGCATCTGAAATAGGTGATGAACTTGCTTGGCCACTATTATAACTTAGTAGATTGTTGGTATTGGAAATTGTGATTTCCATTTTATCATTATCACCATCGTCATCATGGCGTGCCACTGTCATCACCATTCTTCTCCTTCTTTGATTAGAAGCCTTAATCCCTTAAAAGTTTTCTTACCAATATATTAAAAGCCCTTAAATCTAGGTTTTTGAATTTTTGAAGAAATATCAATTGTAAGCAGATTCTCGTTACATACTTTTAGATGTAGGGGAAAGTGAAAGTGAGAATTTCCCCCTTTTATTTTATTCTGTTCTCGCTAGAGTAATTTACGTTTTGTACTGCTATGGAGTTTTTTCTCCTATCCTCCTACAAGCTAAAGAAAACTCCACTTGATTCACATTGAAAATCAAGTAACACTCCCAAATAAATCTCTTTGTTGGGAGGCTAAATTTAAGAAGGACAAATCCTGGTTCTAGAGAGGGTTTTTGGATGCTATTAATTTCATCCATGATAATGTAGGATGGGCCATTGGTGGGGTTTCAAATATTTCAGTCTCGAAATGTAATTGGACTAGCGGTAACCCGTGCCGTTGGCACGATAAAAAAAAATTATTGTAAATTAACTTATTTGGATTTGGGGTTTACGATTTATTTTTCGGGTTTTTGATAAGAGGTTTACTTATAGGATTTAGTGTTATTAGAATTTCTGGTTTAGGTTTTTTTTTTTTTGTGTTTAGTATATATGATTTAACTTTTATAATTTAAGCGTTTACACTCCAAATTTCAAAAAACTTTATTTTTTTAATGTTCTTAACTTTTAATTTTTTTTAACACTCTGGCCAACCAAACCGGACCCGGCTCCCCTGCTTTTCTTTTCTATTATTTTTTTCTATTTTTCTCCCCAACCATCCATTGAGAAAAACTGTGAGATGAATAGTGAAATTGGGTCCACAAACCACCCCCCCCACCCACCCTCACCCTTTAGAAAACTATTTTCTCAAGTTTCTAATCCAAATTTGAAAGTTAAAGTTAAAGACCATTATAGTAATAATGGAACTTGGAATGTCTCTATAATCTCAACTGCTTTCAATAACCCAAAGGACGTTGAAGACATTTTAAAAATCTATATATATTCCTTGGTCGAAAATGAAAGATAAGAGAGTGTGACCCTTTTATAAGTATGAAAATCTCTCAACTAGGCCCGCTTATAAAATCCTTTCTCAAACAACAACAGTAATAATGATATGATTAATTGGAAGCAAATTTGGGAAAATCCTTGACCCAGAGAATTCTTCTTTTTGGTCGGAAATGTCATCATAAGGCTATTCTTGTTAGGAACTAGCTTGGGCCCAAGGTAGATTTATTTTTTACCATATGCCCTATTTGTGAAACTGAGGAAACAGTGGAACATGCACACCCTTTTCCTTTGCGATCATTCTAGTGTAGTTTGGTTTGGTTGTAGCATTGGCTATCTATCTCATTTTGATAAAAATGTTGGTATTTTAGAATGGTGGAAGAAGTTTATGGATTTAAAGAATTAGGTTTATTTGAAAGAAGAGACCAACCTTGTCTCCTTTGTTCTTTAATTTCTACATTATGGGCCTTGTGCAAGGCTACAAACAATTTTATCTTTAGAGGGGAGTGTGTCAACCCCGATAAGATAATCACGTCGATTCAGAATATTTGAGGTTATCTCACCATACAATTCAACACACAAAAAAAAGTTAATAAAATATTTTTTAGCCATTTTTTATGTGGTCAATCTTATGGTGGGACCAACTCAGTTCTAAGTAAAGATTTGGGATACCCCATAAAGAAGTAAGCCGATCATTTTGAACAACTCTGATTATCCATATATGAAAAAAAGTGGGCCCCACCCAAAAAAGTTCCCAGCGTATATATCCTGTAGAAGTCAAAAGACGATTATGGGCTCTATCCATATATGGGAACGAATGGGCCCCATGAGAAAAACTTGCCCCATTGAATCTCATGGATACTCGGAGAGGATCCCAGCTAATAATATAGTGACAAGGAGATGACAGGTCCTATTCCATTTGAATAATATTTTACAAAACTGGGTAATTAAATAAAATTAATTTATTTCGATAAAAACCTTAAAGATGTGAACTCTAATATTTCATCCCGGAAGATGTAGGAGAAAGATTGGAGGAAGAATATCTCTGCCGTTGGATTCAATAGGTCTCAACCTCTATCGCACGAGGAAAACAAAAGGTCTTAGGGGTCGTTTGTCTTTTACACATGGGATATGTAAATATAATTTACATATGTAAATGATGAATATTCAAAATTTAAATATGTAACGTTTACGCATGCATTTTTTTTACAACGTTCGTTTAATAACACTATTTTTGCATCATTTACATATGTGATTTATTTTACCATATTTGTTTCAATGATATCTGTAAATGTATTAAAAGATTTTGTAAATGATGCTTATTATTCATTAAATTAAATTCTAATATAATGATTTAAAAAAGGAGAAAAAAGGTTCATTTTATATCAAAAATTTTATTTGCATTTTTTATCCTTCAAAAAGAGCATGTCTTTCAACATGAAATATACTTTAAAAAAAAAATACATTTCTATCAGTGATCACCTTCACAAAAATACATTCCAACATGTTTGGTTAATTGAATATGAATTTAGGGGATTTTACCGAAAAAATACTTTATCCGGTCATGTTACGCAATCAAACATTTTAGCGAGTGCAGCACCAATTAGCGCAATTGGGTGCGAATTTCATTTTTTTTTACCAGAAGAGCACATCGTCATCGCCGACCTTATTTACACTTGAATAAGGTCGGCGATGACCTTATGTATACTTGAATTTTTTTTTTACATAAGGAGCACATCGTCGGCGCCGACCTTATTTATACTTGAATAAGGTCGGCGATGACGCTGTTCGCGATCCTTTTTTAGGGCTTGAATCTCTGTTTCGCTCACTATTCTCTTCTCCCTTCCACCATTGCATCGAGACTGACCTAGGACGAGGGCGAAGAGCAGTTGCTTCCATCGATCCACAACCACCAGCGTTGTAACTGAATTTCTCAACATCTGCTCATAATCTCATCGTTTTTTCAATCAACTGTGATTGAAACCGACGCTCCAGAGGTTTGGAATCCTTGAATCCTTGTCAATTTTTTTGTATTTTCACTTCCTTTTGTTTTCCCGCCTTCCCGCATATGATATCTAACTGCATGGTTTGTTATCTTCAACGTTGTATTCGATTTGTACATTTGTTGTTTGCATTGATTAGGGTTTGTATATTTCAAATTTTGGGTTTTTTCGGTTCAGAAGGAGGATGGATGAATGGGTTAATGAAAATCAACTCTCTTCACAAGATGGAACCCTAGATATCAATCTCCTCTTTCTATTGAGAACTTATAATGCATATACTATCATTTAATGTATGGATACATGTTCTCTTTCATTGTATGCTGTTTATTGTCTGTTTCATTGAATATGGTATATTTTGCACAGGAGCCATATTTACTGTTTTTGCACTCTTCAATGTAATAATATTACATTGACTTAAATGTCAACAACGTACAAACAAAAGTACTTTAAACATAATTCATTTCTAATAAGGAGGATAATGTCAAAGTAATTTATGTTTTTTATGATGTTCTAATAGCATGTCAGATGTTGAGCACCAAATAATCCTTCACTATGACGGTGAGTTTAAATTTGAGCTCAATCATCCTCAATACAAGGGGGGAAGGCAGAAGTTGAGATATCTTTCGAGTATTGTCACGTTGAAGGAGCTTTTGAAAATTGCTTTGGAAGCATTGAGTCGGGCAACAACGTCTGATGAGATTACTCTAAAGTATCTTATACACAATGGGAGTTTTTTTTTCGTTGATAGATATCGACGATGACAATGATATCAATGGTATGTTAAAATCGTCAAGAGGCGAAACAAAAGGGATATTATTATTCGTTTGAAGGAGGCAATGCGATGGAAGCAGTTTTCAACAAATTCATGGCAATAGGTATGTTTAGAAGTTAAAACTATATTGTAATATATTCAGTTTGGATCGAAAGTAAATTTTTTTTCTCATAACTCTATATTGCAGGTCTATACAGGATGAAAGAAACGAGATCATTAGAGACGCTCCCAGCACTACACTGCCTGATAAAAAATTAAAGGGTGTTCTGCCACCATCACCTCTACCTTTTAAAGAAACTCACATGGTCGATATAGAGGAGGATCACGATATCAAATTCCCAACAACATTGTCTTATTTTGCAGACGATGATGAGTCCATGTTCGAAGAAATCAATGTAGATGTGCTTCATGTGAATGGAAGCGAAAGTGTGCATAGCTTCATAGGTGCTCCCGCAACGAATGTGGATGCGAATGGAAGTTCAGCAACTGGCGAACTAATTAAATCAGGTGTTGAAAGCTTTTTAAAAGCTCCCCTCGTGGACACGATGGTCCCTTATAGTGTCGTGCTTGAAGAAGGGACCTGTTCAGGTAGGGAGATGTGGCTAGGTATGGAGTTTCCTGATCGTGAAGGTTTTAGGAAAGCTATAGCGAAGTACGCAATATACAATAACTTTACTTTGAAACATGAAGATGGTTACAGTGAGTTGTAAAGGAGTCGATTGTCCCTGGCGATTACATGCCTCCATGGTAGATTCTGGTCCACACTTCAGAGTTCGAAAGTTTAAGGACAAATATTGTTGCTCTAAACCACTTATGGGAATAGCACATCGGCAAGCAACTGCAAAGCTAGTAGCAGAGTTCATTGAAGAGAAGGTGCGATGCAATAACGATCTTAGGCCCAAGGAGATCATCAATGAATGTCAGATTGAGTTTGGGACCCGCATTACTTACAAGAGAGCCCATATGGCAAAGGAGCTTGCACTTTGCAAAGTGCGTGGATCGTAGGAGTCTTTTATGATATTGCCGCTATATTGCAACGAATTACATAGAACCAACCCCGGTTCGTACACTGCGTTGGACATCAGGTCGGACGACCGATTTAGACGCTTCTTTTGGTCATTTGGTCCATGCTTAAGGTCATTCCAAACCTCTCTAAGGCCATTGATAGCAGTGGATGGATCACACATTCATGGCAAATATCCAGGAGTGCTAATGGTGGCCATAACACATGATGCAAATCATCAGCTGTTCCCCATTGCATTTGCCTTTGCTGAAGCGGAGCGGCGTGATAGTTGGGAGTGGTTTCTTGCACACTTGTCCTTGTCGTTGGGTGAACCAAAAAATCTGACAATTGTATCAGACCGTCAGAAAGGTCTGATTCCGGCAGTACAAGCCATGATGCCCAGTGCAAAGCATTGTTTTTGTTGCCATCATATAGCGGAAAACATAAAGACGGCTTTCAACGACCACGGCATTATAAGAACATTCTGGAGCGCCGCGAGGGCATACCGACCTTGTGAGTACGATGCTTGCATGGACCACATAAAAAGTTTAGATGAGCGTGCATATAATTACATCCATGCGATCGGCTCTCAGTTCTGGGCAACGGCATTTGCTCATGGACGCAGGTATGACATGCTTACCAGCAATGCTGCAGAGTGCACAAATAGTCTCCTAAAAGACACGCGAGTGCTCCCGATTACGAAGCAAGTGGAAGAGATACGTGCAAAACTTATGGAATTCTTTCAGAGACGGTCAACTCAAGTACAGAGCATCACTTCACTACTAACTCCATACGCAGAGAAGTACCTAGTGACAGAGATGGAAGAATCATGAAGGCTGATGGTACGGGTAGCGGCATTGAATGAATATCAAGTGCAATCTTCAGAGTATGTTGATGTAGTTAATCTAGATAGCAGGTCATGCTCATGCCGAAAATGGGACGTCATTGGGCTCCCATGTTGCCATGTTGTTGCCGCCATGAAAGTGCGTAATATGAATCCATATGAGTTTTGCGAGCACTGGTACCTTACAAGCACGTATCAGAAGACGTACAGAGATGTCATTCACGCCACCCGTGATAGAAAGCAATTGGAACAAGTCTTAACCACCAGGAGAGTCCTTCCACCATTGGCCAGCAAGCAACCGGGTTGACCAAAGAAGAACAGGATCCGAGTTGAAGATAGAAATCGCAAGCGACGAGTGATAACTTGTTCGTCATGTAGAGAGAGGGGTCACAACCGTGGGAGCTGCAAAAATCCACCAGTTACACAATGACGTTGATGGATTTGATGTTTTGGGGCTGCTCATGTAATATTTTTTAGTTTTCTATTTTTTTTTAGAGAGTTTTTCTTTTTTGAATGTTTATGGGAACTTTATTAAAATGGCCGTGATGGTTTTCGCTGTATTTTTGGATGTTTATAAAGTACCATTATCTTTTTGAAAAGATGGGATCTATTTGTATAAATTATTATTTTTTCGAAAGAGTTGTTGTGGAACCCAATATTTTGTCGTGGAAGATATGTAATGCATGTACGCGACGTAAAGGCTATGCATGAAATTTTAGCCATGCAGCTCGTGGAACTCATTCCAGGGTCGGTGATGACCTTAGCTTTATACATTAAGGTCATCACCGACGCATAAGTCATTTATTATAAGCAAAAGTTGTAACTTTTTTCAAGCGAATTCCAGATTCTGCGTCGATGATGACCTTATCTTTATAAAATAAGGTCATCACCGACGCAGAAGTATCTTATTTTCAACAAAAGTTGTAACTTATATTTAAGGGAAATCGGATACAGCGTCGGTGATGACGTTAGCTTTGTTAACTAAAGTCATCACCGACGCAGAGGTCTCTTATTTTCAAAAAAAAGTTGTAATTTCTTTCAGGATGTTTTTAGTAAATTTTCCAAGTGACGTCGGTGATGACCTTAGCTTTGTAAAATAAGGTCATCACCGACACAGAAACAATTTATTAATATCAAAAGTTGTAACTTTTTTCAGGCCGTTTTTTGGTAAAAATTTCTAAGTGACGTCGGTGATGACCTTAGCTTTGTAAAATAAGGTCATCACCAACGCAGAAATAATTTATTAATATCAAAAGTTGTAACTTTTTTCAGGCCATTTTTTGGTAAATTTTCAAAATGACGTCGGTGATGACGTTAGCTTCGTAAAATAAGGTCATCACCGACGCAGAGGAAACCAAAAGTTAAAACTTTTTTCAAGCGAAATTCGGATACAGTGTCGGTGATGACCTTAGCTTTGTAAAATAAGGTCATCACCGACGCATAAACAATTTATTAATATCAAAAGTTGTAACTTTTTTCAGGCCGTTTTTTGGTAAAATTTCTAAGTGACGTCGGTGATGACGTTAGCTTCGTAAAATAAGGTCATCACCGACGCAGAGGAAACCAAAAGTTGAAACTTCTTTGAAGCGAAATTCGGATACAGTGTCGGTGATGACCTTAGCTTTGTAATTCAAGGTCATCACCGACGCAGAAATACCTTATTTTAACCAAAGTTGTAACTTTTTTAAAGGGAATTCGAATGCAGCGTCGGTGATGACCTTAGCTTTGTACATTAAGGTCATCACCGACGCAGAGGTCTATTATTTTTAAACAAAAGTTGTAATTTTGTTTGGCGAAATCGCATACAGCGTCGGTGATGACCTTATTTAAAGAAGAAAAGGTCATCACCGATGCAGATATAATGTTTTGTCACAAAAAGTTGTAACTTTTTCGTGCTTTGTTTTTACTGCTACAGCGTCGGTGATGATCTTATTTTAAAAGTAAAAAAATAAGAAGTGCAGGTATGACAAGTTGAACAAAAATACAACTCTACAATGCGAAATATACGCATTCAATTGACATTCACTCAACATCCCATATACAGACAACAACTATTTCCATCATGTGAAACCCACAAACAAACCACGGTGATTCATTAGTTTACAATTTACATTACAACGCATTTGGAAGAATGTTAAAAACCCGGAAAATATTTACTGCAAATCAGGGGGCAAGACAGGTAATGGAGGGAGGTTAAGCCTTGAAGCATTTCGAATCCAATTATTCTCAAAAATGTCGATGACAATTCTACGTCTGAAATAAGGGATGTCTGCCTGGGAAAACTGGATGGGACGACGATATACGCAATGCTCTGCAAATGCACAGGCGAATATCCCGCAGTCATTTCCATTGTCTTGAAATGGGATATTCGTATTAGTTGTCATCGTCCACAGCATCGGGGCCGACCACCCGTGATCCATGAATCTCTGTTGAAGCCACAATACCTATCCATGACATAGTAAAAATAAATGATACTTCAATTTTCAAATCCTATTTACTATCCGAACATTATCCTGACAAGACAAGAGCAATTATGTACTTACAAATCTTTCACAGGTTTTATGGCCCCAAATCTCTCCCTTCGAACTATTATAGTATTCCCAGCGATGCTCGTCGACATATCCTACGAGTAAGGACCAATGGTTGTGAGCGTGAATTACATAGACCATAGTCTTGCACTCAGCCGCGTCCATAACTCGTTCTCCCTTTGGCCCGAAAGCCATGTCATCTCCTGTCTTTAGACCCTTTTCCCAGTAACTCTGCAAGAGAAGCATCACATACATCAAACAAGTAGGATATTTAATCTATTAAGGTTATAGTTAAAGTGATTTTTTATTGCACTTACGCATATACTTGGGTCAGCAAAGTATGCATCCTTGCACCTTTCCCGTATGACTTCAAACCAAAAATATATGATAGTCGAGTCCATCCAAGTTGCCTCTTCCAATAAATCTCTGAGGGACTTAGAATTGACGCACGAGATTATCATATTCAACTCATCTTTCCTGTCAATGCAATGAGTGTTGTGACCATTCAATTAGTAAAATATCAAACAAAGAGAAAATTACTACGGAAGTGTTTTCAACAATTGTAGTTACCTATGCATGTAATATTTGTAAAAATCCATCAAAATTTCCTTCTCCACATCAGTCAGAATGTAAAGCGAGTGTGGTAATGGATGCTGATAATCAAGAAACCTATCCGGGATCTTCCTCAGCCTCGGTATGTGCTTGCACCTCCATATCAATGAATCAATTGTAGCCCGTGCAGGGGATACAACGATTGCCTAGGAAGTGATATTCGGAGGTGTTTTATGTCCTTCAAGACTGGGCGAGACAGAGATAAGATCCTCGATAGGGATGTCATCATCTTCACCGAAGGCCGCGTCTAGATTGGGGGCATGATCTTCTTCTTTTTCATCCTCGTCAAAAGTGTGAGAGGTTGATGCCTGGCCTTGGGAGTACTCTATTGCTAAGGGAGACTCGAGATTAAATCGAGGCATCTTTGCGGTGCTTTTTGAGTACTTCCCCTTAATCCTTGCACGCTTAGGCGTTCTGACGGTCTGCAAAATGAAGCATAGTAAGGGTGAGGAAAGCAAGGCAATATAATTCATCAATTTGCAAAAAGTTATGCTAGATGTTATTAAAATCCTTACGAGAGTTTCATCATCTCCAGAAGATGCTGAAGTAGTACACGTCTCGACGTAGTCCTTGAACGTAGTCCCAAATCTGGACCTAAATCTCTCAACCTTTTTCTTAATCGAATTTGTGAAGGAGAGAAGGTCAACATTTGCAGAGAGGGAACGATCGCATGACCGAAGGATGTGGTCGAGGAAGAGAGAGACCTGCATTAAGACATATTGAAACAATCCCATTAGACAATATATTAACTAAATAAATGTGAAGCAAACTAAGGGATACAAAGAGTGTTAACGTCATACCCGAGTTTGTGGGATGGTAGGAGCTTGGGCATCGGGCTATGGGGGAGGATTCGTTTGTGGCCCGTCACGTGCTCTGACACGGCCAATACGTATGATGGTATTCGTTTCATACCATCTCATGTATTCCTCTTCATCCTCCCCGCCTTTTGTTTTTCCTCTTCTCTTCATCACATTGTTTACCCGAGCCTCCCTTGACTTGACCTCCTCATCTTGCACCAGACACCAATCAATGACAGATCTCCCCTTATTTTCTTTCCACACGAAGGGCCTAACGAAACGTGGAGGCACCGTCTGTCTCAGCACAAACTGCCTCATGACCCTATGGATAGGGTGACGCTCCAACACCCAATATGATATAAGGGGAGAATCTGTTCTGAAGAGTGATCGCTCAGCCTTCGACACATGGTTTACAAATTCCTTACCGTACTTTTTGTACGGTTGCCATTCAAACTGTGCATGAAGCATTGGATAAGTTAGAACTAATAAAGTAAGTATGAAAGTTATAGGAAAATTGAAATGCATTCTTTGTACCTCTTTGGACGTGAGGTAATTGAGTTGCTTTCGCACTTCTCTCACTGTCGTAAGATGGGTCAGACCCTCAAGTCGGTTAGCCCATGTCACCCTTATGGGAAACCATATGTCGTGGTTTTGGCGCATATTTGGACTAAAACCTCGACCAATCTTCATTCTGGTGTACGCCTAAATCTGTTAAAAGAGAGTGAATCATTAGAATATTAACATATAAATAGTACAAGCAATAAGATATAAATAATCGAACATCACCTGAAGAAGCTGGAGGGGCCCAGAAAGAGACTTATGCTTAAGGTCAACAAAATCCCCCTCATCGGTAGGGTCGGGCGTCTCACGCTTCTTCACCCCTTCCCACTGTACACCCTTGTTTAGCATTCTATACAGGTTCGCTAAACACGTGGAGGCCCATGAGTAGGGCCTAAACTCTCTAAACAACTCTAGAATATAAAAGGGGCCTCGTGCCCCTGAAGAATTACACAAAATCTGTCCAGCCACCAAAAAAAAAAAACAATAGGCACGAGTTCTACACTTATCATCTGCCTCTGATGTCGTCGTCTTCTTTGCCCCTCCTTTGCCCTTTTTCTTCTTTCCCTTATTCGGGATCTCCCTCTCTCTCAACTGCTCCGGTGTGGGACGAAATACTCGTTCCAGCCATGTGAACTTGAGGGAGATCCCATTGTAATCTTGTTTATTTATGGAAACCTTACCAAGGAGCTCCCGACAGAGATCTGCAATCTCGTAATGAGTGTATGTTCGGCCCGTCATGGGCGGACCATCAATAGGTAGGCCGTAGATGTACGCTACGTCCTCCAAAGTGATTGTCGCCTTGCCGGATGGGAAATGAAATGTGTTCGTCTCCGGCTTCCATCGCTCAATGAGCCCCATGATCAATGCATGGTCAATCCTCATCCATCTCATTTGAGCAAGATGGTATAGCCCGGCCTCCCGCACCCACTCCATCTGTCTCTCGTTCAAGTCCCACTTCCCATAATCAGGGTTCGTGGGAAAGCATCTATATGTGCGAAACTCCTGCGAAAAAATATACAGTTTCAATAATGTTAGCCATAGATCATTAAGGAAGTTCAATTGAAAATAAGTTTTGCGGAAGAGAGTATACCAAGCCTTGTTCAATAGCGGCAGATATGTGATGCTCTTAGTCGCACAATAAAATGTCTGGCTGTGGGTTTGAGGTACTAGCTTCATTTGAGGTAGTAGCCTCGCTGTGGGGCACTTCAACATTGCTTGGTTTCTCTTTAGACATCTGTGTACATCCAAAATAGACATGATAGCATTGAATGTTATCAAGGCAAGCATGAATACACTATGAAAGCCGAATATCGAAAACCGACCACGCAATACTCTCCCCTATAATGGTAAATGAAAACACATATATCACTGTCGTAATTTAAACCCTAATAAAATCAATCAATAATGTTGAATGAATTTGAATTGTTTGGCATTCAATCGTACGACATAACTAGACATGCTTGATATTCACATTAACTAAGCAGCCAAAACAAACAAATAATACACCATCGAAGTTTATGGATTGTTTGGATGAACCATGAAATGCAGCTGATTACAAGTTTTTCGCAAAAGAGATTGTTACCATCTGTTGCTGGTATGTGTCCGGAGCAGCATAAAAATTGAACACCACATAAAGGAAAAACTTCTGTTCTTTATTTCTTAGCAGAAACTCTGGAATGTAGTATCACCCCTTCACCATCACAAATCCCAAGCTAAAGTGATAGCCATCTATTCTACCAGTGTTTTCCAACTAAATTGTAGTTTTGGCACATCCAAATGCATCCTCTCAGGAATAATTCTTAGAGGCTTAGATAAGTATAAAATGACTGATTTGGTTATCCAAAGAACTAACAATGTAGTTCCTTAATGACCTCTGCCTGAAACAATCCTTAGTGGTGCAGTGTTGATTATTTAAGATTCTAGAGTAATTTTGTGCATATATGTAAGCATTTGGCTACACTTGTTTGGGAGTGTGCAGACAATATAGTCCTACACTTGTTTAGGTACACCTTGTCAGCTTTAGGAATTTAGACCTACAAGGTTGATGTGTGATTTACACATGCTATGTCCAGAGTACTTCCAAGTTCGTAAAATCAAATTCAAGAAACAGAATGAACAACCCATTCACATAGTCAAAATGAAGAAACACAAAAAGGAACGAATGAACCACTACTTCCATTTGACCGCATACAACATCCTCAAGTTTGGAAAACAAAAATAACTCACTCAAACCTTTCAGCTAGTGTTAAAACAAAACTCATTCAGCCATCCTCCTTCTAAACAAAAAAAAAAACCCAAAATTTGAAATATACAAACCCTAATCAATGCAAACAACAAATGTACAAATCGAATACAACGTTGAAGATAACAAACCATGCAGTTAGATATCATATGTGGGAAGGCAGGAAAACAAAAGGAAGTGAAAATACAAAAAATTTGACAAGGATTCAAGAATTCCAAACCTCTGGAGCGTCGGTTTCAATCACAGTTGATTGAAAAAACGATGAGATTATGAGCAGATGTTGAGAAATTCAGTTACAACGCTGGTGGTTGTGGATCAATGGAAGCAACTGCTCTTCGCCCTCGTCCTAGGTCAGTCTCGACGCAATGGTGGAAGGGAGAAGAGAATAGTGAGCGAAACAGAGATTCAAGCCCTAAAAAAGGATCGCGAACATCGTCATCGCCGACCTTATTCAAGTATAAATAAGGTCAGCGCCGACGATGTGCTCCTTATGTAAAAAAAAAAATTCAAGTATACATAAGATCATCGCCGACCTTATTCAAGTGTAAATAAGGTCGGTAATGACGATGTGCTCTTCTGGTAAAAAAAAATGAAATTCACACCTAATTGCGCTAATTGGTGCTGCACTCGCTAAAATGTTTGATTGCGTAACATGACCGGATAAAGTGTTTTTTTCGGTAAAATCCTCATGAATTTATATTTTGATGGTTAAGCAAATAAAATTTTTATTAATTGATATTCGATTCAATATTGATCTTAATTCATTATTCAATTTGCATAAAACTTAACCCACGCATCTCATAGGCTTTATGCTAATATTTATTTTTGAACGATGTCGTAATGCTATATAAAATACATTATTTCTTCTCTTTTTACATTCATATATACATGTTTAAAGATTTTTAAAGTATTGCAATAATAAATGACTTTAGAAAAGTCATTGAGATATTGGAAGAAAACTAAAATAATAAGGTAATTAACTTGTTAAAAGTTGATATAGAAAAACCATTGAGTTATTTATCTTATAAATTGTCCCGTAAAATTTTTATTATCAATATGTATTTTGTCTTACAGATTTTGTCCCTTAAAATCATTGGAGCCACCTTAATCTTCTAATATGTTTTTTGTCTTATAAATCTTGTCCCTTAAAATCATCCGTTTTGAGACATTTTTTATTATAATTTTTCTAATGTGTTGGAGGGGGGTTTCGAACCCAGAGCCTCTTTCATGGAAATGCCCAAACTTTGAGACCTCTTTTATTATTATTTTTCTAATACCCAGAACCTCTTTCATGGAAATGCACAAACTTTGAGACCTCTTTTATTATTATTTTTCTAATGCATTGGAGGGAGTTTCGAACCTAGATCCTATTTCACGGAAATGCCCCAACACCAAACCATCCGCCTCCAACAACGGGTATTCTTTGAAAGCACACCTCAACAGGTGTTCAAATCTTAGTGTGAAAATTGGCTCATTTTCACACCAATTACACATCTGATTTACATGCAAGATGCGTAAATAATTGTAGACAAACATGATTGATACGTAAATGTTACACATATTTACCATTTATATATGTAAATGGGTGTAGACAAAAGACCCCTTAACGGAGATGCACCTGATCATAGTTTCCGGCTGATATTGTGTGTACTAACGCATTTGGGTTCTCATATTTCAGAACAATACGAGATGAGAAGTAATGTTTTGAGTAATATCTTTAGTGACAATATAAAGTCACCAAAGAAGGTAGCACATGTAGTGGGAAAGAAATAAAAAGAAAACCGCAAGTAAAAGGAATTAGTAATGAAAATAAAATGTTGTCACTAAAATCTTAGACCATTAGTGGTGAAAAATTAAAACTGGCCACTAAATTTCTTTTCCTCTAAAATGACCTTTAGCCACAACATACAGTTGCCACTAAATGTCCTCACTATTATATCTTTAGTGGTAACAATAAATTTCACCACTAAAGGTGCGTTTTTAGCAACAACAACTAAATTGTGGCTAAAAATATCGCAAGTAAAGGTCATTTTCTTAAGGTATGTCTTTAGTGGCAACATAAGTCGTCACAAAAGATAGTACATACAGTGGCCAAAAAAAAAGTCACGGCTAAAAGTAAGACGTCAAAGCAGTTAGCGATGAAAGTAAAACTTTGCCACTAAAACCCTAGGTCATTAGTGGCGACAAATTAAAACTTACCACTAAATCTCTTTTCCTCCAAAATCCCATGGCGCCAAAATTTCCCGCCAAGGAATTAGTGGCAAAATTTAGCCGCCACATAAAAGTTGCCACTAAATGTGGGCACTATAATACCTTTAGTAGCAACAACACATTTTTGCTACTAAAGGTAGGTTTTAGTGGCAAAAATGACATCGCGGCTAAAAAAGTTGCCACTAAAAGCCAACTTTCTTGTAGTGATATGTCATGTCCACTTGTAGGGAAGGAATTTCTGTACTATAACCAGTTAGTTGAAGAACGCAACAAATTTGTGTATGTTAATTTCGTGCATTTTTGTGAAAAATCTGAATGCCCGCCATGGGCATGGTTTGCCCTGGTTGCGTGAGGGCTTGCATTTTCTGGAGATTCTGTAATATTCATACCTTGGCCTGTTTGGCAATTTACTAAAATAAAAGTAAGATAAATCATCAAATCAAGCGAATAAAATATAAATGGATTATGATGTTGTTTTGATTTTTGTGGATTAGTAGGGAATATTTTTTACTTTTTGTGTAAAAAGTAAGTATTTTTTTCTCATGTAGTGGAGAAAGGAAGTTGTTTTATTTTTTTTTTTTAAAAGGAGTAATTTTTGAAAATATGTAATTTTGATGTGACCCAAAAATAGAGCCTTTATATTACTTTCAGTAACCTGTTAAATTCCCGATCTGGTACTTGACCCAAGACTGAGTTCTTAATGTTAATTATTATTAAAATGATTTACCTGTGTTTGAACTGAATTTTAGATTGACTATGTATGAATTATAAAATGCAATCGGACCCACCTTTGCTCTTGGAACAGTAGGGCCCTGTCTCTAGGTTTCTAAATGTGTCATTTAGCTTATGCAGGAACCCTTAGGCATGTCAAACGCCCGCCCAAATCCCAGCCCGGCCCTTGGTGTGTCATTTAGCTAATGCAGTAACCCTTAGGCATGTCAAACGCCTGCCGCGGGCTGGGCTTGGCTGGGCCGTGCCTGCCGTGTTCGGCGTATCTTTTTTTATTTTTTTTAATTAATTTTTAAGTGGGTCGGTCAAACTCGACCTACTCCATTGAGAAGAATGGGAGAATTAGAGTATTTATAAACTTTGTAAAATTAAAAAAGATGCAAAATACCCCTTATATGACCATTTATGGCTGTTGGGGGATAAAATGGGCAGTTTTTTTTAAAAAAAATAGCCATTTTTGGGCGGGCCAGGCATGTTGTGCCTGGCGGGCCAACCCTTATGGATGGGTCGGCCCACGTGCATGTCGTTCCAAAACGGGCCTTGACAAACGGGCCTGATGTGCCCGTTCCCTCGGCCCGATCCGGCCCATTTGACATTTCTAGGAACCCTGTTGTCCAAACATCTTTAAGCTGTTGGTTTTCTTGGGATGCAACTTTGATTGGGCGGCACCCAAACATGCAGTGATCCCCCACCAAGCCAAAATCTCAAGTTCTGAGGGCTTGTGCCTTGGGCCCTCTTTTATGTGGCCTGGATACCCACACTATGTATATAAATATATATACTAAGGCCGTCTATAGAGCATCCCGCTTTTAAAATACAACTTTCAGTGGAACCCACCTGGATGCATCATAATCAACCGAGGCATGACAATTGAAAAGTTTGGACATAAATGAGGGAAATATGAGATATTAGGCGGGTGAAATTATCACAGGCCTTAGTTTTAAGTCCTCAAAGTTCTATGTTCTGTGGCCATACATTGTGCAACTTTACTGAACGGTGTTAACTTTGGATGGTGGCAATTCAAACGGCGGCCATCTTTGTTAATACGTTGGATTGTTTAAAGTTAGAGTTGTCAATCGTGTCGTGTTAACGAATTCGTATTAGAATCACCTCAATCCGTACACGACCCATTAAATAAATGGGTCCAAAAATCAAACACGAATACAACCCATTTATTTAATGTGTTACACGACACGACCCGTTAACTCATAAAATAACTTTGTCCATTTTGGACCATATCAATTAACACACTCTTTTGCTAATGAAAGGAGAGTGAAGGCGTTAGAAAATGATCTTTTATATGTGGGTTTTAGGATTTCACTTCAACATTTTCAAACTTATCAAAATACCCCTTATGCATTTTATAATTTATGTCATTTATCATTTAGCGGGTTGTTAATGGGTTACCGATTTTATTCGTTAACAATCCGCTAATTTAATAGGTTAATAGGTCCGACCCAAACCCATTAATATCGTGTGGATTCGTGTCGTGTTAACGGGTCGTATGGCATTTTTACAGCCCTAATTAAAGGTGATCCCAAGTATGAAAGCTTAAGAAGGTGGCTGGAAAAGGTTATTTATATCGAGAGTTCCACTGTTTATATATACAGCAAATGCATTATTATATCCTGGTGAATGATCTATAACCTGAGCTGGGTGATCCCATTGGCAAGGCCAGTGGGGACCACATTTGATCATGTCCTCCCCCATATTGGTACCCCTCCCCTTTTGAACTACAACCAGACTTGATTTTATGTTTATGCTCATCCTAATTTCATTAAGGTTGAATTGAGGTCCATTTTTTTTTATTTTAATTGAATTTTTGGGACGGAGAGGCCATTGTCCAAACTCCAAAGTCCTAGCATTTGATCACATTAATGTAAATGTTTATGTATATATCAAACCCAACCGGAAACCAGAACCTATCACCTGGCCTCAATCAAATCCAAGATATGTTATTATCATTGCTATTATTATTATTGCTAGATGGGTGAGCGGTACAAAACCTGTCATATTATTAGAACCATGCTACACAGCCCGAGGCTGTGCCCGGGTTGTGGCACGAGATCCCACCGTCCATGGTGGGATCTCGTGCCACAGTCCGGGTACAGCCTCGGGCTGTGTAGACTTTTTGTATTATCATTACGTGAGCACACGACCCCACAACAAGGGTGCACCAAGTAAAGTCGGGTGGATTTTTCAAGTTGGGTCTTTCAAGTAACCAGATTATCGGAGGTCCATTTACATTTAACAGATGGATTAGACCCACAGCATTATTTTCCAGTAGGCCCAATACCTATATTTATTGCCCGTGTACTAAAGCTAGGCATTTCACTTATCCCGGGTCCAGTTATAGCAGTTGTAGCATTAGGGTTGTAAATGGGTACTCGATTCTCCGATTACCCGAAGGTTCCGACCTGTTAGGATCCGGGTCTGGGTCCTTATTTTGGTCCCGATAAGAAAATGATTCCGGTTCCGAATCCTTTTTTTTTTAACCAATACCTAAACGGTTCGGTTCCGGATCCACAGTGGCTCGGACCCGGGACCCGACCCAATATATACTAACATAAGGTAACTTTATTATGTGAGAACAGAACCTTTTTTACTTTTCTACTTTTCTACATTAGGGTTTTCTACTTTTCTACATCTCATTGCCTGTTTGGATGTGATTTCTGAGTTTTTGGTTAAAAGTGTTTATTATTGATAGACAAAATGTCACATTAGTGTTTGTAGGTACGTGATCCAATTGAAATGTAAAAAAAGCATAATTTTTTTTAAAAAAAATAATGATATTAATCTAGACCCGGAACCAGAACCAGAACCAGACCCGCCTCACAAAAGGTTCCGGTTCCCGGTTGCGGTTCGGTTCCACCCTCCCTCACAAATTCGAACTCCTCCAATTCCAATGCTCTCCTCCTCTTCCCTCCAAATTCAAACTCCTCCATTTCCCAAAACCCCTTCACCTCCTTCCAAAAAAACCCTCCAAACCCATCTCCTCCACAGCTTCAATTCTCCAATCCAACTCAAACAGATCCACGCCCACATCCTCAAAACCAACACTCCCCTCTCCTCCCTCCCTCTATCCCGTGTCGCCCTCCTCTGCGCCTTCTCCCCTGATTTCGACTATGCACACTCCATCTTCACCCATCTCGTCGACCGACCTGAGATCTTTGTATGGAATTCATGCCTCAAGAGCCTCGCTAAAGGTGGCTTCCCTCGAGATGCAATCCGCCTCTTCCTCCGCCTGCGCCATGTGAGCCTCTTGCCCGACGCCTTCACTTGCTGTTTGGTTCTCAATGCCTGCTCGCGTCTGTCGGTTAAATCAGTTGGGAAGGCTGTTCATGGGGTTGTTGAGAAACTTGGGTTTCAGTTGGATTTGTTCCTGCAGAATGCGATTGTTCACATGTATGCTCGCTGCGGTGACATGGACGATGCGCGCCGGTTATTTGATAGAATGCCTCAACAAGACACTGTGACTCGGAATGTTTTGATAACCCAATTTGCAAAGCGGGGGAAGATGGAGGTTGCGCGTGAGTTGTTTGATGGTATGCCAGAGAAGAGTATGGCATCGTGGACCACCATGATTGCAAGGTATGCCCAGTGTGGGAAGCCTGGGGAGGCAATTCAACTTTTTGGGGAGATGGAGGCAGGAGTAAAGCCTAATAAGGTGACGATTGTTGCGATTCTAGCTGCTTGTGCGGATCTGGGAGCACTAGAACTGGGGAAGAGGGTTCACGAGTATTCAAACCAGTGTGGATACCAGAAACATGTGCGTATTTGTAACACTCTCATTGACATGTATATCAAATGTGGGTGTTTAGAGGTCGCACAAAAGGTCTTCAATGAAATGGAGAAAAGAACAGTTGTTTCATGGTCTGCTATGATTGGAGGTCTTGCCATGCATGGCAAGGGAGAAGAAGCTTTGGCGCTCTTCTCTGAGATGACCCGAGTAGGCCCTAAGCCCAATGGTGTCACCTTTGTTGGACTTCTACATGCATGTAGTCACATGGGATTGCTAGATGAGGGACGTCGATACTTTGCCGGCATGACCATAGACTACAACATAATCCCCCAAATTGAACATTATGGGTGCATGGTTGATCTCCTCAGTCGAGCAGGACTTTTGCAAGAAGCCCGTGAATTCATAAAGAACATGCCAATTAAACCTAATGGAATCATTTGGGGGGCTCTTCTTGGTGGGTGTAGAGTTCATAAGAATGTCGAGATGGGTGAGGAAGTGATTGCGCATCTTCTCAAATTAGACCCACTCAATGATGGATACTATGTTGTTCTTTCGAACATCTATGCAGGAGCAGGACAGTGGGAAGATGTGGCCAACGTGAGAAGGTTGATGAGAGATCGAGGTGTGAAGAAAACACCAGGATGGAGTTCAATTACAATAAATGGTGTGACCCATGAGTTTGTGGCTGGAGACAGCAACCACCCTCAAGCAAAGGAGATATATGAGAAGTGGGAGGAGTTGTTAGAGCAGTTGAAGCTCAGAGGTTATGTCCCAGACACTTCAGTTGTCCTACTAGACATGGATGAGGATGAAAAGGAGAGTGCCCTATATCACCACAGCGAGAAACTAGCTGTTGTGTTTGGACTGATGAACACACCTCCTGGTGAACCTCTCCAGATCATGAAGAACCTTAGAGTTTGTGGTGATTGCCATGTTGCTTTGAAGTTGATCTCTGAGGTCGCCAATCGACGGATAGTTGTGCGTGACCGTAATCGATTCCATTGTTTTGAAGATTCTTCATGTTCCTGCAGAGATTACTGGTAAGTTAATTAAATCAACATGAAGTCTTGCTATCCACACCTACGTCTATTATCATAACTCACGTGGACCGCTCCATAAATTTTGAATGCTATGGTCCTCAAAACATGCTCAACTCATGTTGTTAATCCAGAATTCCAGATTCCGGACCATTAATCTGACGGGTTCAACTGTTGTCAGACTATTCTCCAATGTAGCTTACCCATGCTGCGTTGCTTATTTAACAATGAATCTTTACAATGTTATTCCATTTTAGAGATCTCTGGGTAATGGACTATCCATCCATGTGAAACCAATCAAATTTCTTAGATCATCCAACCATGCACATATCAAAGTCCTAGTGTTCTCCAGATGAAAGATGAAATTCTCGCCATTGTGTACTGTTTTTCAAAGTTCTTTAGCTTTTCTCCAATAGTCTATGATGCACAGATACGACATGGATACGGCAAGGACACGACATAGACACGGTAGGGACACGGATTTTATACATAAAAAGTGAAGTATCGGATACGATACGACACGATACGTTGACCATTTTGAAGTATCCGTGCATCATAGCCAATAGTATATCTGGACACTTAACTGTCGCATGAATTTTTGAAGACACCATCAAAGATTGAATATTATATTCTCTATTGAAATTATGAGTCCAAGGATACAACTACCCTGTCACTTGAAGTGGAAAAACTCGTGTAGTAAGAAAGGTAGAACTGTTTTTGGTTGGGAAATTGGCCGACTAAAACTAACATCAACCCAAGTTTACATATAGACTCCACTTTCCTTTCTTTTTTTCCCGGTTTTTTTTTTTAATTATCTTGGGTCCACCTATTATAAATCCAAAACTCGCATCTGAGAATGCTTTTAGGGTCCCACATCAAACAGTAATACTAGTCAAACGCATCATATCGTTTAAGGAACTCCAAATTGCAAATGGGCGCATTTTGGGTTCCCCTATATCCTTGCGAACATGGCTAGGTTGCATTTAAATTAGACCTGTGTAAAACAGGACAGAGAGAAATTGGGTAATATTTAAGACAGATTCTGATGGATTAAAAAAATTGGAGATTTAGATATAATTAACATTTAGAGCACCTGGATTGTGCTGTGAAAGAGTAAGGAAACTTGAAAATATTTGAACTGTTTTAGCATGAATTGTGATGATTTCAGATATTATATGGTGGGATGACTACTACTTCTGTGAATACCACAGTTGATTAGTTCAAGAAACAGTAGTGAATTGTTTTGTTACATGAAGAAACTTGCAGCAGCTTGTCTGGTTGAAGCTTTGCATGCTGTTGGTTTATTTTTATCTTTACTATCCAGTAAGGTTGGGAAGTGAACGTGTGTGGAACTCACATTGATCATTGGATCCAAAAGAGAGAGAAAGATGATTAAAAGTTTCACCAATCCAAAATGCCAAAGGCCTTGGCATAAGTGCAACAAATTAAATTTCATAACACCAAGCAATCCACTGATATCCATTGTTTACGGAAGAATGTCCAAAATAGGCTTTGCTTCATTCCGTGCTTAAATTTGCCAACTTTTTTTCCACTCTACTATTGGATTCATTACCTGTGTGCATGTCTCGCACTGGTTCAGGAAAAAAACATAAAGAACACCACAATATCGTTCAAACCACAACAAAATCTGCAGCTCCAATAGAAGCTCACAGAGCAAATAGAAATTAATCAGGGATGCTCAAAATTTGCTGTTCGAATGAAGACTCATGAAGCAAATAGAAATTAAATGAAATTGCTCAAAATCTGACTTTCCAATGAAAGCTCACGAAACAAATAGAAATTAAACAGAATTGCTGAAAATCTGTAGCTCCAATGGAAGCTCACATAACCACAACAAAATTCCCAAATCTATTTTGCCACAATTGGGCTAAAACTGAACCTAAATAAAACTTTTAGATGATCAAGCTAAAAGAAACCTATTTATTTATTCAAACTAAACTCATCAGCACCTAAACATGTACACAGCAACTCAAACTCAAATTGCTATGAAGAAGACCTCTTCAACATTCTGAACCAATATTTTTTTAAGGATCAAGTCCAAATGCAACCGTCAAGCTCTCAACCTAATATATAATCCTTTTTTTTAATCCCAACCAAAGGGGCCAAGACCCAAGAGAGAGCCCGGCAGCCCGCACACACACGGGAAGACAGCCCAATCAAGTGGGAATGGAGCCTACACATGCGGAAATAAAGCCCACACAAGTGGGAAGGGAGCTCTACACACGCAAAAAAAGGTGACGTACCCAGGATTCAAACCTTGGGCAACTAGGTGGGGGATACAAAAGATATTAAAATGAAAAGGCAATGGTCTATTTACAAATAGTAAAACCACAGGAGCATATTTACAAATCCTAAAAATCCCAGTGGGGTATATGCAAAAGGTTCTTTAAACTATCACAGGGAATCTCATCCCTAAAATCTCTCCATTTTTAAATAGAGAAAAGAAAGATCAAAGAAGGATGACGAGCTTGCTTGCATGCACTTTTGTCTCATCCTCCAGGATTATGGTATTTCCATCATGATGGATAATATATCGTTAGAAGATGGAAGAGCCGAAGGAAGAGAGTGATGAGAATATGGAATTCAGCCTGTTTGGTTAAGGTGCTTTTTTTTGGTGATTTGGTATTTTTCAAATTTAGGTTTTCGACCTTGTTGTAGTTTCCTTCTCTTTTAGGTGCCTATGTTTGTGATTTGGTATTTTGCAAATTTAATATCGTGTTTTTCATATTTGATATCTGGTTATTATTATTATTTTTCACGTGTGCGATTGGAAACGAAGATGCAATAAATACAACGTGTTTCAACTAAAAATAAGTCCACCATAAAGTTCTTTCTTTTTTTTTTTTCTTTTTTCTTGATTGGAAACAAAGATGCGTCTGTGAAAAAAAAAATATATATATATATGGGAGATCTAGGAGAAATAAGTTGCGCGCCCTCACATACATATCCAAGGCCAACAACTTAAATGTGAGGGCCATGAGGGCCACACCTTATCTCTTATAATAAGGTGATATATATATGAGTTACGCAAAAAAACTCCCCGCTCCTCTTTCAGTGTCATCAATGATACACTTATCCATCCTCTCTCCTAAATAATCTCTTAAAAAGGTGGATCTTTTAAAAGATTCTCTTAAAATACCAACAAATCATTGGCTATTACATAGGGGTAGAAACTCACATTTTGAGATAGGGGAGTTTTTGAGAATTTCTCTCTCTAGAGCAAGGCTCTCCTAAGCTCAAGTTTAGGATAAGATAAGCTCAAGTGTGTGGTGGGGCCCACCTAGGGACCCACATGGGGATGGGGGGTTTTTAAGGACTCCCTGAGATCTTTAAATCTGTAAAAAATTAGCCCTAACTGTGATTTCTATTATCTCCATATGGGCTCAAAAGCTTAATGGTCAATAGTCCATTCGGATCGATACATAGTTGATCCAACGGTCCAGTAAATTCGAGTTTGACCGAAAGTTGGTGGACACGTGAAATTTAGACGGGTCATGTGTTTGGTCAATTTAGATGGACCAAAGGTGAGCCACAAGCATGAGCTTATGAGATTTTAACCTAAGCTTGAGCTTAGGAGAGCCTTGCTATATATATATATGGGAGGTGCTCATGTGAGAGACACTCTCACCTTACTATGAGAGATAAGGTGGGGGCCCTCACATCCGTATCTAATGCCAACAACTTAAATATGAAGGTCCCCACCCCTATCTCTCATAGGAGCATCTCCCTATATGTATATATATATATGGAACCGGTCCTATGAGGACCGTCCTTACAACTTAAGGTGCGGACCGCCTAGTGGGCCCACTGTGAGACCCCATTGATCATGGGACATAGGGGGACCGAAAGATTTAAGTGGGGTCAACCTATATATCAAATTTGAAGTCAATCTAATACCTCTAACCCCTTCATCCGTGGTCCATAAGTTTAACAACTTTATATCAAATTTGAAGTCAATCTAATACCTCTAACCCCTTCATCCGTGGTCCATAAGTTTAACAACTTTATATCAAACAAGAAAAATTGACCCTCAATCCAACGGTCTACTTCATCCGAATCCATGCGAATTCATAGAATTCGGTGGCTATAAGGAGGTCGTGAATATGTGGTCAATTAGGATGGGTCATAAGGTGAGCCCTAATGGGCATTCCGAACTGTGCGGATCGTAAGGACGGTCCTTATAAGACCAGTTCCCATATATATATATATATATATATGTATATATTATATATCAAGTTTTTCCTAAGCTCATGTTAATGGTATACACGGAGCTCCTCCCTTAAGCTCATGCTAATGGTATTGTGTGCTCACGCACGTGTGGGTGTCGACAACACTCTTTAATTCAAAGTAAACAAAGACAAAAAAAAAAGGGAAAAGAGGTTTTCCTGCATTGAACGGAGGGAGCGTATGCTCGATCCTCTAAAAGATCGACGAAGAATCAAAATCGAAGAATAAGGAGTCGATTTCTCACTCTCGAGTAGGGCGATCAAAGGGTTGGGCCAGCCATGGGCCCGGGGTTGTAATAACCCTACCCTCAAATATATACAAGGTTGGGCCCGGGCAAGCCAAAGCCCTCAAAGGACCTGCACTACTAAGGCACTTATCTTACCCTCGAGGGTCAAGGTAGGGCTCTGGGCCTCAAAAATAAGAAAATCATTACATACACACACACACACCAAAAAAAAAAAACACAAAACTATCTTGTCTAACCTCAATTGCGAAGGCACCATTAAGAAAATATTTGGAGAATATAAGTTGTCTCTAAAAGTCTTCTTTTATTGAAAAAGTCATATGTACTTTGGTGACTAAGGTTCTAGACATACGGTTTTATATATTTTGTCAAAGAAGGAAAATGGTTGAATAGTCTAATCTATTTCACACCTTTCACATGAATTTCCACATATGAAATCATTCCAGCAAATTCTTATATTTGAAAACTTTAAGCTATTTACATTCACATACCTTTTATCAATTGATATTATTTTTAATTTAGAATTGATCTGACTATTAAGGGTTATTGGATTTCAGTCACAAAATAAATGTACTTAAAATGGCGTATCCTTATTAACAAGGAGTACACCCCCTTTTGCACTAGCTAGCATATCAAAATAATATGAAAAATCTAAATAAGAACCAATAAAACTAGAAGAAAGGAATTAGAAGCAACCGGTTGTCAACACTTATTGCTTATTTATTATGTACAATACATAACTTAAATAATTAAATATAGAGGAAATGGACCAAGTATGAGTGTATGGATTTTTAGGGCATTTTGTAATGGGTAGGTGGGTATGAAATTGCCTTCATACCCACATTTTATTACTACTAAGTGACTGTTATGAGGGCATTTTAATATATATTTACATATATTATATGAAATAAATAAAAGTAGGAGGGCCAAGACAATGGCTGGGCCGGGCCATATTGTCCAAGCCCGGCCCTCAAATTTTGGGGCTTGCAAAGAATTGTCTAAGCCAGAACCTAGGGCTTTTTCTTAGTAAAAAAATTCCTCATTAAGGTCTTTTCGAGGGCCGGGCCCCCTTGTCTCGGGGCGAGATTGACAGGCGTACTCTCAAGGGCTTAGATCCGGAGTTTGAGAGTCGCAATTTGTGAGTTCAGTGGGCTTCGCACATCGAGTCCCAACTAGACTCTTCTTGGATGAGAAGTATCCAATGAATTTAGATATTTTTCAAGTGTTTGAAGCATACTATTTAATGAGTAGGGATCTTGCTATTTATTACATTATAGAGAACCTCATCAGCTATATAAATTAATAAGGGGCATTTGGCGATAGGTCCCTGAACATTTCACTTTATTGCCTTAGGTCCACAAGAAAAAGTCATAGAGCTAAAGGTCCTCTCACAATTATTCACACATAAAATGTCCAATTTGCCCTTTCTTTTAATCATATCCCATGATTGGTGGGATATCTCATTAATAATAGCCAACTAACATTTAATTGCCCACGATTAATGGAATCCCCAGATTTTCAAATAAATTCTAAAAACATACAAATAAATTTCAAAATAACGAAAATAAACTTTAAAAAAATAAAATAATTTCAAAAAAATGCAATAAGTTTAAAAAAAAGCAATATGTAATCAAATAACGTAAATAATTTAAAAAGATGTAAATAAGTTTCAAAATATCCAAATAAATTTCAAAAAATATAAATAAATTTCAAAAGACTCAAATAAAACTCAAAAGATCTAAACAAAATTTCAAAAAATGTAAATAAATTTAAAATAACGAAAATAAATTTTTAAAAATGCAATAATTTCAAAAAATGAAATAAATTTGAAAAGACACAAATAAATTTCAAAAAGAAAAAATAACATTAAAATACACAAATAGATTTCAAAACACGCAAATAGATTTGCCAAAAAAACTCAGTTAAATTTAAAAAAATAACTCAGATAAATTTTCCAAAAATATAGTCAACTTTGAAAAAAACACAGATAAATTTGATAAAAACATAGATAACTTTGACAAAAACGCAGATAAATTTGTCCAGAATACAGATAAATTTGACAAAAATACAGATAAATTTGACAAAAAAAACAGATAACTTTATCAAAAATACAGATAAATTTATCCAGAACTCAAATAAATTTATCAAACACTAAGCTGGGCTTAGTCATAAACTCAGATAGATTTGTCCAAAACTCAGAGAAATTTGTTTGAGAATTCAAATAAAATTGCGCAAAAATGAAATAAATTTGATAAAAATGAAAAACTCAGATAAATTTCATAAAAACTCATATAGATTTCTCAAAAAAGTCAAATAATATTTTCAAAAACTAAGATGAATTTATCAAACACGAAGATGGGCTTCTATGCGCAAACTGGGTCGGGTCAGACTGGACCTGGACTGACCCAATACCCGGGACGGCCCAACTGGGTCTTCTTCCTCTTCGATATCTATTCTCTGCTACAGAACAAAGAACGCAGTGCCCAGGCTCTTCTGCGATTGTCTTCCGCGGCAACGATGGATCTGGGCTGTGGGCTGGGCTTCTGTATATAGCAGGTCAGGTCAGAACTGACCAAGACAAACCCAACCTGGCTTGGCCGAAGGTCGTCTTCTTCCTTCTGGTTTCTGTAACCAGAAACGGACAACAACAAGCATATTGCCTTCTTCCTCGATTCTGGCGATGGCATGGCTTAGTGTATGGTGACGATCCCCGTCTCCGGCGACATACATGAACGGTGGTGGCGCAGGAAATCCATCATCAATTTATGCATTTCACCACTGCAGATCTTGCAGGGCTTGGGACCATCTCAATCCAACTGACCATGGCCGTGGTCAACAAAACAGGGGCCCATGCACAACAGTTGATTGAATCAGGAATGTTCGATTCTTATGACAGGCAGTGCTTGGATGTGTGTTTGGAACTGTATTATGATGCAACATCTACTCTCACAAATTCCCTCAAGCGTTGGAGGAGAAGAGTTACGACGATGCCAACATATGGGTGAGTTCTGTGATGGATGTCTCGGGTACGTGCGAAGATTCGTTCAAGAAGAGGGAGAATGGAAGATTTAAAATTTTAAATTTGAAGAAGAGGGAGAATGGAAGATTTAAAATTTAAAATTTAAAATTTTTATCCTAATCAGTTGAAAGGGCAAATCAGTGATGAAAATGTATGAGGTGGCATATCTAGGGACCTCTCTCCCATAAGTGGCGTATCTAGGGACCTCTCACCGAAATATGTCCAAGCTGCATGGACTACATGCCTTAGAGGAAAAGTTGATGGACTGGAGGCCTTACAAGACCTCTATGAGGGACCTTTCGCTAATTTACTCAATTAATAATTCTATAGCGATTTTGGTAGACTTATATATGATGTATTAGCTAAGCCACATTATTTCTGTTAAGTCAATCACCTCTATAGTTTCATACAATTTCCCTTGTGTCTAAGCCACATTATTTCTGTTAAATGTTCTAGTTGTCCTTTGAGTGATTTTTCTACACGTGTTATATATAGATCTAGCTTATAAAATAAACTGTTTCAAATAAGGGCTTTGTTCTAGTGAGAATTGCTTTCATGGAGACACCGGGAGAACTTTTTATGGGGCCCATGGTTCCCATATAGGAATCGAACTAGAGGGGATGGAAAGATCTATGTGGGACCACCTCAAGTATTAAGTTTGACCCCAATCCCATGCCCCTACCCCCTTCATCCGTAGCCCACAACTTTAATGGCTTCATAATAAAAAAAAATCCAATGATCCATCCAATGGTCTGGTCCCTTCGGATGGATGTCAAACCTCAGGATTAGTGACTATAAGGGAGGTCACTATTTGTACATGGCTTGGATTGGTTGCTAGGTGGGTCCCACAAACAGTTCTCATGGAAGTATGATGAGAACTAGTTCTCATTTGAATATTTCCTTTCAAATAAACAACTCATATGCTAAAATAAGACGCAGTAAATGAGTCATGTGTGGAAATGAGTCTACATATAGTAATTCCATTACATAGGCCATTCACTCCAACATGATATATGTCTTCCATTGGGGTACTCTTTAAAATTGTTGTAATTGTTTTGCAATCTCATAATCATGGTTTATGATATTTATTGTGGTAGTTTTATGGACATATGAAGCCACCTTTGATACCATAGTAATGCTCTTGTGACTAAGCCATCATTTGATAAGCTGTGTATGAAATATCACTCAAAGCCATCATTTAACATTGAAAGTACCTGTGTCCTTGATAAGCTTAGTCACAAGGAAAATTGAAAGATCCATGTGAGACAAACTCACTATGAAACAAAGAGTGATACACAAAATTATATCTAGTATTCATATGTATATTTATATGAATGATGATCAATTTTGTTGAACAAAAAAGATATGTAATTCACATTGAATATGGGACTGGACGCCAGCGCAAGTGCCATATCAAAGGAATTTCCGGTCCCAAATGGATTCAAAACTGAACTCGCCGAGAACCTTTGTGTGTTTTGGTGTGAGATAAATCCTACAAACTTGTTGTAAATGCTCTCGGATCTATTAGATGATCAACCAAGGGTCCCCGTCTCCCTTATATAGAGTAATCCCTAGGAGTCACGGCTACGATGGACTTTACCCCCTCCTGGAATCCCACATTTCCTAACTAGCATGAGAGTTTTGTCAAGCCGGGAATCTAAACCTGATCCAAACTCTACAACTAAGAGCTTAATCCTTATCTGATTTTACCAGATCAAGACTTTTTGGGAGTTCAATCATGGCACGCTGTCGGGTTCGATCTGGCGTGGGCTCCATGGCAGTCGGGCCACACAATTCTTCAACAATCTCCCACTTGGCACGAATGCCATGTAAATCAGACGTGCCAACGTACATCAACATATACTCCAATCCCTACATATATCTCAAGCCTAGCATAAGACTTAATGAAAGAACGCTAACTAATTCCACCGGTGAGAACCACGAGATTGGAATCTCACGTTTCTTACCCACATTTTAGGTATACTAATATCACAATTCAATATCATGAGGGATTATGGGATTATGGTCCCATTCACCGATGTGATGGCAGACTCATAATATTTGCACTAGCCCATCTATTCTTACCAACTTAAAAAAAATATCTATGAAGAGATCCAACATGATGGCCACTTGGATTACAGCATTGCAAGTTCTATCCCTAGCTTTTGTTCTCAATAGAGCTACCAAGGTCTATTTCTTTATACCAGAAATCAGCACCTTTTGCTAAGGGTTAAAATACAACCAGACATGGACTCCCTCTCGTCTAAGTCATCATCCGAAGAGGCAACCCTACAACCATGCATTTTCAAAACAACAACCGTGCCACAAAACGGTGTAGCAAATGTTTTTAATGTACCCAAATTTTCCTTATTTACTTGCCATAATAGGCATACTCGGATAACTCAGGAAGCTGACTATGAGACCAACAATGATCCATTTTCAGTCTCATAAATCCGATATTACACCATCATATGCATGATGAGGATGTCATGCATTATGCTCCAACCACTATCCTCGAGTAAGGCCTATCTCCGATCATGAGCATGTCCTCCTCGCTAATGGGATCCTGATTGTTGGACAATTTTACACATCTACAAATGGGAATGTCGATTGGCTTGTACATCTCCACATCCAACTATTTTGACACAGAGTCCTATTCAGACCCATATAACAAAGTCCGTACCAGATTCAGCTTACATGGTTGTTGCATATGTTCATCATGCTTCAACTCATGTTTTCGATCTCACGTCAACACTTCAACATTGTTTCATGGAGATTGCTTCAATTAGCCACCAACAATCAACATGTCACTCAATGACAAGTATATAACTACTCTCACTGCTTTGACCTAAAAGGCATATATCATTGCTTTGACCTAAAAGGCATATATCATATGCTAGGAATAAACCAATTTCACGTATGGCCTCGTGAAATTCTCATGTTAAAGTAGTTTATACACATTTGTCATCATTGATCTATGCACCGAAAAATCCGCAGATCACATGTAAAGCTCTTTCTACTCTTCGCTGTTTAGGAACACAGGCTTTATATCCATTATGTTTAATTCCATATCTTTACAACAAACCATTGCCATTAGGATTCACATGGATATGAATTTATGCTCGAAGGGATTATCTCCACATAATCAAATCCTTTCATTTCTAGATCCTTTTGCCGTCAATCATGCTTATTTACTAATCTATCATTATCATTTTATTGCTATGAACCCATAGCTCTTCAATCCTTAGGTGGGTCGACTAACTACCATACTTGATTCTTATTTTATACTTTCACCTCTATATTGTACAATCAATCATCCTATTTTGTATATTGATAACAAATGACAGATTAAGATCTTACACGACTTCAACCAAATAATTGCAACAATCATCCAACCACGTTGAATGTTTTTAATCCTACAAGAGTCCCAATAACCCGGGCTGCACTTTGTCAAGTGGGCCTTGGTTAGAACTTACACCTCTAACGCTACCAACATTGAGAATCCCACTTTCAGCAACACCCTCCATTTTCGGATATGTTGTGGTGCATCTCTAGGAGTTGTATGGGATCCACAACCAAATACACATTCTAACCTTTGGTTATTATCCAGTTATTGTGATCGATCACACGATATCCCTTTAGATGATTTGATTTTCCAACGAAAGAATGGTTTTCCTCATTTTTTTTTTAGTTGCAGTTGGTATTATAGTTGTGGCCCGCAACACATCCTCTCAATGTCATAGGTCAACCTTTGGTTTGGCACCAGTCCATATTTCATAATTGGGTCTTGGGCACAATTCCGGACGCATATGATTCAATATATATTGTGCAATTAAAAATGGTATCCCCTCCCCCAACTTCTATATTGCCTCACTTATTTATTACATCACTTCTCTATTCTTGTAGATGGTTAACTAGCTAGATATTCTCGAAGTACTCGTGGTCTAAGACATAGATGTCCTCTCTCCCATATCTCTTTACTATTGTGTTATGGAGTTCTTTTCTGCTTTGATGAACAAGTATGCATTGTCTATATTGATTCATTCTCCTTATACTAGAAATGACATTTTAATCTTGCATATCATGTTTGTGGGTGACTTGATTGTGTTCAGTAAGTGCACTCCAATAGCTGCTGCAAACCTTAGAGCATTTCTCTACCACTTTGCAAATTTATCTAGTTTGGAAGCAAATTGGGCTAAGAGTTTTGTTTTTTCTCTAACTGTCCATAAGATGACAAAGAGGTTATTATTTTCATGCTCAGTGTGACTTAAGGTCATCTAATTATAAGATATTTGGGAGCTCCTATATCCTTAAAAAAAAAAAAAAAAAAAAAAAAAAAAAAAAAAAAAAAAAAAAAAAAAACTATTTTCAAGAATGCTATCCCCTTGTGGAAAGAGTGAGAAAAAGATTATAAGGCCGAAGATCAAAATTCTTGTCTTATGTAGGAAGAGTGGGGCTCATCCTGTCTGCACTATCCTTGATTCATATTTTCTGGCCTTCCGTCTACATGCTCCCAAAATCAATTATTTCGGCCATTGATCGTCTTGTAAGAGACTTTTTCTTGGATCATTGGGATCTGAGACCCTATTTGCACCATGTTTCTTGGGACTCAATATGCCTGCCTAAAAATCTTGGAGGTCTTGGTACTTCTTCTACAGATGGCATAATTAGAGCAACTTTGATAAAACGGGTTTGGCAAATAATTTGTAATCAGCCAACATGTTGGAATCAGTGGGTTCATACAAGATATTTGAAATATAAATCATTTTGGAATGTTAAACCTTCTCCGTTAGCATCATGGGGATGGAGATTAATATTATCCCTTCGATCTAATGCTCTCCCTTATATTAGGTACTTGATTGGAGATGGTAAATCAACAAAGTTTTGGTTGAATCATAGGTTATAAGCTGGACGTATTAAAGATCTATATTCTTCTTGAATTATCTATGATCTTCGAATAGGGGAAACAACTTATGTCAACCAGTTTATCTCTCCTCAAGGGTGGGTTCTCCCGCCCCTACCTCAGGTTACTTGATCAAGTTGTGAGAATCTATTCAAAATGAAATACAGACTAAGCCATCTTTATGTGATGAGGTTGTGTGGGTTCTGGAGGAGCAATGGAACCTCTTTCTATCTGCATATGCAGTGGTCCATAACTTTGAAGCTAAAAGTGCTATCACTTAGGAGGATTATGTGTGGTTCAAGGGAAGCAGAAAGAAGTTGTTTATGTGTGACCAGATGGGATTTTTAAGCTGTCTCAAAACTAAGGGATTCCTTACTCAAGAAATGTGATATGTGATACTAATTGTGTTCTTTGTCCTTTTACATGGGAGGATCAAGAGTACTTGTTTCTTCATTGTCCTTTTTCTTTGCAGGTTTGGCAAGGGCTTCCTCAGATGATATCTTTATAGCATATTCCATGACTTTCATGGTAGAACTCATTGAGTCAACTCTTCTTAGGGCGTACCATAATTTAAAAGGGTTGATTACTTTATCCAAGCTTCTATTTGCTGCATTCATTTGGCATATTTGGAGGGAAATGAACGCTCGCATATTTAGAAAGTCTAAGAGAAAACCATATCAAATTGTGTAAGATGTTACTTCGATGGAATACTGCAGATGCATGTTCTTAGGCCTTCATGTTCCAAGCAACAACGAGAGTAGATGGAATCCGCCTCCATTTGGGACTATCATTCGTTCAAAACAAACTAAGAAGGATGTATCTAAGTGGGGTTGGCGAATATCCATTGTTCTTCCCTATCATCTCTTGATTGGAGTTTTATGGAAAGGAAAATGGAGAACCCGAGTTAGGGGCTATAGTTTACACCTATGACTTCTTCTATGGAGCTGTATGTCTTTTGGAGATGATACCTTTGCATATAGATGTTACGGTTTTTGAATTTCAAGACCACCTCGGAGAAACAGTTAAAAACTCGAACAATTTTCCTTGGAGAGAGATTCAAAGTCCTAAAAATTGGACGTGTGGTGGAATAACATCCTCAAGCTCTAATTTCAGCTCCATCTAAATGCGCCACTCATTTGAGCAAAAAAGTCAAAGAAGTTAGCATCGGACCTGCTCATTTAATTGCTATAGAATTGAAACATCTATTACAATGACTTATATTTTTTAGAATTCTTGATTCCTGGGATGTGGGCTCTTTGGGTTTTGGAGTATGCATTATATGGCATAAGATCAGATGATCTTATGAAGTTGTGTTTTAAGGGATTTTCTCTCTTATGTTAATAAAAACTTCACTTACCTTTCAGACACAGCGGAAGGTAAGTGTGGTTAACATTTACTTAATTAACACTTCCAACAATGAAGAATTTTCTAACCACACCATTTTAGTCGTTGGGTGTATAAAATCAAACACATGTATGATCCTCCCCATGCACAATATTCTTTGAATCGCTCACAAGTATACTCCTCCCTTAACGGATCTCATCTATTAACTTTCTAATCCTATCGGTCCATGACTCAATAACATACCAATCAAAATAGTTTTACTCTGCATCAAGCTTATATCAAATCAGATAAATTTAAATGTATCCATTGAAATCACCAATCGAAGTAACAAATCGCTCCCACCTATTTAAATTTGGACACATAAAGCAATCAGCATATTCTAGAGTCGATCATATAACTCAAAGCTACACTTCTAGGTATTCCAAAAAAGGTTACTCAACCATTTTCCAATCAGACATAGTTCACACATGCCATGGTCCATTTAAAGTATCATCCCAAATAGTCCATTTATTCCATCTTTATTGTTGCGTCTTATTCTCAATGCCATAGGTGTGCTAAACCACACATCCAACATATACAGAATAATTAAAACTAGAAGATTTACACAG
Source organism: Litsea cubeba (assembly GCA_012931725.1). NCBI lineage: Eukaryota > Viridiplantae > Streptophyta > Magnoliopsida > Laurales > Lauraceae > Litsea > Litsea cubeba. Next base: position 14,497,206 of record CM022950.1, on the reverse strand, counting down.
TACAAGCTATATCAAGTAAGTACATGCCATCTCAGAAATTAACGAAATATCGACAATACCCCATACATGCAAATAACAACTATATTGCCTCAGAACATGGTATATTGTCACCGATGGGTGTTGGAACCGAACTTGCCGATAACTTTTGTGCATTCTGGTGTGAGATATATTATACGAATTCGCTACGAATGCTCTCAGATTTACTGGAGGATCGAACAAGGGCTCGCATCTCCCTTATATAGAACAATCACTAGGAGTCACGGATACTGTGGACTCTATCCATCCTAGAATTCCACATCTCCTAACCAGCGTAGAACTCTACCAAACTGGGATCCAAACTCTACAACCAAGAGTTTGATTCTTATCTGAGTCTAACATATCAAGACTTATTGGGAGTTCATCTACGGCACACCGCCGATCTAGATTTGAGGTGGGCCCCATTGCAGTCGGGCCACATAATTTTCTAACACCATATCTGATAAAAGTCGATTTTATCAAACTGAGTACAATACAAGAATTGGTTTGTCGTTTTTAATGTGAAAACTTGCATGTTCTTTAAATGTTCTATATAAGCCAAGGAATATTGCAATGGTTGATGAGAAGGTTGAGTTTATGGTACATTTTTAAGGCCATCACAAAATTTTGTAATTTCCACTCTGGTAGCAATTTGCATCATGCACACATTTATAATAAGTTGTGCATTTCATGAAGTTTTTAGAAGCAATATGTAATAATAAGCTGGATAAAGAAAATATTATATGTATATTTGCTATTACCACACGCATTGAAAAGGTTCTAGCCATGAGCAAACTTTCTTTAAAGTTGATAACGGATCTAGGAGATGTTTGCTTGTATGAATCATCGTTGCAAACAATCGATTTTTGTGGAAAGATATTGTTTGAAGGGTCCAAAAGACTTCAATTATCAATTGCATTTATGACTGGTGCTACCATTACACATGTGAATGTCAAAAGACAAGTTACAAACCAAATCATGCACAAGTAATTGCCTATGAGCCAGTCATCGTCGGAGAAAATATGACTTACAAGAAAAGGTGTCACAACCCCAGACCGCGTTAGGATTAATTACAATCATTAGTCTGGAACCGCGAGCTATTACCACATTCACGCATTGAAAAGGTTCTAGCCATGAGCAAACTTGCTTTAAAGTTGATAACGGATCTGTGAGACGTTTGCTTATATGAATGCATTGTTGCAAACAATCGATTTTTGTGGAAAGATATTGTCTGAAGGGTCCAAAAGACTTCAATTAGAAATTGCAATTATGATTGGTGCTATCATTACACATGTGGATGTCAAAAGACAAGTTAGAAACCAAATCCTGCACAAGTAATTGTCTATGAGCCAGTCGCCATCAGAGAAAACATGACTTACAAGGAATGGTGTCACGACCCCGACCGTGTTAGGATTAATTAAAGTGATACACGCGGGTCGGTGCGGAACAGTTCACCAACGCACACGGTTTCTCACAAGTTCTTGCGTTAAGGATCCCATACGAAATCCTACTATGACATGAAGTTTATTTCCGCAGAAGCTTGCATCAAATATTACTTAGTGAACATCAACAATAAATAAACATGAGGCACAAATATCAGAAATATGCACATTCACACTCATGGCATTCCTATAACATTAAATTAGAGTATTTATACAAAAGTAAACTTAATTACAACTTCCTAAGATAAAGGAAACATCGGCTGTTACAAAAAAAAAATTCAAAATATCAATACGCTCCCAAAATGATCGGCCACTCAGGTGCAAGTGTGACGTCTAGACAACATCATCCGCACAGCACACATTTGAGTCTGGTGTGGCTCATCAACAGCCTCCTATGGCTTTGCCTTAAAGGGATCAGGGGCAATACCTACAACACGAAAGGGAACGAGTCAAGCACAATGGCTAGCAGGTATTTAATAAGAGTAAAATAACATGTTTATTGTATATACAAATTTCATGTTACATGTGACAATGCATGATTATACATGAATAACATACTGAAATAAGGAGGAATAGGAGTGTCAATAAAGCATATATAATATAATACACGTCCTAGCAAGATAGCAATCCACATATAGCTATCTTCTCGCTCATACACTTGGTAGAGAGGAGTATACATACATGAAAACATATATAATTATAGTAAGCCAGACCTCACGAGGAGACGTTATAGCTGGCGCATACATACATACGAGGCATCGGCCATGGCCGGAGAAAATCTCATACAGGGAATACCAATCTGTAATTGGTTTCATAAATTTAAGGACCCCATACCAGTTGATCAGACCAAAAAGGGCACCCATGCTTAGTGGTGCCGACTCGGGTTACAATATCAAACATACTAGACATACTGATAGATGGTCACGGTTGAGGGGTGAATCTCGGACAAAACAATGCTTACGATCATACATTCTCAATTAGCACCTCTCATTGACCCTAGAAGAATATGACATGCACACATGGAATAATAAATCATAAGTTATTATAAGTCAGGAAAACATGACAGGATTAACATGATCGAAAGAGGTCCTAGGGTTTCTAGAAAATCGGGCGGCACCGGCAAGGAATGGCTCAACCCGAATAGGTAAGAAGATAAAAGGGCGGATCCGGGTGACTGGGAGAGAACAGGACGACCAAATGCTCGCTACGCAATCCGATGCACCACACTGTGGATCCTAACTCATAGGGATAAGCAAGGCAATAAATGCTCGCTAAAACCCCATGTGCTGGTGACAAGTCCTATATACTATTTAAAGGTTGGGTGCGATGGTATATGGAGGAATCATGCAAATTCAAGGACGGCATATGCCATGTATGTGGGAAACAATACTTAGGGTTTAGACAGGATAAATTTGTATAACAATTAAGGATCCATTACAAACTGCTAATCCTAAGTTACGGGCTACCATTAACATGTTGGGGTAATAAGATTTGGCATTATGCAAGCTTATGGTCCAGTCACCGGTTATTTTGTTCCTTATTTCTAAAATGTATTGTCAGGCTTTCCAAAATCCAAATCATGCGCATCCCCATGTCCATCGCACCCTACATGCCTCCGGACAACCCTTTGTGGTGAATACTTGCTCACACAACACCCCGACTAATCTCAATTCCAATTAGTTAAAATGGGTCAAAGTTCTAAGTTGGGTATTGGCAAGAGCGGGGTGTGGTAAACTCCAAAGCGCAAGGGCAATGCCCTGACCACAAAATGAATTTTCCATCGGGTTTTGGTATATATGATTATATGAACGGTTAAGATCAAATTTAATGAAGCGTGGAGATTAGTTAAATTATAAACATTCCTCATAAGTGTATATTTTCGGAATAATTCGGCAAAAATATCGGCAATTTCAAATCATCTATATTTCGGAATTATCGGATTGGATATCAGATCGGATCGATTTTTAGAGTTATATCTTAATCCGATCCGATTGTTTTTCGGAATTTTCGGAAATCGAAAAATCGGATATCGGACCACGAAAACTGCACCCATAGCCAAACCAATTTCGGGTCGGATTTCGGAGAAATCGGAAATTCGGCAAAAAGAGTCACCCTTAGAACGGAGCAATTATATACTAGTTACGATTTTGGCTTTGGAACCCTAACTTTTAGATCCCACAATCATGATCCAAACCATCCATCATAGTCAAATGGTCTAAAATGGCTAGTAGGAAAATTTTCAGATTCCTTCTACATTTTGAGACATTTGCAAATTAGTCTACACCCAAAAAATGTGAAAAACAATATTAAGTCGAGCATGAAGTGAATGGAGTGATTATATACTAGTTACGATTTTGGCTTTGGAACCCTAACTTTTAGGTCCCACAATCATGATCCAAACCATCCATCATAGTCAAATGGTCTAAAACGGCTAGTAGGAAAATTTTCAGATTCCTTCTACATTTTGAGACATTTGCAAATTAGTCTACACCAAAAAAAAAAAAAGTTATTTTTTAATTTCTATGGGACCCACAATGAGAATCCAAACCATCCATCCCTAAAAGGCCAAGAACGGCCATGTTCAAATTTAAAGGCTTGATTCATGGCAAATTGTAAAAAAAAAAAATTGTGGCCGTTTTAGATAGTATATGGAAATCTACAAATTTCTTAATGATTGTCAAACATGGATTGCAGTAAATCTCCTTCATGAAAATCCTTAATGAGGATGTAACGTATAAGAAGAATGGAGGAATCCCCTAGATGAGGATTCCTCTCTAGTCACCAAGCATGCCCTAAGGGCCTGTTTGTTTGAAAGAGTTGTGAGAATTCTTATCTGCGAGGATTCTAAGAATTCCAAATGCTACCCCAAAGTAGAATTCAAAATGCTCAACCCCCCTTTGCCATTTGGAATGATGAAATTTTGGGTATTCATAGTCGTTTCTTTACTATAATTCAAAGAATTCCTGTCTGAAGAATTTTTGAATTCCTAGACATAGTGGAATTCCTGGATGCTCCCTTGTAGTTGAGCATCCAAAAATTCCATAAAAAAGCAAAGAGGGTCGAATTCCTAAATTCTCAAAGGCCATTTAACTTATAACTAATTTTTTAAAGTTCTACCTCGTTCTGTTCTTAATACGGGAGATGTTGGGACTGTTGGTCCAAGTTTACGACGGACATTAGAGGCATACATCTATCAACCAAGGGACATTTCGAATGGAAGATGGGTTTTAAAAGATACCTTAGGGCCCATTTGGTAGTTTTACATGTAAAATAAAGTGTCGTAAAGCATCCAATCAAGATAAAATAAAATAAAATAGGTTATGATGGTATTTTATTTTTTGTTATTTAGTATGGAGTCTTTTTACTTCTTGTTAAGAACAATGGAGCATTTTTGTGTTTTAGTAGAAAAAGGAGCTTGCTTTTTTTCTTCTAAAAAATGGAGGAAACTTTGAATTAAAGTGCTATTGATGTAACCCCTTTGTCTGAAAAATTGAGACTTCATTTGATTTTTACTAATCCAGTAAAATGCCAGACGAGCCCCAAGCGCACGTTTGTGTAACCCATTTTTGCAAAAAAAAAAAAAAAAGGAGGTGTTTTTCTACAGAAAACTCTTTTATCATATATTTGGTGCTCTAGTTTTCCGCGGAACTGTTTTTTCCCCACGCAGCTTTTTTCTTCCTATGCCTGCAAATAGACTTTCAATGGGGGCATAGAAAGTTCATTTCCACATAAAACGGACCCTCAATTTCCTCACTCCCACCCCCACTCTAACCCGCCACCCTCTTTCTTCGCAAGTTGGGCAACGTTCCACAACAAAGAATCCTCACAATTTTTCAAGCTTCCATGGAAAATCCATATTTGGATAATGTCTTAAAATGGTCTGGTCCAACTTCTCTCCTCCTTCCGCTCTCCTTCCTTCTCCAGTGTTTAACCTTTGCTCTCATCTATCAACGATGAGGACGGGCGATCGCAAGGTGACTCCTAGATACTTCTCTTCCCTCCCGCTTTCCCTTTTCTTTGATGGTGATGGAAGGTGGCTAGGTTGTTACCGTTGGTTATGACATGGATGAGAATTGTGAGAGATGGGAGTCTTTTTTAGGAGAATCGAGATGCAGGGCTTGGTTTGGATCAGGCCCTAGGCTACTGTATATTGGGTTCGGTTAAAGGGGAAGATGGCTAAGACGACTTGGTGAGCCAGGCTCTTTGTTGAGTTTGAGAAAGTGGCAATGAAAGATGGTTTGTGAAGATGGCCGAGGAACGATGAAGGCGAGGTTAGAGAAAAAAACAAAGGGAAGGCGAGGAAACATGGGGATGGAAAGTCATGAAAAAGAAGAACAAAAACAAAAAGGGTGGTGATAGAATTGGAAGAAGCTGCGGAAGGTGAGTTGGGTCTTGATGAAAGAAAACAAGGTGGGTTCAAGAACGATGAGTAGGAAGGTGGGCCGGTGTCTATGATCTGTATGGATGATGTGAATGGATGGGTTGGTGTGTCTTCAATGTTTGTATGGGTGACAATTGATGATGGGCTCAGTTCAGATGATGAAGAGGATAGACAGATGATGAAAGTGGGTTGAAAGTGGGTCGGTGATGGTATAGGTTGCAATGTTCTAATGGTGATGAGTGAATGGATGGAGGTCTTAAGAGTTTGGATGTGAGTTGAATATAATGAAGGTGTTACGTGTTGGTGTTTGGTTAGGAGAATTCGTGGGTGATGGGGGAAGATGATGAAGGTGGTCTCCAGTTGCAACAAAAATCCTGGAAGGACCATTTTAGGAAAGGAAAAGTGGCTGGATGGTGGGGACTTCCAGCTTTGAAATGTCCCAAAAACTTAGTCGCATTTAAAAAGTTTCCATATCTTAAAATGGGTCGAGGTCGCGGTTATCAGTCCATCACAGTGCGAATATTTTTTTATCCAAAAAAATTTACGAACATATCAAAAAAATCAAGAATATTAAAAAATACTGAAAAAATAATATTTTTTCCTACTAGAAACAACAATAAACCAAAACATTGGTCCTTGTAGTGTTTAAAGTGTATGCCCATTTTTATAATTTATAAGCCTATTAATATAACCCGTCGTAAGCCTAATATAGCCCATAATGACCATTATAAAACATAACCTTTTTCTTCCACATTTTTTTTATAAGTGATCAATAGATTGGACCCTAACCTTATTGGAATAAATTCTATTGAGGACCCATTATAAAGATATTTATTTTGAGTGATTTAGATTCTTTTCTAAATGGGTCCAATTAAAGGGTACAAGGTTTTTTTTTTTTTAGTCCAAATACTCCAAGGAATTGGGGGTACCATTGGTTTGTCCACTATACAAGGGCTTTACTATAGGGCCCATATGTTAAGTTTTGTTTACAACTGGATAGCCCACAAATTGAGCCCAATGAACCCATCAATCTAATCAAAATGAAAACCCTAAAAAGAAGGCCTTTTCCCTTTTCAATGGAAAGGATGCAAACTTGGGGGAGACCGAGGGGGGTAAAAGAAAAGAAAAAAAAGGGTAAAAAGAGAGGAGAGGAATAGGTAAAGGTAGAAGGAAAAGAAGAGGAGATTCATACCCAGTCCCCATATGAGGTGTGAGCAGAGGTTTCAGGTGTTGTTCTCTTCTCCTCCTCTCTCTAGCTACCGATTCCTTTATTTAATTTTCTCCACAACACATACATGCATGATCTAGTTTTTTCTTTTTGTTCTTTTCCCTCTTGTAATAGCATTTAATAAATCCATCATTTGCTCAGTGGAGCCTCTATAAGCCACAACACACACACTTCCCACCTAAAAACTACCTAGGCTCTTGGTTAGTAGGTTTGGAAAAAAAAAAAAAAATCTATCCCTTTTCATCCTCTTTTCTCCTGTTAGCTTAAAAAAGCGATATTTATCGTTGGTTTTCCTGAACCCCGAACCCCGAAAACAGCAGTTGATTCCACACAGATATTAAGATATTTGCAAAAACATCCCAAACATTATATCATAATTTCTGAGGTTCTATGGGAGCCATACGATGAAATTATAGGAGAGAGTTTTTGAGAGAAGACTAAGAAGAACAACAAATATTTCAGAGAATCAATTTGGTTTCATGCCTGGGAGATCAACCATGGAGGCTATCTTTCTCCTGAGGAGGTTAATGGAACAGTATAGAGAAGGTAAGAGAGATTTACATATGGTGTTCATTGACTTGGAGAAGGCCTATGACCGGGTTCCTAGGGAGATTCTTTGGAAAGTTCTGGAAAAGAAAAGAGTTTGTGTCGCTTATATTGAGGCGATAAAGGATATGTATGATAGAGTCGTGACATCTATAAGGACGACTGGCGGCGAAACTAAGGAGTTTCCTATCACGATTGGTCTACACCAAGGCTCAGCGTTAAGCCCGTACTTGTTTGCCCTAGTTATGGATGAGATTACAAGACATATCCAGGATGAGGTGCCGTGGTGTATGCTATTTGCAGATGACATTGTTTTAGTGGATGAGACGAGAGAAGGAGTGAATGCTAAACTTGAATTGTGGCGGAAAACATTAGAGACAAAAGGGTTTAGGCTAAGTCGATGCAAAACGAAATATATGGAATGCAAGTTTAGTCAAAGTAGGACACCTGGTAACATAGAAGTAAGTTTGGGCACACAAAAGATAGTAGAGAAAGAAAACTTTAGGTACCTTGGATCTATGGTGCAACAGAAGTAGGACACCTGGTAACATAGAAGTAAGTTTGGGCACACAAAAGATAGTAGAGAAAGAAAACTTTAGGTACCTTGGATCTATGGTGCAACAGGATGGAGGGATTGATACTGATGTAAGTCACAGGATTCAAGCCGGGTGGACCAAATGGAGGAGTGCTTCGGGGGTCTTGTGTGATCGGAAAGTCCCCCTCAAGGTTAAAGGAAAGTATTATAAGGTGGCGGTACGGCCAGCGGTGTTATATGGATCAGAGTGTTGGGCAGTAAAGCATAATCATGTCAAGAAGATGGAAGTTGCGGAGATGAGAATGCTAAGATGGATGTGCGGGATCACAAGGAGAGATATGATTAGGAATGAGGAGATTAGGGGCATAGTAGGAATAGCACCGATTGGAGATAAAATGAGAGAAAATCGACTGAGATGGTTCGGCCATGTTAGAAGGCGTCCAACAGAGGCACCTGTTAAAAGGTGTGAAAGCATGGAGTTTGCCAAGAGTAGGAGAGGGAGAGAGAGGCCCAAGAGAAGTTGGAAAGAAACTATTAAACATGATCTTGCCTACATGGATCTACCGGAGGACATGGCCCTAAACAGATTTGATTGGCGTCGTCAAATCCATATAGCCGACCCCACCTAGTGGGAAAAGGCTTGGTTTGGTTTGATTTGGTTTATGGGACCCATTTGAATAATTCAAACTGTCCAACCCAGCGATTCAAATTTGGCATTGATATTCATCATGAATCATTAGAAAAAAAAGAAAGAACTGAAGACAGTTGATCCGATCCGATCATTTACCATAGATCCATAGTGAGTTTTGAGATATATCTAAAGAAGATTCTAAAATATATATATATATATTTCCCCAAGGGTCCCATTTGCAAGATCTGACCCGTTCTCTAGAGTTCCAACGAAGGTCATGGGGTGAAAGCTCATGACATGAATTTTCATGGACTTCGAAAAAAATGACAAATAAAAACTATAACCATTGGTTCACAAGGAGTATAGATTATAGGATTTCTCCATTTTGCCACACTTGAAACTCTCCAGCAAACCCTCTTCAAGGATTGGCTTTATTCTAGCTGAATAAAGGAATAATCCTCTAAAGAGAGAATTCCTCTCTATTTGCCAAATGTGCCCTAAGAGTGATCATGAAAAGATAATACTTCACATGCAATAGATGATTAGTCTGAAGAGTGTGTTGATATCGACTTAAGTCTTCTCTTGAGAAAATGTTGCTGTGTATCACAGGTGAATCAAACCGAATTTCAAGTACAGCTGCTTCAATTAATATAATGTGAGACAACAAATGATCCTAAACAGAATAGTGTTGCTATTAAAACAAAACAAAAACAACATTAAAAATAACAATAAAAGAAGAAGAATGAATCTTTTATTAGGTCCATTACCAGATGCACAATTGGCCGGATTCACCGTGACAACAATTATAACACCCATAAAACACTCAAATCTGTTAAGAACATGCTGACATGATAATAATATGGGACGAGACACAGATACAACCTTACATGGCAGGAATTCAAATTTTCTGCAGTAACTGATAATACAAAACAACATGTTATATTAAGTGCCACGATACCCCTAGTCTGCATTAGCAGCAAGATGAAGATAATATAGGATATATAGCCTTATAAGTCATAAAAGCATCTTGATGAAAATATGCATCCTTGGGAATATTCTAAGAACAAAACCTATTGCATCTGTCCAGGAGTCATTATTTGTTAAGCAATATATCAATATGCCCAGCAGAACATAGGCACCCCCCATTGGATCAAATTGTTTTTCGGATAATTAAAGTAGATTATGATCAATGGTAAAAAATTTGACACATGGGACCTTTTCAGTTTTCAGATGTTTGCCCTTGGGCATTTAAGACTTAACTAGAACTGAAATTCTATGTTCTAGGTCAAAATAAATAACAGCACTACCACATAAAACTCATGCTCCATGGCCATTAATCACAACTAAGAGACCTCTATCTGCATATGCAGGAACAGAAAATGACATTCAACAGAAGATACTAATTTCATCGCACGACTGGTGTGATGAATAAAAATTGCATCAGGCAACACCTGACAACAATTTCAATGCAATACTCCAAACAATATAGTACTTAAAATATTGTGTATATCCAAATTTGGCAATTAAGTATCTTAAAACTAGGGTAAAGTGTCTAGTAACCTTGACGCAATTGCTATATAGCTAACAGACCTATCAAATTTAGGCCTGCCCACTAACCAAACAAAAGCAAGCTTTTAGTACCATGACATCCAAACAAGTCAGCACTACCCACATGACCAAATCCACTGTGCTAATAACATATCAATGCTAAACATGTCACCCGAACTCGATAGTAAAATCTAGTCTCGCTAGACAAGAAAATTCTATCTAGTTCAAACCATAGGGAATTTAAATAAACTCTAAATCAATATGCTAGAAGTCTCCATAACAAACTAAAATGACAGGTCTAAATTCTAATCATAAACAGACAAGCCAAAATATAAATTTCTAGTTCAGTTAACTAGACATACAGGGAATAACAAGAAATCTAATCTTTTCACTGATCTACATACTAGAGAGCTCACCAAGCATTTAGGACTCATTTCTAGCACATAGAAAGCAGACGCCTATTGAGCTGAATGTACGGTCCCACGAAACTAGAGAAACCTGTGTGAGATCGCCTAGATGAAAGCTTAACTTCTGACAGCAGTAAAGTATCTCTTCTCTACCTTGCATATGGATGGTAACGACTACCACCATAGCCTCCTCCCCTACTTCCATACAGTCCACCAGCACCGTAACCAGCACCCGGGCCAGATTCATAACTAGAGCCATAGCCCCCATAACCTTCACTGCTTCTCCCATAACCACCTATACCCCCACTGCCATAACCCCCGCCATAACCACCACCATAAGATCCAAGACGACTAGAGTAACCAAGGGAGGATTCTCCCCGGTAACCCCCTAAGGCGCCCCCAAATCCTCCATATCCACCACCAAATTCACCAGCGCCGCCACCATATCCTCCATAACCTCCAAGCCTACCTCCAAAACCACCTGGAGTCCTATAAGAAGCAGGGCCAAATCCACCACCGCCAAATCCACCATAGGAGTCGCCAAATCCACCAAAACTGTCATTGAAAGGACGAGCCCTAGAGTCACTACCAAATGGTGGGATCGGTGGGTTTGAGTTTTTCTTTGGTTCAGCCTTCTTGATCTCCACCTACAAGAAAGCAAGAAAATTAACCTAGGTTTCTGCCATCTTTAAACTATCTTGAGTGCCTCAACTTTGGAATACCTACAGAACTGTAAAAGACCTCTGCCGCAAAGTAAGCAAAACCCAGAGTGAAGAAGACCCCATGATGGTAATATAATGAGAAAAAAATGTAATGACAACATAATGAAAAAGAATTGAAACCAATAATGCATATCTCCTAAAAAGATATATATTGCTCCTTGTGAAATGGAGAAGGCCAAAATCAGTATCCACACTGACATTTGGGGCAAACACTGCACCCAACTCACCTGAGAACCTGCTAGATCAATCATATTGCCATTAGCCAATAAATCATCTACAACTTGTTCACTGTCGAAGATTATAAAACCGAAGCCTCGAGAACGGTTGGTAGCATGGTCTCGTATGATCTGGTGATCCACAACTTTGCCATACTTCGAGAAGAAGTTCTTGAACTCATCTAAGCAATTCAAAATAAGAGATATATCAGACCATGCCTATTCAGATAAAAGTAACATGCATAATCTAAATTAAGTGCAGAAAGAAAAATACCTTCTGTGACCGCTGATGGTATTCCACCAACAAATATCTTCTTTGTCTTAAAATCCTTCGATTGCGCAGAGCCTTTTGGAATGGTTCTTTTAATTTCAACCTGTCCCAAAACCATTCCAAAGGAAATCAAAATTTTATCACCTCAAGATACCTTAACATACCACACATTCAATAAAAATTTATGCATAATAATCATTTCCGAGTACTCATTCCCAACAACTTCAATAGGTGTCTAATTATGGCATGAACCATCCCTCTAATTAAAGGTGAGAAAAATTGCATCACAGGACAATTGATTATTGGGCCAACAAAGAAGAGAATGGGACACAACAGACTATGCTCACCCTCTGTTTACATGACTAGGGACCAGTGAATTAAGGAAATAAAAAAAGATGCAAACTCGTAAGGTAGTCAAACAAACGAATTAAAATGGCGAAAAAGGACCACAAACAATAGAAAAGCAAACCAAATGGCTATATAAAATATGGTGAAACCATTTCTAAAGCACCATAGATTGAAAGATGCATACAGGAATGCCATATATGATTTTTTTTGGCAATCCAAATAGAATATTGAAGTCAAAATATATATTATGAACCAAAGTATCCAGAAATTTGCCTTGACATACAAGGCACCACACTGGGCGCACATACTGTACAATTCTATAGCACAAAGGATTAAAAAATAATGTTAAGAATAACAGTATGACATTTTTGAACTCCAAACTAATATAGAATAATAAAAATAAAAGATGGATTGTGAAACAAAGTTTCTAGAAATTTGTCACGACATACAAGGCACCACATAATGCTCACATTAGTGTTTGCTCCAAAGAGACCATTGAGAGGTTATTCATAGTCTGAATTAAGTCCAGACAGGGACCATCAAAAAGCATTTCAGAATAGCAATAATAGAAGATATAGCACTTACATAGCACCATGCTTATATGGTCTAAAAGCAAATATAAAATAGCCTACAAAATTATTGCCGCTACAATCGAAGTTAAGATGGGTTAGGGTCCTCTTTACTTATTTGAATGTTTTTTATCTTTTTTTATTTTTACTTCCTTTAATGGCAATTAATTCAATATGAAATAAAAAACCAAAAAAAAACCCAAAAATTTAGTCCCAACACATCATTTTCCCTTCATTATGGAATCAACTGAATGATGTGATTCAATTTGATTCAAATTGAAAAAATCTGATCTTGAATCGAACATTAACTAACCAAAAGCAATCCAGCAATGTGATTCAAATAATTTCCTTCGAAACACATGATTCAAGTCATGAATCATACGATATTGATAACCATGGCCTTAACATCTTTTCTGAAACGGAAAAAAAAACATGTGATTTTTCAATTGCATAGCCATTTGACATAAGCATTCCAAATGACTACAGACAATATAGAAAAATAATTGTTGCTATAGCACCATGCTCGTATAGTCAATAAACCAATGTATAAGAATAGACTATGACATTTTTGGTGCTCCAAACGAAACTGAGACTGCAAAAATAGATGGCTTATGAGTTATGATCAAATGATTCAATAAGAAAAACCTTTAAAACAGATTGACAAGCACTGACAAATACAAAGTTGATGTTCTTCAATAGTACAAAAAATTTAAAATATGTTGGACCAAAGGGAAACAAGATTTTGGGAGGCATTGCCAATTTACCAGATCATACAGATCCACAGCATTGATACTTACTATTCAAAACCATAATTGGTATTCCCACAATCACAATTTCTGTCGTGAAAAAAAAAATTACTTGTGGAAAACAAAGCCGTGGGACTAAATATAACCTTTCTTCAAAAATATGTAAATGGAAGAAGGCCTGTTGTTTCTCTCTCTAATATAGATTAGAGGAGAAATTTGAAAGCTAAATTGCAAATAGAGATTTTAGAAGACAATATCGGTTGATCCCCTATACACTTAAAAATCCCTTCATTGATCTTCTGTAATAGGAGCATCAAAGAGAACTACACCCTAATTTAAGAATTTCAGAGGGTGCATTAAAAAAGGAAAAGAGAAAATATTTATTTATAAAGATTACTAAAAAATCTATTTAAGAGAGAGAAAAAAAGATTACTGAAAAATCTATTTAAGAGAGGAAAAAAAGGAAAACAGTGTAACAATGGCATCAAAGAGAAACTGAAACAAAAGCAAGCCATCCAAGCACTGAAGGGTTAGCCAAGAGGAAGGATATCATCTAATTTAACAAGATGTTAGGTTGGAAGACTGAGATTGAATCAAACGGAAGCCAGTTAACAACAGTCAAAATCATTTCTTCACTGTCTTTTATATAAAAACTGTCCCCAGCTTTCATAATATATCTTAACAAATGCACACTGCAACTATTTTTCAATTCTACAAGATCAAGATGCAGAGTAATAATTACAACAGCACAAACAGTCTAGTGATGATTACAAAATTAGAAGATAATTCAAATAAAATAAGCAGGCAGTATTAGTGATCATTAGAAAATTAGAAGAGATTTCAAATGAATAAATTCATTTTAAGGATGGTATATAAGATGAAAGGAAGGTCTATGAGATGAAGGAAAATGATGCATGTGATTGAGGTCAAAGGGATTCTTATCTAATAAATCTCATTGAAATCAAGGCTACAAATGACTCGTAAAATGGAAACACAGCATTGGTGGAACCTGCTCATATATATAAAAAAAAAAGACAAAACAAGCAAGGCCACAAGTCAATTACCCCTTCCAGGATGCAAAGAAATTGATAAGAGGAAAGCGATCAAGACAAAGGGGCATCAAGAACTACAGTATGCAGCTTATAAAAAGCACCACAAATTCATAATATTACATTACAGATCAACTTTTTTCCCATTTAAGCAAGCAAATAAAATAAATGGAAAAAAAAGAGATACCGAAGTAATCACACATCCCATCAAAAATATAAAAGAGATACCAAAGTAATCACACATCCCATCAAAAATATTACATGCTTTTAAAAAAAATTATCATAAATCTTAAATTTAAAGCAAGCAATGACACAACCACAACGTGAATGCTTACTTGTTTTCCAGTAATGACATGGGTGTCTTCAATAACTTTGTCGACGACTGAAGGATCAGCATAAGTGATGAAGCCAAATCCCCTAGGATGACCCGAATAACGATCTTTCATTATAACAGAGTCTGTTATCTCTCCATATTTTCCAAAATGCTTCGTAAATGTAGCTGATTTTATCACAACCAAGAAGTTAAAATGTCAGAGAGAGAGAGAGAGAGAGAGGGCAAAACAAGGAAAGACGTATAATACAGATAAAAAGCAACAAAATAGGGGAAGAAAACTAGCTAGCTTCATCAAATCAGCAAAAAATACACAGATAAGAAGTTAAAAAATCAATCTATATAAAGCTTGAAAGGGCTCCCTGTAGAGAATTCAATAAATATTTTCCCCTCTTCCTATCTTGAGTAGGTGAAATAAACTATCTCAGCCTTGAATGGAGAATCCCTGGCATCTCAAAGTGTGAAGAATCCATTAGAGAAATTTTATGATGAATGAAAATACTCCACATCTGTCCACCCTTTATTTATTTATCTTGACTGCATGTCAGTCAAATTACATATCTCAATTTCGTCCAGCAATGATCAAAATAGCAGTTGTGGCAGGCGTATCGCCCAGTAGCCAAAACACTATATAGCAGGCGATACATAGCTGTGCCGGTGATACATGGCGGGTAGCAGAGGAATTCAAAAATTAAGTATCAACCAATCTTGTGTTTTTTTTTAGTGACTTGGAACCATATAAGGGTATAAACAACTTTAGGAAAGGCTTTTAAGGAGAAGAAATAGGAAAAGCAGTGTTCTAAATTAAAACTGCTCAGCTCTACTAGATTTTCAACCGTAACGCCACAATTTTCAACTGCCATGGCCAATAACACGGCATAGTGGCCACTAATTAGAACCATGCCATCCAGCACACAGTGATCACGGGGAAAGAAGGGAGGTCTACAGGCAGCTCCAGCACACAGTGAACATGGGGAAAGTGATCATGGGGAAAGAAGGGAGGTCTACAGGCAGCTAGTGGTATTGTATGTAGACCTGCATTTCCATGTTCATCTGCATTTCCAAAAAGATCTTTCACCATATTCGAATTTGGAAGAAGCACACGACTAAAAAATCCATTGACACAACTTCTTCACCAGTAAGAAAGAATTATCAGCTATAGTCCGCATCTGAAGTTTTTGGTTTTATTCTAATAACATCAAAAGATCCAAACATAATCAAAGTAAACAAAGAATAAATTCAAAAGTAACTTCTTAAGACCAAAAAAATGCAAAACCCAAGACCTAACCCTAATCTTAACGCATCAACACAAAAAGGTATATCAAAGAGGAAGAGAAAACAGATAAATCAGTGAAATCAGATCGTCCTGCCATGAAAGAAGAAACTGACCCAAACTGGTGTCCTTGTGAAGTCCTCCAACGAAAATCTTTCTGCAAAAGAAGAAAAACAAACCAAAACCCACATCAGATAACCCAAAGAACAAATCAGAGAGAACAATTAAAAAATAAACAAAAAACCCTAACCCTATCAAACAAAAGAGAAGAAGAGAAGAAGAAACGAACCCTGGACTTGCTCCGTCTCCTGACTTTTGGTCGTTGTCATTGGGTTTCGGATCCATGGCCATGGCTGCAGATCTCTGAGAGAAATAGGTATTGAAAACTAGGGTTCGAGGAGAAAGATGGATGGAGACGTCAGCTGCGTTTAGGGTTTTGAGAAGATTAGGTTTGCTGAGGAAGATAACGATGCTCGGAATATATAGGGTAGAGGTAGATATTGCGTGGTCGGTCTAGGGCTCGTCAGCTTTGTGTGGGTTTTTCACATGTACCCCTGTTTATTTTTGAAATTACAAATACAGTCCTACCAAAATTACACGGCCCGAAAATTCCGCCCGGTGGCAACGGTCCCCGGGGGGCCATGCCACGGCCCGAGCTGGATTTCGGGGCGTGTGGACTTTCTCGAATTCATAATGCTTGCAAGGTCACACTTACCCCACCCTCACATATGCAGGTCGGGCTCTCGGGGTAATTTGGGGTCTCTAATCACACCCTCGTGTATGTAACATGGGCTAGGTGAGGACAAAGTTGTCTTACATAGCTAGGTCCTTACCAACCCTCGAGTGCTAGTGTTGTGTGGGCAGGTAAGGCTCCATTTGGGAACAGGGGAAAATGGGGGGGGGTAAGGTTTTTTTGGAGGGTGTTTGGGAAAGGGGGAGGAAAAATGGGGTTGGGGGGGGGGGAAGTGGGGGGAAAAGTTGCCAAAAAATTTCCCCCAAAACCGAAAAAAATGAGGGAGAGAGAGGGGAAAGTGAGGCAATTTACTATTTTGCCCTTTTTGTCCCTTTTGAAACTTTTGCAAGGGTAAATTGGTAAACTTTTTCACTTTTCTTCCCCCTACTTTTTTACTTCCCAAACAAGAGGACGTACAATTAATTTCCCCTCCCCTCCATCTCCTTCATTTTCCTTTCCCCTTAAATTTTCCCTCCCCTCTCATCCCCTCCCCCCTTCCCAAACAAAGCGTAAAAGTAAAGAAAAATTTTTTTTTATCTTTTATTTTGAAGAATTCTCAAAATAGCACAAATCTTTTAATTCACTCTCAAAAAAGTAAATGAAAATTTGAATAGGGGATTGATATTGGTACTCCTTTTACCCCCTTTTTTATGCAGGCACTCCCTTCTTTTTTAGAGTGCCTACATCAGGGGGGAGGGCAATATCAATCACATTTGAATATTTCTAAAAAAGTATAAAAGTATTTCTTTTTTTTTTCTTCGTCTTTTCTTCCTGCTCGCATAAAATAAATTTGAAAAATTAAAAAAAAAAACCTTTTGTCATTTTTCAAGTCTTTCCTTTAATAAGTCATTTCAAAATGATGAAGTTCAACCCAAATGACATAGTGGCCCATTTCAATGACCTGTATGCATAGATAGTTGAAAAGGGAGGGTTTCTCTAGATTCTAAATTATTGAAAACAAAGTTGAAACTTTGGCGGTATGAAAAGAGAAACCTAAAGCCAATTATTTTATTCTCGTGTGTGATTGAACCATTCAGTAATTTTTTTGTTGGTTTTGGAAATGAAAGAAGGTTAAGAAAAAACATACTTGCCATAAGAGTATTTTTATCATTTTTTTATTTTTTATGGAGAGGACTTCATTGAAGACAATATAAAAAAACTTTTATACCTTTTGCAATATTCAGACCCTCATGTAGTTCTTTGAGAATGAGACAGAAGTTTTACCCATTTTTGTAATTTTTCTTTGTTTTTATTACACTACCATCAACTCTCAACTAAAGCTATTCGATGCACAGATATTTTTAAAGTAAATGGGTGTTTGGATAAAAGTAGAATATAATATCACTAAATTTGAATATTGTAAGATTTCATTATTATATAATAAAATAGTGACATATCATAATATTGTGTCACTTATGGTGTTTCACAATATCTACAAATTTCAATATACCTTTAAGTGTTTGGCAATTTATAAGATTTTTCACTAGATGATGCACCCAAATAAGAAATGAATAAAGAAATAGAGATGATTGACCCAATGGGAATCCACTAACTAGTAGTCACACTCAAGTGATTTAATATCGGTAACTATGGTAGGGCCCATCTAATTAAAAAAAATCATCGGACTAAATGTTAAAAACTATGAGCAATGTTGTTTAGTCAATGTGAACCCACCAAATATTGTTAACCAAAATGTAATACATCCAATGGTGATTTTGACAGGGGCCCTATAGAGAATTAGACAACATTGAGGAATCCATTTATGAAAAATCAATATGGGACCCGCATGATGTTAACACCCACATTAAAACATTATACTATATTAAAGCCATGCATTTTAAAGTTAATTTTGACCGTAACTACGGATTTTGACTAGCAGTTATATCCCTTCTCTATAGCTAACCCACATACTTCCCCCACTTCAACATGCAACCACTCTACTTCCTCCGAGTTTTCACTCTACCATTTTCAACGACTTTATTTCCATCCCAAATGTCATACACACTTTTCCATCCCAAATGTCATACACACTTACTCTACGTATGCTATTTCATTTCCACCCACCTTCTCTTACTCCATTTCTACTCCACACTCTTGGATTAAAAAAATACAAGGTATTGTCATAAACCTCTTTTCTGTTAGTAAGTGTTTGAGGATGATTCTATGTGATTTGAATTTCTTTTTAATTGATTTTTTTGTATGTGCTGCAAGTTTTATTTCTAAATATGCCCGTGCTTAGCACGAGTGATTGTGCTAGTACTAATTATAGTAATCACTAGGCCTGTCAATTGAGCCTATTAAAATGGGTACCCGGCCCGTCCCAAGCCTGAAAATACAAGGCTTTTAACTTAGGTTGTATCAGAAGAGAAACCTAGAACCCATTATTTTATTCTCTTAGGTGATTGAACCATTCCATGATTTTTTGGTTGGTTCTGGGAATGAAAGAAGGTTAAGAAAAAATGCACTTTTCTTAAGAGTATTTTTGTCATTTTTTTGTTTTTATGGAGAGGACTTCATTGAAGACAATATAAAAAAGGAAAAATGATAAAATATGGCCTAAGTTTTTTTCAGATTTCAAAACAGGACAAAATTAGAATAACATTTCAAAATGGCCGGTCAATTTTACCCTTTATTTTTCAAAAACCCAATAGTGCCCTTAGCATTTAAGTTGCGAAAAACAGAGGGACGGTCATTTTCTTTGGCTCTTTTCAATGCCTCCTTCTCTATGGCCCTTTCCTCTTCCTCCTCCCTTCTTCTCTAACGTCAATGGCAAGCACTGACACCGGTGACCGGAATCCTCAGGCATTCAAGGTATGCGTGCTTCGTTCCTGAATCCCTTTGTTCCTCCCTTGTCCCCTTCTTTCTTCCTGCTTTCCCACTAAAGTCATACCACATATTCACATCTCCGTGCACTATTTGTTGTTGGATGTGGGGTGCATTATTTTCGAAAGAAACTTTACTGGTTACAATGAGGGCCTCATTCAAAATGAGGGCCTGATTGTGATCTCCTCATTTCCTATTCAGCTCCTCTAGAAACAAACCTCTCTAAATAGATTCTAGACATTTTGATATTTATTTCATACGCCATGTGATAGCAGTTACAAGTCCAGAGTAAATCTTTCCTCCATATTTGTGTAGCACCATATTATTAGAAGCCACATTAGATGGGGTAGCATTTCTCTATAATTTTTAACCACAAATCACCGTCTCTACAAATTGCCCATTGATATTGGTGGGGAAAATAGGAAAACTAGTACTCCACCTACTGCAGATTCACTTATTGAAACATATTCAAACTGGTCACCATATGGAAAACATCCAAACTGATCACTCTGTGGCATTTAAACATGATAGATAGATAGTTGGATAAAAGTGTAGTGTATGAGTGTCTCTAAATAGAACTATATCAAGCTAACAAATCTAAACTACCTTGATAGCATAGCATCCATTGTCTACCCTAAACATCTCTTTCTTACAAAAACCGTTAATGTCATTCAATAATAAGAAGCATTTGTTTTCTGACAAAATTGATATATTTTTTTCCTTCAATTGCATTTGTTTCTTTTTTAACATTTTGACAAATTGATATATATATATATTATTGTGAAATTCCTTAACTGTTGCATTTGTTCCTTATTTTAGATGGCATCATGTCCACATCATATTGACTTTGACGAGGATGAATTAGATGGGTCATATGATCCTGATAGTGAGGGTGATGAATTTGATAAGGATTTCGAACTTTCTGATTCAGAATATCTTAATTTTCAATACGAATATGAAACAAATGAGCATGCAATTATCAATGTTGAAGAAGCAAGCTTACACACAACATGAGTGATCGACAGAAGGATTTGGTGGATGCTGTTGAGTTTGTATTTCCAATGTCATACCATAGATTTTGCATGCGTCATTTGTATGGGAATTTTTAAAAATACTACAACAGAGAACTTTTGCGAGATTTATTTTGGAAGGCATCTTGGGCTTACACAAGATTATTTGAATTTGATAGCGCAATGAATGAAACTGGCCAAATCAATCCACAAGCCAAGCAATGGATAGAGAAGGTCCTTGCAGAATTCTAAGGTCACGGGCATTTTTTTCTACATTGTCTTCCATGTAATCAAAATCAAAATAACTTTACTGAATGCTTCAATAATTTGATAATGGAAGCCAGGAGCATGCCCATTTTTGATATGGTAGAGTGGATTAGAAAAAAATTTGATGGTCAACATGCAAATAGGACCAGAGATTTGTTCCCGTTAGTAAGGTATTGTGTGCCCGACTATCAAGGCAATGTTGAATGATAGGAGAGAAAAGTGTCGTAGTTGTGACTTGTTTTTCGCAGAGGATGTTGAATGTGAGATTCTTGAACGACAGGTTATGGATGATGACCTACAACATATTGTGAATATGGGGAATAGGACTTGTACGTGTCGACGATGACCGTTGAATGGAGTGCCATGCATACATGCAAAGATCGTTATAGCTCATAGAAGAGAGAAATCTGAAGATTATTATCACGTATGCTACTCTGTTAGTACATACAAGATATTCTATGAGTCAATACTTCACCCCTTGCTGGACAAAAGAATGTGGGAACAGTCCAACACCATTCCGATTTTACCTCTTCATGATAGAAGGTTTCCAGGGCAACCACCAGTGAATAGGAGGAAGGATCCGAAAGAGACTACAATGTCTTCACAATGTCCAGAAAGGAAATGACAAATGGTGAAATGTGGATTGTGTGGACAATTTGGCCACAACAGGAAGACATGTAAAGAACCCATTAATCTAACTAGTCAGTTTCTACACCTATGGTCCCTCTAAGAGATACCGCTATATAAAGCTCAACCTGTATGAGGACCAAGATGAGTGTTTGTACAGGTCCTTGGTAAGAACTTGTCTCATATATTACATGTTCAACAATATTGCTTAAGTATACTAATAATTTTTTCCCTCTCATTTAACTAGATGGAGTAGAGAAACACATATGAAAGACGAAATTGGCTGGTTGTGCACTTATGTAGGAGAGTTGTCACGACCCCAAAATTAGGGTAGGATAAAGGGGCCGTGATACCAGGGATTACTGTAGCACAATTTTTCTTTTTCCCCAGGATCCGCACTGGTGAGAATACATGGTCCATCACTGTTATGGAACATTTAGTAGAAGCTTGCATTGCGGTGCAATCGGAAGTTCGGGGCACATCGAATTTTATGTTGCATCACTAATGTCTTACTAGCTGCATCTCATTGTACAATACATCATCAGTCTGGTATAACATAAATAAGGAATAACAGAGCTAGACAAGTAAACATGAGATTTCATTCCCATATTTCAAGTTAGGAATTACAAAAGATGTGTTAATTACATTCCCAAAATAAAGGCCAACGAGCCAGTAAAACAGAATAAAAAACCCCAAAATAGAATTCCTTGTGTGTTATGTCTCGTGCTATGAGCGGAATCTACACGACAACCTTTACACCAAAACACTCGTCACCTACGGCTCAGCAACTGCCTCATCGGAAGCCATACTAGGGTACGGGTTGGAAAATCATACCTATGGCACCAAGCATAAATTAGGCAAATTGCCTGGCAAGTATCCAAAATAAAAGGCATAATTTGCACGTACAAAGTTGAATATAAATAACAGGTTGATTAATAAGAGGTCAGGTAACAGTATGACTAGGGAAGTTAGTGCATCATGAGTAAAATAACATAATTAATAATAACAGAAAAGTAAACTATATTGTAAATGGCACGTCGCATAATCCTCGGAAGGGGGAACATTCGCTTGCCCCAATTGAACTGATTGATAGTACCTTTGAACTCACCCGGGAGTTTATAACTGTCTAAAATCTTTGGCATTGCCACGAGGGTACCTGGTTTGGCTCGAGCAGGGTAGGTACTTTAGTGACATGGTCAAATACAGGACTACAAACCCCAGCGATCAATATATATTAAAAATGAGCAGCTAGGTGGTACCAACTTGAGAATTAATGCAAGCTTGGGATTCCAGGTGTAGGACAGTCCAGTGTCTAAGTTAGGTTATGATCAAAGGTATTGGAGAAAGTATGGTTCTCACAATGTGTATAAATGCAAATATGGGGAGAACAGTGTTCAAATCCATGTTCAGTCGGGGTTACATGAGTAACTCCAATACTCTCAGTGTTTAAATACAAGTATGAGAGAAAATAGGAAGTTCAGTAGCTGGAAACAGTGCGGTTTTGGGTTAGAAAAACAATCTATCTGGGTATGAAAATCCTACAGAAAAACGGATAGCATTTCGGCTAGAACTGTTGATCCCGAACAAGTAGCAAAAAGGACAAGATGATCCGGGTAACTTGGAAGGGGCTGGGTAGCTGAATGCTCGCACACCAATCGAAGAAATCGGCTAAGGATCCAGGTACATCCATGGTCAAAGCAGGGCAAATACCATGCGCTAATTCCCAAGGAGTCTCATAGGTCACAATGCTAGGGTCGAGTAAGTCAAGGTATGACAGGACGCATCAAACACAATAGATAAGAGAAATATGCACCATGCATATGAATACCGAAACTAACTGATTAAGACATTCTATCAAGCCTATTGAATAGTCGAGGATCCATTACTAACATATCTTTTAGTTATTGATCACCTTGGACATGCAAGTGCGATGATATTTGCGACTATACTCACTAATGGTTGGGTATCATGATTGGTTCTACACTTGGTGCATTCTCAAGGTGTGGATGCCTAATAGCCTAAGTCCGGATAGAACAATAATCACCTTGCCTCACATGCATCTGGGTAATCCAAAGAGTCAAAATAGTTTAAATCAGATTAGGCAGTGTCCAGGTATAAGGTATATCCTAATTCTAGGTTTTTGGTCCCTTTTACGAAGGGTAACCATGTTCAGCGGGTTCCAAAGGGGTTGGGGATCTCAAAGACCCTCAACTGGGTTCACCGGTGGTCCCTTGCAGTCCCGGGGAACACCCACCAACTGTTTTGGGGTGTTTGCATAAGGACTGTCGGGCACTCTTAGAGAAAAACCCATGTTTGGACAGGGTCGGGGTATGGGGTCCACCAAAAATCTAAGTGTTCGGTTTCCTTTGGGGAAAGTAACCCCATCATGTTCCAAGGGTTTAAGGGTCTCAAAGACCCTTAACTAGGGTCACTGGCCATTCCTCACAATCCTGGAGGTACCAACGGTGGTTCGGGGTTCATTGCATAAAGGTAGTCGGGCGTTCTTGGGAGAAACCCACATTTTTAAATATGGTTTGGTCACATATGGGTCCACCTATCAAGCATTTAAATGTCCCAAAATGGGTCCCAAGGGTTCGGTCTTTAGTTCCCAAAACTAGGGCTAAAAAGGTGCCAAAATAGGGCCCGCCGGCCATGGGAAAAATCCCCAAAAGTTGGGCTAAAAGGGGGCCAAAATAAGGCCCACCATCGGCCATGGGAAGAAACCCCCATTGGCCGGCCAAAAATCGCATCCAGCGGCCATAGGAACAGTGCCTAGTGGCCATTGAAACAACCCTCTAGCGGCTAGTGAAAATTATGTTCTTCGGTTGACCCTCAGTCAACTTAGGGTCGCCCGAAGGACAAAATTTTCTGTTGGTCAGAGAATGCAGAATTTCTGACCAGTGGTCCGTTTGGACAGCTGGAAAGCTCAGTTTGGCATGTTTTGAGCCCATAATTTGGGGCTCTTGCTCTTCTAACATTTTTGAAATCAAGAACCACAAAAACCACAATTTTTAACAAGAAAATAACAGTCTAACATAACTGAAATCATGCATTTCTCAACATCCAAACCATGGAATATAATTCTGAGAATTGATGGAAATAATCATCAGATGCTATGGTAATTAAAATTGGAGACTTGCCTTGGCCTCTAAGCACTCCCAAGAACTTTTAATCACCTCCAAAACAAGCTGGAAACACCTCTTAAAATTCCCCAAAAATAACTCTGAAAATCTCCTAAATATCACCAACCCAAGCTATACTCAAAGCCACATCATGCATGTGACATTTGTGGAGCAAATGGACCTCTTGATCATGAAAACAATCAAAAGAGGAGGAGCTCTTACCTTTAAGAAGCTCAAACAAGAAGGAGAAAAGAGATGAAGGGGCTGCCAATCATGGAATCGCCCCAAAATGAGATATGTTGCGCAAGAGATGACGTAGAATTGACCGGCGGGGTCAAATTTGGCATGTGGGGCCTCTAAGATGATGATCTCCACCAAGCAAGCAAGAAGAAAAAAGAAAGAAAGAGAAGAGAAGAGAAGCTCTCTGTTTCCTGGAACGATGGAGTGAATGAGAGTTAGTTAAATGGGGAAGGTGGTGGTAGGTTGGGTAAGTGAGTTATTTGTGAGAGGGGCAGTTTATGAGTTTGTTATACTTTAACTAAACTTATGATGCATAAACGAAGGTTGTCGGGACCTCGGTTGGACTTGGTCAAAGAAGAACAATTATAGGGCATGAGAAGAGCCTTCCAACAAGCCCAAGATTAGATGATTTGGATATCGCTGGCAGAAGTTGCGATTTTTAGAAATGACGGGTACACCTCGAAAAGTGTGTCAGGGGTGAAACTGGGCTCTTGGGGCCTCAAACTCATTTATTAATGAATTGGTCACTTGAAGGGCTTCAGGGCCTCAAATTGATTCAAGTTGAATACAAAAGTTGTCCGGAATGATAATTTCAATTTAAAGATCTCGGAATGATAGATTTACAGAATATATGAATAACCCCCAGTCTTTCTCGAAATTAAAAATAGGCTTTAAAAAGAGTTAAGCTAGACTCGGAGGCTCTCAAAACTTCTCAATGCTATTAAAAAACTATTCAAATACATTAAACACTACGATTGGCCTTTAATCCCACTTAGTAATCCTAATCATAGAATTAATTAGTGCTAAATAAAGGGATCAAGGTTCGAGTCCTTACATTCTCCCCCACTTAAAAACATTTGGTCTTCTAAATGCAAACTACGCACTAGCAAAGCGAAAAGGGGTACACAGCTTTAGAAAGTTGTTCGAAACTGACTCGGACTCGTAATCTCCCAGATCTCTCTAATGTCGGGGCTTCCGAAGTGTCTTATCCTGAAATCGGGACTCTTAGTTTCTTCCACCAACTGTCGATAGAAGACATCCTCCGTCCTAAAATCTTTGGTCTCCATTAACTCGGTTGTTCGTACCACTAGCAATGACCTATCTACAATACCCCTGAGTTCAACTTCCTTCTGTCGTCTGCCTCATCTAGGGATGTTAAAGGGCCAGGCCCGGCCGGGCCGAGGTAAGCCCTTATCCTACCCTCACATGTGCTGGCTGGGCCTAAGAGAGCAAAAGCCCTCGACTTTTACAATGGGCCTATAAATTTTAGGCCCTTACCCTGCCCTCAAGGGCCAGGGCCGGGCTAGAGTTGAGCCAGGGCCAAAAGAAAGAAAAATTCTTTTTTTTTAAGAAAATAAATATTTCCAATGCGACCACTGACTTCCAACTTAATGTTGACTCTCTTCCTTTGTCCGGACTAGGGACCGACAATGCAATGCAAAAGACAACATGACAGAGTTAAAAACTTTTTTTATTGGAAAGCTGGTGATGGGATAAAATAATTTAAATAATGTTAAACATAAAGCACATAACAATAATTCTATAAATGATAATACATATAAAAAAATAGCAATAGTTCTTTATTTAATTATTCAATCTACTTTTAGAATATCCAAAAAGATCAGCTAATGCGTTATTATCATTGTGTTGCTGCTAATGTATTCAATCTTGTGCACAAATTAAGACTTCTGCAGTCTCAAATTTTAAACAACTCCTATACTGGTCAAACACTTTTCCTCCTGTACTAAATGTCACTTTAGAAGCAACTGTAGAAACTGAAATTGCTAAAATGTCATGAGCCATTATTGGAAAAATGGATATTTTGCTGAATTAACTTTCCACCAATCCAATGTATTGAAATTTGTAGATTTATCTCTTGGCTCGTCCAAATAACATTCTAATTCAGGTTTCTCCTCTAAAACATTTGTTTGAGTCATTTGTTCCTCAAACATTTAAAAAATCATCTTTAAACTTGTTAACTTTTTTTTACTAAACTGACTTTTTCCACATTTGACAATGTCATGGTAGGTGTATCATAAATCACACAATACTCTTTATAAGGACTTCTAAAGAGTCTATGAGTATCGTCTCGACGAATACTCATATATGATAGACCGCGCTTTGATGTGCGGTCAACCGATGTCCGATTGACCTAAAATTTGATAGGAAACCTATTGCAGTCATTTTGAGATGATCCACAGGCTCTATCTTGGAAACCATAGTCCTGGGGAGCTTCGCGGCCGAGAGGCCTGATTTGGCTTTCGAGAGTCAAAGTTTGGTCAAATGTTGTCGAAATGACCTGAAACTTGACGTGTAGCTCTTTGTAAGCATCTTGAAGCCGCCCATGTGCTCTATTTGATGAGTGATGGCCTCGGTGGTTCTCGCCACCGAGACACTTGATTTAGCTGTTCGAGGGTTGATGTAGGGTCAAACGTTGCTGGTTTGACTTGGAACTTGACGTGGAGCCTTTTGGATGTATTTTGGGACCATCCACAGGCTCTGATCGAAGATTTGATGTTTTCGCCTCTGTCGCCGCCGGGAGCTCCTATTCAGTTGCTGGAGGAGTGAAGTTAAGTCAAACAATGTTCAAATGGCCCGAAACTTCTTGTGTACTCCTCTCTTGGCTTTCTTGAAGGATCTTGCAATTTTTGTTTGATTCTGACAATATTTGATTTTTTGAGAAGTAGCATCTCCCATTTGTGGTAGGCTGCGACTTCATGTAGCTTTCTTAATGTTGAAGAGGCAAAGTAACATTTTTGGTGTCAACAAATGAACCCTCGAGGTACAGCGACGAGTTGCTTAACTTTTGTAGTCGATGTGCCTCGAAGACATTTTTTAAGGAGAGCTTTGTGACTTGACCAAGAGTCTTTGAGCAAGTCTTTCTTTTGGTATTGTAGCCTTTTGAGTTTCCAGGGGAATTGTATGGTAGTGAAAGGAATCACGTACCATCTCAAGGGAAAGTTTTGAAGATGACATCAGGGATGCGGATTTGGGTTTTGTTTTTGACCTTGTGACCTAACAAGTTGTATATGGCAGGTTAGGGGGTCAGGTTTGGTTTTGACCGTGCGACCCAACAAGCTGTATGTAGCAAGTTGGGGGGTCGATTTTGGTTTTGATCTTATGACCTAACAAGCTGTATGTGGCAAGTTAGGGGATCATGATTTGGTTTTTGGTTTTGGTCTTGTGACCTAACAAGCTGTATATGGCAAGTTAGGGGATCAAGATATGGTTTTTGGTCACTCTTTGGGACTATTTGGGCCCATTGGAGTGGTTTGGGTTTTTGTGAAATGTCAATTTCAAGTCTTTGGCTCAATTTGGTATATGAGGCTAGATGGTATGAATTTTGAAAGCTCATGGGGCTTGGAATTCTTTTTTGTATGGTCCAATCAACTCAAAAGAGGCATGGAACCGTTTTTGTATGCTCTTGGTAAGAGGGATTTCTCTTCGACTAAAAGCCCAATTTTTTTTTAGTGCCTAGGTGGTCAAACCTGACTCATATGGGCTAACCCATGGGACCTTAAGCTTTTTAAATGGCTTAGATCTCATATGGTTTCATTTTTATAAAGAATATTTAAAAATATCTCCTTTGGATAGAGATATCTAAGAATATCCTTACTTTGAGAGAATCTCTCATGTTCCCTTTATTTTGGGAGAGAATATCGCAAAGTATCTTTCTTTGGGAGAGATTATCTCAAATCTCCTCTTTTTTGGGGAGAAAATTTCTCTTTGCTTTCTTTTGGGAGAGAATCTCTCAAGATATCTTTCTTTTGGGAAAGAATCTTTATAATTTCTTTCTTTTGGTAAGGTTACTAATTAGTAGCACTTACCTCTTTTCTTGTTTCCTTCTTTGGCTTGCTCTCTTCTATAAAAGCAAAGGGAGGTTGGATCTCTTGATCTTATTTCTTTCTTTTGCAAAAATCTCAAGAGTGCTTCAAGACCAATAGTTCTTCAAGAATCTTCAAGCTTTTATTCTTTTTCTCCATCAATGGTTTCAAGTAAGTCTTCTTTTTCAATAAAACTCCATTATAGAAAGTAGGATGGTAAAAAAAAAGAAAGTTTTTTTTGTTTGTTTGTTTCTTTTCTTTTTTTTTTTGCATGTGTTTTCTTCTTTTTTTTTTACAAGTTTTTTCATTTGCACGTTTTTTTTTGTATGTGGGTCGTACGGTCAGATCCGTATGGCCACGTGGTCTGTGGGCCAGTCCCTTTTTTTGTTTTCCTTTTTTTTTTTAGAAAGTTTCCTTTTCTTTTTCTCTTTCTCCTCTTTTTTTTTTTTTTGAGAAAGTTTTCTTCTTTTTTTTTTTGTTGTTCATCATGATAATGCATTTTTTTTTTGGCAAACCAAGATGTTCATGCATTTTGTAAATTGAACTGTGAGCATGATGTGATCGCATACCTGAAAATCTTTGTAAATTTTCGGAATTTGGAGCTCGCAGCGATGTTGAGCCCTTCCTGATTTTGCGGAGATTTTTGAGGTTTTGAAAGTCTGGAGTTTTTGGAGCTCGTAGCGTTATTGAGCCCATCTTCAAGCTTTCTATTTCTTTCAGGGTATTTCCTTTTTCTTCATAATTGCCCCGGAATCATGCCAAAATTTCGCTAGATTTTTTCTTTTAGCGAAATCCTATCATTTTGATGATTGATCTTTTTCTTTTCCAACCTTTGCAGGTGGTTCTTCCAGAACGAACAAGGGTAAAGAGCCTGTTACAAGCGTACCTCGTCGATCCGCCAGATCTTCCAATGCGGCCGTTCAGCAGGCCTAGGAGAAGGTCCAGTATGTTGAGAGGAATTTGGAATAGTGTGACTCCCTCAACAGAGATGAGATGAGGCAACGATTGATCTCTCTCAAGGGTGGGGAATTCTATCATATCATGGTAAGCAACCGTCCTTGGGTTATGAACGATCAGAGGGTGTTGCCCAAGCCTACCTTCTTCTTTGGTGATGTAGCCCCTGACAACGTGACATACCAGAGAAAATGTTTTCAATTCTCTTACACAGCTGATGGTGAGGAGAGAACTGTTGTTACCCGGTCGACTTTTGATCGCACTATCTCGATCATGAGCCTTTCTCCCACGTGCTCTAAGAGGGAAGATCCTCCAAGCTGGGTGAAAAGGACCAACGTGATCAAGATCGGGGTTTTTGTTGGCGGTCCTTCCAGATATGCGGAGAAATCGCCTGCCCATATGGACATGTTGATGCTGGCCAGCGGCTACCAGGGCTCTGATTATCCGTCGGTCGATTTGAGACTGGTGGGCCTTGGTATATCAGCGGTGACGGCAGCAATTGGGTGAAGCCTTTTCGATTTCGTGGCCATTTCGGTGCTGACTCCGATTGGAAGTCGTGGACTGATTGCGTCCTGCTGATTAGTGGCGCCGTTTTGAAGGAAGCCAGAATTTTTGATGCGATCCGTGCTTTTAGGGAGACCGTGATCTTTTCCAACGAGGCCTTCATAGCTATGTTGGAGTCATTCCTTCTATAAACCAACACCTTCGTTGTCGCGAATGGTGAGATTGGTTTTTCTTTGAAGGAGCTGAGCGCCATTACTGGGTTGCCTATCCTTGGCAAACTCTATGAAGAGTTCATGCCGATCGACAGTGTCCTTGAGGAAAGTCAGAGGAGTTCAGGCTCCGTACTATTTGCTTGTCGCCTTCTAAAATTTTTTGAAGGAGAAGGAGGGCTCGAAAGTCAGGTCCAGCAGTTGGAAGAGTTCTAGCTCTTTGTTCCCCAACTTCTTTGACAGCAGGGAGTCTTCTGATAGCATGACCCGGAAAGCCAGGGCTTAGGATCCGGGTTCGAAGAAGACTTCGGCTATGCAAGAAGAGTTGGGGGGGGGGGTTTCTTTGCGAGTACAGATGCCATTTGTTCTGACATTGCACTGCGGAGAGATCTTGCTATTTACCTCAATTATTGGGTAGGTGAGGCTATTTTTGCTGGAGGAGAAGGAACGCACATCAGGCCGCATTGTATTTTTTCGGCTTGTCAGATGGCGGTTGGAGAGCGACTTGCTTTGGTGCCTGCGCTTTACTCCTACTTGTGTACCGAACTGTAGGCTGCTGCTTTTTTGGTTCGGCTTGGGCTCCCTCTGAACATGGTATATTTAGCCCATATCTTTTATTCGTGGTTTATATACCACTGTCCTGGCTTCCACCGACTGGGTGCTGCACAGGATGATGATCCTCTGATGATTCGATTGGCTAAAGGCAAAGCCGTGTTCGAATCTCTTTTGTTTGCCCGCGTGAGGATCCGACGGTTCAGGGACACCGAGATGGGGCAATCTTCAGTGAGCTTTCTCCAGAGTTGCGGAAGAAGGCTTTTGATTTTGGTGCCTCCCGAGACTCTACTAGGGCAGGATCAGGAAGGCATTAATTACTCTTTGACAAATGCAGATAAGGAGTGGCTTTTCAGCATATGTGTCGGTACAATGGTGTACCATAGACATCTTTTCGTCGATATCCAGTGGTATGTACCTTCTCGCTTTGCGCTGTAGTTGGGCTTTTCTTAAGGCATTGTTGGAGCGCCTTCGAGTATGGTGAAGCGCTTTGGAGGTTTGCAGGACGACAAAAATGCATGGGCTTTTTATAGTGCTGAAGACACTACTGCCATGATTTCTTATCCTGAGCTGTCGACTTTTCGGACTGCCAGCTTCACGAAGTGGTTCGCGGAGAGCTTTCTAGCATATCGGGGACTTTCCAAGAAGGAATTTGATGTAAAGATGTCTTCCAGAAAAGGCGTTGGGAAGTCGGATGGCATCCAGTGAGAGGAAGTTTTGGCCTTCCTTTCTGGAGAGAAGCATAAGATAGGCTTTCTCGGTGACCAGGGCGTCATCGGTTCTGAAGCTATCCGGGATGTACCTGATGAGGCTTTAGAGCAGCTAGAACAGGAGGAAGCTGAGCTTGATGCTTGGATGCAAGCGGCACAGAGGCGAGCTTCCGTGGAGTCTACTGGCAAGAGCAGACCGTCCAGTGAGAAGTCAAGTGGGAAACCTGACTCTTACAGTGGGGTGGGTCTTCTAGAAGACGGGCCCGCAGAAGTAAGATGAAGAGGAGTCAGCATCATAGCAAGGGGTAACACGAAGACTCTCTTGATATGGAAGTCCCTCTTACTATCAATGAGGTGATGCCAGAGGATGCTGATGAGCCTCTGGAAAAGAGGAGTCGAGAAGAAGAGACCGTCGGTGAAGGTATGATTCTTCCTTTTTCTCTTTCCATTTCTTTTCATGGAATTTTCCATGTTCTGATTTGCCTTCTACTTATGCTTTTCTCTATTTTTTTAGTGGAAGAAGAAGACTTGGTGATGCCTGAGGTTTCGACCAATGAGGCGGTGACGAATCCGGCTGTGGCCCCTGAAGAAGAACCGAGGGACTCTGGAGTGAATTCAGAATCTCCAATTGGTATGACTTCTTTTGCCCTTTTTTTTTCTGTGACTTGATTTGCTAACATTTTTCTTGTCAGCTGACTTGCCACAGGATTCCGATGACTTTGAACCATCGATGGACGCAAATGTTGATGATGCTTCCTATGAGTTCATGTAGGAAGAGAGTTTTCCGCTAGTCGTCGAAGAATGTACTTTATAGTAATAACCCTGATAATGATTTTTAAATAGGATCATATTCATACCTTTTTGTGTTTCATTGGCAGGTTTTGAAGTGATAGAAGAGAGTCCATCGCTTTCTTTAGAACCAGAGCAAGGGATGCCAGAGGTTGATCCGGAGGTAGAAACTCCTACAACTAGTTCTGACACGATAGAGGAGATACCTCGTACTGAGATTCCTTCCCCAGCGGCTCCAACTGGAAAGAGTTCTTTTGTTACTCTTCCAACGAGGCATGACATCAGCAGCGACCAACGGAGAAGGGTGAATCTTCATCCGGTTCATCTCTTCAATTTGCAAAGAAGGTGCTGGCGTGGGTTTTGAGATCTTGGATCGAGACTCTCCTTTCTAGACACCTGGATACTGGATTTGGTATGATCCCGGATGTGCAGGAGACTCTCACTGATGCCGAAGAAGTTGGTTTGGATGTCACAGGTGCTAGGGCGATCGTTGATAGGATCATTGCAATGGGTGACAAGTGGTTTGAGACCATGGATTTTTCTGACGACCGATTCTTCAAGGAGATGTTCCTGGACCCTGCTGATAAAGCTAAGTCTGACCTGAATGAGACTACACAGAGCAGGAAGTAGCTAGTTCGGGAGAAGAACTTAGAAGAGCTAGCCATCATCGGACTGAGACACGACCTTAACATCCTTGATAGGGAGGTCGCCGAGGCTAGGCAACATCTTAAGCATTTGGAGGCACAAGTCGCAGCCAAGTGGGTTGCTATAACAAAGGCTCGTGACAAGGAGAGTGCTCTGATTAGCCAGGTTGCAGATGTCGATCGAGTTCTCAAAAGGAAGGCTCAAGAAAACAAACGATGGCAAACTGTTCGGGATAAGCTTCCCGGTGTGAAAGAAAGATTACAGTCTTCTCCAGCATTTCATGGCAAGTTTTTGAAGAAGCATGCCTTAGAAACTCTGATAGCTGAAGCCAAGAGTTTGCTTGAGGAGCTGAAACTTTGGCTAGAGGCAACTTTTGGCTGAGCTCCTGATTTTTTTTGTAGCATAAACTATTCTTCTTTTTTTTTTTGGTACCACATGTATTTTTTTTTATACTCTTACTTTTTTTTGTAGTGCTTGTCAACACTTTTTTTTTTGTTTTGGTACCACATGTATTTTTGGTACTCTTTTTTTTTCCCTACACTCACTTAAATCTTTTTATGATGAAAGCAATTGCTAAATGAGATTTTTTTATATTCCCTACTTTCACTTAAATCTTTTTGTGATGAAAGTAATCGCTAAATGAGATTTTTTTTTGTATTTGATCAAAAGTTTGTCATTTTTGTGAAATTTTTTTATCAAATGATTGTTTTGGCATGGGAGCCAGATTTTGTTTGTGGCATGAGAGCCAATTTTTGGTTATGGCATGAGAACCAAAAATTTTATTTTTGGTGCAGAGGCCAAGGTTTGTTTGTTGGCGTGAGAGCCGATTTTGTGGCATTGATAGCCGGTTTGTGACATGAAAGCCGATTTTGGCATGAGAGCCAGTTTTGGTGTCATTGAAGCCGGTTTTGTAGCATTGATAGCCGGTTTGTGGCATTGATAGCCGGTTTTGTGAAAGCCAAGTTTTGGTTCGTTGGCGTGAAAGCCAGGTTTTTATTTTGTGGCATTGATAACCGGTTTGTGGCATTGATAGACATTTTGTGGCATCTATAGCTGGGTTTGGTGGCATCTATAGCTGATTTTGGTGGCATTTATAGCCGGCTTTGGTTTTCAAAAATGAAAGTATCGACTAAAAGTCGCCTCCCTGCTGAATGGTATTGCAAGTATCTATGGAATGTCGCATCCTTGCGGATTTGGGTGCAAGTATCGATGGAATGTCGCTTCCTTGCTTTTAAAAAAAAATTTGTTTTGTGGGTACTGACTTGATGTCGTTTCCCCACGATTTTTGAAATTTGAGTTTTCTCGAACCTTTGGGTTGTGGATATTAACTGTAATGTTGCATGTCCACGATTTCTTGGTTTTTTCGAACTTTTGAAATTTGGGTTGTGGATATCAACTGAAATGTTGTGTCTCCATGATTTTAGGTTTTCTTTAACCTTTAAAATTTGGGTTGTGGATATCAACTGAAATGTTGTGTCTCCACGATTTTTTTTTATTTTACAAGTATCGACGAAATGTCGATTTCCTGCGATTTTGGAAGTGTCGAACGTGGTTCGCATTCTTCCGATTTGCACGAGTATCGACTAAGGTCGCTTCCTCGTGGTTTTTTGAAAAACCATTTTTTGTTTAAAGACACGAGGGTCGTAAATTTTGAACTAAAATCATTTTGCGGTAAAAGGCAAGGTGGACTAGGGTGGAAATCCCTGAATCCGGATTTTATTTCAAACCTTGAATTTTGGATTCAAGGATCGAAAATTTTGGTCAAGTTAGGGAGAGGCTCCTAAACTTTGATTTTTTTTTAACAATGAAACGATGAAAGTAAGCATTGTCTTGAGTTTCTAGAAATTTCAGCATTTGATATGAAAATTTTAAAAAGAGTGGGTTTGATGAGCGTGTACCTGGAAATAGGTTTTGTCCATTTAGGCATTGCTCTTATCCAGTTGGGTAAGTCCTCAAGGGTAGTACCGTTTTAAGAACTTGCCGTTGATTGGCAGCATACATCTGTCACCCTCCATATTTAGGAGTGCATATGCACCGTTGGAGAAAACATTGTCAATGATGTAGGGTCCCTCCCATTTTGGCTCAAACTTGCCTTTGGACTTGTGAGCAAAGACCATTGGTCTTTTTACTGCAAGAACCAAGTCACCCTTTTTGTAGGGGCGTTCCTGACCTTTTTGTCAAAAGATCCTGCCATGTGTGCTTGGTAAAGTTCAATTCTTTATCGAGCTTCGAGCCGTCTCTCATTGAGATTTTCCAGCTCATGAAGTCGTAACTTCACATTGCTTTCTTGAGTCATGTCATTTTGTAGAGATACCCTCATGGTGCCCCCCTAATCCGAATGCAAACTCAAACATTTTTGCGACCTTTTATCCGAACAGGAAAGAAATCAAGATTTTTCAAATTCGAATCCAAAAGTGAGAAATCAGTTTTTTTTTTTGGAAAGTTTTTTTTTTTTTTTGAAAGATCACAAATGGATCCATCAAAGGGAGCAAATGGCCCCCCCAATCTGGACCCAAACTCAAACATTACTGCTAGCTTTTATCTGAAAAGGAAAGAAACCACTTCTCAAATTCGAATCTAAAAGTGAGAAATCAGATTTTTTTTAAAGAGCTTTTTTGTTTTTGGGAAAGATCACAGATGAATCCATCAAAGAGAGCAAATGCCCCTCCCAATCCGAACGCAAGCTCAAACATTTCTGCGAGCTTTTATCCGAAAAGGAAAGAAACCAAAGTTTCTCAAATTTGAATCCATGAGTGAAGAAATCAAATTTTTTTTTAAGAGTGTTTTTTTTTTTTTTGAATGTTCAAACAACAACATAAGTGTGTAATTTGAACATGACAAGTGACATAAGAATTTGAAAAGTCACTTGAAATTTCTTTAAATAAAACAAAGAAAAAGGGTGGGGTCAAACTCAAAAATAGATTTCAAAACCCCATGAATCCCTTCTTATGTTTTTTTGGATGCCAAATTCAACCAAGGCCACCAACTAAGAAAAAAAAGAAAAGGAATGTAGAAAAGGAGCATATGATATGTATATGTTTCTTTTCTAAGCATCATGTTATCAAAAGAACGAGTCCCATCGGGTATGCCAAAATGGAACTTGTCCACGGATCGTTTCGAACTACTGGGGTCAACGGATATGAGAATCCGTGGGATCCAACCCTTTTGTGACCAGAGATGAGTGAACAGCCTCGCTTTGTTTTGTGTTCGGGTATGCCAATTTTCTAATCTCCTTGAAAACAACAAGCAATGATCTGTAGATCAACCTTTTCATGTAGAGAAGAAAATAATTTTTTTTTCTAACTTTTATTGCACATGTGTTTAAAAAGAGTCATAATTTGGATTTTGGATGCCGTTAAAGGCAGATTTCATTTGATTATCGTGAAATGCAGTGTTTTTTTCCCTGAAAGGTGATTTTTTATTTACCATGAGAGGCGATCTTTTTGGTGCCGTGAAAGGAGATTTACAATTCTCATAAAAAAAAGATGAGACTTGTGACCTTTTGTCTATTTAAAAAATCAAATACAATAAGAAGAAAGAAAAGATGTTACTGGGTTAGTTAAGCCCATAAACAGGCTCATTAACTGGTTTATTTTGTTATTATTATAATTAATTGTATTGTTAGATATTTAGGTGGGTTTAGATCACGAGCGAGTTTCTTTTATAATTAGAATAGTGTATGCGGAGTTTCGTACGATTCCGAGCGCGTTTGATCCTAGCAGGGGTAGTTTGCAATTTAGGAAAAAATTGATGTTTTTATGAAAAATCCCAATCTTTCTGATTTTGGGCTTGTTAGGATGGTCTCGTCGTGTATATCATTTTCATTTCTTGGCTCGCTACGATCCGATGACATAAAACCCATCAAATAACCCATTTTTTTCCTGAACTCACTTATTATAAAGGCAAACTTGTCATTTCCCCTTTCCCATCTTCTTTAACCTAAGACAAGCCTTAATCCCTTATTCTTTCATTCTTTGCAACGAAAGAGACAAGCAGAGCCTCGTCCTTTCTTCTTCATCTTTCCAAGCTCAAACACTAGCCAAGGAGTCCCAATCTCAACGATCCAATCCGGCCATCATCTTCCTTTCGTCGTCCTCAACCCCTAGAAAACATTTTGGTAAGCATCCCCTCACCCAATGCCATCCAAATCTTGTCTCTCATGGATAATAATCTAGAAATTGATGTATTCCATCTCTTTCTTTTTCCTTGTGTTATAGGATAGACAGGGAGCTAGTGGATAGGAGGGTTTTGTGATAGATTAGGGTAGAGAGGTTTTTTCCCCAGATCTTGCTTTTGTTCATCTTCTTGGTTGAGACAAGAGTTTAAGCAATGCTTAATTGATGTGTATATATGTTTGTTTTATTGATTGCATATGCCATTGTTAGATTACCCCAAATCCAAGCTTGTTATAGTTATGGTTATGGATGCTTGATTACATGTTAAAATTAGGGATTAATTGGAAATTGGACTAATTGGGTTGATTTTAATGGATGTAAACATGATATGTGATGAATGTAATTGATGGGAAAGCATGGAGACTAAATTTATGAAGGTTTAGCCCTTGAAATGGTCGGAGGAAGAAGATGGCAAAAACCCAAATTGGGGTATTGTTCACTGCCCGATCGATCGGACAGGGAACATAGTCCCTTAACTGGGAGTCGTTCGTTGCCCGATCGATCGGACAGTCTGTCGGATCGATCAGATAGAGGATCGGACAGTCCGTCAGATCGATCAGATAGAGGACAACTGCAGTTAACTAGGAGGTGTCCGAGATAGGATCGATTGGACATACTTTCCGATCGATCGGATGACCCCTGTCGGATCGAACAGACTTACTGTCCGATCGATCAAATAGTGTTCTATGGCAGAATCTGACAAATTAGAACATCCGTAACTTTTAATCCATCCGTTGGATTTATATGTTCTATTTACTGTTGGAAAGCCTTCAAGACATAGAATCTAATGACTTAGATTACATAATGATTATAGATGGGGAAATAAGGTAGATACTTGGATTAATGATTCAGACCCCCTGTCCTTTTGGAAAAGGGACTGTGAACTTAAGTTTTGGCCTTAGATGTTGGATCCCTTGAACCTACTCTCACGTGACCAATAATGGGGAATGAAACCGAAGCACGTGGCTTGGTGTGCTTCGATAGTTGTCTAGGTGTTTGTGTATTATGCATGGTTTAATCGAATGCATGTGGAATTGATTCAATTGATGCCTAACATGATTGTACACCAAGGATTCTTTCCTAAAAGCATCGTTGACTCAATTTCCACACGTACTGCGTTAGATCATGTACGGTACATGTATGACAACACTTGCCTAGGTTTGGATTGTAGTTCCTCCCTTTCTTGTGATCATATCCGTTGATATCGTTTCCTTGTACACTTACATGGCATAAAATATTTAATTAATTATAAAACGTAAATCATTGTAGGATTAAGACTTGGACCAGACTTAGAGTGTACCCTAGGACCCTGTGTCATGTACTTGATAAACATGTATGGCTAGAATGTAAGGGATTATCCAGTGGTTTGGACTGGTCCTGTAACTTGGCTTGAAGGGGATAGTCCCTACGATTACGGTCTTGTATATGGAACTAGCAAGATATGCTTGTCTTGATTCTCGTGTCAAGCACCACTTCACTACTGTTATCCAACCACAGTAGGATCCATTGTGGGGAGGATTGCATGTCATGACCAGCTGTAGTTTGGGGTTTTATAGATGGGCCGGTTACTTCGGACTTTGGTATCAGTGGTCCGGATAGGATTGCTACTGATATCCCGAGAGATGGCTTAGACACCCTCGGAGTCTCGCTCTTGATTCTTGCATTTGAATTGTGTGGATGATGTTTATTGCTAGTTGATGCTAGGACTCTTGGTTACCAATTCTTGTTACTATTATTCATGCTTTTATGCCTAGCTTTCTCTACTTTGTTTTCATATGATCTTGTACTTGTCTTTACACCTCTTTTGACACATGATATATATTATTATTATGCATTGCTATCTTTTGCTCAACATGTATTTGACTTTTGTTCCTTGGTGTGCAGACACCACAAGTGAGTATTATGAGGACCCAACAGGTGAGGAGATCCTTTAGGATCTCCAACAGGCGGAGGAGATCCTTTAGGATCTCCAACAGGCGGAGGAGGAGTGAGAGTGGCGTGCCGATGACGTAGAGTAGCGTCATCCTTCCTGGCACGAGAGAGCCTCGTGAGATTTCATTAGATTCTTTATTGTTCATTTATTATTCACCTTTGGATTATTCTTTCATTGACTCTTTATGTTTTCAAATGGTTTAGGACTTGGGATGACCATTTGGTTGATAATTAAATATCTTTATTAGTTTTAATTATTTCTTGATGCAACTTTAACTATTAATGAGAATAAGTATTATCTTTGCTTTGATATCAATTATGATTTGATTTATAACAAGTTCGCAAGTTGTATTATTAAATGAGGCTTTAAATATATCATCATCACAGCAGACTTACGATCCTTGGGCTAAAAGGACGAATATTTTTTTAATTAGCCCTAAATTTCACTCCCCAGATCCGGTTTATTCTCTAATCGGGTTCGGGGGACGTGACACATAGGTTGAGAGGCCCTGTTGAGATGATGAATATTAATCTTTTTGTATTCAAAGATCAAAGTATAAAGACACTACTTGGATTGATTATGCTTGTTCTAGACCTTCTTTATATAAGTGATTTAATTTTCTTTTTCTAGTTCTTTTATGTGTCATGATTGGAGACAATATATCACATTATTAGATCCAGAATTTTAAAAATTAAAAAGATGAATTAAAAGTCGAGAGACATCACATAATCACTTGCATACTCCATACTCTGAAAAGAAAGGAGAAGGACTGCATAGCTGTATTTTCAATGCTTCTTAGATGATCGTCTAATTTTTAGATCTTTTGTGCATCTTTTCAGCTTTTTATTTATCCACCATCATTTTTTTTTATTTTCATCCATTTATTGAATGAATTTCATGACAATTCTTCTGATTTAGAAGTTTATACTTGAGCTTTCTACTTTTAGATCACTCTTTCTATAATTATTTTTTCCATGGTTGGAAAGTGCAAAAGCATTGCATCAGGGTTAGATCTCATGGTTGGACATGATGTTTGTTGCTGAGATTCAATGATTAAGGACCGATTATTAAAGTTAAACTCGAACCCGAGGGGACCCATGTGACTGAACTTAAATAGCAGATTTAAAGTGTATAATAAGGACACCAAGATCTCTAAATTTCAGCCAAAAACTCCTTTGGAAAGTGTGTCCAACAATGGCACGAATAGGGTACCCGAGTTGACTGTAATCGAAATTCCTGCAGTATACTTGTTCAACTAGGCATCTTTATATAGTTATAACTCCTCATTTCAAAAGCTTTTCATTTTTTTTTTTTTTTTTTTGTGGGAATCATGCATCCAAGTTTGACTTCCAGCCATTAGATTTAGGTTCAGTGCATTCTAAATTGGTTCTACAGTTAAGTGAAAACAAACTTGTGCACAAGTTTTTCCATACTTAAAATTTTTCAGCATGCCATCAGATTTGCATTTAGGGCATTATAGATTATTCATATTTTCATAAAAACTTATTTTGGTAAGTAGTATCTAATTTAAAAGATTTTATTTTGATTTCTCGTATATTAAATTGGTTATTTGATTTGTGTGTTCTTTTGCAGGTTTTTAGCTTATCTCAGATTATCTAGATTATGTTTCTTTTATTATATTAGGGTTTTTATTTTTTGAAAAGATTGTAATTAAATTATTTAATTTCAGTTGTTTTAGCAAAGGTGATGTAATTTGATTAGTTTCTGTTTAGGTCAGATTTAGTTTTCATTTAGGACAAGTTCAAGTTGGAAGGTATCTTAAACATCATTGGTCCTTGAAGATTGACTCCGTACTCACCGGGATTTAACTACATCACACCCTAGCACTTGGGGGTGACGAACATTTGGTAACATTATAATAATTTTATTATAAGGAACTTAATCAAGAGGATCATATTTTGTGGCATTATATTATTGTTGTATAGGGGACCGAATTTAGAAATGACGTGGTATCCACTTCTAGAAACTACAACATGACTACATGAGGCTTTACAATGTGCGCCTACCTCTATAGGAATTATAATGTGGCCCACCTTTTGTGATTGTTACCATGTGACCCACCTTTAGAAATTACGAAGTAGAACCACCTTTTGTGATCATGAACATGGGACCGACCTTGAGGATTTGAGGACCTCTTTAAATGGGCATCTTATGCCAACACAATAAGATTTTGGGATTCATTCCACTGAGGTCAATTTTTGGAAAAGTGATTTACACTAACCAAATATGTTTTCCAAGGTCTCATCTCGTGGTAACCTGGGAACATTCAAATGCCAAAAACACCCTCCTTTCTCTATTAAAATTGATTTTTTATTGAAAATTTGACATTTAACTCTATAATTAAATTTTCATCCGAATGTTTTTAAATTAATTTCCTTCTATTTAGATTTCTCCTCTTAAATCCAAGCACGGTGGAAAATCACTACTAGATGAAAGTGCTAATACACCACAAGGAAATTCTCTGCCTCTAATTTTCTCTCTTCTTTTTTTATCTACCAAGTGGGATTCTCCATGTCATTTTCTCTACTTGCAAATGAGACCTAAATATTTGACTCTACTTCCAAAAGAAACCTAAATATTTGATTGCTTCTTGTTATGAGTATCCTTCCTTCTTATTAGATAACTTGAATAGATACAACAGCTTCAAAAGTCCGAGGCCCAAACCCATAGTTTAAAGACACCGAAACTCGGCTTGAAAAGCTACCAGACAAAGTTAGTTTAGAGACTCGCTGTGAGACTTGACTGAGTCAAAAAAGTCAAAAATCAAAATTCAGAACATGGCAGCCAACTGAGTTTCAGAACTGCCCTGAACTGAATGTTGGAGTCAAATTGACCTGGGCAACATTCTTGAACAGAACTTTTCTTTTTCACCAATTTTCGGAAGTGTACAATTAAGTACTAAAAATCATGGATAAACTGTGTTCTTGCACACACAGCAATTGAGTGGTGAAGTTGGGGAAAACCCCGTAAAGAGTCAGCAATACTGATATTGTCTAGGTATAAAAGACGATAACTTCAGTTCAACGAAAATAAATTAATTTTCTTAGACTAACAGTGGCAGTTTGCCAAACGACTGATCAAAGAGTCTTTTTGGCCTTCTCTAATTCCATAGAGCAGTCTAATAACATCCACTGCTTCCTGTTGGCATAAATAGTTATGATCACAAATTGAGAGAAGCAAAGAATCATAATCAAGGCCTCAAAAAGAAAAGGATACTTCTTTGGAGGCTGCAGAGTCAAATATATGAGATGAAGTACAAGAGAGCACAGCAGAGACAAAGTCATTAGCACCTTCTGCAAGACAGAAGAATCAATCCCACCCTTGTTGCATCTTCGATAGGGCGAATAGTGAGTAAAAGCAAAGAGAGTAAGTAAAGCCACATATGGTAGGATGAGATGGTCACGGTATAGAAGAGGGAGCATCGAGAGCATTGCATAGTATGTCAACCACCTGAAAAGAAGAGGCTCTTCCAGTGCTAAAAGGCTCGCCGGTAAAAGAGGCAATAGAATAGACTTCTCGTGCACTGCCAATTACATCACAAGATAAAGTAATATAAAGTCACTGTTGTGCAAATTAACAGGGTCCATCAGTGCATGCATATTTGGCAGGGAAGGTGATGTATACCTTGGAATGAGAATAGGTAAAATGAGAATGAACTATTAAGCAGTGCATAGAGAAAACTGTGATTGCTTGGATCTCTAATCTGCTGAATCATTG
The DNA here is from genome assembly GCA_012931725.1 of Litsea cubeba. NCBI lineage: Eukaryota > Viridiplantae > Streptophyta > Magnoliopsida > Laurales > Lauraceae > Litsea > Litsea cubeba. Next base: position 14,454,094 of record CM022950.1, on the reverse strand, counting down.
ACGGTAGAACGGAAATAAAGGTGGCACTAAAACTGAGTAGCTTCAGTGAGACTGTTGTGAACAGCCTCTTCCATTTTATAAGAATTGATGTGCTACACCAAAAGTTGGCCACATAGTCCTCATATATTCCTCTTTCGAAGGGAGCAAGGCGGGAAAGTACCTGCATCACAGCCCATACCAAAGAAAACCATATTTGACCCTGGTCAAAGGAAGCAACAGAAAACCAGAGCATACATTTAAATAGAAAGAGGGAAGAAAGTAGGGAATTAGATATTTTTAAGACCTAATGCACCCAAAAGTCGATTCCAAAGTGGGAGATGTGTCTTAAAGTCATTGCTGACTCAACACATGCACCGGAGGGATTGGGCTGGTGACGCAATGTGGGTTAGAATATTATTTGGAATATTCTTTTATTAGTGTGGTAATCTTTTTATTATTGAGTTTCCTATTTTGGTCAGTATTCTAGTTTAGTAGGTTTGCGCTCTGGTTTTCTATATGTCAATATGATGTAATTCAACTTATTAGAACACAATATAAAAGTCTATTTGTGTTCCCCTTTCCACGCCCCCCTTCTCCCTCAACAAGATAAAGGTTGCCACAACCAACTTTAATGGCCAAGAACCTTGGGATTCTCATCAATCAAGGAGATAAAAAATAAATAAGGCATTGAAATAGAACCACATCTACCTGGATCACAGCTTCCTTGGAGTATAGAAATGGTGACCAAACAAGAGCAAATGTTCCCAAGACCACCAATCCCAATTTCAACACCTCCAAAAGCGGATTCTGACGTCGAAGGCTTTTCCCTAGAAGATGGCTGAAAAAAGCAGGTGCAAAATAGGCACTCATCTACAAGAAACAAGATGCATCCACCCATATTACTGGAAAGCAATACCAACTACATCTTCGAAATCACAAGGTTATGATGTTGAAACTAGCTCAAGATTACAAGAATTACATAGGCGTGCTTGGATGTCTGTAATGGTATGCTTTCCACAGGAGGAATATCTGGCTGTGTATGTTACTGACAGTTTACAGCCAAATACTCCTTTCCAAAATCACCGATCATTAACTTCAGTTTATGCATATAACATAACTTAAGTTGCTTTGAGGCATAAATATAACGGCATGGACCTGAAATTGCATCAGGTTTTCATGCCTCCTATAAAGCATAGCAAAGTGAATCCATTCAGTCAAAATGTTGGACAAATTAACATTTTCCATACATCCAAAGCAGATGGTAATCTACGCAAGGTGTAGTGCAGCAAGAGAGTAAAAGTGATAACAGAACTTAACCTGTTTGTGGTTCAGGGCAAGACTGAATAGGACAGAAGCAATCAACTCATTCTTAGAGAAAATAGCCGCAACTGCTGCAAGTGTCAAGCCCAGGCTGATGCAGTTATACTAAGAAGGAAACAACATGAGAAAAACTGCACATCCTCATTCATAACCTTACTTTCACACATGGGCTAAAGGAAAATAAAAAGGCAAGCAGAATAAAATGAACTGTACTTTTCATATCCTCACCTGAAAATGACCATGATCTATTATGATCAGACATGGGTTAAGAAGAATCATGGCTAGCTGCCAAGCAGCATCCTTTTCACCACGACGGTTATAGTAAACAACAATGAAATAGAGAGCAGCTGGAAAGAATATTAATGTATCTGACGACAATACTGTCCACCTCATGAGAAGTTTCCTACAAAAGAAAATAAAAAAACAAAATTTTCATTTCTCTGTTCCATGAAGTTCAAGGTTTTTTATATTTAAAAAAAAAGTAACATTGTTTAAAACAAATTAACTTTCTGTTGAAACTAAGATCATTTGATGCAAGTCAGAAGCTTGAAACTAAATTAAACAAGGTACAAAAGAGTCTGCGTGAAGTGTGAACAACTATGAAGGTTCCCGGACTGGCAAGAACAAAGCCTAAAAATGATGTTCCAACTGTAATAGAAAGCATGTGCAGAGTGGCTACAAGAAGAGACATCATCATATGCTACAGTAACCAAATAATGCATCCAAACGAGGTAGAAAATCGAGCACTGTAAGGAAGTAAAAAGAAGGCAGTGCAGAATAGGTAATCCATGAATTTCTTAATGTCCAAACAGAGGAACAGATATTTTTGCAAAGAAAGACTGAGATTTTAAGTGGTCTCAAGCCAACCATTGCACACTTAATGCTTTCATCCGTATTCCTTTGTCACACCCCTCAGGAGGGATAACTACCTCCCCACTCATCTTCATTTTTACTCTAACATCTAGAGGATCATTTGAAAGGCAAGGATCCAAACATATTTACCCCTCAAGTTCTCCACACCCATTATTTGAACAAGAATTACAACCTCTCCTAAATAATGACTTAAGTTTATGTTCAAATGTCCACCCGAAAGGCTTAAAATCTCATCCCCAACCCAAGAACCTTGATCCCCTTTTAATAACACACTGACCTTTACATTTGAGCCCTTATACAATTCAAACATGCCCCCTCAAAATCCAAGAACCCTTACCTTCGTTATCAGACCATGCTCCAATCCCTTTATTAATATTTTTTTAAACTCAACTAGATGTGCAACGGGCCTCTTCATATGGATGTAACCTTCAAAGTCCTATAAACGTAAGCCCAAAGAGCTCCATGTGAATGTAGCCTCTCTCTCCTATAAAAATAGCCTTTATAAAAGTTCTGGATGGAGTTCTAATGGCCAAAAAATGTGAGGAAGATAATAACAAAAAGAGGGGAAGTTAAAAAGCGGTGTTCAACATGTCATAAATGGTCGACATGGAGAAAGATTACAACAAGGGGGTGCATTGGTCCCATTTAGAGTAACTGTTGAAAAGTCTGGTTTTGGTAGAGAGTAATCACATATCCTCCTTTTTCGGCAATGGAGTGCATCTCATATCCCCCTTTTTTGGCAGTCATTAATGGTGCTCTTGTCTGGTATTTTTTAGGGAGTAGGCAACCGAGAAAGGTGATCCCCTCTTTCCTTTCCGTCCCCTCATAGGGGGAAATGATTTGGCAGTTTAGTTAGAAAAGTATTGACCTCAATATCTTAGTGGCTTAAGGATTGGTAGATCAAATATCACCAATTCAACATTAGCCATCTTTATTCTACAGGCGACATACTCTTACTACATGAGGATGCTAATTCGTAAACTGTGCATATCAATTGTCTTACAGGCATTTGAGGCTGTTTCAGGCTGTTTCAGGATGTAAATTGTCTAAAGGAATCTGAGGTTGTTTTGGGGTTTAAGGCCAACGTGGGAGAAAGCACCATTGTTGGAATCAATGGAAAATAGCCTTCTCATGGACTCACTTCTTGCACTAAAATAACTAGGTTACCTTTAAGGGTCAATTATTAGAACGGATGTTAACTTGGTAACATCTTAACAACCTAATTATTAAAACAACCTCTTCTATTTCATGTCATGTATAATGAGGTACCTTAAAATTCTCAGCACAACAACACAAAACATTGTCAAACAGATTAAAAATAAAGGATGCAGAAAATGAGAGAAATAGAGCAGGAAAGTACCCGAGAGGCGATTCATGCCCGCGGGAGGTGAAGAGGGCGACAGAATCAGGCGCAAACGGTTGTAGGAAGAGCAGACCATGAGCATAGCTTTGGTAGGCGGTTAGAGGAGGATAGTCGAGACCCCAATAAGAGAGATTGTTAGAAGTAGTATTCTGATACCAATCCTTGGAAGAGGTGTGGAGCGTGATCTCCATCCAATGCCTCTGCGCCTCAAAATCCCCATACATGGGTGGATTCCCAGCCCCTGAGTAAGGATGCAGCGACACCAACACGCGAACCAGAAATGCAAAGAGGGCAATAATCATCGATGAAAGCATCCAAATGTTAGTGCTGGTACTACTACTACCATTCGTCTTCTTCTTCTCCATCTCCATCTTATGATACAAAGATGGAATGCGGGAGATGGAAATGGATTCGATTTGGGTAGGTCTCTATTTACTGATTTGATAGAACATCTGAAAGAAGTTGGTGTATAGGGATTTGTAGACTCTGTTCTTGCTTAGAGGTTTGTGTGCTGCAGTGGTATATGAGAATTGGGGCTTACAGGCAGTTTTTCGAACATGTTACGGACGGATTGTGGGCGCAAATCGTCCAGGAGACCAAATCCCTTTTCAATTCCACTTCTCAGGCGTCCAAATCCTCCAAATTCTCAGGAGTCCAAATCGTCCAATTTGTTTGCCATAATTATCCCTACAGAAAACATGAAATTGAATGTAAGTGTCACAGTTGGGCCACAAAACTGTTGTTGTTAACGCTTTGCTCCTTCCGATGTGCGGAGCTCATTAAATAGAGCTCCCCGCAGGTCCTCTAAAGCACACCCTGTTATTTTAAATGAAGCAATGATATGAGATAAAACTTGTTAGTAAAATCAAAATTTTGAGAACTTCATATTGTCTTATGTGAAGAATATAAAAAGATGGTCAAAAGGCAGAGTCTAGTAGAACAAATGCTCATGCAAACCAGAGAATTGTTCATCTGGTACACATATAAATGATTGAAAACAGTATTATGATTTACAAGAGTTGAAATAATAACCAAAATGTTGACCTACTCTTCTAAGGTACCTATTTACATATAAGAGAAACTAAGCATGTTTTCCCTCCAGTAATTCTATAGTAATACAAAGAAAACCTGCTTCCACTGGCAATGGCGATGTGTAAGAACAGCCCCCCAAATAAAATATAATAATAATAATAAATAAATAAAAACCAGAATAGTGGGAACAATGAAGCTCCAAATTGGAAATAAAGTGATTCCATCTGATTCATTGAACCCCCAAATATATATTTTTTTTCATACAAAACTTTTCCATTGAATAGGGTGCAACACAAATTTGCAAGCAGATGTAAATGGTTGGTGTCCAATAATTTGTAACATTTAAGCATTGTCACCCCCACTCCTCCCTATATAAAGTCATTTCTCTATCATGTCTTCTCTCACTACTTCATCACTCAAGGTCTATTATTGGTCTCCCTTTTCTCCTAGATCTAGAACTTGATCACTTTAATACTTGTTATGGGAGGGAGTTGTTTCTAATCTTCTATTTAAACGCTGAAACCATCTCAAATAGCATTCATTGATTTTCTTTCCTAACAGAGTTTTTGTGGCTGATTGTATACTTTCTTAACTCCACACATCCATCTCAGGTTGCATATCCCTGCTCAAAACCCAAATCCGTTATCCGAATCCCAAAATCCCCAAATCTTCATCCAGACCCCGCCTGCTCCTTCAGCCCGAGCCCCAATCCCTCAGCAAAAAAAAAAAGCAGCAGAGAAGAAGAAGAAGAGGAGAGAGCAGAACACAAGTAGAGAAGAAGAAAGAGTAAAGAAGGCGTGCCTGGTTTGTCCCTGCCAGAAGTAAAACCAGAAGGGTTTTTGTTTGCTATTCTTTATCACGCACGTAGGCCAAGTCGCAAGCGGAGAGGTGACACGGGCTATTGTAGCCCTTGTTGATTGGGCCAGAAATATAAACCAGGTCTGATTTTGTAATCAGGATCAGGTGAGGTTATAAACCAGGTCAGTTCCGACCCGAGTGCAACAAGACCCATTGTTGTTCCAAAAAGATTGATGATAGGCTGGCTAACATCGTCGGTGAAATTATCAGACAGATCAACAAAAGGTAATTGTCCAGATTGAAGGTCAGGATTTGTTTTTTGCGATATCAGAGTCATCCACCGTCAAATTTCAGATCAATTTTTACCTACGCTCTCGTGGAGAGTAGACCTATACATTAGGTCAGTCAAAATTTAAAATTGCAGTATCTACGTTCATGGAGAAATTGTCTGCAAATGTTGCGAAATTGAATATGGTTGTTGCTCGTTTATCCACTACAATCAATTTGCTCCATGCAATGATGGAAAATGGGCAAGAAATAGAAATGTTCAGAGGTCCTCCCAAAGGGCTTAAACTCTCATCTCCAACCCAAGAACCTTGATCCACTTTTAATAACTCTGACCTTTACGTTTGAGACATTATACAATTTGAACATGTCCAAGAACCCTTACCTTCACTATCAAACCATGCTGCTATCCCTTTATTATTATTTTTCTAAACTACTCTAGATGCGCAACAGAGGCCTCTTAATATGGATGTAACCTTCCAAATCCTATAAACGTAAGCCCAAAGAGCTCCATGTGAATGCAGCCTTCCAAACATAGGCCTGTTTGGAAAGTCTTATCTATTTGAGATAGATCTATTCGATAAAGATATGTCTCAAGGATACCATTTTTCAAATAGACCGTTTGGTAATACATACAGCTGTTATGCAACGGCAATGGCCAGTACCGTTACGTTTTAATACATATAACGGCCGCGATGTGTAACGGGGCCAAATATCGCCAAAAAAAGGGATTATAACAGCCGTTATTTTGAATATAACGGCCATTCGGTACAACCATTTGTTGACACAAAAAATGTCACTTTGCTTCTTTAAAATCCAAAAGGCTGCATGAAGTCGCAACCTGCCATAAATAGGCAATGCTACTCCCAAAAAATCAAATCTTGTCAGAATAAAAAAAAAAACTGCAAGATTCTTCAAGACAGCCAAAAGAGGAGTACACAAGAAGTTTTGGGCCATTTCAAAATCATTTAGCCTAACTTCGCTTCTCCAGCAGCTAAAAAGGAGCTCCCGGCGGCGAAAGCATAGGAGACACCAAATCTTCGATCAGAGCCTGTGAGTGGTCTCAAAATACATCCAAAGGCTCCATGTCAAGTTCCAAGTCAAACTGACAACGTTTAACCCTACATCAACCCTCGAACAGCTAAATCAAGCCTCTCAGTGATGAGAACCACCAAGACAATCACTCATCAGACAGAGCACATGGCCGGCTTCAAAATGCTTACAAAGGGCTACACGTCAAGTTTCAGGTCATTTCGACAACATTTGACTGGACTTTGACGCTCGGAAGCCAAATCAGGCCTCTCAGCGACGAAGCTCCCCAGGACTATAGTTTCCAAGACAGAGCCTATGAATCATCTTAAAATGACTCCAAAAAGGTTCTCTATCAAATTTCAAGTCAATCGGACATCGGTTGACCGCATATCAAGCCGCGACATCTTCATCGCGATAAAAAAATGTCTACTGGCGATAGGACCCTAAACGGCTTCAAAGCTCAAACAAAAGTCTATGGTTGGTCTTATTTATTGCTCGGGAGGCTTCACCCCAAATTTCAAGTCATTCTGACATCGTTTGACCCAGTTTTAGCTTCTGACGAAAAATCAGCAGCTCTATGCGACAAAGTCTTCGGCTTTCCCGAAAAATTGGAAACTTTGCACTCCAAAATGCAAGGATTCTTATCAAGTTTTCTACAGGGAAATCATACCAATAAATGATCAAAAATGTCAAAAAAAAATACAGAAGAATCGAAAAACATCAAAAATGGCCGCAAAACGGGACAAAAGGGGGGAAATCCCCCCCCCCCCGGGTCGCCTGCGACCATGGAGCCCGGAATCGCCGGGTTGGCCCCGGAAGGCCTGTTTTTCGTCGTTTTTCCGTGATTCGAAGCTTCCGACTCCTGGGATTTTCCAAAATTCATACTTTTGAGGCGCCAAATCCTCTGACATCCGTCAAAATCACGGGTCAATCGTCAAGAGTATCAAAATCAACATTGATCGCCAAACCGGTCAACCAAAAAAGTGTGCATTCTACCCGACCGATCGAGAAATCGACAGGACAGATGGCACCGACCGGCTGTTGGCAACCAATACCTGAAGTTAAATGGTCATCCGATGTCAATCTACATGAAGATCCATCGATGATCATCGCCAGAAGAATCCCAAAAGACGCGGCACGACCCGCGACTCTTCAACTGTTCGGCGACCATTTAATGCGATTAATTGACTAGCTTTATTGCAGTCATTAATTCATTTCTTTGGACGGTCCAATCAGAAGCAAGCAAATGGGAGTTACAAGTCAAGAGATTCATGGCATTTAAACCATGAAACTCCTCCCATCATGGCGATTAAAGGCGATTAAATGCCCTCAATCTCCACCGGCCAATCAGAAGCCAAGAAAATGGAGTTACAAAATAAAGGAATTAGATTCTGTAACTCCTCCCATTATGCGGCTTAATGACAATAAAAGCCTATAAACTCTCCTAAATTGCTTCCAATAGCCTATAAATAGGAGAGCACTCCAAAGAAATCTAGATCGGAAAAAGATCGAAAAAATCAACACAGATCCCAGATCAGAAAAAAGCACAGAAAATCCAGAGAAAGAAAGAGAGAAAACTCTACGAAAGTTCTGCACCGGCCACCACTACAAGGTGACAAAAGTCCCCTCCCCCCAAGGTCCTTGCCTTCTCCTTCTGCCTCCAATGGCTTAGACGTGGCTTTTCAGCCCGTCTACTTAGCTTTTTATTGGACATAGGACCTCCTCTTGGTCTTTGTCCTCTAAAAACATGAGGTTAAAGCCAAGCCAAGCGAATCAAGAGCATCCTATGTTCTCATCTGCATGAATGATGGCGAAGTCCACATATGGCTTGCGACCATCAATCTGAACGAGTCCCCCATAATCTCCTGAGAAGTTAGATCCTCTTTTTCTTACTTTTCATTATAGTTTGTATTTTTTTCAAAAGAGACAAAAATCACAACTCGTGTCTTTCATTATTGATAAGAATTGTAAATCGGCTATAAACGCCAAAATTGGCTATAAATGCCAAAATCGGATATAAACGCCAAAAACTCGCCTTTCACGGCAAATCAAGAAAATGTCTCTTTTCTTAAATATATGTGCAATGTTAAACTTGAAAGAAGTTGATTTCCTTTTTACTTGCGAAGGTCGATCTCCGGATCACCACTTGCAATTCCAAGTAAAATAGAAAATCTGGCACACCCACATAAAAAATGTTGATACCCGTTTCTGCCCCTCGGGCACGAAAGGGTCGTACCCAACAGACTCCCACGTCTGCCGACCTCGGTAGCACCGAGCATTGAACGCGCGGTCCATCACCGTTATATTCAAAATAACGGCTGTTATAACGTCTGACGGGAGTATTTTTTTTTAAAACGCGTCTTCTGGCCTTCTTCTTTCATTCTGTTTCTTCCCTGAGAGCTTCCTAAGGCTTCCTAAGGCCCGCTACAACTTCTAAGGCATGGAAAAGCTTATATTTAAGCTACTTTTGGGTGGATTTGTATATGGGGAAAGCTAATCAAACTCAATGGACCTATTTGGTAAGCTTTTTTTTTTTTGTTTTTTGGAGTTCTTTTCAAGATTCAACATCAAAATAACTTAGAGATGGTTGAGATCTGTTAGATTTATACTTTTGGAGCAAAAAAAATCAAGTTTTAACACTTTTTTTAATATTTTTTATTTTTCCATTATTTAAATCCGAATTATTTTAGTTTTTTTTTTAAAAGATTGTGTAATACATGAACCAAAGGCTTTATATTGAGTTAGATATGATGTTACTCACTAATTTTTCCCTAGATCTAGTATTTTAAGGTGTAGATCTAGATTTTTTTATTCTCAAAATTTGGGGCTTTTCTTGATATCGTTTACATTTTTTCAAATTAGTGTTCAAATGAATTTATAATGTGTTAGTTTAAAATAGATCTATACTTTTGGAACAAAAAAGTGCGAGTTTTAGCACTTTTTGTAATATTTCTTTTTTTTATTATTTAAATCCAAATTATTGTGTAATACATGTACCAAAGGCTTTATATTGAGTTAGATATGATGTTACTCACTAATTTTTCCCTAGATCTAGTGTTTTAAGGTGTAGATCAATATTCTTTTATTTTCAAAATTTGGGGCTTTTCTTGATATCATTTACATTTTATCAAATCAGTATTCAAATGCATTTATAACGTGTTAGTTTAAAATAGATCTAACCTTTTGGAACAAAAAAGTGTGAGTTTTAGCACTTTTTGTAATATTTTTTATTTTTCATTATTTAAATCCAAATTATTTTAGTTTTTTTTTGCTTTAAAGTGACTGTGTAATACTCAATACATGAACCAAAGGCTTTATATTGAGTTAGATTGGATGTTGCTCACTAGATGAATGTCCAAAAACTTACACTTATTAAATATTTATTTTCAGATTTTTTAATAAATCAATATTAAAATATATTTTTTTGATGATTTGTTTAACATTTTGTTGTTTTGTTATTCTAGGTTTAATGTATATAACTCATGTGAATTTCTAATGCTAAATGTACTTGAAAAATGGATATAAAACATTTTGTTTTAAGCTTCTATGTTTTAAATTCTAAACTACTTTGCTTTATAGATTACTAGCAAAACCCCGTGGATAACCACGAAACCACCAAATGCACAGACTGATATGAGTTATTTTTAATAAATTTATTAATTAGTAAACTTGTGAGTCATTTTTTTTTTTTTTTTTTGCTAATTTGATCTTTATATTTTTTTCCAAATGTTTTATTCTTTAGGTGAGGCATGAATTGATTAAGAAAGATCAAATGATCATAGACCTAACAAATTGACCTAATATATTTAAGTGGGACCAAGATGAATGGGGTCCATCATCTCTATTCTAACCGTTCATAAAATCATATGATGCGGGCTGGGACCCATTAATTGATTGATAAAGATCAAATGATCAAATGATCATAGACCTCTCAAATTGACCAAACCTAACCTATTTAAGTGGGACCCCCAAAATGAATGGGGTCCACCATCTATATTCTAACCATCCATAAAACCATATTATGCGGGATGGGACCCATGAATTGATTAAGAAAGATCAAATGATCGTAGACCTAACAAATTGACCTAATGTATTTAAGTGGGACCTAGATGAATGGAGTCCACCATCTTTATTCTAACCGTCCATAAAATCAAATGATGCGGGCCGGTACCCATTAATTGATTGATAAAGATCAAATGATTATAGACTTCTCAAATTGACCAAACCTAGCCTATTTAAGTGGGACCCCCAAGATGAATGGGGTCCACCATCTATATTCTAACCGTCCATAAAACCATATGATGCGGGCTGTGACCCATGAATTGCTTGATAAAGATCAAATGATCAAATGATTATAGACCTCACAAATTGACCAAACCTAACCTATTTAAGTGGAACCCCCAGATGAATGGGGTCCACCATCTCTATTCTAACCGTCCATAAAACCATATTATGCGGGATGGGACCCATGAATTGATTAAGAAAGATCAAATGATCGTAGACCTAACAAATTGACCAAATATTTTTAAGTGTGACCCAGATGAATGGGGTCCACCATCTTTATTCTAACCGTCCATAAAATTAAATGATGCGGGCCGGGACCCATGAATTGATTGATAAAGATCAAATGATCAAATGATCATAGGCCTCTCAAATTGACCAAACCTAACCTATTTAAGTGGGACCCCCAAGATGAATGGGGTCCACCATCTATATTCTAACCATCCATGAAACAATATGATGCGGGATGGACCCATGAATTGCTTGATAAAGATCAAAGGATCAAATAATCATAGACCTCACAAATTGACCAAACATAACCTATTTAAGTGGAACCCCCCAGATGAATGGGGTCCACCATCTCTATTCTAACTGTCCAAAAAACCATATTATGCGGGATGGGACCCATGAATTGATTTAAAAAGATCAAAGGATCAAATGATTGTAGACCTAAAAAAATTGACCAAATATTTTTAAGTGGGACCCAGATGAATGGGGTCCACCATCTTTATTTTAACCGTCCATAAAATCAAATGATGCGGGCTGGGACCCATGAATTGATTGACCTAATATATTTACCTAGGACCAAGATGAATGGGGTCCATCATCTCTATTCTAACCGTTCATAAAATCATATGATGCAGGCTGGGACCCATTAATTGATTGATAAAGATCAAATGATCATAGACCTCTCAAATTGACCAAACCTAACCTATTTAAGTGGGACCCCCAAAATGAATGGGGTCCACCATCTATATTCTAACCGTCCATAATATCATATTATGCGGGATGAGACCCATGAATTGATTAAGAAAGATCAAATGATCAAATGATCGTAGACCTAACAAATTGACCTAATGTATTTAAGTGGGACCCAGATGAATGGGGTCCACCATCTTTATTCTAACCGTCCATAAAATCAAATGATGCGGGCCGGGACCCATTAATTGATTGATAAAGATCAAATGATAATAGACCTCTCAAATTGACCAAACCTAGCCTATTTAAGTAGGACCCCCAAGATGAATGGGGTCCACCATCTATATTCTAACCGTCCATAAAATCATATGATGCGGGCTGGGACCCATGAATTGATTGATAAAGATCAAATGATCAAATGATCATAGACCTCACAAATTGACCAAACCTAACCTATTTAAGTGGAACCCCCCAGATGAATGGGGTCCACCATCTATATTCTAACTGTCCATAAAACCATATTATATGGGATGGGACCCATGAATAATTATTATTGGTAATAGGGATCTTATTGAGAGAGTTTAGGATAATTCAAATTCTAATCAAGCAATCTCTATTTTGGTTGGTAATAGGGATCTCATTAAGAGATTTTAGGATAATTATTATTGGTAATAGAGATCTCATTGAGAGAGTTTAGGATAATTCAAATTCTAATCAAGCAATTTCTATTTTCTAGCAGAACACCATTTTAGGCTGGCTGCTGCCACGTGTCCCTCTCCAAGACATGCCAGGTGTCCTCCTCTAGGAATTCTCATAAAGTGTATACATCCCTTTAGTAATATAGATGTGTTTAGGGGGTGTTTGGAAACCATATATTCTTAAATATTTTGCTATACTATATCCTAGTTTAGAATATAATCTACTCACCTAAAAACTAGGTGTTTGGATGACTTAGAAGGTATTCTACAATATCTCATTTTCTTACAAAAACCTTCATGTTATAATATTCAACTATATGCTGTATAAAACTATATTTCATTCAGACAACTAACCAAAACAAGGGTTTGGCCCACTGCAATTTTTTTAAATATTGATTGTTTCTATAGGAATCCTACAATGAGTCAATATTAGATGAGCCCTTTAGTGTTTATAAATTTTATGTGGGTCCCATAGCCCTGTCATAATTACATAATTTCTTTATTGATTACTAATATTAGGTGGGTCCTACAAATATCACATTAGGTAATTTCTACTACGATTACCAACATTATGTGGGTCCCGTACTTCCAACTTTAGATGGGTCTTATACTAATTACCAATATTGGATTGTAGGACTAATTACTAGTTTGTCAACATTAAATGAATCATATTGTTTAATGCCCCCTTGTGATTACTATAATTAGCTTTGTTAATGTGATCATTAACATCAAATGAGTTTTACATTTATTTCTCATAGATGGATTCCTCAATGATGTTCAACACCCATAGGGTTCTCCGTTATAATCACCATTGGATGTATTACATTTATGGTTATTAGCATTTGGTGGACCCACATTGATTAAACAATATTGCTCGTGGTTTTTAACATTTAGTCTAATGGTTTTATAATTAAATGGGCCCTACTGTGGTTACTAATATTAAATCAATGTAGTGTGACTACTAGTTAGTGGGTCCCCACTGAGTCAATCATTCACGTTTTCTATTCATTTATTGTTTCAATGCATCATCTAGTGAAAATGTTATAGATAGCCAAACACTTGAAATATATATTGAAATTTGTAGAATTGCCAAACACCATAAATGATACAATATTATAATATGATACTATTTTATTATGTGATAATAAAATCTTACAATATTCAAATTTGATCATATTATATTCTACCTTTATCCAAACACCCCTTTAGTGTTATTCTTTTGTAGAAAACAATGGTACGTGAAGTTGACTCGGCGTGGCAACATGGAGTTGATGTGGATGGAAAAAAGAGTAGAATTAAATGCAGTTATTATGGTAAGGTGGTAACTGGGGGAATCACCAGATTGAAGGAACACTTGGCACATAAATCGGGAAATGTAGCAAAGTGTTCCAAGGTATCCCAAGAGTTAAAGAAGGAAATGCAAGCATTCTTAAATGCGAGGAAGCAAAAAAAAAAAGTAGTAACTGAGAAAAGGAGAGAGGCCGAGTATGAAGCATGTAGAGAAGAGGTGTATGGGCCTAGGGAGGTGCTTGACTTAGATGATGATATGGGGAATCAAATGTAGAGAGAGCAAGGAGAGAGAGCAAGGAGAGAGAGCAAGGAGAGAGAGCATGAGATCATATAATGAGGAAGAAGAGAGGAGAAGAATGATCTATGAGTCTGCTTCTAGAGGGGTGTGGCTCAGTTAGTGGTGGTGGTGGGATGCTGCGTCGGATGTTTAGTAAAAAACAGACTCGCTAACCACCAGATTGGTTGGAGTCTGGCGAATCTCCCACATAACAAGCTCGTAGATAAGAAGTTGTGGCTCCAATTGACCCTGTTGCATATAGGTCCCCATCTGTAAAGCAACCTTCTATAGCGTCAAAGCCTTCAGCGAGAAGATGGGTTATGCACGAAATAGGTTGGTTAGGGCAGTTGGGAAATTCTTCTTCGATGGAGCCATTGCACCAAATAAGGCAACTTCACCCTATTTGAAGACCATGTTGGACGCTGCTGCAGAACATGATCCGAGTATAAAGCCACCCACACCGTATGAGATTGGCCACTACTGTGTTGAAGAGGAATATAAAGAGATGGTGGATTGGGTGAATACCTTTAAGAGGATCTGGAGAGAGAGGGGTTGCACGCTCATGTGTGATGGGTGGACTACCATCACTAGACGGTCCCTATTGAATTTTTTTAGTATATTCTTCTTTAGGGATTGGTTTTATTAGATCGGTTGACACAACCGAGTACGTCAAAGAGGCGACGTACTTAAATAAGCTTTTCAATGAGGTAATTGAGGATATTGGGGCAGAATATGTTGTTCAGATCCTCACAAACAATGATGCAAGCATGAAGAAGGCAGGAATGATACACATGCAACAAAGGCCCAATATTTTTTGGTCTCCATGTGCTGCATATTGCTTGGATTTAATGATCGAAAACATCGCTAAGAGGAACATGATAAAAGGTGTGATATTGTAGGAAAAAAAGATCACTAATTTTATCTATTAGTCAAACAGGCTCATAACGATGATGAAGAAATATACGGACAACCATGAGCTACTACAGCCCGGCATTTCAAGATTTGCCCCCCACCTTATAGCTCTAAAAAGCCTTAATAAATACAGAGGAGGGCTACACCAACTATTCACATCACAAGAATGGTTGGAATCAAAGTGGGGGAAGAAGCCGACGCCCCAAGCAAAGTAAGTTGTAAAGATTGTACAATCTAAGAGATATTTGCCATTTGTTAGTGAGACCTTAAAGGTTTTAGAGCATTTGATAAAGATTCTTCGGTTGGCCGATGTAGATGACAATCCTACAATGGGCTTCTTGTATGAGGCCGTAGATCGAGCTAAGATAGCCATACAAGCAAATTGCAAAATACTACAAGGCTTATTGGAAGATCATCGACAACCGTTGGGAAAACCAACTCCATCATGACTTGCACGCTGCAGGTAAAGAATCAAAGACTGCATATCTAACTATTGTTAAATTATGGTTTTATCTCTTTAAATTAATATAATATGCAGGTTATTTCTTCAACCCATAGTATCGATACAATGAAAATGAAGACAGAAGCTTAACACATGAGATACGTGTAGGTCAAAAAAATGTTATTGAGAAACTTGCAGCGAATGAGGATGATGCATGTGAGGCTATTAACCAAGTAAGTGTAATGGACTAATGGGTACCTTTTTTTTTTTAAAGAGTATAAAGAGTTAGTTCATCGATCCTTATTTCATTTATGGTATATCCCAGATTGATATAAACAATGAAGCCTTTGGTAGTTTTGGGACACCGACTGCCAAACGAGCTATCATGAAGTCATTTCCAGGTAAAGATCATTGTAATTTCATTCATTCTACGTCAATTTAAAAGTTGAGTCATGTATGATTTAAGTAATAAATATACTTCCATTTTATTTTCAGCTGAGTGGTGGTTAAACTATGGAGAAAGTGCTCTAAAACTAAGGAAAGTAGCAATAAAAGTCCTTAGTCAAACAACTACGTCATCAAATTGTGAGAGAAATTGGAGCACCTTTTCATTCATTCACACTAAAGTGAGAAATCGGCCGATGATGCAAAAGTTGAACAAATTGGTGTGTATACATTACAACATTAAGCTCTGTAACAAACAAAGAAGAAGGAGAGAGTTTGAGGACCAAACAGATTATTTTTGCCCAATCAATCTGAACTATATTTTTTCAGAGAATGATGATGTGTTGGCAAATGGATGGTAGAGGTAGAAGAGCCAGTGCTAGATCATGATGAACAAATTAGTGATATGGTCTAGGATTTGATTGGGGAAAGGCCAGAGTCAATGAGAGCTGCCGAGCGCCTACTCGAGATAAATCTTACCCATCAATGAAGGCGTGGGGTCGACCCTCAGGAGATGCGAGATGAGGTTGATGATGATGAGGACACTACCCTCAGCAGTAGTAGCTCATCTTCAGATGTGCCGCATGATTCTGATGGGGATGGCGGTGGTGATGGTGGTGGAGATGGTGGTGAGGTACCACCCCATATAATGGAGATAGTAGAAATTTTATCTTCTTCTAGTAACATAGACCCAACCCGTGGGTACTGGAGAATTGTCCCACCAACCGAATCATCACATGCAAGTGCTAGTGGTAGTGGATATGGTGGGGGAGAGGGTACTAGTGGTGGTGATGTTGGCCACCAACAAGTCATGTATGGTCATTATGTATTACATCCACATCAGCACCTTGACCTTCCCCACGAATTTTATCGGTAGCACCAAGACTACCCTCAGTCATCTCAGTCTACTAATGACTCGGCCTCGCTTTATAAAGCAATCTTTGTTCCTCAACCACATCCACAGGCACAACAACCTTATGGGCACTATGAGAGTGGAGGCAGTGTAACACAATAATTTAGGTCTTCTATCCTTCAAAAAATAATGATGATGATGATAATATCGAGCCAGGACGGCACTCGTTCTGGTATTAGGCACATGCACTAACTCTATTAGTATTTATTGCTTGATTGTAGACTTTAAATCTTTAACACTATTAGTTTGTCCAAAATTATGGTTGCATTATGTCAAATTTATGATATTTCATCTTATTTTAGTATATACATCGATACAGCAATGATACAGGATGTTATGACTTGAGGGGACCATTATTGTGCTTTAAATTGTGCACTAATGGAAAAAAATTATTTTCTATTATTTTATAATATTATGGATTTTTTGGATATTTTTTTTGGATTTTTTGGGTCAAATAAAAATTCGCTCCGTGATGGGCCACGATGACCGCGAACCGCAATTTTGAACTATGGTCATAGTCTTTAACAAAATCAATGAAAATAGAAAAGATTACAGATCGAAGGAATCAGATGATATAAATTGGTTATCCCAAACCGAGTACAATCAGTGAATCTCAATAGATAGAGTCGAGGCATTATTGAGTCCGGTTAATAGTCAGCAATTCAGAACTGAAAATAATACAGTTTTGGGCTAGAAAAAAAAATCCATCTAGGTCCAGGAAATCCTATAGAAAAATGGGCAGCATTTCGGATAGAAATGGTGGCCCCAAATGGGTGGTGAAAGAATAAAGTGATCCGGGTAACTCGAGAGGGACATGGCAACTTAATGCTCGCACACCATCTGAAGAAACCGCCTAAGGATATGGGTTCGTCCAAGGTCAAAGCAGGCGAAGACCGCTCGCTAAATCCCAAGGAGTCCCATAGGGGTAAGTCCTGGTAAGACAGGATGTATAAAATCCAACAAATAAGAGAAATATACACCATGCATATGAATAAGAAAAATTAACCGACAAAGTGTAGTCAAGGATCTATTACAATGAAATCTTTTAGCTATTGATTACCTTGGACATGCAAGGACGATGATACACGAGACTACACACTCTAAAGGTTGGATATAATGTTTGGTTCTACCCTTGGTGCATTCTGAAGGTGGGGATATCCAAATGCTAAGTTCGGATAGAATGATAGTCACTGAGCTTCACATGCCTACGGGTAACCCGAAAAGTGTAAAATAGTTAAGATCGGATTAGGCATTGTTCGGGTATAAGGTATATCCTAATTCTAGGTTTTTGGTCCCTTAAACAGAAGGAAACCGATTGCTATAGGTTAAAATAAGTGTAAGGCCCTCAAAGGCCCTCACACATGGACTACCGATTGCCTAAGACCCATCCTTAGGGTGGACCTCTGGGGTGCGGAACACCCGCAAGGTGCATTAGGTGGAAACATGCAAGCCACCGAAGGCAGGTCTGCCTGTGGCCAAGGTTCACAGTTGGGCCAAAGGCAGAGTACAAGGTCCCAAAAAAATCTAAGTATTCGGTCTCCTATGAGAAGTGTGACCATGTTTAGTAGGTTATAAAGGGGCTAGGGGTCTCAAAGAACCTTAACTAAGGTCACCGGTCACCCAAAACAGTCCTAGGGGTGCCCACCGTGGTTCTTGGTTGATGGCATAAAGGTAGCCGACTATTCTTTGGAAAAAACCCACATTTTAAGTGAGGTTTTGTCACAAATGGGTCCACCTATGAAGCATCTAAAGGTCCCAAAATGGGTCCTAAAGGTTAGGGTTTTAATTCCCAAAACTAGGGCTAAAAAAGTTCCAAAATAGGGCCCACCAGCCATGGAAAAACCCCCCAAAAGTTTGGCTAAAAAGGGGCCAAAATAAGAACCACCGACCATGGGTATAACCCCCACCGGCCATCCAAAAATCACGTCCACCGGCCATAAGAACAACGCCCAATGACCATTGGAACAACACTTCAGCAGCTGGTGGAGATTTTGTTCTCCGGTTGACCTTCGATCGACTGAAGGTTGTCCGAAGAACAAGATTTTCTGCCGGTCGGTAAATGCAGAAATCTTGCCAGGTAGTCCATTTGGCCGACTGTGAAGATCATTTTGGCCTATTTTAAGCACAGAATTTGGGGCTTTTGATCCTCTAACATTTTGAAGTTTAAGGACCTATAAAAGTTAGTTTTTGACATGATATTGCAATATAATCATCATTAATTCAAGCATTTCTTAATTATTCAAACCATTGAATAAACTATAATAATAAATTAAACAACCATAACATGCTATGATAAATAAATTGAGCACTTGCCTTAGCCTCCTAGCCACCTTAATCACCTTCTAATCAGCCCTGAACCAACTGGAATCATCTCTAAAAAATCCCCAAAAATCCACTCCAAAAACAACCTAAAAATCACAACCCAAGCTCTCCTTAGAACCACCTCAAGCATGTGACATATGTGAAGCAATTGGACCTCTAGATCAAGAAAACAATTAAGGGAGATGGAGCTCTTGCCTTTAAGAAGCTCAAATAAGAAGAAGAAGAGGGATAAAGGGGCTGCATAGCTGGGAATCGCGCCAAAATGACATATGTGGAGTAGGAGATGATGGAGAATTGATCGATAGTGTCAGATCTAGTATGTTGGGCCTCTAAGTTGATGATCTCCACCATGCCATGGAAGGGGAATAAGAAGAAATGGGAAAAGAGGAGAATGAGTGAAGTTATCTATTTTCTAAAACGATGGAGTGAATGAGAGTAAATGGGGCAGGTGGTTGTAGGTTGGGGGGTTATGGTGTGAGTTTGCTACACCTTAGTATAGTTTGTGACGCGTATCGAAGGTCATCGGGACCGCGGCTGGATAAATAGAACTGTAGGTCATGAGAAGAGCTTTCCAACAACCCGAAGATCAGAAGATTTGGATATTGTTGGCAAAAGTCGTGATTTTCAGAATTATGGGTAAATACCTCGAGTCGGGGTCAAACTGGGATCTAAGGGCCTTAGATGAGTTTCGACTAAACATGAAAGTTGTTGGGCAGGTCAAGATCTAATTCTTGGGCTTAAGAACAATGCATTTCTGAGTTCTAAGGGAAAAGTCAATTGTTCAGTCAAAGCTTCCCGATTTGTGAATGAATTGGTCAATTGAAGGGTCTCGAGGCCTCAAATTGATTCGAGTTGAATACGAAAGTTGTCCGAAACGATGATCCCGATGTAAAGGGCTCAAAATGGGAGATATACAAGATTTATGAATAACCCCACAATCTTTCTCAAAATTACAAACAAGCTCCAAAAGGGTGTCAAACTAGACTCTGAGGTTCTTAAAATTTTCCAAAGCTATTTCAAAAACTATTCTAACACACAAAACACCGCGATTGGCCTCTAATCGCACTTAGTAATTGAAAGTCCTTGTGGGAGTCCAAGATCCTAACCCTAGAGGGGGGGTGAATAGGGTGAGCTACTAATAGTGACTAACTATGACCAATTTTAATTTTCTATAAACTAACTAGTCACTAGTGATGATAACAAGCACAATGCGGAAGCTAAATACATACAATCATCACAAGAGCATGCACCACAACACAATATTTATAGTGGTTCGGCCACGTGCCTACATCCACTACCGGCTTGTGCTCTCACACCCCACCGGATTTCCACTAATATGCTTTTCCAATAGGCTAAGCAATAACCTCTACAAGATGCTTTCCAAGGCTTAGCAATAACCTCTACAATGTATGCTTTCCAAGGCTTAGCAATAACCTTACAATGATATTTTTCTAGGCTAAACAACAACCTATCAATATGCTTTTAATGGCTAAGCAATAACCTTACAAAGAAATGATTTCTCAAAGAAAGTGTCTTCCAAAGAACACTCTAAGAGATTACAATTAAAGCACAATTACAATGCCTCTTTAATAGGCTAATTTGAAAGTGAAAACTAAACTCACACAACACACTAATGAGTGCAAAGATGTATGCTAATGAGGTGTGTGTGTGACAACTTCAATCAAGTTTAAAAAGTAAAGTCCAATGAATATATGCTCAAAGCAATTCAAAGATTAAAGCACATAGAAAGAATTGATTGAAGTTTAAATGCAAATCACATGAACAAATACTAACTTGTTGATGATTTAAAAAATAAAGGCTCACAAGTTGTATGAAATTAATTTGGCTTAAACATGTGATGCATTTGTAGTGTTGTTTTCAAAAACAAGATTTAACAAAGGTTTTAAAAAGATTGAAAACAACAATGATGATTCAAACAAGTTAAATTAACATGTTATAAAGAAATCAAAGTTTTAAACATAACATGTTTAACAAAGTTTAAAACTAAACTAAGTTTGAATCAAAGAAAAGAATTCATTACAACTTAATATCAAAGATTGAATGGAAGTAATGAATTCATTTCATCATAGTTATCATGCTAAAAACATTTACCAAAGATTTAAAACCAAGCATGAAACATATGATTAAATTAAGCAAAGCTTACTTGGAGATTTAACTTCATGATCCAAGCTTTAGCTTCCTTAATGACCTTCTTAATCCCCTTGGCTCATCCCCTTTATCTTCTCTTCAAACACCTCCAAGAAGGCTCCAAGTTTTCTCAAAAGTTCCAACCTTTTTCAAAGGGAATGAAGCCTTTTTATACACAGAAAACAGAGTTTCTGCGTGTCCCCGGTCGACCCCATGACAGGCCCGGTCGACCCCATCCAAACGGTCAGAAAAATGACCGTTGGAGAGCCAAACGGCTCTCTGCCCAGTCGACCTGCAGTGTACGCGGTCGACCGGGATGTGTATCCGGTCGACCGGGGTACACTGGGCCCTTGGCCACTTTTCCCATTTTGCATACTTTTGCAATTTTCAAAGATTTTTGATGTGGACTTGTTGGGGCCATTAAATCAAGCTTGAAACATGATTTAAATCAATCTAAGTATTTTTTTAAAATCATGAATCATAAAAAGCCACAAATCATTTGAAACTTTAAAACTTAGGCTAAGCTTGAATTTTGAAATTCCTTTTACAAAATCAATTGCATCCAAAATTAAAACCAATTCATGCATAAAACATGAGTTTTACCATATTTTAAAAACAATGCATGGATAAAATAAGATTTCAATGTTTTCTAAAATAATGCAAGTGTGAGAAATCAAATGATGATTAAAATGATATGCATCCATCAAATTGCAATACACAAAATTCTTAACAATCTCCCCCTTTTGCAATTTGATGGCAAACCTTAACTTAACACTAAACCTCACACTAAGTCTTCAGCTCCTTGGCTTGACACGGCTTGAAATCTTCGGATGCTCCTTCACTTAGCTTGGGCTTTAGCTCTTTTGATCTTTCATTCTTCTTGTCCTTAGCTCCAAGCTTTCTTTCTTTTATCTTCTCTCCCCCTTAGACCAAGCACTCTCTCTCCTTGGTCTTTCTCTCCCTTTGCCATTGAATGCTCTCTCCCCCTTTGATCTTTCTCCCTTTTTGGGTAGCTAGAGCATTTTCTCCCCCTTAATCCTTTCTCCCCCTTTGCCATTAAATTGCAAAGGTAGCAATTGAAGAAAGGTACCTACACACATGAAACAAGGAAAATACCTTTAGTAGCACCTGTTAACAAATGAAATCGAAAATGAAATACTTAACAGGCTATTATGCATGTGAGTAAGTTATAAGGGAATAGCAATGGTGAATTTGATCATCTCTAATGCTCCCTTAGAAGGTTTACTCCCCCTCAATCCATAATCTTCTTTTGTCATACTTTTGACAAGAATATAACTATTAGATGCAAGAAGAAGATGGTTTAACCAATTGAGGGATAACTTCAAGGGAAGGATTAGATACCAATTGATAATGATTAACTATAAGGCTCAATGATCAAATTACCAAATTGGAGAGAAACCAATTGACCTATAAGCTTAAGGAAAGTTGAAGAGCAAGGTCAAAAGGTTAATCTATCATGGATACCAATTGAAATAAGAACCATATCAATTGAGAATTAAGAGTATGACTTATTAGCTCAATCACTCTAAAATGGACTTAAGGAATGTAACTAGAAGGATTAATCCAAGTTAGAGCTATCCATGATGATAAGGGGTTTACTAAACATAGCATCAAATAATATAACTATGAAAATCATATGCTATGTAAATTTTGAAATCATTTCACTCAATCATAAAATATGACTATCAAGTGTAAGATGAGTGAAATGAAATTCAAACCATGATGCCTACCTCAATCATTAACCAACCAAGATTATTAACACATAAACATGGTGGTCACGAGATTTAACCAAATAAGCAAGAGAGGTGGCAAACATGACCATTTATGAAGCTAATGGAATGTGACATGGAACAAAGACATATTACTATCAAGTTTAATCCAATGTGCACAAGGTTTATCACAAATATATAACATCAATTGGAAGTTATACTAATTGAAAATGATATCATTTGATTACCAATTGAATATGGAACATGTTTGAGAGCAAGCATGTGACAAACACAAGATTCCATCAAGCAACATAAATGAATATTCATCACTTTAATGATATAACTATTGAGCATAGTGATGAACATGAGAAATTGCATTTTGAAAATATATGACTTATAAGAATATGCAATTTCCAAAGTGTCAACCATATGAATACAACATCTAAGAAATCCATCATTCAAGAGATATAACTATGTAATTCAAGAAATGAATTTCAAAGAGGTTCATATGATCAAACACTACTATGAGGTTGAAACATGTATAAGTATGACAAATACACATGAATCAAACATCATAACCATCCATTTCACAAAAATGACTAGAAAGCATAAAGGATGGATTTGGGTTCTAGTATGGTTACAAAAAAAATAATTAAAGAACACAACCATACATGGAACAAATAAAACATTTGCATAAAGAATGTAACTAAAAGAGCAAACATGCAAATAGTCTATCACAACATTCATTTCCATTAAAGGATGACATAAGCAAAAGCATAAGGAAATGAAAACATGGAACATGCTTTGATGAATACAACAAAAAGTTTTAAAGCATTTCCATTCATGCAATCTTCAAATCATAAACAAAATCTAACAATGGGCATAATGTATATGAAAATAAAGAAAGCACCTTATCAAACATCAAATTGTATTCTAAGCAATATCACTACCAAGAATCATACAATTTGATTTAAAAACCATTCAACTTGCATTTTAAAAGATATAACTTAATTGGAAAACATACAAGTTGATCTTTTCAAAGTAATTTTCCATGTGAAAGTATAACTTAAAAATTCATGGAAAAATTAAATTGATTTAAGTCATTTGTTTTTCAAAATAATCTAACTAAGACATACAAACAAATGATATTGCAACATCAATCGATTATGAAAGATCTAGCTATGAAAGCTTTGAACCCATAATCAATTGAACATGTAGAAATGCAAACAAGATGTGACTATAAAAAGAAAATCTAACATGTGAGAAATACAATCAAATGATTTTGAAAACCATGATATGTGACTTAGGGAAGTACATGAAGACAAAATCAAATGATCATAAAGAAACAAATGCATTTTAAAAAATGTAACTAAGAAAGAACATAAAATGCAAATGCAAATGACCAACAAAAAGATTTACCTATAAAGGATAGGTTGGTCAATGAGGTCCAAGGCCTTAAGGTTTGACTAAGTAAATAGCTTTTGGAATCCACCTAAGGTCTTGGGAGGGTTGATCTTTGAGGTCCATCTTAAAAGTCTTACCAACTAATGGAGATTTGACTTGATAAATTTTCAATTTAGACTTATCACCATGATGTTTAGATTTAACTAAATTTGTCTTAGAATGGTGATTAGTCTTTTGAGGTTGGTGACTTTTCTTATTAGGGGATTGATTTCTTTTCTTCTTATTTCCTCCATTTATTTGACTTTTGAATTTAAGATTTAACTTTGCAACTTTCTTCAAAAGTTCCTTCATTTGTTGAGTTAATGGAGGAAGATTGAGAAGCTTTTTGTTAATAGATTCTTTTAGAGTTGGTTTAACTTGTTTAACCTTTTTAGAATCTATTTTAGGAGACTCCTTTTTAATTGGTTTTACTTGTTTAGTCTTTTTGGAGTCTTCCTTGGATTTTAGTGTCTTAATCATCATAGTATTTGATTTTACCTTTTTAGGTTCAAATATGGATTTAGACACATTGCTTCTTCTTAATTTGCACTCAAATTTGAAATGCCCTTCATTACCACAATAATGAAATTTGGTTATGGGCAAGAAAGTGTGAGTGCTAGAGAATGAGGACTCACCTTTCACAAAAGTGTTGGTGAACTTAGGGTCATGTGAAATATTCCTATCAAATCCAAGACCCGTCCTATCTCTTTTAGATTTACCCAATTTCAATAACTTTTCAAATCTTTCTTCACTTTGGGTAAATTTGCACTCATACTTTTGTTTGTAGGTTTCAAGTTGAGTGACTTGTTCTTTAAGGGTTGAATTTTCATTTTTAACTTTTGTAAGTTCATTTTCAATTCCCTTAAATTTGTTTAGCTCTTCATGGGCAAGTTTTAATTCAAATTTAACTTCATTGATAACATTAGATCCAAGTTCTAGAGTTTTTATCTTAATTTGTGCATTAGATAAATTTTCCATAGAAATGGTTAACTTGGATTCTAGGTTGTTAATGTTTTCATCTTGCCTTTTTAATTGATCTCTTAGTTTTGAATTTTCCTTATTAAGATTATCATAATCTATCTTTGATTCTCTTAGATCATCTTTAATATTAGATAGATTATGCAAAGAGATCATGAACTTAGATTCTGCACAATTTATTAATTCTTCTTTTTCTCTAAGTTCATCTTTTGAAGAGACTAATTCTTGATTTAGTCTTTTAGATTCTTCTTTTAATCTTCTATTCTTCTTAGAAAGCTCTAAGGATAATGTGCACAAATCCTCATAAGCTTTTTCAATGTCATTATCATTTTCATCATTTTCTTCCTCTTTTAATTCAAATTGAGATTCTTTAAATTCATTGTTTGAATCTCCAATAGTGGGAAGAAGGAGGGGTCTAGAAGAATCTACCAAAGAATCTACAAAGTCTAAACTAGTGGAATCCATTCTTATGATTTTCATGGAGGCACAACACTAGGGTTTTAACTCTAGGTTTTTACACCTAATCAAGAGTTCCAAACACTTGATCCTAATATAGAGCACGAGGCTCTGATACCAATTGAAAGTCCTTGTGGGAGTCCAAGATCCTAACCCTAGAGGGGGGGGGGGGGGGGGTGAATAGGGTGAGCTACTAATAGTGACTAACTATGACCAATTTTAATTTTCTATAAACTAACTAGTCACTAGTGATGATAACAAGCACAATGCGGAAGCTAAATACATACAATCATCACAAGAGCATGCACCACAACACAATATTTATAGTGGTTCGGCCAACGTGCCTACATCCACTACCGGCTTGTGCTCTCACACCCCACCGGATTTCCACTAATATGCTTTTCCAATAGGCTAAGCAATAACCTCTACAAGATGCTTTCCAAGGCTTAGCAATAACCTCTACAATGTATGCTTTCCAAGGCTTAGCAATAACCTTACAATGATGTTTTTTCTAGGCTAAACAACAACCTATCAATATGCTTTTAATGGCTAAGCAATAACCTTACAAAGAAATGATTTCTCAAAGAAAGTGTCTTCCAAAGAACACTCTAAGAGATTACAATTAAAGCACAATTACAATGCCTCTTTAATAGGCTAATTTGAAAGTGAAAACTAAACTCACACAACACACTAATGAGTGCAAAGATGTATGCTAATGAGGTGTGTGTGTGACAACTTCAATCAAGTTTAAAAAGTAAAGTCCAATGAATATATGCTCAAAGCAATTCAAAGATTAAAGCACATAGAAAGAATTGATTGAAGTTTAAATGCAAATCACATGAACAAATACTAACTTGTTGATGATTTAAAAAATAAAGGCTCACAAGTTGTATGAAATTAATTTGGCTTAAACATGTGATGCATTTGTAGTGTTGTTTTCAAAAACAAGATTTAACAAAGGTTTTAAAAAGATTGAAAACAACAATGATGATTCAAACAAGTTAAATTAACATGTTATAAAGAAATCAAAGTTTTAAACATAACATGTTTAACAAAGTTTAAAACTAAACTAAGTTTGAATCAAAGAAAAGAATTCATTACAACTTAATATCAAAGATTGAATGGAAGTAATGAATTCATTTCATCATAGTTATCATGCTAAAAACATTTACCAAAGATTTAAAACCAAGCATGAAACATATGATTAAATTAAGCAAAGCTTACTTGGAGATTTAACTTCATGATCCAAGCTTTAGCTTCCTTAATGACCTTCTTAATCCCCTTGGCTCATCCCCTTTATCTTCTCTTCAAACACCTCCAAGAAGGCTCCAAGTTTCCTCAAAAGTTCCAACCTTTTTCAAAGGGAATGAAGCCTTTTTATACACAGAAAACAGAGTTTCTGCGTGTCCCCGGTCGACCCCATGACAGGCCCGGTCGACCCCATCCAAACGGTCAGAAAAATGACCGTTGGAGAGCCAAACGGCTCTCTGCCCAGTCGACCCGCAGTGTACGCGGTCGACCGGGATGTGTACCCGGTCGACCGGGTACACTGGGCCCTTGGCCACTTTTCCCATTTTGCATACTTTTGCAATTTTCAAAGATTTTTGATGTGGGACTTGTTGGGGCCATTAAATCAAGCTTGAAACATGATTTAAATCAATCTAAGTATTTTTTAAAATCATGAATCATAAAAAGCCACAAATCATTTGAAACTTTAAAACTTAGGCTAAGCTTGAATTTTGAAATTCCTTTTACAAAATCAATTGCATCCAAAATTAAAACCAATTCATGCATAAAACATGAGTTTTACCATATTTTAAAAACAATGCATGGATAAAATAAGATTTCAATGTTTTCTAAAATAATGCAAGTGTGAGAAATCAAATGATGATTAAAATGATATGCATCCATCAAATTGCAATACACAAAATTCCTAACAGTAATCCTAACCACATAATTAACTAATGATAATCATATAGGTAAAGGGTCTGGTCCTTACATCTATACATCAATCGGGTCCTCAAGTTGAATTAATTACAATAATTACAGCCCAATTAAAATAAATCTCTAACCTAAAATAAACCTAGATCTGTAAAAACCCTAATCTGATTAGAGTGTTGCAACCACAAATAGATAGATCAGAATAACCAATTACAGGTACTGTAAATCAATAAATTAATTTATCCAAGGATTAGGATCCACTCGATCTAATAATTCGAAATACTAATGGCTTAGATCTTCTCCACTAGAATCCAATCTAAGGGGAGAGCCAAGTTAGATTCCCAAGTTAATTGACTAGATTGGATTCTCTTCACTATCTAAAGGATTCTAAGCATTGTCTATACTAATTGCGAAAATATAAAATCAAAGAACATAATTAGCAAAAGATGAGCCGGCAATTAATTGAAGAAAATACTCTTTATTAGATCGTGTCCAATCACAGAACAAATAAAAGATCCGAGCTTCACCTTCTCCTCATATTACAGTTTAGGCCTCCATCACATACATCTTCATCTTCTTCTCCATCAAAAATCAATGACAAGAATTGCAAAGAGAAAAGAAAATAACAGATATTTGATGGGAGGGGGGTGGGATGTGTGAAATATTTTGGGAGAGAGAGAGGGATGTGTGATGGTCCTGGGATGAAATTATATTGGATGTCCAACCTCCGCACTTTATTATGGAGTTAAAGAGATCAAATGGTTAAAGATCTCACTTGGGCATAAGCCAACAAAAGAAGTTAATATATCAGGGCACCTTGCTTTACTTCTATCACTCTTATGAGATCTACCATAGTTACATTGTACGCTTCTCTTATCATCCACCAATTTCCTCTGCAACAACAACTCTAGCATACAGATGATCTCCCTCTTGATCTTAGATTCATGTCTTCTCGGATTCATCACAGGATGAGGAGGGGTTTGAATTAGATGAGGGATTAAGAGAAAAAGAAGAGGAGAAAGGAGAAGAAGAAAAAGGCTAAGGGAGTAGATTGAGAGGAGAAAGAGGAAGGAGAATAAAAGGAAAGAGAAAAGAAAAAAGAAAGAAGAAGATAGAAGAAGGAAGAAAAGAAGAGAAGACGGGGGAAATGATTAAAAAAATAAAAAAGGTGATGGAAATGGATATCCTTTGCCATCTTCCTCCAACCGCATAAATCCAAACCCTATTCTCAGTGTTATATCAGATTCGTACTCCTGTTTCATTACACGATAGCCTTTAGGTCTTTAGAAATTTATCATGGGACCCACATAATCATAATCTGACCGGTTCAACATGAATGTAATTCCCTCCAATAGTATATCCCTAAACTTCATTTCAATAGAGGATTGTTCCACCGATCGATTGAGCTCATGATGGAGATTTTGAATAACTACATATCCAGAATAAAAAAAGTGACTCGGGAATCCATCATGGGCCCCACTTAGAGATAATTTGGACCATTCAGATGGAATCCTATGTCCACTAGGGATATATGCTGAAATAATTAACAATAGCTGTAGATTGAGCATGTGATCGGTTTTGTGTGTACGATATGATACAAAAATTTTAGTTTTGCAAAAAAAAAAAAAAATCACTTGAGTTATCCAAATGTAATAAAGTAAATCTCATTTCTTTACCATAACCATCCAAACACCTTTTTCATTTAACTAAAAAGTCAACTCTACTTTTAAGCTACCACTATTTCCCAATGATGTGACATTGCACTTTTTTTTAACTCTACCAAGGTAAATTACCAAAAAGGTCTCTTAAGAGGTTGTTGTCTAGGATGATAGAACAAGGAATAACGTGGTCTACTTTGATCAATCCTAACCAATTGTTAGATCAATATTTTGTTTTGGCACTCGTCCAAGTTATATGAGCCGTTAGATTGATCGTGTTAATTTGACATGCTTCCAACTTCATCTAACATCCAGGGTTTTGATAACTTTAAACCCTTAAAATATTAGTTCTCATTGTTTGATTTACCTCATGATTTGCATTTTTGTAGGTCACAAGGGATTTCGGTTCATTTGTTGCGGCACTCCTACATGGGAACAGTGTAACACCTTTCTAAAACTCCATCGTGGGGCTCACAAAGAGATAATACATACCGTTCAAGATGAATCACACTTCCTCCACTGATGTCTCCTAGGGTTTCGGCTCAAAATAAGTAGCTCCCGCCATCCAATTGAGAACCATGATGGAAACATGAATAGGCACTGATCTGGCATCTCAATTGATGTGTTGTTAATCACATTTCTATCATGATTCTCAATTGTACGGTGGGACCTACTCCTTTTGAGCCGAAACTTGTGAGGATTTACGATTGGAGGGTATGACATTCACTTTGAACTGCCCAAATTATCTCTATATATGTGGGCCCCAAATAGAGTTATAGAAAAGTGTTACATGGTTCCCGTGTAATAGCTGCGACAGAGGACTTGCACTGGCCACGAGACGACCTTTTAAACATTTAAGTCCTCCATGATTGTTAAGCTCTCATATGAGCCTTATCGAGACGGCTGTTCTATGGTTAGGAATATGTTGGATATTTGGAAATAAGCCTTTGCAAAAATAAATGTAAAAAACTATAGTCATCTTATTGACTTTCTCAATTATGTTAATTTTATTATGGTATTATTGTGATTTTCTTGTGACGTTTCCAAATTTTTCTATTGTGATTTTTTTTATGATATTCTCAATTTTAGCCAAATTTAAATAGTTATGATATTATGAAAAATATACTTCCAAATAATTACCAAGATAATCTCAAAATATTGCTAATATTTATGACAACGTTCGTAGACTTGATGTGTGGGATGGACTGTAATGGGTAAGTCACGTTCGGGAGCTCAGCTAGTCCAACTTCATTAAACACTTTTATCTCCTTTTATGTATTAATACCGTAAGAATTGTCCAACTTCATTAAACACTTTTATCTCCTTTTATGTATTAATACCGTAAGAATATGTTTTTGCAACACTGACTCCACAAAAAGAGGATTTTCTTCTCTATGCTTGATATTTTTCTCCAACTGGGGTGAAACTTTATATTGAGGAAAATGGATGAAATTTAAGTAACTATTTTAAATTACACAAAGTAATTTATCCCATCAGAGGGTTTGTGATTCACTTTTCTACGGGGTGTGTTCATGTAACAAGAGATTCCATGCTTAGGGGATTTCTGCTTTTGCAGGAGAAAGGTATTCTTAATTCCTACCCTTCCAACTAGAAATCAAATTCCTTTCTATAGATGGAAATCTATTTATCTTTGATCGTTTCTGCACTAAATACTTTTGAAGAGAACAATGACAGAATGAACTATATGGAAAGTCGAACACAATTTCCTTTCTATTGTGAAATCCTCTTATTAAATAAACGTACCTTGTGCATATTTCTTTGTTTGTTCTCACATGGTGGACCTATCTATGATCAGTCCAGTCCCTTTATACAAATACTTCCTTGACTTGGTCTTAGTTTAACAATAATTTGAATATATACTAGTCATCATTCTTATACCGTCTGTACCATACCAGTATGGGGAAAAGCCAACTCTCTCTTCTCCTTATGCTCTGTCAGTAGTGAGAGTTATTATTCGCAACCTCAACCTATTCATAAGGAACATCTGGATATATGCGAGCCTATGAATGAATAATTTTACTATTCAACCCTATATGGGACCCATTAAGTCTAACACATCCACTACCCAGTTTTATGTGAAATGCACTGGCCAACACACTCATGATTGAGTGGTGTTGGCACTTTAGCATCACATATATGCAAGGGGATTGATCCCTAGGTCTTCCAATTAAAAGTATCACTCCTAACTAGTGGCACAACTAACTGAAGGGTGTAGATGCAGTGGAAGCACAGATCTATAAGAGCTGGCTGCTACAAACACGATTAGGACAACGTCAGCTTGCATCAAGCACTGGCGTAGAGATCTGTGACTGTCTATGAGATATCAGTCACGTATGAATCACTCTTCAAAATCCAAGGGCAAGGATGGACACCCTGGATGTAGAAGATGACAATGGAGAATTATAGAACTAGTGGAAGGAAGATGAATTATTAAAAGTTATTCCAAGCTATATCTCTCTTGTCTATATATAGCCCTTAGGCTAATAGGTGATAAGACCTCTATTCAAATTCGAATTGAGAGATCTATTCTATTAATCATCTCTCAATTTGAATTTGAATGCAGATATGATAAAGAGATAAAGAGTTGGATAAAACTCAAGTTATCCTTATCTATATCACCATGAGACTCCTTGTGAGGGGTGTATCTTTGTGAGTGGGGTCCACCTACGTACATGTAAACACAAGTGGGCTTCATCACAAATGCCAACACTAACAAGCAAAAGAAAAAGGGTAAATTAGGGAGAGATCCCTCATTATTAGGCTATAAAGTCTCTAGGACATAGCATTACGGTTTAAGGCCTAGAGTCCCTTGCGCATGGAATTAATTCAGGCAGTGGTCCCTAAGCATGTGACATCATATTTGTTATGACATATTTGCCCTTCTAACCATTTAAATGGGTGTGTGGTCCCTAAGCATGTGACATCAAATTTTTTATGACTTATTTGCCCTTCTTACCATTTAAATGGGTGTGTGGTCCCTAAGCATGTGACATCATATTTTTTATGACATATTTGCCCTTCTAACTATTTAAATGGGTGTGTGGTCCCTAAGCATGTGATATCAGATTTTTTATGACTTATTTGTCTTTCCCAGATTATTTTTCAAGGTCCTTACCATCTGTAACTGGTTGGGTTTTAGACCATGGCAAGTGAACTACTTCATAATCCTCATGGCTAGTCCTATAACAGCCTTGAGGAAAGTCTTTCTTTCTCGATATTGGAAGAGCACCTTGATGGAAGACACTGTTTCAACAGAAATGAAGAGCTAAAGAAGAAAACCTAAGAGATTACTTGAATAACTAATTGCAAAAGTCACATGGGGTAGGTTGCTAGATTCAGATAAATTTTTATCAAAGCTAGATAAATTTAAACTAAATCTAGTCAAACCAAACCAAATCTAGTTAGACAATCTCATATCGAAGTGACATAACTTGTTTTCAAATGGTTTGTGATTTCAAACACAGATAAATTCATATAAACTCAAATAAAACTCATGCCAAAGTCAAATAAGTTCAAATCAAAGTTAGATAAATTCGCAGGAAACTCAGATAAATTCACTTAATTCGTATCAAACTCAGATAAATTCAAAGCAAACACAAATAAATTCATATCAAACTTAGATAAATTCGTACCAAACATAGATAACATTGTGCCAAAGTCATATAACACATACAAAACTTAGATAAATTCACAGCAAACTAAAAAAAAACTCATTTAACAACTCAGAAAAACTCATGCCAAAGTCAAATAAGTTCACATCAAAGTTAGATAAATTCACAGCAAACTCAGATGAATTCACTTTAATTCATATCAAACTCAGATTAATTCAAAATAAACACGAATAAATTCATATCAAACTTAAATAAATTTATACCAAACACAGATAACATCATGCCAAAGTCATATAACATCATGCCAAAGTCATATAATACATACAAAACTTAGATAAATTAACAGCAAAATAAAAAAAAACTCATGCCAAAGTCAAATAAGTTCACATCAAAGTTAAGATAAACTCATAGCAAACTCAGATAAACTCACTTAATTCGTATCAACTCATATTAATTAAAAGCAAACACAAATAAATTCATATCAAACTTAGATAATTCATACCAAATACAGATAACATCATGCCAAAGGTCAGATAACACATACAAAACTCAGATAACACATACATTAAAGTTAGATAAATTCACAGCAAACTCAGATAAATTTCACTTAATTCGTATCAACTCATATTAATTCAAAGCAAACAGCAAGAAATTCATATCAAACTTAGATAAATTCATACCAAACACAGATAAACATCATGCAAAAGTCAAATAACATTATGTTAAAGTCAAATAACACATACAAAACTCAGAAAATACATACATCAAAGTTAGATAAATTCACAGCAAACTCAGATAAATTCACTTAATTTGTATCAAACTCAGATTAATTCAAAGCAAACAAAAATAAATTCATATCAAACTTAGATAATTTCATACCAACACAGATAACATCATGCCAAAGTCAAATAACATTACGCCAAGTCAGACAACACATATAAAACTTAGATAAATTCACAGCAAACTAAAAAAAACTTATTTAAAACCAAGTTGAATACATTTTAAGTCAAATAAATCTTGTGAAATTCAGTTAATTTCATACCAAACTCTTTAGTTCATAAGAAACACAGATAAATTTAATAAAACTCAAAGAAAATCATTTCAAAATCTCATAAATTCATTTGAAACCTTATTTAATTAATAACAAATGAAGTTAAATTGAATCAAACTCAGAAAAATAATATAATATACAGATGAATTCATTTAAAGTCCTATTTAATTGATCATAGACTAAGATAACTTTATATAAAGCTTAGATAAATACATGTCACAGTCAAATAATTTCATATAAAGCTCAGATAAATTCAAACCAAAACTTAGATAAACTTATGTCAAACTCAATTAAGTTTAAGTCAAGATGATTCGATTGCTTGAGGTCACTGATGAGTTGATTTTGCTTCTTTGTGCAGTTTCCTTCATCTTTGATTTAAAATCTTTATTTTGCTTAAATTTCGGAGTGTATGACGGAATATTTTAAAGCAATGCATGTTTGGTGACGTATAGAGTATATAAAGAGAGGGTATTTTTATCTTTTTGACTCATTAAATGTTATACCGCCGCCTTTATGAGAAAATAACCTGGACCACAGGCTATAAAACGTACTGTTGAGGGACCTTTCACCAAATGCCCCAAAGAAAAAAGTAGAAGAAGAAAGAAAGAAACCCACCATAAAAAATATCTAACTACCCATCAACCTGACCACCATATGCAATTCTAGGTGGATTAACTAGCTCCCCTCCATGTACCTTTCTAGGTGAGAACTAGTGAATAGATATCTCCTAACGATCAACCCAAATACATCCATCTAAGTTGGACCTTTTAGATAAGAGATCTTACTAATCTTACATTATCTGCATGAAACTCACTAGTTCAACCATCTACATAAACTCACCAGATGAAATATCAACCAACGACTGGTTGTATGGAACTGGTAGATGAAGGATGCCAGCATCTACCCATACAGCCATATATTGGAACCTACTATAGATGAATATTATGCACATCTTATTTTTATCTAGATGGGATCCACTATACATCACATCCAACCCATCTACCATTTCATAAGACACCATTCACATAATTCACCAATAGGTGTCCCAGGTGGATAGATAAGTTGGATCTAATGGGTATAATGTGGGTCCACTATCATTTAAGAGGGTCACTATCACTGCACTATCTACATGACACATCATTGATTATGTTATTTAGGCGGGCCCATCTTAATATATTATATAATATAATATAATATTATATTATATAATAAAAGACAGCAGCCCTCTTTCCCAGAGTGCGACACGTGGCACATTCTAAAATTTTTCGCAATGCTACATTCCAGAATTGCCCTTTTAATCTTCCCTAAAATCTCTCAATTAAAATCTCCTCTAACTCCTCTCTAATTGCAACATAATCTCTTTAAAATTCCACCCCAAAAGAAATCTTTCCTAAAATCTCTCCACTATTGACCCACACTTGAACTTATCCAACCCACCTATTGAAACTAACCTTCGATTTGTGCAACCCACAAACTAAGCCCATCAATCTATATCTTGCTGCTCCATCACCTAGACCTACTTCATCTATAAGGACTTTATGTTTTCTTTGAAAAAAATAATTCGTTAATAGACTCATGGGGTTTTGAACTTTTTATTTTAATGATCTTGATCTACAAGAGATTGAATCCTCTTTTGTTCTTGAAAAAAAAAAAAAAGCAAAGAGACATGGATGTTATTCCACATTGGGAAACAAGAGATTTTATTCACAAAGAGGTATGATTTCTTTTCTTTTGTATTTTGTTAAAGATTTTTTTATTATAGTTCTTTTTTGTAATTTTCTTCCTTAATTTTATTGTGGTCAGATTCAAGTAATAGAGGTATGATTTTCTTTTGTTTTCTTTTTCTTTTTCTTTTGTTATTGTACTTCTTCTCTTTTGTATTCTTTTTAGTAAATGTTTTAACGTGAAACTGCATTTTTCTTTTAAAAGAAGCTGCGTTTTGCATTGGGGTTTTTGTGACGACCCATAAATTTCTTTCACTTTATTTTTTATTCGATTTCTATTACTCAATGTTACAGTTTTAGTCCAATCACGATCAACGAAAGATGATTCAATTGGATCATTTTACTTGTTCTTTTATTTTCAACCTTGATTTTTGAAGTTCGGTTTTAATTGTGTTTGTATTATGAATTATATAATAATTTTTATTTATAATTTATTTAAAAATTATAAATATCTTTAATTAAAATATTATTTACTTTTTATCATGGCCCGCGCTCCACTAGTTTGATTTAATTGTAAGCCAAAGGACATTTTGGTAATTCAGGAGTAATTTTCTCGCACAAGTAAAATGCATATAAGACTTTACGCGAGCATTTAACTAAATATATTTTTAATTTTTAAAATTCATGTTTTGAGTTAGAACAACCACAAATTAATTTAGAGAAATTTACCCACGTATTGTTGAAGATATATAGACTTCTTTTTATCACACAAATGAGTTTATCATTCACTCAATCAAATGTTGTTATTAATTAATATTTAATTTGCATGAGACTTATCCTATTATGCATTGCACGTGATTCATGTTGTTTACATAATATATTTATAACCATTAACTTTGAGTCATGGAATTACAAACTATGATTAATTCATCAAAATTGATATTGTAAGCTGACTGCAGGATGAGAGCACATAAGCGGACAGTCTAGTCAAATGTGATTGTTCTTTTTTCTCTTGTATGTTGAAAACACTAGGCCTGCACTAGATTGTTTGAATAACCGAAAACAGCTTAAGTTTAACTCATAGTCCTAGAACTCAGTGTGGCTCAGTAAAAACTCAGGGGATTACTCTGGTTAGTAGGAAATGGAGGACGAGGTGAGAGATTTGGCTAGACTCATGGCTAGAGGAAATGGAGGACGAGGTGAGTAATTCAGTTGACACCACCAAAACTCAATAAAGACAGTTTGCCATCAAGAATTGTACCTTGAGAACTGGTTTTGGTAGTGAGAAGTTGAAAATCACTTTGATTTTTCTTTAAGCCCAAACCATACTAAAACTCGCCTGAGTTATTCCAACTCAGCAAGTCACAGAGTCAGGTGAGTTGAACAAATGTGGTTTGAGTCTTGACCAAAGTACTCTTGAGACTCGCCTGAGTTGCTCAAATAAGCGTGGCTGAGCGTAACCAACCAATATCCCTGAGTTAGCTCAATGACCTTCTGAGTCCCACTGAGTTTTCTGCACAAACTCACCCACCCCACACACAGACACACACAATACAGTGTAAACTAAAATCTATGTTGTTTTGGTGTTTGGGAAATCCCAATTGAAATCATTAATCAGCAATATTCTGCATAATCTGCACAGAGGACGACACTTCAGGTTTGTTTGTGCAGTGAATTTTCTTTGGATAATGAAAATGGATTCAACGGGAGAATGATTTCCCACTTTTTCATTTTGAACATTCTTCAAGTTTCATTTTCTGAGGTGAAAGCATTTTCCACAATTTTATAAAAGTAAGATTTTGACCCAAGAGGCAGAAGGAACTATTTCTGCTGTCTTTGTTACAAAAGGTGGAAATGCATTTTACCATGTAAAATGTTCTGCCACACCAAACAGTAGAAACCGAAAATGTTGGAAAAGAAGTTTTCAGTTTCTAGTTTTCACAGAAAAATACAATCACTGGAAGTAGAATTCCACAAAACAACTGCCATTGACAAACATCCCCTTAATGTAGAAAAACTTGTTCTTTTCCTTTCACAGCAAATGATGTTTCATCTTATTCAATGTACATTTGAATGCAGTTTTAATTTTTTTGATAAAACTGGTAATTAGAAACAGAATCAGACATATTTCTATGTTTTCACCAAAGCCAATGTATGCTAAAAACTCAACATTGAAATTTCAGTAAAGGTGAACGTACTTCACTCATGAAGAAAAAAAAAAAGAGCATTCCAAAACAGTAAAAACCAAGGTAACATGATCATCATACACTTAACTGCAAGATGTGAAGAGATTTTAGAAAAGGGATAGTATTGATCCAACATATGCATCAATGCGCTGAAGCGCCCTACAATCTAGATTTCATTTACCATTACTGAAACTTAGCTGTTCAGTCAGCTGTTAATAATCCTCCTCATGAAGAAAATGAGGAAGAAGAAGATTGAATGTCAACAATATCAAGATTAGGAAGAATACTTTATATATAGATATAAGAAGGAGGTCTGCAAAAAAGACTTGATCGAATATTAGCATTGTCAAAATTCAGAAGAACATGGCCTTTTCTGTACATGTATTCATCTCGAGATGAAAACAATCAGATTAATGAATAATTGAAATTGGAGGTATGGGGTTAATTAGGGTGCATTTGGATGTACCCAATATCGCAACTGGTTTCAATATATAGGTAGAATAGATGGTTAACCATTTGCTTGCATTTGAGGCATCACAGATGATATGTAGAAAACTGTTTGTCAGACTTTTCTACCCTAACAACAATATGAAGTAGAGAGAATGAGAACTATATGCTACCAACAGTTTCTAGGAAACTCATTTCCCTTTGCAAATATCTACATTTCTCACAGTATTTACTGCATCAGTTTCTTCGTATTCCGCCTATAATTCCTATGACAAGGTTCAATTTCTAAACTGCACAATCACTGAGCTCAAAGAATGAACATCCTCCTGCTGAAATATCCCAACTGCTTGTGATTTGGGCACATCTAAACACACCCAACATACCCTGATGAATGAGTAGGCAGGCTGTCATCTTCTTTTCCTACCATCGTCTTGTTCAGACAGACTCGACATTGTTTATGTTGGCCATCTCCACACCATTTACAGAAGTTTTGGGCTTTGTTGTTTGCTTTGGGAGCTGCTTACTTGCAGCCTCATTCGACTCCTTCAAGTTTAGAGAGGTGTACACTGACATTCCACAAAGAGCTCCAACCGCACCACATATGCTCACAAATCCCGGATCCGAATTAAAAATCAGAAAACCTCCTAGCATAATCACGCATGTTTTGAACTGACCTAAAACAACGTGAGTAGTTGCAGATGTGGCACTGGATGGTTTGAGAATAACGGGGTATTAGAACTAAAAAATGAAGTCGAATGCAATACCTGAGAGAACTAAGAAACTAGAGGCTTACCCCAGTGCCAAAGCTCCGGACCATTGAAGAAGAAAGCCGAGTAAGGCTGATACAAGGATAGCTGATGTGTTATTTACATCCCACTTAAAGGACAATACACCAGGTGGGTCTAGCCATGGCATTAAAGCTAACAAGAACAAGATAGTCACAGGGGTAGTCTTCCACATCAACCTGCTCAAATATACTGCTCGAGTTAGAATATGATCAAGGCTGCTCAAAATTTCCTTTTCTAGTAAAAAAGAAAATTAGAAAAAGTACTTACGCAAGAGCAGTCCAATTATTTTTCTGCTGTAGATTAGACCAAAGGATTTTATTTATAGCACTAGGTATAATCCATGCTAATGCTATACAAGCACCAAAAAAATTGAACTGTAGATCTGTGACCGTTGCCACCGCCACTCCAATTGATACGACAGTTAAAGCTAAGACCTGCATAATTGGATCCAGCACTCAATATTTGTTCATTCAAAAATACACATGCAATCACCTTAGTTTTGTGGTAAAAGAATCCCGTTCTATCAACTGTATCCAAGTAAGTTACCAAGCACTCTATATCCATAATGTAGCACAATTGTATGAGACCTGGTCAATACATCTATCATGGATGACTGGGTACCCTAAAGATTAAATAGATTATGAACCTAGTCACTGACTGGGCCTTTAAACTATTTGTTTGTCCAATGTGTATGTATCAGAAGTCCTCCACTCACAAAAGACCTATGTGGCTTAGGTTATGTTCCATCCATGGAGCTATTGGATGTTAGACCTGCATAGCATATGTAAGGATTTAGGCTCTTGAGTCTTGATGCCAATAATATATTCATCAAATATCAAATCCTTTCGTGATTTCACGAACTAAAGAAAATTGAAGTTCCTGCATTATCACTTTTGTGTTTGAAGCAATTGAAAGATGCTACCTCATGTTTTGTGTCTAAATTTGGTTCATTTAAAAATAAAAGCAGATAAGAGAGTTTTGTATGCACCTTCTTGAAAGAAACTTTTTTCCTGAAGAGAATGAACTCTGCTATAACAATCGTTGGAGTAACTGCAATCTTAGCCATTTGATAGAAACCAACACTGCAGTGCAATGACAACAAATAAAAAAGGGGAAGATACATAACTTCATATGATGGGTGCAGCAACCTTTAAGGGCACGTTTGTGTACACGCTGAGGAAAGCCGGTTTTGCGGGAAATAATTCCACCTCCCTCCTTCTGAAAAAACCGCAAGAACTTATTTTCCGAGGAATTGTGGAAGACTTAGCCCATTTTTTTCTCTTTTCCTAACAGAAAGTAGGCCACACCAAGCATGGATTTTATTGTAGCACGGAATTTAATTTCCGCAAACCTCACTTTTTCCACAAAAAACCAGCTACACAAACGTGCCCTAAAAAACGGCAAATACTTTCATAGAAATTGTCACCTGTTATGTTTTAAGCTGATATTAGCAAGTCCTGTTGAGAGAGACATGACAGCACCCAGGGAAAACAAAGAAGAAAATGGCGTTGTTTTGGAAGGAGGTGAGACCGGAAGCAATGATAATGCCTTGGAAATGGCAAGTAGGAACCAAGCAGTGATGTAATGAATAAATGTAAGGAAAATTGGAAAGGTAAACCCAATCCTTCCCATCACCTGCAGAGTGTAGACATAATGAAACCCATGAATACTTTGTAACTTTTAAAAATGCAAACACAATTCAAAGATCTAAGGTCTATTAGGTCAAGAAATATAGATCATGATCAAATATGCGTCAAATCGAGATTTAACTCAACTCTGGTTTGGCCCTCGACTTTCTTTGAGTTTTCAAGCTTTGTTTCACAATGTTAAAACTCTAGACTGTCCCAAGTTGTGGATATCTAGTTTCATTGTCTATCACAGAAAGAAAATGATCATAGATGGCAGGATGGGAGATAAAAGACTTTACCAATTTGTTTGCCATAATTATCCCTACAGAAACAATGAAATTGAATGTAAGTGCCACAGTTGGGCCACAAAACCGTTGTTGTTGACGCTTTGCTCCTTCCGATGTGCGGAGCTCATTAAATAGAGCTCCCCGGAGGTCCTCTAAAGCACGTCCTGTTATTTTAAATGAAGCAATGATATGAGATAAAACTTGCTAGCAACATCAAATGTTTGGGAACTTAATACATTGAAACAGGCATGACCATGAATTTTACTGTCAATTCTATTAACCCAACTAAGCATGCCACTTTTGATGGCTGAAGTAAGTTTCCTATTGTCTTATATGTGAAGAATATAAAAAGATGGTAAAAAAGGCCAAGTCTAGTAGAACAAACGCTCATGCAAACCAGAGAATTGTTCATCTGGTACACATATAAATGATTAAAACAGTATTATGATATACAAGAGTTGAAATAACAAACCAAAATGCTGACCTACTCTTCTAAGGTCCCTATTTACATATAAGAGAAACTAAGCATGTTTTCCCTCCAGTAATTCTAAAGTAATACAAAGAAAACCTGCTTTCACGGGCCATGGCGCCACCCCCCCCCCCAACCCCACAAAGAAAATAATAAAAACAGAGAACAATGAAGCTGCAAATTGGAAAAAAAGTGATTCCATCGGATTCATTGAATCTCAAAAACAGAAATCAACAAATTCAGAAAACATATAACCATCATTTGCAGAAAGTGAACATTTCATTTAGGTTTGTAGTGGCTTCTAGCTAGCCATATATATGCAATATATTTTTTTTTATACAAAGTTTCTCCATTGAATAGAGTGCAACACAAATTAGCAAGTAGATGTAAATTGTTTCTGTCTGATAATTTGTAACATTTAAGCATTGTCACCCCCACTCATCCCTATTTAAAGCCATTTCTCTCTGACTCACAATCGATCATGTCTTCTCTCACTACGTCACTCAAGGTCTATTATTGGTCTCCCTTTTCTCCTAGATCTAGAACTTGCTCACTTTAATACTTGTTATGGGAATTGTTTCTAATCTTCTATGTAAATGCTGAAACCATATCAAATAGCATTCATTGATTTTCTTTCCTACCAGAGTTTTTGTAGATTTCATCTTATGCACACATTTCTGATTGTACACTTAACTCCACACATCCATCTCAACTTGCATATCCCTGCCATATGCACTTAAGTTTCTATTGTCTTTGTTGCCCAACATTTTGATGAACAAAAAAAAAAAAAAGAGGAGTTCTAACTGATAATTCTAAATGAAAGGAAAGAACTTGATCAAAATGATTTTGTAAAACAGTTATGTGACTAGTTAGAAGAATCACGCTGTCTTTATTTTAACTGGGGAAGGAATAGAAGCAACAGTTCTAGAAAGATTAAAGATACGACATTGTTGCAGGTAGATTCGTTGGAAAGCTAGTCCAAATGATACAATGCCTCACTATTTGAATGGTTTGCATATTATTTCTTTCTTTTTTTAATTTGTATTAATAGAAAAATACAAACACATTGGATTTTCAGGAGGTTAGAAAAGAAAAGATGCAACACAAAAATTCTCTGAAACTCAATAAACCCACCATGGAGTATGCAGAAAATAAAAAATAAATAAAAAATAAAAGAAGTTGAAATAAATATATATTCCACCCACGTGGGAGTTGGTGGAGTGGCATAAGGTGTGGGTTTGCTCCCCACGTCTTGTGTTTGAAACCCACCCTAGATTTGCCCTGTGTGCATTTGTGTAGGTTTAGCGGGCGCCACCAGTGTGATTAATCATGTTGGGACAAAGACCTCGGGATACCCACATCATAAAACAACTAAAGAAAAATTCAATATGTTCCAAAATCACAAAAAAAGGGTAAATTAGCCAAAGGTCCCTACGCACGGTCTTCTAAGGCATCAAGGACAACAACTTTTTCTCTAATGTCTCTAGTCCAGACAGCTGGAGATATTTTGGTGAAAGGTCCCTAATATGCCACGTCATATATTTTCATGACTAATTTGCCCCTTTCAACCCTCATTCTCAGGCCAAGTTCTTTCTTATTCTTTGTTGTCCCAGAGAACTTCTTCCATCTCTTCTCTCTCATTTCTTCCATTTTCCGTTCCTTTCCATGGTTGTGGAGTAACATTGCAGAGCACGTTTCGTCGCCACCATGGTATCAGAGCCCTACTCACGTCTATTTCTCTTCTTTGATCCTGTCATTCAACCAACATGACCTCCCTTCTTCTTTCTCTTCCTCTCTCACAGTAACTCTCCCCATCACAAAAATCACCAATTTTGTCTCCATTGAATTGATGGCACCAACTATTTAGTCTGGAAATATCAGATGGAATTCATCTTGAAAAGCACGGGTCTCATGTGCTGCGTTGATGGTACTAAGTCAGCACCTCCTGCCAACATCTCTGTAGATAGCATTGCAACACCAAATCCAGCCCTTGAAGGATGGACTCGCATTGATCAATTTGTCATTAGTTGCATCAATGCCACTCTTGCCAAGACCGTTGCCCCTCAGGCTCTTGGATTCACAATTGCCCGTTCACTTTGGCTCTCTCTTGAACAGACTCATCTGCAGTAGTCTCAAGCACAAAAGTCTCTTATTCACAACCAGTTACAAATAATTCAAAAATGTGCATCACCCATTACTGATTGCCTACAATCTGTGAAAACATTGGCTGACTCTCTCTCAACCATTCAAGCACCAGTTTCAGATGCAAAACTTAGATAAATTTATCTGCATTTTCGGCAAACATATCTGAACTTCTGGAAAAACTCAGATAAATTTGCCAAAACTCAGATAAATTTATCTGAGTTTTCGGCAAACATATCTGAACTTCTGGAAAAA
This sequence comes from Litsea cubeba, assembly GCA_012931725.1. Classification (NCBI taxonomy): domain Eukaryota; kingdom Viridiplantae; phylum Streptophyta; class Magnoliopsida; order Laurales; family Lauraceae; genus Litsea; species Litsea cubeba. The sequence goes on along the minus strand of CM022950.1, from coordinate 14,410,012 downwards.
CTCAGATAAATTTGTCAAAACTCAGATAAATTTATCTGAGTTTTGAACAACCTTTCTGATTTGCGAACAAATTTATCTGAGTCTGGACCAACACAAATTTATCTGAGTCTGGACCCACACAAATTTGCTAGCATTCGGACTAAGTGGATGTTGGGCATCACAGCCGATCACGTGCAAAAGCTCAGTCGTCCTCTTCCCCTTTTCTATCTTCTTCTTGTAGCTTTGCTTGAATTAAGCCAACTTCTCTCCTATCTCTATTCTTATCTGCCACTTGTCAAGATCATGGGAGAAAAGGCCATGTGCTTTTGATCATGCAAACCGAGACAAGAGAAATGCAATGGAACTCGACAACTCTTGAGATCAGTACTTGGAACTCTACAAAACAAAGAACCTAGACTACTTCTCTCTTATTCGACTCCAACGAGTCTATGTGGCCCATCATAGATCTCCTCTACAACTTTTCTCATCTTTTCCGGAGAGTTATTGCACAGATCGAAACCTAGAAGCACCGAGTCGAACCAGTTTCTCTCCAATCGATCGAAGAAGACTTTAGGTTTTTGCAGTTTGATTCGTTTTTTGTTTCGCTTTTGGGATGAATGTGGTTTCTGTTTCAATGAAAGGGTTTGAAATGGTTTTAAGCGAAACAATCCTTTATGCTGACGTGTCCAGGGGCATTTATGTCTTTTTCAGATGGTCATTTTTATGAAAGGACTGCTGCCACTACGAAAAAAATTCGTGGACCTTAGACTATAAAAGTAAATGATGAAGGACCTACAGCCAAAAGCCCAAAATAAAAAAAATAAAAAAAAAAGCATCACAGATACTACTAATACAACTCTACTTTAATTGCCTAAATGAAGGAAACATTAGATATCCTTGAAATGAACTAACGGGGCCCATGATTCAAGCGATCCACACTGTTGGGACACATTAAAAAGACCATTGCTCAATCTCTACAGTAGAATCCGCCATCCAAGCCATCCAATCTTTAAGCCATGTATTCATTGAATTGGCACACCACCGATCAAATGGCAATGAATTTTCTTTCAGAAAGATTATTGGGATAGGTTGGTTAATCTGGTGTGGCCCATCACATCAATGGCGTCGATCAGCAAAACCATGGCCACATGTACGGACACAATGCGAAAAGAAACATCGAAGGATGATCATAGAATGTGGGTATGACATAAAAAGCGAAAAGATCATTCATTTCCTCAAGGAATCATCTTCATTCATTCATCCATCATCATTATCTTAGCCTTACCCATGAAAAAGAAAATTGCATACACTCAAAAACCCACCAAGGAAATCACATAAAAAGATGAAGAAAAAAAATCCAAAATAAATCATCGTCATCATCATCATCTTCTTAGCTTTATCCCATAAAAGAAAAATTGCAATACACAAAAAACATCAAGGAAATGGCATTAAAAAGATGAGGAAAAAAAAAAAAAACCATAGCATTTAACTTGTTTTAAAAATGAAACCTGTTTCCCCTGCATCGCTGCCTTTCCTTTTGATGAACTTCTTCACATCTTTTCCTGCAAAGAACTCGAAACACCCCATTTTGGCTATGAAAGAAGATGAAAATACCAAATAAATTTGTTCTCTTGTGATTGAATCCATCAAAATCAATCAAAATAACAAACACCCAGACAGAGAGAGACAGAGTAAGAGAGAGAGAGAGAGAGAGAGAGAGTCCTGACAGGTAACGTTGTTCGAGTCTCTCGTTGGCTAGAAATGAGACGATTGTTAAAAAAATGTAATTAAGAAACAGAGGGAGTGATTAAACCAAAGCAAAAGAGATGTATAGGAAATTTACGAATGGAAGAAAACATGATGATATAAGATGGCCCACTTTTGTGGGCCCCACTAGATATGATGTGTGGTTGTGAATTGTGTGAGAAGCCGGATCTTCCGAGGCCAACGCTATAAATTCGTGGGTTGACCTCCGGGTTTATTGGGATTGGACTAAATTCGGGTCAAATTGGATTGGGCCTGCTCTCATATTGTAGTTAGACCCAACTCGGTTCGGAGTGGCCCATAGGCAATTGGTGGGCTCCCACGTTTTTTAGCCGCTTGGATTTCATTTTGTGGGCCCCTTAATGATAACGATCATAAATGTTTCATCAGGTGGGTCCCACTTGTATCCAATCTAAAGATTCTCATTGGATTCTATGTCTATCTATTCCTTCATTTACGGGTCTTGATTTCAATGCTATCATACTGTTGCCATAATCAGATTTAAGACATATATAAAAAACTTGTATAATTTATAAGTGATGATTCATCAGGACCATGGAAGGTGGGTGGGATCATGTTTTTGTATGTATGATCTTGTAAAAAAAATGCACTATATTATGAAAAGATATAAATTAATTTACAATTTTTTTTGTGGGATTATGATATACACAAAATAATGAATCCTATGAAGCTTTAACCTAAGGATATCCTGATTTAAAAGGGTGGAACTCAGTAGTGGGGGCTACATTTTGCAATTGGAACAGTTAAAAATAAACGTCCAGTAGAATTTGAGGATGCTCCATACATTGTGATGACTTTTATTTTGGATGGTTCCATTTTAAACAGGACTGTCCCAATGTGTACTGTGGAGTTAAAGTCTTCCACTCCTTTTTAACTCAGGATTTCTCAAGGTTATCCAGATTCACAATTAACACATACAATTAACACACACAATCAAATGTACGTCACCACTAGATTGGCAGGACAATAAAACAAGGTAATTGAATCTCATGATACTGTGTAAGATCATTTTAAAAGAGCCATCATTTGGAAACAACAATCAAATTTGTGATTATCCAATCCAATGGTGATAAAGACTGGTGAATTAAATGCTCATCACATTGTTTGGAAAGTTATTATCAAATATTGTTTGTTATTATTGTAATCATTTTATCTGAACCAAGACATGATTATCCCTTTGATGTAATAAAGTGGGTCTTCTTTTTTTTCTCAAGAAATATAATTAAATTCCACCATTCAATTCAGCAGTGCAGATGTTTTAAAATTCACTACTGATAGGTGCTCAAAGAAAGAACTCCAGCGTCTCCAACCTAATGCAGCGTGCTAAGTTCTATTGTCTGAACAACAATGGGAAATGTGATGACCATTGAACTGGAAACGTTTCTGTTCATTATTGTCAGGGGTCGGAAAATCTTGCCATGTTTGTCATTGATCAAGTTAATCACGAGACGGGAAGATGAAAGAATAATTTCTTATTAGATCCTCAGCTTTCTACAGAATTAGCTCTAAGCTTCCAAGAGTCCACATGCTCTTTTATATGGGACCACATCTTTTGTAAGATCCAGGTCCCACTTTTAAATATTTATTATATTTTAATTAGATATTATTATTATTTTAATTGAATATATTTTAGTTATTTAAGTGGTTAGGATTAAGTGAGGCATATGTTAGATTAGATGCGTGGATTGGTGAGTTGGGTTTATGAGTAGATGACCTGACCCGTAGTTTTGACCCAATGACTTAAGCTCATTGAATATTCTCTTTTTAACCTAGTCCATATTTTATACGCTTCCGGATCCAGCCATCATAATCAAGATAAGAGGATACCATCATTCCTTGTTCAACTTTCTTATCACAGGTAACCTTTTCCTCAAACCATTATGAGTAAATCTGTACTCTTAGGTTACCTTCTTATTCTTTGGGTAGGAATACCATAGATCTGATCACCTGCGCATTATATCCCATCTCTTGTGTCAGATTGGTGTTAGGATTATGATCGAGCGCCCCGGTATTCTCGGATTGATTATTGGTTAGGATCTGTTGCTTTCTTTCTTCAAACCATGGTGAAAGGCAAGTACATTATTATAATTTGTTATTGAATGCGTTGTTTGATCTTTGATTCCTATTTAATGCATATAGGTTTGTTTATTTGCCCTTTTTAAACGATAATGGTAGATTAAGGATTTTAATGGATGTTTGGGTTAATTGGTGATTTGGATAATGGAAATGTGGATTCCATCTCATTTCTAATGGATATGATTCATGTGTATTTGGATGGATTGTACTCACTTTTGGAAAAGGGAGGAAAATTGATGAAAAAGGCCCCCAATTTCTGACACTGTGCAAGAACTGGCCAACATTCTGGATGTCACACGTTCGAATATTGCCTTTGAACGTTCGAATGTGTGAACCCAAAATTGTCCGAGCCAAAAAGGCAGAGAAACTAAATGTTCGAACGTGCCACATGAACGTTCGAACGTTTGGAATTCTTTGCGTCTGAGCCAAAAACCCGGAACCCTAAACGTTCGAACATTGGGTTTGTATGTTCGAACGTTTAGTGCACTTGGGCATTTTGTGATGATTTTCCACTGTTTTGGCTCTCATTTGTTTGGGGAATTATGGTATCATGTATGGGACTTCATATGGATCTAATGACCTTAAATATCTACTTGGATTTGACATAAGAACCGTCTTTGGGCATACAGTGTCTTATTGATGTAGGATTCAAATACCCGTTGTTATTTTAATGAACTCTAGCGAGAAATGGTCAATACATCTCTATTGGTAACCCTTCATTGGGACTGTGCACCGTGAATGTTGAGAGATGTAATGTTCATAGCTCACTAGTGTTTATCATTACGTGTTGAAAGGTATATGAATATACGTGTAAGGTCCCCGACCTTAATAGGGTGATTAATTTCTTAATATTGGCGATTAGCCTAATTAATTGTGATTTTAGCTAATTAAGTGGGTTTAGTGGCTAAGCGAGTTTCTTTTATCATTAGAAAGTGATTTGCGAAGTTTAGTTTGATTCCGAGTGCGATTAGTCTTAATAGGGGGTTAGGTTGTGATTAATAGGAAAATTGGGTATTTTCCCAAAAAAATTCCATTTTCGCCGAATTTGGGTCCGTTGGAAAGATCTCGTCACGCTCGTCACTTTCCGTTCTTGACTCATCGCGATTCGACGCGCCGAAGTCCCTCAAATAATCACATTTCTCTTAATTCACTCAAAGAGGGTATTTGAGTCATTTCTCCCTCCATCCCTCATCCTAAAACCCCATCCCAGCTCATTCATTCGTCTCCTTCCTTCATTTGCAACTGCTGGAGTTTTTCTTCTCTTCCTCCCTCTTCATTTCTTCTTCTTGCATGAGCCATTGGAGAAGGGATTCAAGGCCAGCCAAGCTCATCATCTTCTTCCTCTCTTCTTCCTCTACATCTTGACCTAAATTTGGTAAGTTTCCTTCAACCCTTCTTCCCTAATTTCCTTCCTCATTGTTGTAGAGATCTTGCATGTTAATGGATTTCCTTTCTTTCTTTTCTTTTGTGTTCCTTGAGTGTAGGAGAGAGACTTGGGAGAGTTGTTTTGGCTAGAGTGTGTGTGGGAGCTTTCTTCCTCCTCAATCTTCTCAATTTCTCTCTAATTTCACTCCCTTTGGTGAAGGCAAGTAGATTAGCTTTATCTATTGCTCATGCATGTATATTATCTTCACTCTTGACAATGCAATTGCTTAGCAACCCATAATGCCAAGCTTGTCTATGTTTATTTGGATCTCACATGCTAGATTAGGTATTTAATGGGATTGGACCTTAATTGAATGGTTGGGTTTGTTGATGGGAAGAATGGAATGGATGTGGAGAGAGCAAGAGGCTCTTTTTCTTGCAGGGGTGATCTTGGAGGAGAGGGGATTTGATTCCCCAAGGTTTGGACTCAAAATGAGTCATTTTCTGCAATTCTGGACACTTGGCTCGAGCCAACCTTCAGTTCGCTCGAGCCAAGAAGGTTCTGGGAGCAGTTCGCTCGAGCCAACTTTTGTTCGCTCGAGCCAAGAAGGTTCTGTGAACAGTTCGCTCGAGCCAACTTTTGTTCGCTCGAGCTAACTGTTTCGGGCTCGGGACGACCATCTTCCGGAAGCCATAACTTTTGATCCGTTTATCGGAATTTGGAGTTCTACATATCGTCGGAAAGCCCTCGAGACGTAGAATCCAATGGTATGCTAATCTTAATCATCAGAGATTGGGAAATGAAATAGGTATTGGACCAATGAAGCAAGCTTTATCTCCTTTGGAAAGGGATTGTAAACCTAGTTTGGACCCTAGGTTGGAACCTATTGACCCTACCCTTACATGACCAATTGGGGAAAATGAAAATGGAGCATGTTGGCTTGGTGTGCTTCATCGGTTGTCTGGGATTTTCCATATATTGACATAACTTGATCGAATGCGTGTGGAATTGAGTTAATTGGTGCCCAACAACTTCCGTACACCATGGGCCCGCCAATTTAGGACACCATTGACTCATTCTCCATACGTACTCCATTGGGGATACGTTCGGTACACGGTGGACAACTCTTGACCTAGGATTGGTTTGTTCTTTACTCTTGACTCTTGAATCATGTATCCGTAGCTTGTCATACCTTGTACTCTCTAATCTTGTATACTTGTATAACTTGTAATTTAACTTGTAGAATTAGGATGTGACTGGACTTAGAGTGTATCCGTAGGTACCCTTGTCTTGTATTGATGAACACGTGTGGATAGACTTGAAAAGAGGACTACTCATGGATTTTGGAACTTGACTTGTATCTTGGCTTGACTTGGAGTAGTCCTCGGCCTGTTATCTTGTACTTGGAAATATATTCACGTGTATTTGTCTTGAAACTTGTGTCGTGTATAAACCATCATCATCATCTTGCATTCATGACCAGCTGCAGACTGATGATTATAAAGTGGGCCGGATACCGGACACTAGGGTGGGCAGTCGACTTTGGACGGCGTCCATGGCGCGAATAGCTGGGAGCGGGCTCGGACCGTGCTGCTATTCCTAGGACCGGGAGCTAGGATCCCCCTAGAGCCAGACTTTGGGTATTCGTAGTCGGCTCGGACGTCACTTATACCCCCGTGAGATGGTTAGGACATCCTCGGAGTCCCCTCTTGCTTGACATTGCATTTCACGGATGGTTATTCTTATAATCTTGCTAGGATTTATCTTGTCACTTGATTCCTTTAACTATTCATGCTTTATGCCTAGTTTATACCTTGCTATTTTAATCATGTACTTGTCTTTATTCTCTTTTGAGATATATTATGAATAATGTATATTGCTTATCTTCTTGCCAACATATTGTTGATCCTTTATTCCATGGTGTGCAGAGGACACCTACTACTATTACGCCGACCCGGATGCCGAGGCAATCCCAGAGGATCCTCAACCGGGGGAGGAGGACGAGGTACGAGAGTGGGGTGCCGATGACGTAGCATAACGTCATCACTTTCGGCACTAGTGCGCGTTACATGGGGACATCTTTCTTCGTGCTACCTCATTTCATCTTTTGGATTTTGATCTTTTGAATTGGTCTATTCTAGCACTGTATATCTTTTGTACCAGGACCTAGGTTTTTGGGATGGTCCTGATGTTTATAAACTTTATATGTTTTATCTTTTGAAACTTGAATATATATATAATGGAATGAGATACATACTTGCTTTGATATTCCTACAGGTTATTATTGTGTCTACCGGATAAGTCCCATTGATTATTTGTTAATGAGGCTTAACTACACAATCCTCACAGCGGACTTCGATCCTTGGGCATTAAGGGCAAAAAAAAAAAAAAATTTAATTAGCCCTAAAATTCACACCCCGGATCCGGTTTATTCTCTAATCGGGTTCGGGGCCGTGACAATACGTGTTAGAATATTATATTGTCAAAGAGCCAATTCTGCCCAAATGGCAGAATGGTGTCTCGCTATAGCGAGACAGAAGCTCGCTATAGCGAGCTTGGACGAAAATGCCCAGTCCGAACCAAACTCTTTTAAAGAGTTTGATGCTAAGTGCTATTCTGATTGGAGTCTAAGTAGAATACTTATGCACGAATTTGGGCCTATTTATTGGGTGATTCTCTCAACCCAAAAAAGATACACAAGAAGTTAATTCTCTCTTGATCTGAGTAGAGATATCCTAAGAGAGATTTCCTTGTTTCTCTAGAGCCATTGAGAGATTGTTCTGAAGGACTGCTCTAGAAGGTTTTGTTGCTTCTACTCTCTTGTAGAAGATTGATCATCTTGGTGGACAAGGTGTGAGGAGATCAAGTAAGGAGAACGGTGCACGGTGGAAGTCGTGTTAGTGGATTCTATGCAAGAACAACTACAGTCCTGAGGTCGAGGTACAGACTGAGGTATAGGAGCTTGTGAGTATATCTTGTAATCTGTTCGTGAACTCTTGATTTCTAGTTGGTGGTTTTTCTCCCGGAAAGGGTTTCCACGGTAAAATTTGTGTCTGCCTTCTTGTGGCAGGTGATTGGTAGATTTATTTGCTAGTTCTGTCTGATTGGTTTATTTCCACTCCATTGATTGGTTAAATTGGAACTAGTAATTCATTCTAGTGGGTCCTAAAAAAAAACCTTCACGTGGTATCAGAGCGAGTTACACTATTTTATTGTGTTGATCCATAATTGCTAGAATGGATATCTACCGCGAAGGCACTTCAACCAATAAGCCTCCTCTGTTGGATGGTAGCAATTATGCTTATTGGAAAGCCAGGATGATTGCCTTTTTGAGCCATAGATCTGAAAGTTTGGAAATCTGTTGAGAATGGCTATTCCTTGCCCACTATTTCTGCTGATGGGGTAACTGGTCCCAAACCTGAAGATAAGTGGACTAAGGAAGAAGAGTTGGCTGCCACTTGTAACTCTAGGGCTTTGAATGCTATTTATAATGGAGTTAATATGTCTGAGTTTCGTAGAATTTCTACATGCACTACTGCAAAAGAAGCATGGGATATTCTACAGACTGTGCATGAAGGGACTGACACTGTCAAATAGTCGAAACTTCAGAAATTGTATACAGCCTTCGAAACCATAAAGATGGAAGATGATGAAACTTTTGATGATTTTAATTCGAAGCTGAATGCAATTATGAATGATACCTTTACTTTGGGAGAACCAATTCCTGAAAACAGAATTGTGAAAAAGATTTTACGGTCTCTTCCTGAAAGGTTTGATGGAAAGGTTGTGGCCATAGAGAAAAATAAAAATTTGAATACGCTCAAAGTTGATGAGTTGGTTGGCAACCTACAAACTTTTGAAGCAAACCTTAGGTCTAATGGGAAGACAAAATCTCAAGGTATTGCTTTGAAAGCGTTCAAAGAATCATTCAAGAAAGCGTCCAATGAATCATATAAGAAAGCTACAAGTGATTCAGATTCCGATTCAGAGGAAATTGATCCCCAAGTTGCTGTACAGTTCATGAAGCAATTTAAGCTTTTTATGAAGGGACAGAAAACCAATGTGAAGATCCCTAAAAATTCTGGAAAGAAGAAATCTTTTAAAGGGATTCAATGTTATGAGTGTCAAGGCTATGGACACATTGCTAATGATTGCGGAAACAAAAGATCTCAAAAGAAGGCCTTGAATACTACTTGGGAAGATGACACTTCTGATGAGAATGATGAAAATCCTGAGTCTGACGAGTCTGACACTGGCAAGGGGAAGTTTATTGCTTTTATGGCAACTTCTAGTTCTGTTGCTTTCCATGTTTCTTCTGAAGCTGAGACCGATCAAGATACTGAGTCAGAGGAAGAACCAGATTGGAAAGCTGAATATGAAACACTTTTCAAGAAAACCATGAAGATGGTTAAAGTGAATGAAAAAGTTGCTATTAATTGGCAAATGTCTGAAGAGTAGAATTCCTCCTTGAAAGCTGAACTTGCAGATTCACTTGCAAAAGTACAAAAATTGGAGGATGAAAATAACGAGTTGGCTGACAGATTGACTGCAGAATCACAAAAGTGTGACTTACTTGATTCTGATATGAAGACTTTGAAAGCAGAGAATTCTGATCTGAATGGAAGACTCAAGATGGATCTATCTGAGTTAGACACTGCTAAAGCTTCATTGAACAAGATGAATACCGAGTCTAAAAAATTAGATGACATCCTGTGCAGTCAAAAGGCAAACACTGATAAGCATGGTATTGGCTACGCTAATGGAGCATCCACTTCAAATGCCAAAGGTAACAATTGTTTTGTTAAAAAATCAGTTATTACTAATCTTGTTGTTAGTGTTGCAAAGAAAGCTCCAAAGAAGCAGAATGTGTTGCGGAAATAAAAAATCTCAAAAGAAGGCCTTGAATACTACTTGGGAAGATGACACTTCTGATGAGAATGATGAAAATCCTGAGTCTGACGAGTCTGACACTGGCAAGGTGAAGTTTATTGCTTTTATGGCAACTTCTAGTTCTGTTGCTTCCCATGTTTCTTCTGAAGCTGAGACCGATTAAGATACTGAGTCAGAGGAAGAACCAGATTGGAAAGCTGAATATGAAACACTTTTCAAGAAAACCATGAAGATGGTTAAAGTGAATGAAAAAGTTGCTATTAATTGGCAAATGTCTGAAGAGCAGAATTCCTCCTTGAAAGCTGAACTTGCAGATTCACTTGCAAAAGTACAAAAATTGGAGGATGAAAATAACAAGTTGGCTGACAGATTGACTACAGAATCACAAAAGTGTGACTTACTTGATTCTGATATGAAGACTTTGAAAGCAGAGAATTCTGGTCTGAATGGAAGACTCAAGATGGTTCTATCTGAGTTAGACACTGCTAAAGCTTCATTGAACAAGATGAATACCGGGTCTAAAAAATTAGATGACATCTTGTGCAGTCAAAAGGCAAACACTGATAAGCATGGTATTGGCTACGCTGATGGAGCATCCACTTCAAATGCCAAAGTTAACAATTATTTTGTTAAAAAATCAGTTATTACTAATCCTGTTGTTAGTGTTGCAAAGAAAGCTCCAAAGAAGCAGAATGTGTTACGTTCTGAACGAATCCCCACTTGTCATCATTGTGGAATTAAAGGATACATTCGACCCCATTGCGACAAGCTGCAAAGTTTACCAAATCAAAAGCAATGAAAAATGCAAAAGGCTGAGCTGAAAAAGAAGAATACCAAAGCTGTCTGGGTCAAGAAAGAAGACCTCTCTTCTGTATTGGTACACACTTTGTTGAAATATTTAAATTTACAAGTGTGTGTGCCTAAGCTTCATCACCCCTGATCTGCAAGATCAAGCCCCCACCCCAGTGTTGATACGAAGATCATATTGAGGGGGAGTCACTATTAAGGGGGAGCTACAGCATCCAGGTTGACAGAAGCTGCATGATAATATTTGTTTGTCAATTATGGACAAAAATAGGGGGAGAAGAATGGAGCTAGGGGGAGTTTTACAAGGCAAGGCAATTCAAGAGCTGAAAGTTCAAGCAAGCAAAGGCAATACAAGATCTACAGTGCTGAATTTTTTTTTTAAAAAAAATTCAATGTATTTTGGGTTTTACTTTTGGGTAGATCAAATTGTATTTTTCTAGGGATTTTGTCCAAGAATTGCCAAAAGGGGGAGATTGTTAGAATATTATATTGTCAAAGAGCCAATTCTGCCCAAATGGCAGAATGGTGTCTCGCTATAGCGAGACAGAAGCTCGCTATAGCGAGCTTGGACGGGAATGCCCAGTCTGAACTAAACTCTTTTAAAGAGTTTGATGCTAAGTGCTATTCTGATTGGAGTCTAAGTAGAATACTTATGCACGAATTTGGGCCTATTTATTGGGTGATTCTCTCAACCCAAAAAAGATACACAAGAAGTTAATTCTCTCTTGATCTGAGTAAAGATATCCTAAAAGAGATTTCCTTGTTTCTCTAGAGCCATTGAGAGATTGTTCTGAAGGACTGCTCTAAAAGGTTTTGTTGCTTCTACTCTCTTGTAGAAGATTGATCATCTTGGTGGACAAGGTGTGAGGAGATCAAGTAAGGAGAACGGTGCACGGTGGAAGTCGTGTTAGTGAATTCTGTGCAAGAACAACTACAGTCCTGAGGTCGAGGTACAGACTGAGGTACAGGAGCTTGTGAGTATATCTTGTAAACTGTTCGTGAACTCTTGATTTCTGGTTCGTGGTTTTTCTCCCGGAAAGGGTTTCCACGGTAAAATTTGTGTCTGCCTTCTTGTGGCGCGTGATTGGTAGATTTATTTGCTAGTTCTGTCTGATTGGTTTATTTCCGCTGCATTGATTGGTTAAATTAGAACTAGTAATTCATTCTAGTGGGTCCTAAAAAAAAACCTTCAATACGTATAACCTTAGGATTGATTCGAATTATGTCTTGACCTTTGTATTCGCATGCATATGTTGGTTTAGGTTATGGTCAGCCCTTCATTTTGACTTAGGACTCGTGTTAGAGCTTTATTATTCAGGTCTATTATGCATATATGTTTCCGTTTATGTGGGTCATTTATGAACGACTGCAAATCGATATGTGGACGGTTGATCACCGATGTGTCTGGATCACTTATAATACACTTTGAATGTGATGTGCTCAAATTAATTAACCGCAATCACACAACTTTCTATTAAGTAGATAATGGCAAATATGGGTCGATCCACAGAGATTTGTAGAAATAAGATCCAAAAATTCTTGATCAGTTTTCACACTACGGATTTTAAAACCACAATTAATCAAGAAATTAATAACTAAAATGATATCAAAGCAAATCTAAACACAAACTAATCAGAGAAAGAGAGATCGGGGTATTGGATTTCACCAAAATAAATTTAATTATTCCAAAATTACTTCATAGTCTTATCCCAACAAAACTCAATCCAATGTGCAAGCAACTATGTTGGATCGGAAGATTTAGCTCTGAAAACCTTTTTTTTTTAAAAATTCAATTCTCTAATTAGTACCTAAGACTCCCTTCACTTCAATATGTTGAAACTCTAATTACTATTTATCAAGATCAAGCACAAACCATTAAAGGAATTTAACCTAAACATGATATGTCAAGATCAAGCATAAAAGTAAAAGACATTCCAAATAACCTTTACAAAATCAGAAGTTGAATAACATTCATGAAGGAGAATCTATCAAATCATTAATCATAATGAGGGAAAGACGTAGAAGAATAATAAGGAACGATCTCACCGGTTTTGGTTTCTTCATCCACCCTAATCCACGGATTAGCCAAGCATTGCAGACAAACAACAATAAAGAAGCAAATCTCCATTATTGAAACCCTTTAAAGTTGTCTATTACACCACTCAATCTCCACCTTCACTTTCTAATGAAGATTAAAGAAAAATCAAATTACATCCTAGAGCAAGAGAGAGCCTCCCCTTAAAAAGAAAAAAAATACAAGAAGAAAAAGAAAGAGAAATTGCTCAAATTCGTCATCTCTCATATCCATCCAATTGACAGCCTATTTTGACTCCTGAAACTTCAGAATTTGGAGATCCTCATGAGACATGATATTCTTCTGCTTTGAGTTCTCTTTCCACCGCATTTGATCTTGCCTTAATTGGAGTCTTGAGTCACAAGTTACGATCAAAATAGTAAAGTTTGCGCAGGATGGCTACAATTTCAAAAATCTTCGTTCCTTCATGATTTGATCACTTGCTAAAGAATAGCATTGTTATTGATGTCTATGAGATTTCTTCCCTTTCTTTTGAAGTTGATTGCTAATTTTTAGCAACCATTAGCAAGCATTAGATATGGTGGGGGCCACCAAATTTGATCTTAAAAAATAAAAATAAAAACTTATTGTGCCAAGTCTTGAACTCATGACCTCTAACTTGAAATTACATCTCTCCTCCAACAGGCCTATATACTTTTTGTGTATATCTTTTCTCAAATGGGGTTTTAGCTTTAAACCTCTCCAAATTAAGCTCAAATATGCTCAGCTCCTTCTGATTCCTGCTAATAAGAAAAATACTATAATTAGAATATTTAATATAAAATAGACAACTAGCAAATTCAAATAAAAGGGTAGTTATTTGTATTATGCCATGCATATCAAATACCCCTAAACCTAAAGTTTGCTAATCCTCGAGCAAAATAAGTAAGATTAAATGTTGAAAATAGGAATCCTAACTCACTTTCACAGGAATCGTGGTTGCATTTAGCATATGCAACAAGCCGTTAAACCACTAGATTACCTCTAGTGGACGAGTGTTATCTCGTGAGGGTTTGCAGTGAATTTACCCACAAAATTCTTTTTTTTTTCAAAAGTTAAAAACCAAAGGAAGCTTTTCCAAAAGAAGATTTATAAACACCCGATATTCTCGATTCTCAGAATTTCCAAAGTTAAGTCTGAAATTTGGTTCACAAATCCTATCTTTTGGTCAGAAATTCTCAAAGTCATGCTAAGTTGATCGTGCACGGTGAAAAGTGTGTATACGTAAAAAGACATAAGTTTCAAATGATCAGCTAGAAACTTCCGTGGAAACGATTTTTAATCCAAAATCTTGGGCAACCTAATCTCAGCAGAGAAAAATAGTTTTCCTCTCAAGGCGACCATGACGGCTTTCGCACTATTTTTTTTTCCCCCAGATAGGTCTCCTTTGTGGTGAGTTTGACGCCTAGGTCTCTTAGGCTTTCTAATTAACCCATGTAATGAGTATTAGGACAATGACTCCCAAATCAGATGGCTTTAGGGCTCTAGGTATGTAAATACCCCTTCGGGCTTACTGGCTTGGGTTAAAAAGGCTACGAACCCAAACTAGTCACAAAACTTTTTATTTTTTTCAAAACTTCTAACTAAATATATATATATATTTTTCATTTGTTTTAAAGTCCCCAACAATAGGCAACCCTTTCCATGTGCCCGAATTAATTCACCAGTTTGTGGATAAAATCCATCCAGTTGAACTAAGAAATTGTAAGACTAAGGGTCGTTTTTTCATCATATTTTTAATCCAATTGTCAAAGAAAAACGGACACTACTAGAAAATTGAAGTTTACCGACGCAGTCTACGCATCGGTAAACATAAAAAGGCATCGGTAAAGTATAGCATAGAGAAAAAAAATGTAGGTAAATATACTTACCGACGCGTTGAGCACGTCGGTAAGTTTAAACTGGCGTCGGTAACCTTTTGAAAAAAACACGTTCCTGCTGGCAATGCCAGGATGTATTTGTTTAAAGTTATCGACGCCAATGGCGTCGGTAACTTCATATTTAATTTTTAAAGTTGCCGACGCCAATGGCATCGGTAACTTCATATTTATTTTTTTTTTAAAAACCACGGTTCCAATAACTGATTGAAATCGTTTTATTATTATATTAAATTAAGTTTCAATTTAGTTTTAAATATCTAGTTATTATTATTTTAAATATAGAATTAATAATAAATCATAAATAAAATACTAAAAGTCTAATTTGCACTACTAGAAAATAGGGCCCATATTTCAAATTTACACTACCAGAAATAAATCATACATATGTAACATATCCATAGGACCCATATTTCAAATTCCATAAAATCTCACTCTAAGACAATCAATCAGATAGACTCATAAAAGCTATTACCTTAACTTGCATTGAAAAAGATAAATCAAAGTCCCACCCCCGCCTGACATTATCCCAATCGGGCCCTGTTTTTGCGCATGTGTTTAAAAGAGTAGTCTTCACTTCCAGATGTGACTGAAACCCAAAAATCATTCAACACAGCTGCACCAAGCTCTGTACGGCAGCTTGCTTGTGGTGTCGGGTACTGATAAGCAATTAGCATGAAAGAACAATCAGAGTTTAGTACAACTTAACAAAAATAACACATTCTTATGCAAAAGAAAAGCCTTTATACAAAGGCACATTACATAGTTTGGAAGAAGGCGATAACTAGGGGTACAGCGCAGACAATTGGAGAGGTCAAGTTCTGAAATTGGTTTTGTAATATTGTTTGGAAACAAGTTCAGAATCCCTTTGAGGAAATGGGTATTCTTCTCAAATCTTTCTCTTTCCTTATCCCTATCCCTTTCATGTTCTTTGTCCTTATCCCTTTCATCTCTTTCACACTCCCTTTCCTTATCCCTGTCATTAGCCTTCACAGATCTAGCCAAATGTCCTTCATTCCACATAGATTCTGCAATTACCCAAAAATATAGCTGTGTTTTATATAGAAAAGGTCAAGAAAACCCCTAAAACATCCTGACATTTCCCAATAATTAATTCATTGGTGCATTTTATGAATATATCTTATGAAAGAGAGAGAGAGAGAGAGAGAGAGAGAGAGAGAGAGAGAGTCCATGTTCCAAAACACGGATGCAATGATTAATGCCTCAATAAGTGATGACCTTTAAGAAAGAAAATAAAATGCTCAAACCTGCATTTACCAAAACAAAACAAAAAAGGTGTAGGTGCAGAAAATAATGACCCACAATAACTGGGGAGCCTTAGAGGACTTATCCAACGATGGTGATGACTGGGTACCGTCCGAAAGCCTGAAAGAGAAGAACACACGGTCAGAGGACCCTGGCCTGGGCGGCGCAAGGCTCTCCGATGCCAAAGTCAGTGAAAGGATTGGAACAATGGAAGGAGAGGAAGAAGAGAGGCAGAGTAACAGCTCTTTGAGTTGGGTTGTGCATACCTTGCATGTGAAATGCAGTCCTTTTTATAGACGATTTGGAAGATATCTTGGACGATATCTTGGCATGGGTCTCATGATTCGACTGGGAAGTCATGATCAGCCCACGAAGCAATAAATGCGGTCCAATCCAGCCCACTCTGCATTAAATGCGCGTCGGATCAGCCCACGTCGCATTTAATGCGTGTCTTGTTGGGCCAGATCGTGTTAGACGCCTTTGGCGGTAGGGGTACCATCGGATCTGTCCTCGGGCCCTGCCCTGATGTGGCCTCAGCCGCTGGATGCCGCTCTGTCAGGGATCTGGCGAAGATTGTGAGCGGCTGGATGTCGCATCTGTCTTACTAGCTCGCGCCCCTATTCCTCCACGTGCGCGATGACGTGGGGGGATGAGGGGCGCAAATGGAGGCTCTTTCTCACTTCGGCTTCCGTCCCGGCTCTTTCAGCCGAGGTGGAGCTCTCTGCCGAGATGGGCGCTCGTGGTGGCCGAGCTCGGCGCTAGTGGCCCGGAACTGCTCGGCCGGACCTCCTATTCCGGCAGCCGGGGTGAGCCTGGTGCCACGTGGATGGCACGCGGATAGCACGTGAGAGTGCTTAGCCTCATCTGATGGCTGTGATTAGCGTAATCCTATGGCTCTGGAAATCTCCCCACACCCTCCCCAGGAATCGAACCCGCGACGTCTCAGTCTCTTATAGTTTTGGGCGTGAAACCTGGTACCACTTGAGCGCCCAAAACTATAAGAGACTGAGACGTCGCGGGTTCGATTCCTGGGGAGGCCACTCTACGGAGCCAAACGCACGATTAAGGGCACCCTCCGGGAAATAAGCCCCCCAAAGTGTACACAAATGCGCCCGAGTGGTCTACCACTCTGTGAGGGGAGGGCAACCCCCTAACCCCCTTACAAAAAGGCAATAAGAAATAGAACATAAATGACTATATACTTTTACTGAAAACGCCTGCTAGAGATCCATTTGCATAAATAATCTCCATCAGGAAAACCATCAATGAATACCGTCTAAGAAAAACATAAAAAAATAATGCAATACTAGGTTAAACTAGTTAGCCAACTTTTACCTATATTTTTTGTGAGACAAAAATTCAACGAACCCATCCATAAGATTAGGATATTTTCTAAGTATATCACCCACCTGAAAGAAATAACATTCTCAAAATTCAGTGTTAATGCAAGTCCTAGGCAAGAAATGATAAAATGGATAGCTTAGGAAATTGAGTGGAAATCAACATAAAAAAAAAATTGAAAGATATTCATTCAGAGAGAAATTGTCATAGACATAAGCTGCATCTTATTGTAAATGAATCAACAAGAGGAAGTTAGTGATTACCTTCAATCCCGGAATAATGGCCAGTGCTGCATCCAAACATGCTGCATCTTAATCAAAGGGGGCCTTCACCTTCTTTTTAGTCATCATCTCTTGGTAATCATCCAAACAACATCCAAACAGTCATTAGCATGATGATAGTCCTTGCTTTTTGGGGGAAAAAAAAACAACACAATTATTCAAACAAAATGCAAGATAAACATTGGCAAATGCATTTTTAACTACATTTTTGGCAAGCTTGTACCTTTGAAAGACAGTTCCTTCAATATTTTTGCTTCCCATGAATTGAAGAGTAGATGCTTGATCTAATGGTAAATCTCTAGTAGTGTTTATATTAAAAATAAGAAATTTATAAAATATTATCAAACATATTACAAACCAAATATATCAGATCAAACACTAAAATATAAAAATAGAAGTCTAAAGGATAAAGCCATAAACATCAAGTTAAAAGTCTGAAATATTATCAAACATATTACAAACCAAGCAAATATATCAGATCAAACACTAAAATAAAAAAATAGAAGTCTAAAAGATAAAGCCATAAACATCAAGTTAAAAGTCTGAAATATAGTAGTCTAATGAGGGTTTCTTGGCATCTCTGGATAATAAACATCATCATCATTATCATCACTTCGCGAAGAGCCCGGAGGGTATTGTGGCGGCAGAGGTGGAGGAAATAGAGTACTTGGATCAAGTTGATTAAATTGTCCAGGGAATTGCATGTTAAGTTGAGCGGTTAGTTGCTGGATGTAGGCCGTACATGATGCAAGTTGGTTCTGATAGGTGTTAACTTCATTCTTATATGTGTTAACTGTTGGGATTGGTGTATGCCCTAAAGCCCACTAGCTGCATTCTCATCTTTTGTTACTGGATATTTACTGGTTATTTAATGGAAAGACTCTTTTATGCTTAAACATGTATATATGTATGGTTGTGTAAGGCCCATTGTTTCTAGTAAATGAATTAGGTGTGTAGTGTCTACACACAGATAGGTCTAATTCATGGACAACTGGAAACATCATATTTGTTCATAACTGAAAGATGGAGCTGGGCACTTCATCTTGGTAGAAGTTATAATGAGATACTCTCCTATATAGGGTGACATACCTAAGTCAGGGGAGGGCTTTCCCGAATCTATCTCATTAGTGCATGTGTCATGCATTGAACAGGACCGTTGTAGGTGTGATCTCTAAAATAGTACTATCACAGAAAGAGATCAAGTCACCTCATGCTACTAAGTGACCGATGCTCTTAATCTTGAGCATTTGTGGATGAACTGACGAAGTCAAGTTCTTGTGCTTTAATTCACTATGGGTGAGATTCTTTTCATGGGTCAACAGCTCTGTGTTTTGGGTACTCGGACTTGATCAGTTGGGACGTGCAAATGCAATATAGAATCTATGCCATCTGATGATGGAATAATCATCCCCTTAGAATTATCCGATTGATCATCAAAATCTAAGATCTTAGTATATGATGTTCCATATGAATATTGAACTTGTGGGTCGCTCCCTGGATCAAGAGAATGATATTCGAATGATGATTATGTTTAAGGATATGAAGTTCTAAGGTTTAGATGTAATCGGGAAGGTTGATAGTACATGTGATAACCTGACTCGATTATGGATGTTACATAGAGGGGCATTCAGGTCATTACACTTAGTAGGTCGAAGACAACCGTCATTTTATGACGAGCTTATTATATTATATATTTGTCCTTAGAGTTCAACCATAACTCTTTAGTGGAATGAGTTAAGGTTAAAATGGTCTTAATGTTGCTATGGGTTTAGCATGGACATTTTGGTCATTTTGGGAGCCAATGGCAAATATGTCTTTTGGTCTCTTCTCTAGTCACTTTCCAAGATTGGCATAGTTTCCTAAAATGTTTAGATGACATAAGGATGAATTATTTTAGTGGAAAAATAATTTTGAATTTAAATTCAAATAGGCCTTTGATGGCACACATGAATTTAACTCTAGATAAATTGTATGTGGGCCAGGGTGTGCATTGATATGTGGGATGTCCATAATATGTTACGCTCCGAGCCCGAGATTGCACACATCCCGAGGCGCAACACACGCCCGCGTGGAAATTCGAGTCAAACTCATTGACTCTAGGTCCCCACGTACGGAATTTACCCACAGGATATCACGTGTGAGGTTTATATTTTTCGATATGCCAGTATAATTCGTCAAATAGACATCCAATTAACATACCACAATCATCAAGATATAGAGCATAAGGGTCAATGAGCATAAATTTAAAGATTCAAGTTCAAGAGATAGGAAGAGAAGAAGTAAGTTAGTTAAGTTTACAATCCAAAAGCTAACAAGTTCATTAAAACTATTACAAAGATGTGGCAATCCTAGCCACGGTCAATGGGTAATTTATCGTCCATTTCTCATCGTACGGATGTCTAAAAGACATCATCAGGAGTCCACTCTGCTACGTTCTGGAGAGATTCCTCTTCCTCAAGGATCTCCGGGGCAATGGCGTCGATGTATTCACCTGTAACGCCAAGTGTAGCACCATTAGACTAAGCTAAGCAAGACAAACATATACAGTCCATATAACATGTATCAAATGAATAGTCAGACAGGTATAAATCATAAGAGATCAAGGAATAATCACTAGGCATATCAGTGCATGAATTTAGCATGAGACATACGAGTCATAGATAACAGATAAATATATTAACAGTACTAGTTGGCACATCCACATAAGCTATGTTCTCTCAAGTTAATCATATAACATGAAATAAAATGAGAGCAGAATATCAGGACAGGACAGGGCGGTGCTACTAGGAGACAGAGGTACCCAGAATTCTCCATCGTAGACCTAGGGTGCCGGTAAACCCTCAGAATATATTCCCATCTGCAGAGGGCCAGAAGTTTACTAAACCCACACTTAGCCGGGTCCGACTTAGATAGGGTCGAAGCTAAGTGGTGCCGACTCATAGAGTGCAATATACCAACAACAGAGCAGGTGCAGGACAGTGTAAATCAGGTACAGGACACATACAGGGCATATAAATAACAAATCGGTACTTACTGGACAAAGACAGAAATCAATGCAATGTAACAGATGTGTAACAGAAAATACATAACTGAACAGAAGTATGATCAAGTCATACTAGAATACTGGAAACGGAATGCAATGCATGTACAGAGATATCATATTTAGAATCAAGACATAACTCAAGCCAAGCCTACAGTCTTGGGAACACATGTGGTCTTCACCGTCCAACTCAGGGTAGTATTAAGAGTTCGACATTATCGGGCTACGAGGACCCCTTGGCGTTACATAATTTGGATGTCGAATCCCTTAATAGAACACATTTGGCACGGTTACAATCCGAAGAACACAATGCCCTTTTGTGGGTACGGGTGCTCAATCCATATCCACAATTAAACAAACCATCGGTCATGATAAAAGTTCAGGGTGCACATCCTACAGGTCCATCTATCAGGCCAATCAATTAGAACAAGCTACGGTCCAATGTCCGGCTCATGGAAACGTCCATTTGTCACAATTATGTAAAATCCAACATATAATATTTTCCAAGGCTCAAATCAAATAAAATCACTTTTTGTTGGGTTCAACACATCATGAGCTTTCCAACGGTATGTAGATCTCCAAAAACGGACTTACGGTTAAAAAGTTATGGTCGTTGGAAAATCTGCATACTGCAAGTATCAAGTTCGCTTGAGCGTCCAAATGGTCGCTCGAGCGGACCCCAGACAGAGAGCTGTTCGCTCGACCGGACCCAAAAGTTCGCTCAAGCGAACTCTCCCAGAAAGCCCTTCGCTCGAGCGTTCACTTACGCTCGCTCGAGCGAACTGTCAAATCCTAGGTTCCGAAAATCTGAAACTTCTTGATTTCTCTCAAGCCATTCAAGGCATTCATTCCAGGTTTGAACCACTACCAATGGGTATTCTTGAGCTTCCAAAATGCTCATCAAAACCATCAATAAACCCATATACATTAACAAGAAAAATCATCCACAAAAATCCATTTTTTGAGCAAGAGATGGGTATCTAAGCAAGATTACATATATTTATGAATCAAACAAGAAATCATGCATACAAATGTATAAGTTTAACTTGCCTTGGTGCTTGAAAGCTAATTCTCACACTCCAAATCTTTTCTAATCAAGAATCCCCAAAATGCAAGCTCAAATGCCCTAGAATGGTGAAAACGAAAATGAATGAAATGAATGAGGAAGAAGATGATGCATACATGATTTGTAGCTTTCCAAGGATGAAGGAAATCAAATGGAAATGCTTAGTGAAGAAAGAGCTTACCAAAAGCAAGAAGAAAGAAAGATGAGTGGATGCTCGAGCTTGGAAGATGTTGTCTTGGTGGAGAAGATGAAGTGGTGGCTAGCTTCTATTCATGCTAGGAGTCTTGGTTGATTGCTTGAGATGAGGAAGGAAGAAATGGAGAAGAAGAGAAGAGGAAGGGAAAAGCTCCCAGCTGGAATGAAGAAGGAATAAGAGGAGAAGAAAGGAAAATGACTGGGGTTAAGGCTTTAAGCCCAATTTTTCCCTGCATTGCATATAAGTCCACAAAATGGACTGAATTTGCAAGAAAGGGCTTGGAGCTAATGAATGGGCTGGGAATGGGCCTAAATGGGTCCGAATTTGATGGGTCAAGACATGAAAGTTGAGGCCCATAAAATGCTCTATGCAATGCATTAAAAATCCAAAATTTTCTAAGTACACACAAAAACCCAAAACACTCCAAAAGTCATAATCTACCTAGTAAACGGTCAAACCCCACTAATTCTACCTAATCAAATCCAATCACAATCAAAATATCCATTAAGCAATTAATCTGAATTAGTTAACTCTAAAACGAGATTAAGGTGGGTCGGGGTGTTACATCCTCCCCTCCTTAGGACATTTGGTCCTCCAAATGTAAATCGTACCTCGGTCAAGAGGTGAGGATACTTCCTCATTACTTGCTCCTCTAACTCCCACGTAGCTTCTTTCGGACCATGGTGCTCCCACAAGATCTTCACCCAACGAATCGTCCGGGTACGTAACATTGTCTCCTTGGCATCGATCACTTGCAAAGGCTTCTCATCGTAGGTTGCGTCTGCTCGAATCTCCAAAGGCTCATACTCAATGACGTGAGACGCGTCCGGAACATACTTCCTCAACATAGCCACATGGAAAACATCATGCACTGCTGCAAGGTTAGGAGGTAATATCAATCTGTAGGCCAAGTCTCCAACTCTGCTGCGAATCTCGAACGGTCCAATGTATCTTGGTGACAACTTGCCTTTCTGCCCAAACCGAATGGTGCCCTTCATCGGTGAAACTTTGAGGAACACCTTGTCTCCCACTTGAAACTCGAGGTCTCTACGTCGGTGATCCGCATAACTCTTCTGCCTACTCTGGGCTGTCTTCAATCGATCATAAGCAAGTTTGACCTTTGCACTAGT
The DNA here is from genome assembly GCA_012931725.1 of Litsea cubeba. Lineage (NCBI taxonomy): Eukaryota > Viridiplantae > Streptophyta > Magnoliopsida > Laurales > Lauraceae > Litsea > Litsea cubeba. The sequence continues at coordinate 14,386,838 of CM022950.1, read as the reverse complement.
CTCACCAATAATGGTTGGTCCATGAAAGCTTCTGACTCCGACTTCTTCCCAACAAACCGGTGATCTGCACCTCCTACCATAAAGAGCTTCAAACGGTGCCATCCCGATACTCGCATGAAAGCTGTTATTGTACGCGAACTCGCACAAAGCTAAATCTCGATCCCATTCTATCTTGTAGTCCAAAACACACGCTCTGAGCATGTCCTCAAGAGTCTGGATCATCCTCTCCGACTGTCCATCAGTCTGCGGGTGGTATGCCGTGCTGAAAGTCAATTGAGTGCCCATAGCTTGCTGAAATGAAGTCCAAAATCTTGAGATGAATCGACTATCTCTGTCTGACACAATCGAAGCTGGAATCCCATGCAATCGAACAATCTCCTTGATAAACATATCCGCCATCGTATGCATCTTGGTTCCTGTCTTGAAAGGCACAAAGTGTGCAGACTTAGTCAATCTGTCTACGATCACCCAAATAGCATTGTGGTGTCTCGAAGTCTCTGGTAGTCCTGACACAAAATCCATTGTAATGTGTTCCCACTTCCACTTGAGTCTCTTCAATGGCTTCAACAGTCCTGGAGGCTTTCTATGTTCTGCTTTGATCTTCTGGCATGTCAAACATCTCGAAACAAATCCAGCAATCTCTCTCTTCATGTTGTTCCACCAAAATCGACCCCGTAAATTCTGGTACATCTTAGTACTACCGGGATGCATAGAGTACCGCGCATGATGCGCCTCTGCCATAATCTGATCCTTAAGATCTCCAACATTAGGCACACACAACCTATCCCGGAAATACAAAACACCATCTTCAAGTCTGAAATCTGGCTTATCTGCAATCTTGTCTCTAATCTTGGCCAACTCGGGATCCTGAAATTGGCTATCCTTAATCTGCTGAATCAACTGCGGTTCTGAAACTGACATGGCTGCCAACATAACCTTCTCACTGACCAGTTCTATCTCAACATCTAAATCTCTGAAAATCTCAACTAAATCCCATTCTCCGAACAAACTGGCCAAAATGCTTGACTTCCGGCTCAACGCATCTGCCACTACATTCCCTTTGCCCGGAAAATACCGAATCGGAAAGTCATAATCAGCCATCAACTCCAACCAACGACGTTGCCTCTGATTCAAATCTTGCTGCGAGAAGAGGTACTGCAAACTCCTATGATCTGAATGAACTTCAAACCTCTCTCCATAAAGATAATGTCTCCAAAGTTTCAAGGCAAAAACTACCGCCGCTAACTCCAAGTCATGCGTGGCATAGTTCTTCTCATGTTCTCTTAGCTGCCTAGATCCATAAGCCACTACCTTGCCATTCTGCATCAAAACACTACCTAAGCCAACCTTCGAAGCATCAGTATAGATCACAAATCCTCCGCTCTCGGTCGGTAAAGTCAGCACTGGGGCTGTAGTGAGCTTCTCCTTAAGCAACTGAAAATTAGCTTCACATTCTGGAGTCCAAACAAAAGCGATATTCTTTCTAGTCAACTTGGTCAACGGAGCTGAAATCTTAGCAAATCCTTCAACAAATCTCCGATAGTATCCGGCCAATCCTAGAAAACTCCTGACTTCTGCTACATTCCTCGGGCTTTGCCAATTCACTACTGCTTCTACCTTAGCTGGGTCAACTGCCAAACCTTCTTTAGAGATTTTGTGCCCGAGAAAAGCTATTTGCTCCAACCAAAATTCACATTTATCTAACTTTGCATATAATTGATTGTCTTTTAACAATTGCAATGAAGTCCTCAGATGCTCTGCATGCTCTTCCTTAGACTTAGAATACACCAAGATATCATCAATAAAAACAACTGTAAATTGATCCAAATATGGGGCAAAGATTCTGTTCATCAAAGACATGAAAACTCCCGGAGCATTTGTTAATCCAAAAGGCATAACTAGGAATTCATAATGTCCATATCTCGTCCGGAAAGCTATCTTAGCAACATCCTGCTCTCTAATCCTCAACTGATGATAACCAGACCTAAGATCAATCTTCGAGAAATGGGCTGCACCTTGTAATTGATCAAACAATTCATCAATCCTAGGCAGTGGATATTTGTGCTTTATAGTCACTTGATTAAGCTGCCTATAATCGATACATAACCTTAAGGTGCCATCTTTCTTCTTCACAAATAGAACTGGAGCTCCCCAAGGAGAAACACTAGGGCGAATAAAACCTTTATCAAGCAATTCTTCTAATTGAATCTTCAATTCTCTCAGCTCTGTAGGTGCCATCCTGTAAGGTGCTCTAGAGATTGGGGCTGTCCCCGGCACTAACTCAATAGTAAAATCTATCTCCCTAATAAGTGGCAAACCAGGCACTTCATTCGGAAACACATCCGGGAACTCACAAGCTATTGGAATATCTTCTAACTGCTTAGGTTGCTTATCTTCTGAAATAAAAGCTATGAATCCTTCACAGCCACTATGGATTAGTCTCTCTGCCTTAAGAGCTGAAATTATTCTGGCATTTAACCTCTTCTTAGACCCTTCAAAGATAACTCCTTCACTAGACTCATCTAACCTGAGGGTCACAGTCTTGTGGAAACAATCCATACAAGCACGATACTTCGCTAGCCAATCCATTCCTAGAATAACATCAAAATCATGCATAGCTAGGACTATCAAATCTGCTGGCATCACCAAATCACCCATCTGCACTCTACACTGCGGGTAAAACAAATCACAAACTACCCTCCTGCCTACTGGAGTAACAATCGCAAGTACAACCTGCAACTGCTCGGGTCTACCTCCGATCGTCATAGCAAAGTGCGGTGCAATGAAAGAGTGTGTGGATCCAGGATCAAACAAAACTCTAGCTTCATGGTCACAAACAAACAGCTTACCTTCTACAACTGTATCTGCAGCTTCAGCTTCTTCATTGGTCATAGCATAAACACGTCCCGTTGCATTCGGACGCTGCTGTGGCTGCTGCATTTGTTGCCCTTGCTTCTGTTGAACTGGGCCTTGTTGCCTAGGCGTCTGCTGGCCTTGCACTTGTCTCTGCTGCTGTTGCTGAGGTGGCCTCTGAGCTCCAGGCAAAGCCTGCCTGATGGGCTGAGCTTGAATAGGTGGACGGGCTGGTTGTTGATGTTGTTGCTGCTGCTGTCCTCTAGCCCCATCACCTGCAGGGCGTGGACAATCCTTGACCGCATGATCTGAAGAGCCACATCAGTAGCAAAGACCAAGAATCCTCCTGCACTGACTCGATTCGTGGGCCTTGCCACAATGAATACAAGACACTGGCCTTGCTTGAGAACTGCTCCCTTGCTTGAATTTCTTGCCCTGGGTTTGCTGTGGTGAACTCTTGCCAGAAGGAGTGAAGTAACGCTTAGGCTCATTTAGAATAATGTTCTGCTGTTGTTGCTCCGCAGAATACGCTCTCTCAACCGCATCATCGAAAGTAGTAGGTCTCTGAAACATGATAACATCACGCTGAATAGAAGGCCTCAATCCCTCAATGAACCGTTCCACTTTCTTAGCTTCTGTGTCAACACATTCCGGAGCAAAGCGCGAAAGACGAGTAAACTCATGGATATACTCAGCTACGGTCATCAATTCTTGCTTCAAGTTCTGAAATTCTGCCTTCTTCTGTCTCGTGATATGAGCTGGTATGAATTTCTTCCGAAACTGTGCCTCAAATGTGGTCCAAGCCACTTCATCTGCTATCGTTCGGTAAGGAGTACGGACACTCTTCCATCATGTGTCTGCAACATCTCTAAACATGGAAGCTGCCAAGGCTACCTTCTGCCTGCCTGTACACTCCATAGTCTCAAAGACATTCTCGGTGTGCACAATCCATTCGTCTGCAGTCAAAGGATCTTCCAATCCGGTGAACTCTATTGATCCACGCTTCCTGAACTTCTCATAGAGCGAGTTAGGGTCTTGCTCCCTAGGCTGGACCTGCCTATTCATCATATTCATGATCTGCTCATTCTGCCTCACTAGCTGCGCAGACATAGCTTGCAAGATATCTCTCAATCCACCATCATTAACTGGAGGCGGTGGAGGTGGAGGAGGTGGCAAATCTTCTCCCTCCACGCGGTCGTTTCCCACACCTTGAAGGTCAACGAAGACTGTGGCATCAGGATCCTGACTACTGCTAGAGGTATTTCGGGGATTGGTAGCCCGACGAGGTGGCATTTTCTGTAAAATAATTGGGTTAGCACAAACACTTAACAAACCTAGAAAATCCAAAAGAATTGATACACCCAAACGTCCTATCGTATCCTCACATCGTGCCCTAAAGTTCTAAGTATTTTAAATACTCTTAGAACAACATATGCTCTGATACCAACTTACGTATGTCACGCCCCGAGCCCGAGATTGCACACATCCTGAGGCGCGACACACGCCCGCGTGGAAATTCGAGTCAAACTCATTGACTCTAGGTCCCCACGTACGGAATTTACCCACAGGATATCACGTGTGAGGTTTATATTTTTCGATATGCCTGTATAATTCGTCAAATAGATATCCAATTAACATACCACAATCATCAAGATATAGAGCATAAGGGTCCATGAGCATAAATTTAAAGATTCAAGTTCAAGAGATAGGAAGAGAAGAAGTAAGTTAGTTAAGTTTACAATCCAAAAGCTAACAAGTTCATTAAAACTATTACAAAAGATGTGGCAATCCTAGCCACGGTCAATGGGTAATTTATCGTCCATTTCTCATCGTACGGATGTCTAAAAGACATCATCAGGAGTCCACTCTGCTACGTTCTGGAGAGATTCCTCTTCCTCAAGGATCTTCGGGGCAATGGCGTCGATGTATTCACCTGTAACGCCAAGTGTAGCACCATTAGACTAAGCTAAGCAAGACAAACATATACAGTCCATATAACATGTATCAAATGAATAGTCAGACAGGTATAAATCATAAGAGATCAAGGAATAATCACTAGGCATATCAGTGCATGAATTTAGCATGAGACATACGAGTCATAGATAACAGATAAATATATTAACAGTACTAGTTGGCACATCTACATAAGCTATGTTCTCTCAAGTTAATCATATAACATGAAATAAAATGAGAGCAGAATATCAGGACAGGACAGGGCGGTGCTACTAGGAGACAGAGGTACCCAGAATTCTCCATCGTAGACCTAGGGTGCCGGTAAACCCTCAGAATATATTCCCATCTGCAGAGGGCCAGAAGTTTACTAAACCCACACTTAGCCGGGTCCGACTTAGATAGGGTCGAAGCTAAGTGGTGCCGACTCATAGAGTGCAATATACCAACAACAGAGCAGGTGCAGGACAGTGTAAATCAGGTACAGGACACATACAGGACATATAAATAACAAATCGGTACTTACTAGACAAAGATAGAAATCAATGCAATGTAACAGATGTGTAACAGAAAATACATAACTGAACAGAAGTATGATCAAGTCATACTAGAATACTGGAAACGGAATGCAATGCATGTACAGAGATATCATATTTAGAATCAAGACAGAACTCAAGCCAAGCCTACGGTCTTGGGAACACATGTGGTCTTCACCGTCCAACTCAGGGTAGTATTAAGAGTTCGACATTATCGGGCTACGAGGACCCCTTGGCGTTACATAATTTGGATGTCGAATCCCTTAATAGAACACATTTGGCACGGTTACAATCCGAAGAACACAATGCCCTTTTGTGGGTACGGGTGCTCAATCCATATCCACAATTAAACAAACCATCGGTCATGATAAAAGTTCAGGGTGCACATCCTACAGGTCCATCTATCAGGCCAATCAATTAGAACAAGCTACGGTCCAATGTCCGGCTCATGGAAACGTCCATTTGTCACAATTATGTAAAATCCAACATATAATCTTTTCCAAGGCTCAAATCAAATAAAATCACTTTTTGTTGGGTTCAACACATCATGAGCTTTCCAACGGTATGTAGATCTCCAAAAACGGACTTACGGTTAAAAAGTTATGGTCGTTGGAAAATCTGCATACTGCAAGTATCAAGTTCGCTTGAGCGTCCAAATGGTCGCTCGAGCGGACCCCAGACAGAGAGCTGTTCGCTCGACCGGACCCAAAAGTTCGCTCGAGCGAACTCTCCCAGAAAGCCCTTCGCTCGAGCGTTCACTCACGCTCGCTCTAGCGAACTGTCAAATCCTGGGTTCCGAAAATCTGAAACTTCTTGATTTCTCTCAAGCCATTCAAGGCATTCATTACAGGTTTGAACCACTACCAATGGGTATCCTTGAGCTTCCAAAATGCTCATCAAAACCATCAATAAACCCATATACATTAACAAGAAAAATCATCCACAAAAATCCATTTTTTGAGCAAGAGATGGGTATCTAAGCAAGATTACATATATTTATGAATCAAACAAGAAATCATGCATACAAATGTATAAGTTTAACTTGCCTTGGTGCTTGAAAGCTAACTCTCACACTCCAAATCTTTTCTAATCAAGAATCCCCAAAATGCAAGCTCAAATGCCCTAGAATGGTGAAAACGAAAATGAATGAAATGAATGAGGAAGAAGATGATGCATACATGATTTGTAGCTTTCCAAGGATGAAGGAAATCAAATGGAAATGCTTAGTGAAGAAAGAGCTTACCAAAAGCAAGAAGAAAGAAAGATGAGTGGATGCTTGAGCTTGGAAGATTTTGTCTTGGTGGAGAAGATGAAGTGGTGGCTAGCTTCTATTCATGCTAGGAGTCTTGGTTGATTGCTTGAGATGAGGAAGGAAGAAATGGAGAAGAAGAGAAGAGGAAGGGAAAAGCTCCCAGCTGGAATGAAGAAGGAATAAGAGGAGAAGAAAGGAAAATGACTGGGGTTAAGGCTTTAAGCCCAATTTTTCCCTGCATTGCATATAAGTCCACAAAATGGACTGAATTTGCAAGAAAGGGCTTGGAGCTAATGAATGGGCTGGGAATGGGCCTAAATGGGTCCGAATTTGATGGGTCAAGATATGAAAGTTGAGGTCCATAAAATGCTCTATGCAATGCATTAAAAATCCAAAAATTTCTAAGTACACACAAAAACCCAAAACACTCCAAAAGTCATAATCTACCTAGTAAACGGTCAAACCCCACTAATTCTACCTAATCAAATCCAATTACAATCAAAATATCCATTAAGTAATTAATCTAAATTAGTTAACTCTAAAACGAGATTAAGGTGGGTCGGGGTGTTACATAATAGGATTTCTATGGGTAAGGTCTCCAACTTTGAGTAGGACTCTCTACTTGGAAAGTTGGACTCCTCTTTGGATTAGTATTCCTATGAGTTAGTTTTCTTTTTGGATTAGGAACTTAAAATTAGTAAGTGTTCTACAACTAGGATTACTAATTGTATGGAGAGCTCCTTTTAGTTTCCTTTTCTAATTGGAGTGTTTCTTAAAGGAAATAAGTCTTTCCTTTTTGGACATCTATTAGAATAAGGAGAGATAACTTTATGGGAAAGGTTTCCACAAAAGTTTCTATAAAAGAAACCATACAAGCCTTGGACGTCCAACACTTTTTGAAGCACTAGAAGAGAGCCACAAGTCTCCCACACGTCCAGCCTTGGTTTCTTCTCTTCTTGATAGTTGAGAGCTTAAGGTCTGAGATTTTTCCTTGGAGAAATAGTTCTTGTTTCCTAGATTAAGATCCCACCATCTTAGCCAATCAGATTTGGAAGTGAGATAGAGGAGAAGATCAAAGGCAATACTAGTGCAGGAAAATTCCAGCAACTTGTTTGAAAATTGCAAGTCTGAGTTCGGGCCTTTGGATCTATTTTTTCAGAGATTTGAAGTCTGCAAATCTTCGAGGTATGAGTCTTCTTCATTCTCCTTTAATTATACACTTGTTGATTATGATTTAATGGAGTTTCTATGCGATTCTTTATGGCTGATTTCCACTGCATAGTGCAGAAATCAGATTTTTTAAAATCTGTCATGCTTTACATCAGCCATAGTAGTCTCTATATGAGAAGTTTCAGATCTGAATCGCGGTTTCTTTCAGTGGTATCAGAGCCACTCCATGTGAAATCATGATCCCATGTTGTGTGTAATTAATCCTAGATTGATTAGGGGTATGGTGGCACCCTATTAAAGTTATGTTGTGATGCATGTTGTGTGCAAGTTTCATTAACATTGCTGGAATTTATTTTCCAGATTTGTTTAATGATGCACATAGTGAGTTTGCATGCACTAACCTCTTTGTTTGCAGCCATGTATTGCATCCTTGATGGTTCGCATGATTGTTATGTGGATTTGGATGTTTTTTAATTAGTTGGAAAGTGTACGATTGCGCGGTTAGCAATCATAGGAAGTTGTAAAGTTTCCTTAATTTTATTCCAACTAGTCTTGATGTAAGCTTTCTTGAAAAGCATAGGAATCTCCAATGTAATTTTGGTTTTGTTTCAAGACAAGAAGGTTGCAAGAAATTGGAATCCTTGGAGATGAAGGAGTCAAGACTTCTAGATGCATGAAGAGTCCTAATTCGATTAGGATTCGAAATCCTAAGAACAGGGAGCCATCAAGGAATGCATACTTTTATTTGCAATTATATATGGAATGCATGGTTGAATGCTTTATATAATTGCTATAATTGTCACCTAGAAACATGGCCACCATTAGGTTCTAAAATTGGCATCTTTATTGTAATAGATTGTTTTTAGTTTGGCAAATTGTTTTAAACGGAACTTAGACCAGCACCTTCTATTTGTCTAAGGTTTAAAATTGGATAGGATTTAGTTTATCTTGGTACCCTTGGTTTCCAAAGGAGGCTAAACTAAAATCTAATTAGATGCTACCTATGGGTTTTCATAACCCAAGATAGGTTTTTGACTCTTTGAAGGGATTTGCTCAAATGTTTTAAAGCAAAGGTTATTTGATTTTAAGATGACTTAAGTCATAAATTTAATTAACCAAGTTTGCTAGATTTAAAAAAGAGCTTTTGAGTAAAACAATGTAAAGGTCAAAAAGTATAAACCCTAGCGATAAATAATCAAGTGGGAGAGGGGTTTTAGGAAAGACCCCACGGCCTTCCATTTTCGGTTCATGTTATCTCATTAAAGTGTTAGTAGGAATGGCCATCCCTTCGGTGGAGTTCTTTAACTAAAGACCGCTTTGATGGGTTAATGGGTGAACTAATGTGAATATTCGTAATGAGGTGTTAGTAGGAGCGGCCATCCCTTCGGTGGAGTTCTTTACTAAAGATCACTTCTATAGAATGTCAATGAAGTGTTGATGGGAGCGGCCATCCCTTCGGTGGAGCTCTTTACTAAAGTTCACTTCTAGGAAGGATAAAAGTCTCTTCCCTTCGGAAGACTTAATCATAGACATTCTGGGAATTTCATAAGAGATGGTTATACACTTGACATAAGACGGTGATGACCTCTCCTTAGGAGTTAAAGGTTATTTGTCATATGAGGCCAAACCAATCAGTGATTGGACTACCACTGAATATGTGTCCAGATAGTGATAATCCAAATAAGTCTGCCTTAATTCAACGTGACTGTAGGCTCGGCCATCCCTTCGATGGAGGGTCTATGAGGAGGTTGAAACACTGATACATTATGATTGGGGTTGAATAATGTAAAAAGTTTCGTGCTTTGTTTTTCCTTTTATAACAAGCACCATATACATATTACATATATACTGCATGTCTAATTATAAACCGTTTTATATCCAGAAAAAGATGGGCAGAGATTCTTTTAGTCCGTTGATGTGCATTCTTCGTGAGAATAAACTGACTGGCCCTAACTACGTAGATTGGAAGAGAAATCTTGACATAGTACTCACTGCTGAGGAGTACAAGTATGTCTTGCTGGAAAACTGTCCCGATATTGATGCTAATTCTACTGATGACCAGCGAGAGGCTGAAAGGAAATGGAAGAAAGCGAATAGCATGGCTAAATGCTACATGCTCGCTTCCATGTCCAACGTGTTGCAAACACAGCACGAGCAAATGGACACAGCCTATGAAATCATGATGTCCTTGTCTGAGATGTTCGCAGACAAGAGCAGGCCAGCTAGGCAAGCTGCTATAAGGACCATCATGAATGCTAGGATGGCTGAGGGAACACCTGTCAGAGAGCATATGCTCAAGCTGATAGATTGTTTCAATGAAGCTGAGATTCTAGGGGCTGAGATTGATGTAGGGAGTCAGACTGACATGATTCTCGAAACTCTGCCGGAATCTTTCAATCAGTTCAAGCTCAATTTCAATATGAGCAAGATGGACATGACTCTACCTGAGTTAATGAAAGAACTCCAGGCGGCAGAGGCTATCATGAAGCCCAAAGCCCAAGCTCATTTTTTCCAGTCTTCCTCTAAACTGAACCCGAAAGGGAAGAAGTCCAAGAAGAAGCAGAATAAGGGAAAAGGGCAGAAAAAGAACAATGCTGATAATAAGAAGGACAAGGGTACAGATGGAAAGCCCAAAGGGAAATGCTTCAAGTGTGGCCTCAAAGGTCATTGGAAGAAAGATTGTCCCAAGTTCCTGGCCTCAGTTAAGAAAAGTACATCTTTTTCATACTACATTGAAACTTGTCTAGTGGTTGATTCTACTGACTCATGGATAGTAGACTCAGGAGCCACTAATCATATCTGCAATTCATTGCAGGAGTTTCAGATAATGCAGAGAATTGAGAAAGGAGAGTTTGCCTTTAGAGTCGGAACTGGAGCTAAAGTTTGGGCAGTTGCAGTAGGAGTAGTTACCTTACATTTTCCATGTAATAGGATATTAGTTTTAAATAATGTTTTCTATGTTCCGGACATGAGGAAGAATTTAATTTCAGTTTCCAGATTAATTGGATTTAATTATTCAGTTTCTTTCCATTCTGGTATTGATATCATAGAGATGGAAATATTATATGTTCCGGTAGAATACATGACAACTTATTTTATATATATCCTATTGCTCCCACACTGCATAATGTACAACAAGAAAGCTCAACTTCCCTTAAGAGAAAGGTATCTTCAATCAATGACACATATCTTTGGCACTTACGTTTGGGTCACATTAACCCAAAACGGATTCAGAGGTTGGCAGAAGATGGGCCCTTGAGCTCATTAGATTTCGAACCTTTTCCTCAGTGCGAATCTTGTCTCAAGGGAAAGATGACCAAACGGTCATTCTCTGAAAAGGGACTAAGGTCAAAGGAGTTGTTAGAATTGATTCACACTGATGTGTGTGGTCCTATGAACAAACCGGCTCGAGGAGGGTATGAGTATTACATCACCTTCACCGATGATTACTCTAGGTATGGATATGTATACTTAATGCGACGCAAGTCTGAGGCGTTTGATAAGTTCAAGCAATTCAAGGCTGAGGCGGAGCTACAACTAGGAAAACATATCAAAGCCTTTCGATCTGATCGAGGTGGCGAGTACCTCCTAGGTGAGTTCAAGGAGTACCTCACACAACATGGGATTGTGTCTCAGTTGTCTGCACCGGGTACACCCTAGCAAAATGGTGTAGCAGAGAGAAGAAACCGTACCCTTCTTGATATGGTAAGGTCCATGATGAGTCATGCAACCCTACCTATATCTTTTTGGGGATATGCATTAGAAGCAGCAGCATACATTTTAAATCTGGTACCATCTAAGTCAGTACCTAGGACACCACAAGAAATGTGGACAGGTCGAAAACCTAGTTTTAAATCATATCCACATTTGGGGTTGTCCAGCTTATGTATTGAATGATAAAGCTACCAAGCTAGAAACCCAGATCAGAAATGTGCTACTTCATTGGGTATCCTAAGGGAACGAGAGGTGGCATCTTTTATCATCCAAAGGAGCAAAAAGTGCTCATCAGCACTCATGCTAGGTACTTGGAGGATGATTGTATGATGCACCAAGAGCTTAGTTGTAAAGAAACCCTTGAGGAGATTCTTCCGGGATCTCCTATAACATCTGTACCAGATCTTGAGACAGTAGATGAACAAGATATTCCTTTAAACACTCCGGAGCCTCGTCGTAGTGGGAGAATTTCTAGACAGCCAGAAAGATATCTACGAGTGTCTTTTAAGACAGACTCTGAAGATCTGGTTGAGGATCCTACTAGTTATGATGAAGCAGTAATGGATATAGATGCTGACATGTGGCAGCAAGCGATGAAATCTGAAATGGATTCTTTGTATTCCAATCAAGTCTGGGAACTTGTAGATGCACCTGAAGGGATTAAACCCATAGGGTGCAAGTGGATCTACAAGAGAAAGAGAGGAGTGGATGGGAAGGTGGAAACCTTCAAAGCAAGACTGGTGGCGAAAGGATATACTCAGAAAGAGGGCATCGATTATGAGGAAACCTTTTCACCAGTGGCTATTCTTAAGTCCATAAGGATTCTCTTGGCCATCGCATGTCATTATGACTACGAGATATGGCAGATGGATGTCAAGACAACTTTTCTTAATGGAAGTCTTGACGAATGCATCTATATGATGCAACCAGAGGGCTTCATTGCTAGTGGCCAAGATAGCATGGTTTGTAAACTTAAGAAGTCCATCTATGGACTTAAGCAAGCATCTAGAGCATGGAACATCAAGTTTAATCAGGCAGTCAAATCCTTTGGCTTTGATCAAAACATTGATGAACCATGTGTGTATAAGAAAGGAAATGGGAAAGCAGTTGCATTTTTGGTTCTATATGTAGATGACATATTACTCATAGGAAATGATGTAGGTTTATTGTCATCCACAAAGGTTTGGTTATCCTCTCAATTTCAGATGAAGGATTTGGGTGAGGCCAGCTATATCTTAGGGATCAAGCTTTTGCGTGATCGCAAGAATAAGATGTTAGCCCTATCCCAATCTTCTTATATTGAGAAGATATTGGTCAAGTTTAACATGCATGACTCCAAGAAGGGCCTCCTACCTTCTAGACATGGAGTACCACTGTCCCGAGATCAATGTCCAAAGACTTCTGAAGAGATAGAGACCATGAGGAGAGTTCCATATGCATCAGCTGTTGGAAGCCTCATGTATGCTATGTTATGTACTAGACCAGATATTTGCTTTGCCGTTGGCATGGTTAGCAGATATCAGTCAAACCCTGGACCTATGCATTGGACAGCTGTTAAGCATATATTCAAGTATCTTCGGAGAACGAAAGATTATATGCTAACCTTTCGAGCAGATGATCTAACGCCATTGGCGTATACAGATTCTGATTTCCAATCTGATAGTGACGCCAGAAAGTCTACCTCAGGGTACGTCTTTACTTTGTCAGGAGGGGCTATATCATGGAGAAGTGTCAAGCAATCCTGTATAGCTGATTCTACCATGGAAGCAGAGTATGTGGCGGCATCGGAAGCTGCGAAGGAAGCGGTATGGCTCAGAAAATTCCTGTTGGAATTGGGAGTTGTTCCTGCAGTGCATAAACCGATTGTCATGTACTGCGATAACACTGGTGCTGTAGCACAGTGCAAAGAGCCCAGGAATCACAAGAAAGGCAAGCACATTCAGAGAAAGTACCACTTGATCCGGGAATTCATTCAGGATGGAGAGATAGTGGTGGAGCATATTGCTTCAGCAAATAACTTAGCTGACCCATTCACTAAGACTCTTACTGAGAAAGTCTTCACTTCTCATGTTGAGTCTATGGGTGTTAGGTTAGGAAGCAGTGATCTTTAGTGCAAGTGGGAGTTTGTTGGGATTGGTGTATGCCCTAAAGCCCACTAGCTGCATTCTCATCTTTTGTTACTGGATATTTACTGGTTATTTAATGGAAAGACTCTTTTATGCTTAAACATGTATATATGTATGGTTGTGTAAGGCCCATTGTTTCTAGTAAATGAATTAGGTGTGTAGTGTCTACACACAGATAGGTCTAATTCATGGACAACTGGAAACATCATATTTGTTCATAACTGAAAGATGGAGCTGGGCACTTCATCTTGGTAGAAGTTATAATGAGATACTCTCCTATATAGGGTGACATACCTAAGTCATGGGAGGGCTTTCCCGGATCTATCTCATTAGTGCATGTGTCATGCATTGAACAGGACCGTTGTAGGTGTGATCTCTAAAATAATACTATCACAGAAAGAGATCAAGTCACCTCATGCTACTAAGTGACCGATGCTCTTAATCTTGAGCATTTGTGGATGAACTGACGAAGTCAAGTTCTTGTGCTTTAATTCACTATGGGTGAGATTCTTTTCATGGGTCAACAGCTCTGTGTTTTGGGTACTCGGACTTGATCAGTTGGGACGTGCAAATGCAATATAGAATCTATGCCATCTGATGATGGAATAATCATCCCCTTAGAATTATCCGATTGATCATCAAAATCTAAGATCTTAGTATATGGATGTTCCATATGAATATTGAACTTGTGGGTCGCTCCCTGGATCAATAGAATGATATTCGAATGATGATTATGTTTAAGGATATGAAGTTCTAAGGTTTAGATGTAATCGGGAAGGTTGATAGTACATGTGATAACCTGACTCGATTATGGATGTTACATAGAGGGGCATTCAGGTCATTACACTTAATAGGTCGAAGACAACCGTCATTTTATGACGAGCTTATTATATTATATATTTGTCCTTGGAGTTCAACCATAACTCTTTAGTGGAATGAGTTAAGGTTAAAATGGTCTTAATGTTGCTATGGGTTTAGCATGGACATTTTGGTCATTTTGGGAGCCAATGGCAAATATGTCTTTTGGTCCCTTCTCTAGTCACTTTCCAAGATTGGCATGGTTTCCTAAAATGTTTAGATGACATAAGGATGAATTATTTTAGTGGAAAAATAATTTTGAGTTTAAATTCAAATAGGCCTTTGATGGCATACATGAATTTAACTCTAGATAAATTGTATGTGGGCCATGGTGTGCATTGATATGTGGGATGTCCATAATAGGATTTCCATGGGTAAGGTTTCCAACTTTGAGTAGGACTCTCTACTTGGAAAGTTGGACTCCTCTTTGGATTAGTATTCCTATGAGTTAGTTTCCTTTTTGAATTAGGAACTTAAAATTAGTAAGTGTTCTACAACTAGGATTACTAATTGTATGGAGAGTTCCTTTTAGTTTCCTTTTCTAATTGGAGTGTTTCTTAAAGGAAATAAGTCTTTCCTTTTTGGACATCAATTAGAATAAGGAGAGATAACTTTATGGGAAAGGTTTCCACAAAAGTTTCTATAAAAGAAACCATACAAGCCTTGGACGTCCAACACTTTTTGAAGCACTAGAAGAGAGCCACAAGTCTCCCACACGTCCAGCCTTGGTTGCTTCTCTTCTTGATAGTTGAGAGCTTAAGGTCTGAGATTTTCCCTTGGAGAAATAGTTCTTTTTTCCTAGATTAAGATCCCACCATCTTAGCCAATCAGATTTGGAAGTGAGATAGAGGAGAAGATCAAAGGCAATACTAGTGCAGGAAAATTCCAGCAACTTGTTTGAAAATTGCAAGTCTGAGTTCGGGCCTTTGGATCTATTTTTTCAGAGATTTGAAGTCTGCAAATCTTCGAGGTATGAGTCTTCTTCATTCTCCTTTAATTATACACTTGTTGATTATGATTTAATGGAGTTTCTATGCGATTCTTTATGGCTGATTTCCGCTGCATAGTGCAGAAATCAGATTTTTTAAAATCTGTCATGTTTTACATCAGCCATAGTAGTCTCTATATGAGAAGTTTCAGATCTGAATCGCGGTTTCTTTCATTAACTTAGGCCTCATACGTTGCAACCTTGTTCTTAAGCTCCTGGACCTCAGCAATCTCTAGTTGTCCCCCACTAGAACTGGACGATCCTTTCACAATTCTTCCTCTCCCTTTGATGTATCCCGGACGAGGCTTGCGAACCTTTTGAACTATCTCTTCTTCAGTGAGAACTTGCTGACTTTGACCAATAGACTCCGTATCAGAGTTCTGAAATTGTGAATCCCTAAGCACCAACATATCATTCTGTAAAAAATATATATAGAGTTATAAAAAATGTTTATAAAATTTATTTGAGTTGTTAAAAAAAATGTTTATATAAGAATTGAAATTAATTACTATACTCATGTAGTCCTGCTCCGCTTGGGGGTCACACCAACGTCCTGTCTTGTGGTTAGTGTACATGAGTCTGTGAAACTCAATGTCACCAAGGAATTGACTAGTATTGGGATTGACCTATAATAATATTTTGAGTTAAAATGATAAACATAAATAAAAAAGAATTCACATAAGTAATGAAAAATTATATACAAGTCCTTGCCGATGTACTGCAAAAGATTTTGAACCATGGGAACTATTGTAATTGTTTCTTGCTGCGCGATTTAATGCATTTCTCTCACCCAGTTCCTTAAATGATAATACAAAATTAATAAGAAAAAATAATAATGTAGAATAAAAAAAAAGTTTCAAGCTAGGCTGCAGATGGGCTACCATCTAATCTATTAAAAGTTTCATTGCTCCACATCAGACGTTTCTATTCTCACCCTTCCAGTGCTCCTTCATTGAATTTACTTTCCTATAAATTTCTAGAAATTTAATAAAAAGCAAGCAAGTGGGCCTTTTTGGTTTTAATAAAGTCGGACTTAGCTTATTGTGTATGCTATGTTGGGATTCTTTTCACATTAGTATCTCTTAATTTGATTTTTGCATACTAAAGACAAAAAAGAGGAACTTACCTTTTGTTCCTTAGCACTCCAATAATCATAGAGCCACTGCCAATCTTCATTCTCAATAATGTCAGGATGAGGATGACTCTTTGCAACTTGCAGATTTACATATCCGCCAACATTCTTGTTGACACCAAAAAAAATGTGTCACTTTGCTTCTTCAAAATCCAGAAAGCTACATGAAGTCGCAGCCTGCCATAAATAGGCAATACTACTTCCAAAAATCAAATCTTGTCAGAATCAAACAAAAACTGCGAGATCCTTCAAGACAGCACAAAAGAGACTGAAGATATCCAAAAATTTAGACAGAAAAAGGCATCAGAAATCTAAGAGAAAGAAAGTGAGAAAACTCTGCGGAAGTTCTACACCGACCACCGCTACAAGGTGACAAAAGTCCCTTGGGGGGTACCCCCCCAAGGTCCTTGCCTTCTCATTCTGCCTCCAATGGCTTAGACGTGGCTTTTCAGCCCGTCTACTTAGTTTTTTATTGGACATAGGACCTCCTTTTGGTCTTTGTCCTCTAAAAACCTGAGGTTATAGCCAAGCCAAGCGAATCAAGAGCATCCTCTGTTCTCATCTACATGGATGATGGCGAAGTCCACATATAGCTTGCGACCGTCAATCTGAATGAGTCCCCCATAATCTCTTGAGAAGTTAGATCCTCCTTTTCTTGCTTTTCATTGTAGTTTGTATTTTTTCAAAAGAGACAAAAATCACAAATCTTGTCTTTCATTATTGATAAGAATTGTAAATCGGCTATAAAAGCCAAAAATCGGCTATAAATGCCAAAATCTGCTATAAATGCCAAAAAATTGCCTTTCACGGCAAATCAAGAAAAATGTCTCTTTTCTTAAATATTGCACACTCGAAAGAAGTTGATTTCCATTTTACTTGTGAAGGTTGATCTCCGGATCACCACTTGCAATTCCAAGTAAAATAGAAAATCTGGCACACCCACACAAAAAAATGTTGATGCACGCCTCTGCCCCCCGGTTACAAAAGGGTCGGACCCAAACGGACTCCCATGTCTGCCGACCTCGGTAGAACCGAGCGATAGAAGCGCTGTCCATCAAGCTGGCTCCACCCGTGGGACACGTTCATTTGAGAACACGATGCTAGAAATGAAATATTTGCATATCATATCTTTTGCTCTATGCTTATATTTCTTTTCTCGATTCCTTGGCTACTTTCTAATTGGTGGCCTATGTTGGATTCCGCATCTAAAAAAAAATGAGATGAGGTTTTTTAGAATTTTCTAATTCTTTGAATTTATTTCCACTCTTTCTCTTTTCAAAAAAAAAAAATCAAAAAAATCAGATTTCTTAGTTCGGATTCAAAATTAAGAAACTTTGATCCATTTCGTTTCGCTCTGTGCTCGCGGAAATCATTGAGCCGGTTCGAATTGTGGAAATGGCCATTGTTTTTCTTCGATGAGTTCATTAGAAATTAGCAAAAATCAGATTTCTCAATTTTGGATTCAAAATTGAGAAACTTTGATCCTTTCTTTTCGTTCGTGTGCTCGCAGAAATTGTTGAGCCTGTTCGAATTAGGATTTGGGCCATCGTTTCTCTTCGATGAGTTTATTGAAGATCTAAAAAAAAAATAATAAAAAAACAAAAAAAGACATAGACTACTAAGGTTAAACCAACTACGTTCTTTGATCACGGTTGATTCAAGAAAAGCCTTGTCCAGATTGTGGAGACAGCTTGACTGTTCTAGGCAAGGGTCCTCCAAACTGGTTCATTAAGTAATCCTATCCTTACCTGGGGGCAATCCTATCAATCGAGATTTCATAAGACCAGGTTAGGAGGCCTATGTATACTCTCTCATCTTTTAAATAAAAAAAAAATTCAAAATAAAAAAAAATTAAAATAAAAAATATAAAATTTTCAAAAAAAAATCTTAAAAAAATAAATAAAAAAATATATATATAAAAAAAGATTTTTCAAAAAAAAATCTTAAAAAAAAAGATTTTTCAAAAAAAATTATTCTAAAAAAAAAAAAAGCTTTCGTCATTTTGGGTTCAGATTGGAGAAATTCTGGTCTCCTCCTTTCTGAGCACTGGCGCTCGCGGAAATCGTTGAGCCCGTGTTCAGATTGGAATGCCTTTTGCTATCTTTGATGAACCCGATCTTGGCCTTTCAAAAAAAAAAAACTCGTCATTTTTGGATTTAGATCCGAGAAATTATGGTTCATTTCCTTCTGAGTACTGGCGCTCGCGGAAATCGCTGAGACCGAATTTGGATCGGAATACCATCTACTCTATTTGATGAATCCAATCTTGGCCTTTCAAAATCGAGAATCTCATCTCATGGATGCGGTCTCAAAATATTTGTGTCTAGCGGTACTAGTATGCCCTTTCAGGATCTACTGTATTCGCGACCGGCACATTTGTAACTCCAAACTTATATTCTTCTTACATCGGGCAAGCTCTGCTTCTCGATAAGTCGAATTTAGGTTCACAATTGCTTCTAAGCAGTCACTGGGACACTCATTTTGGGCTTACCATACCTGCGATCAGAACAATTGTACCCTCTATGGCGTTTTTCCTTCTTCATATTGCTTGGGTCATCTCCCTCGAGCAATTTGAAAAGACAAAACCATAGAACTTCCCATTTATGATCATTATATTCTTGTGATTACTAATGGATGTGGTCTTGTTTCAGAAATTTTTTGAAAAAAACTAACAATGGCAGCATCGCTTACCATTACTTTCGATGAGAGCAAGCACTAGCTCATGCTTCAACAGAAGCAAACCACGCGCACCTACAAGCGCCCCATCAGCTGCCGAAGCGTCAACTCCCTCGGTAACTCTCTGAACTCCAGGTTGTCCTCGACTCCCCGGACTATTGTCTTTGGGACGCTGGGACCATTCCCACTCCCCGAAGAACAAATTGCTCCTTCTAAGAAACAGAAGGTCGCCTCTCAACGTGCCACTACCGTGACACCAAAGGCGAGCACCAGAAAGCCAGAAGCCCGTGGCACCCCCACGAAGCCTCGACCCGCAAACGACCAGGTCTATCCTAAGACTTGGTCCCCAAGACCTTTACCAAAACAAAGAAGGTCCCAAACATCCACCAAGTCAGCATTCCTGGCCCCACTCAAGGAGAACTAGTTCTACCCTCTTGTTTACATGAAAGAGGAGAGACCCATCTCCAACCTGACTCCCAAGTCAGCCCAGCATGAGCCGGCTTGTTCCTACAAGCTCAAAATCAGATCATGCATCACAAGGCCTCTGCAGACACCTGCTAAGTCCTACAATCCTGCAGTTCGACCCTTCATCTCTACAGGGGCCGAACTTGAAAAATTCAAAGCTTCGCTGCAACTGGCGAAGGACCGGGTTTGCATCCTGTCCTTGCCTAGCTACAAAGAAGACAGGCTCGGCTGCTGTGCCCTAGGGAGCACATCCTTCATTGTCAAAGCCCAGCCAGAACTGACCGAAGCTCAAATTGCTCGTCGTATACGCCGCCGCGCATCGTATCGACAAAAAAGACTAGAGAAGCAAAGGACCCAGCCTCCTACACTTCAAGTTTTTCCCAAATGGGTCGAAAAAGAAAGACCTAACCAAGTTGCTGCTGTCCATATGGTTGGAAAAACCAGAAGACGCCAAAAGTCGGTAACAAAAATTCATGTCCGACGTTCGGTGACCCGCAGTGTCTCCAGGACAAGAAGACATTCAGAAGAATCCCCTGCTCCTTCAAGCAAAGGACGGCAGAGTGATCCTTCCTCAAGCTCTTCATCAAAAAGAATGAGCCCCAGCTCAGTCACCAGGACAGTTTCTTAGTTTGAATCCCGAAGGATGAACGTCCTGGCTACAAATTTCGAGCCACCACCCCGCAATCCACCTCAAGATGATGCGATCACACGCATCCAGCAGTTGGAACAAGGCCAACAGAGGATCGAAACTCTGATGGAAAACCTTCTCCTCGCCTTTCAAAATCAGGCGAACAATGAACCTCCTCCGAATCATCAAGACGATGAGGTAAATTGGGAAGAAAATGAGTCACGCGCCCTTACAAAAAAGGACGTAGACAATATCCTCGCAAAAGCAAAAGAAGAGGATATACTCAAGGAGCATGGGATCAAGCCACCATATCCCTTATGGATGGACTCGGTCCCGTTCCCTACAACATTCAAGCATCCTACTCTCCAAACATATACGGGGAAAGGATCAACCAGACATCACATCATCCACTTCAAGATCTTGACGGGAGCTATCGCGGATCAAGATGCACTCAAGATCCGCCTCTTTGCAAGTACCCTAAAAGGTATGGCCTTCGACTGGTACTCCACTCTGCCGGAGGACTCCATCCAAAATTGGGCCATGCTAGAGAGACGCTTCCTGACTCACTTCAAAGGTGAGGATCATCCCGCTATTATGGCTCAGCTGTGCAGCCTAAAACAGGGGGAGAATGAGTCAACATATGACTTCATTCATAAATGGAAAGCACTGGCATACAAATGCTCTGATGTATTGCCACAAGCGTCGCTAGTCGACATCTGCCGAAACAACATGAGAGCCAGAATCCGCTCCATGATCATCGGCAACAAATCAAGGAACCTGGGAGAACTCCTAGAAGCTTCCATGGAAGCTGAAACAGTGATTAAAGACCTCAATAGTCAGAAATCATCAAGAAAAGAGCCAACTGCCATTGCAACCTCTAAACCAAAGAAGAAAGAGGTCCTCAATGTGCAGACCAAGTCAGCTCCTCAGCCATCAAAGAAAGCTGAAAACAAAGCTGCTGGTAAAAGACCTGAACTCTCTGATGCCTTCAAAGAACGAGTAGAAAAAAATACCCGTTCGATGAAGATGTTGATGAAATCTTCGGGGCTCTTGTGGCGAACGGCAAGCTCGCTTTGCCTGAACCCAAAAGACCGAGTGATATTGGCAAAACCAACAATCCTCGGTACTGTCCATACCACCAGATGATCTCGCATCCTCTCAATCAATGCTTCGTTGTGAGGGAGAAAATAAACGAGATGTGGAAAAACAGAGTCATCACCTTTGACAAAAACTATGGGTCTGCCTCCGTCAACATGGTGTCATGTGGACAAACACCAAAATCACCGAAGAAGAAGATTACTACTTCCTTCAAGGTGATTAACACAATCCAAGCATCCGAAGAACTGGTTCCTTACGCGACACCAGACGAACAACCTATATGGGTACATCCCGATCTCCTGGAAGATGAAAACTGGGAGGTCATGAAAACAAAGCCTACAGCTCAACAGCGAAGGCAGGCTAGGAAACATCTCCTCAAGCTTAAACGATAAGAGAATACCCAGCCAAAACAAGAAGTCCAAGAAAAGGCAGAGGCTTCCTCTACCGTTTCACTGGAGGCAACAAAAACGTCCATTCTAGAGACTTCAAAGGGGGTAAGAAAATTCACTCTCAGTGATTTCATGCCACCTCAATTCAAAGAAGCCACGCAGGGGGCATCAGACTCTTGCAATTCGGTAATTGGATTCTCCATTGATGGATACGAGTCCAGCGACACCGATGATGGATTCGAATCCAACTACACCGACGAGTGGGAGGAGTCCCTTGAAATAGGAGAATATCTCTCTGATGAAGAATGGGTTCCTGAGACTCATCTTATGCTAGTAATCTGGTATAACCCCCTACAGCCGCAAGGGTCCTAGTCTGATGATGAAAAAGACCAAGAGGCTGTACAAGAAAATGCTGTTGACCCAGTACCCATCATTGCTCCAGTGGAAATCAGCTATATTGAGCCACAAAGAGTTGATGAAGAAGAAGATCTAGCTCCCATGCCTGATCTTGAAGAATATGCAAGGATCTTACAGCATCTCGCTCTAGAACAAGAGCAAGACCGCGTCAACGAGGTTCCTCATAATCCAGAGCCTGAAGTCCATGAAGACCATCAGGTACATCCTCCCTTAACTCCTGAAAATGGAGAAAATTGCTGGATAGACGATCCTCTTACATCCGAGGATGAGTTTGACTCCGATCAGACATGTCTCCTGTCAGAGCTTCCTGTAATGTGATAATTCGGGATTATAACTCTTTCGAAGCATCGTCTGATGAGATCACTTACACTCCGACGACTCCTAGCAATGTCTCTTCTGGAGCCACCTCATCTCACGTGACTTTCACTGAGACGACACCCTCTCAGGTTTCTTCTCCTGAGACTGTGACTTCAAAGTTCACACCCTTCCTGACTGAAGAATTCCCAGCTATTGATGCTTGGGACGATGAATTGGTCAACGAAGAAGAAAGGTTGCTGGATGCTGTTCAGGACTTGTTCCCAGAAAATGCTCTGTGCAACACATCACTGAGGATGGCAACTCTACTGCTTATACATCCTCAGCGAAGGAAAAACGACAGCCTCTTGATCCTGAAGACATTCTTCCAAACGAAGACCCTTCCCAAGAAGCTCTCGAAGTTGGTAGAGGCACCCGCTCTGGCCGGGACTACCACAAAAATTACAACCAATCTTCCTTTACATATGTAAATCCTTCGGGAAAAGATGTTATAAACGTCCCTAGTGGCAACAATGATGAACATGCAGGCCCTAAGGAGGCTTTCAAGTATGACTTGATTGAACACTTCAAGCACATACCTGCACGTCTGCACATCCAAGATTTATTGCGAATGTCTCCGCACACTCGTGATAATCTCATTTTAGAATTACAAAAGCTGAATGAGGATGTCAACAAACATGCACCACAAGTCCTCCAAATTCAAATGGACTACCGGGTCAAAAACTCAGAAGCTTCCTCAAAGGGAGAAAAGAAGAAAATTGAGGGATCATGCATTGAATGCGTCTCGATTCAAAAGGCGGCCAGTGCAACCATCGCCTTCACTAAGGATGACCTCCTACTTGGCGAAACAAGACACAACTGACCCCTGTACTTCACAGGGTACATCAAGGAAATGCCTATGCACAGAGTTCAGATCGACCTAGGTTTTGCACTCAACCTCATCTCCACTTCGGCTCTCGAAGAGTTGGGCATCCCACCCAGCAAGTTAAGCCACACATCTGTATCTATCTTTGGATACGATGGGAGTACTCAAAGGCCTATCGGCAAAATCAAGTTCAAGTTGCAGATTGGTGATCTTATCTCTGAGGTCACTGTGTGTGCAATAAAAACTCCTTCATGCTATAACATCCTTCTCGGACGCCCCTGAATCCACAAGAATGGTGTTGTCCCTTCAACTTTACATCAATGTATCAAGTTTGTTGGCGACGACGGCATGATACATCGAGAAAGTTAAAGAAGTCCACTTCGCAGACTCACAGATGTATGAAGGTGAGAAAGAAGAAGAGGAGAAGCAAACAGCACCCTTTGCCGAAAATCTCCAGAAAGATAAAGGCAAGGCTCCTCAACAATCACCGGAAGAAAACAAACCATCCGGTAAATCCGAAGAGAGCATTCAAACTCCCTTCATTATCTCCCTCAAACCTTCAAAGCCTTTGGTCATCATAACTAAAGTGAAGAAGGCAAAGCAAAAGTCTGGGGGAAAATTTGTTGTCTCTTTCGTGTCTATCATGTGAGACACGGATTCAGATTCAGAGCCAGAAGACGACACATTGTCAAGCCAAGCTGACACTCGCAAGGTCAGCCTGCTCTTGCTCCAATGGAGATAACTTCTAACATAGAAGATCCTACATCAGCTTCCTTCGTTGTTCCAGCAACTTCAGCAAAGGAAAAGCCGATCTTCTTCCATAGATTGGATGCTTCTTCATCAAACTCCATGCTTGAACCTTTCCAAAATGAAGGTATGCCTCAACTATCCTTATATAGTCCTGTAGCACAAGCTATTATGAAGAAAATGGGCTATGACACTCAAAACCCAGTGGGTTTGGGAGAAGGACGTGGTATTCTCACGCCATTGGGGCCCGTCTTGACCAAAAGCCAGCTAGAAGATTGGAGACTCTACGGCTATATAGAAAAGTCTTCACACGGGCTAGGGTATGATCCCGACACTCTCCTGAGACAGTTGACACAAAGGCTTAAAAGTCAATTTACTGACCAAGCCTCAACATCTCGTATCCATGAAGACATCGATCTCCCTGGATATCTCTTTGATGAGTCACCTGACAAAGATCCAGGAAGCTCATCCAATTGGCACGATTTCTCTGAAAATGAAGAGGAGTTGTCCGATGGCACAGACGTATGGTCTTCTGACCCAGAAGAACCCTCATCTCCAAAAGAAGTAGCCTATTTTGACCCGGTTTCAACAGGCGATTGGGATCATCTCATAGCAAGCCTTGGGAAAATTACCGATCAAGAAGACCCGTGGAAAGGAACAAAACCTTGGACTGGAAATGCCCTTGAAAACCCAGAAGGTTTCGTTGAGCTGGAAGCCTCCGAAAATATTGTGGAGGAACCACCTTCGAACCTTCCAACAGAAGATCCTGTTCAAAAGATAGACTTGGGAACACCAGATAACCCACGTCCTATATTCATAAGCAATAATATAAAGGATGATGAGTTACTCGAGTATATCGCCTTTCTTCGTGAGTTCGTTGATTGCTTTGCATGGTCTTCTGCTGAAATGCCTGGCTTAGACCCCAAAATAGCAGTCCTCAAATTCAATCTTCAAGAAGACATCAAGCCTGTCAAACAGGGCCAAAGAAGGTTTCGTCCAGATGTGATGGATAAAATGGAACAAGAAGTTCAAAAACTCAAAAGCGTCGGCTTCATCCGTGAGGAACAACATCCTGAATGGTTGGCCAACATTGTCCCCGTGACAAAGAAAAATGGGCAGATCAGGGTCTATATCGACTATAGAGACCTGAATGACGCATGCCGTAAAGATGAATTTTCGCTCCCTATACCAAGAGGTAATGATTGACAATACCTGTGGATTCATGCCATTTGGTTTGAAAAATGCTGGTGCCATATATCAGAGGGCTATGATGAAAATATTCCAAGATATGCAGCACAAAATGGTCGAGTGTTACGTTGATGACCTCGCCGTCAAAAGTAAAAGAAAAGAAGATCGTCTCGAAAACCTTCGAGAAGTCTTCCTCCGACTTTGCAAACACAAACTGCGAATGAATCCTTTGAAATGCTTCTTCGGCGTCTCGTCAGGTAAGTTCCTCGGATTCTTAGTTCGGAAAGCTGGAATAGAACTTGACCCCATAAAAGTCAAAGCCATTCTAGAAATGCCCTCTCCAAGAACCTTGAGAGAACTCAAAGGGCTTCAAGGGAGATTGGCCTACATCAGACGGTTCATCTCCAATCTTTCGGGGAAATGCCGTCCATTCTCCCAGTTGATGAAAAAAGGTGTAAACTTTGTCTGGGATGCTGACTGTGAAGCTGCATTCCAAGATATCAAGTCATACTTGACCAAACCTCCAGTGTTAGCTGCTCCTACCACTGGAAAACCATTCATCTTGTATACAAGAGCCCTGGATCACTCTTTGGGAGCTCTGCTTGCACAAGAAAATGATGAAAGAAAAGAAGCTACGCTATACTACCTCAGCCGCATGCTAATAGGTGCAGAGCATCGCTACTCTCTAGTCGAAAAAGAATGTCTTGCAGTGATGTTCGCCATACAAAAGCTGCGTCACTTCTTGCTTTCCAACACAGTCTACCTGGTCTCGAGGATCAACCTCTTGAAGGTCCTTGTCACAAAAGGAGGTTCTCTCAATGCCCGACTGGCAAAATGGTCCATCCTTCTGTCACAATTTGATATTAGGTATGTACTGCAAAAGGCAATCAAATGACAAGCTCTAGCAGACTTTCTTGCATAGCGTCCATTGCCTAAAGATTCTCCACTCAGAGATGATCTCCTAGACGAACCAGTCTATAATGTGGAGACTTTCTCACAAAGTGCCTCCTGGGACATGTACTTTGACGGTGCAACTAGGACGAATGAAAAAAGACAGCTGATCTCGGGAGTTGGCATCCTCTTTGTTAGCCCCGACAAATACATGATTCCACATGCTTTCTCGCTACTGGAACCATGCACAAACAATGCAGCTGAATATCAAGCTCTGATCCTAGGATTGGAACTCGCCATCGAATCCGGTATCACCATGCTGGAAGTCTTTGGAGACTCTCAACTGATCGTCAACCAGATGAATCAGAAATTTGAAGTCAGGAAGCCTGATCTGCCGCCTTACTACAACAAGGCACAATCGCTTCTGCAAAAGTTTGACATCTGTCACATCACCCACATTCGTAGGGCGAAAACATACGTGTAGATGCCCTGGCTGGACTTGCCGCATCTATGGCAATCCAGGAAGGGGAAAACATGCAAATCATAGTGTGCGAAAGAAGAATCCTTCCTCCTCTTAACACACATCAAGCAGTTGCTGAATGCCACCAAGTGGTTGGAAGTCGGACTTCAGTCCTTCAACCTTCAATCGGCGACTGGAGGGATCCGTTCATTGATTACACTATGTTCGGAATCCTACCTGAAGATCCAAAAGAACGGGTAAGCATCCAAAGGCGAACCCCAAGCTTTCATTTGGATATTCCTTCAAAAATCCTTTATAGAAAATCCTTTAACGGAGTACTTCTATGCTGCTTGTCACAATAAGAGGCTGAAGAAATACTCAAAGAAGTTCATGCTGGTCTTTGCGGAGCTCATCAGGTTGGTCCCAAGCTCTATGATCAGATAAAAAGGTTAGGTTATTACTGGCCTACCATGGTAGCTGACGCAATGTAATTTGCTAAGCGCTGCCAACAATGCCAAGTTCATGGAGATTACATTCATATGCCTCCAGAATGGCTACATCCTACAGCGATCTCATGGCCTTTCGAAGCCTGGGGTATGGACATCAGAGGTCCTATTTCTCCCCCTTCAAGCGAAGGTCATCGCTTCATCTTCGCCGCTATGGATTATTTCTCCAAGTGGTCAGAAGCATTTGCGCTCAACGAAATGAAGACCTCATCAGTCCTTCAGTTCCTGCGCACCAACATCATTTGTCGTTTCGGCATACCCAAAAGATTCGTCCATGATAACGGACCACAATTCTGAGATCATCGATTCTACAGGTTCTGCGACAAATACAAAATCCAAAGCTGTCCTTCGACTCCATACAATCCGGCAGCAAATGGATTAGCAGAAGCTTTCAATAAGGCATTCTGCAAAACCCTCAAAAAAATGGTCTCTAGTCACAAAAGAGACTGGAGCGACAAACGGTCTGAAGCTTTGTGGGCCTATCGAACCACCGTTCGAGGACCAACCCATAGCACACCATTCTCCTTGGTCTATGGATGCGAAGCTGTCGTACCCTTGGAAGTACAAATTCCTTCCTTGAGGGTATCCTTACAAAATGACATGACTCAAGAAAGCAATGTCAAATTGCAACTCCATGAGCTAGACAATCTCGATGAGAGACGGCTCAAAGCTCGACAAAGCATTGAACTTTACCAAGCACGCATGGCAGGATCTTTCGACAAAGAGGTCAGGGAACGCGCCTACAAAAAGGGTGACTTGGTTCGTGCGGTAAAAAGACCAATGGTCTTTGCTCACAAGTCCAAAGGCAAGTTTGAGCCAAAATGGGAGGGACCCTAAGTCATCGACAAGGTTTTCTCTAATGGCGCATACGCACTCCTAAACATGGAGGGTGATAGATGTATGCTGCCCATCGACGGTAAGTTCTTAAAGCGGTACTACCCTTGAAGACTTACCCAACTGGGTAAGAGCAATGCCTGTACGGCTAAAACCGGTTTCCAGGTACTCGCTTGCTAGACCCACTCTTTTTAGAATTTTCATCACAAATGTTGAAATTTCTAGAAATTTAAACAATGCTTACTTTCATCGTTTCATTGTTCAAAAATCCAAGTTTAGGAACCTTTCCCTAACTTGACCAAAACTTTCAACCCTTGAACCCAAAATTCATGGTTTGAAACAAAATCCGGATTCAGGGATTTCCACCCTAGTCCACCCTACCTTTTACTGCCAAAATGGTTTTAGGTCAAAACTTATGACCCTCGTGTCTTTAAACAAAAAATGGTTTTTCAAAAACCGCGGGGAAGCGATGCTTAGATGATACTCGCACAAATCGGAAGCATGCGAACCACGTTCGACACTTCCAAAATCGTAGGGAAGCGACATTTCGTTGATACTTGCAAAATCCAAAACCGT
The DNA here is from genome assembly GCA_012931725.1 of Litsea cubeba. Classification (NCBI taxonomy): domain Eukaryota; kingdom Viridiplantae; phylum Streptophyta; class Magnoliopsida; order Laurales; family Lauraceae; genus Litsea; species Litsea cubeba. The sequence goes on along the minus strand of CM022950.1, from coordinate 14,358,204 downwards.
GGAGATGCAACATTTCAGTTGAAATCCACAACCCAAATTTCAAAGGTTCGAAAAAACCAAGAAACTGTGGAGATGCAACATTTTAGTTGATATCCACAACCCAAATTTCAAAGGTTCGAAAAAACCTAAAAACCATAGAGACACAACATTTCAGTTGATATCCATAACCCAAAGGTTCGAGAAAACCACAAATTTCAAAAATCGTGGGGAAACGACATCAAGTTAGTACCCGCAAAACCAAAATCTTTGAAAAGCAAGGATACGACATTCCATTGATACTTGCACCCAAATCCACGAGGATGCGACATCCCATCGATACTCACAACTGAATGAGCAAGGATGTGACATTCCATCGATACTTGCAAGACCATTCAGCAGGGAGGCGACTTTTAGTCGACACTTGCATTTTTGAAAACCAAACCGGCTATAAATGCCACCAAAACAGGCTATAAATGCCACAAACCGGCTATCAATGCCACAAATTAAAAACTTGGCTTTCAAAAAACCCGGCTATCAATGCCACAAAACAAAATCGGCTTCCATGCCACAAACAAAATCCGGCTCCCATGCCAAAACAATCATTTGACAAAAGATTTTCACAAAATGAAAAGCTTTTGATCAAATCCCATTTAGCAATTGCTTTCATCACAAAAAGATTTAAGTGAGCGTAGGGAAAAAAAAAGCATCACATTTAGCAATTGCTTTCATCACAAAAAGATTTAAGTGAACGTAGGGAAAACAAAAAAAGAGTACCAAAAAAATACATGTGGTACCAAAAAAAAAAGAAAGTGTTCACAAACACTACAAAAAAAAGAGTACCAAAAAAATACATGTGGTACAAAAAAAAAGAATGATAGTTTCTGCTACAAAAATCAGGAGCTTAGCCAAAAATGATCTCCAGCCAAGATTTCAGCTCCTCAAGCAAACTTTTGGCCTCAGCCGTCAGGGATTCCAGGGCACGCTTCTTCAGGAACTTGCCATGAGATGCTAGGGTGGGCTGTAACCATTCTTTCACACCGGGAAGCTTATCCCGAGCAGTTTGCCATTGTTTGTCCTCTTGAAACTTCCTTTCAAGGACTCAATCAACATTTGCAACCCGGCGAATCAGAGCACTCTCCCTGTCGCGAGCCTCTATTATAGCAGCCCACTTGATAGCGACTTATGCCTTTAAATGCTCAAGACATTTCCTGGCCTCATTGACCTCCCTATCAAGGATGTTAAGGTCATGTATCAGCCCAATGATGGCTAGCCCTTCTAAGTTCTTCTCTCGGACTATCTGCTTCCTGCTTTGTGTAGCCTCATTCAGGTCAGACTGAGCCTTATCAGCAGGGTCCATGAACATCTCCTTGAAGAACTGGTCGTCAGCAAAACCCATGGTCTCAAACCACTTGTCACCCAGTGCACTGATCCTATCAACGATCGCCCTGGCACCTGTGACATCCAGACCAGCCTCTTCGGCATCACTGAGAATCTCCTGCACATGCTAGATCATGCCAAATCCGGCATCCAAGTACCCAGAAAGGAGATTCTCAATCCAAGAGCTCAGAACCCGCGCCACCACTTTCTTCATAAAAAGAAGAGATTGCCCAGCTGAAGATTCGCCCCGCTCCGTTGGTCGGCTGCTCATGTCATCACCCGTTAGAAGAGTAATAAAAGAACTCTTTCTAGTTGGAGCTACTCGGGAAGGAATCTCAGCACGAGGTATCTCCTCAACAGTGTCAGAACTGGTCCCAAGAGTCTCTACCTCCTGATCGACCTCTGGCATCTCTTGCTTTGGTTCTGAAGGAAGCGACGGACTCTCCTCTGTCATGAGAAGAAATATGCCACACATGACTTGGAGTTAGCAGCAGTGGTGTTTGCATTGAAGTTATGGAGGCATTATTTATATGGAGAGAGATTTGAGGTGCATACAGATCACAAGAGTCTGCAATACCTGTTTACACAGGGTGATCTGAATAACAGGCAGAGGAGATGGATGGAGTACATAAAGGATTATGATTTTCCAATCAAGTACCATCCTGGAAGTGTACATGTTGTAGCAGATGCTCTCAGTAGAAAGGCAGCATTCAGTGGATGTATAATGCCTGAATGGAGATGGATGGAGCAATTCAGAGATATGGATGTGGAAGTCTGGCCAGTTAATGAGAAGATCCTAGTTGCTACAATGGGAGTTTGGGAGCCAGAAATAGTTAACAGGATCAAGGAATGCCAGAAGGATGATCCAGAACTACAGAGAATCATTGATCATGTGGATGACAAGCCAGAGTTCAGATTGATAGAGGGAGTTTTGTACTGCAAGGATAGGTTGTGTGTGCCAGATGTTCAAGACATCAAGTCAGAGTTGATGACAGATGCACACCACACCCGATATTCTATTCACCTAGGGAGTACCAAGATGTATCAGAATTTGAAGAATCACTATTGGCAGGTGAAAAAGAAGAAAGAGATTGCAGAGTTTGTCTCCAGGTGTATGACTTGTCAGCAAATTAAGGCAGAGCACAAGAAGCCTCTTGGGTTACTTCACCCGTTGGAGATTCCACAGTGGAAATGGGAGAATATCACCATGGATTTCGTGTCAGGGTTGCCAAATACCAAGAAAGGCAATGATGCTATTTGGGTGATTGTGGATAGATTGACTAAATCAGCCCATTTCTTGCCATTCAAGACTGGACAGTTTATGGACAAGATGACTAAGATGTACAGGGATAATATAATCAAGTTGCATGGAGTGCCTAAGTCCATAGTGTCCGATCGAGACACTAAGTTTGTCTCTCGGTTTTGGTTTACTTTCCAGTCATCTATGGGTACTCAGTTGAAGTTCAGCACAGCTTTAACCCTCAGACAGATGGACAGTCAGAGCGTACAATTCAGACACTGGAAGATCTCCTCAGAGCGTGTGTTTTGGATTTCAAGGAGAGTTGGGATGAGAGTTTGCCTCTATGTGAGTTTGCCTACAATAATAGCTATCATTCTAGCATTGGTATGACACCATTTGAGGCATTGTATGGAAGGAGATGCAGAACCCCGGCATGTTGGGATGAAGTTGGAGTTCGAAGTTTTCATGGCCCCTCAGAGATTGCTGATTCCAATGAGAAGGTCAGAGTTGTACAGATGAGAATGAAGGAATCTCGTGATCGTCAGAAGAGCTATGCAGATAAGAGGCGGAGACCTTTACAATTCCAAGTGGGGGATATGGTTTTCCTGAAAGTGTCTTCGATGAGAGGTGTTGTCAGATTTGGACAGAAAGGGAAGCTTGCTAAGAGGTTTGTGGGACCGTTTGAGATTAAGAGCAAGATTGGAGACGTGGCTTATCATTTGATGCTACCGCCAGAGTTAGCGGGTGTGCACGACGTATTTCATGTCTCAATGCTTCAGAAGTATATTCCAGATCCCACCCACGTGTTACAGCATGAGCCACTTCAGCTTCAGGCAGATGTCACCTATGTGGAATGGCCAGCGCAAATTATCGACACTAAGGAGGTAGTGTTGCGTACTAAGACCATTCAATGGGTTAAGGTACAGTGGGAGAACCACAGTCCGGAGGAAGCTACGTGGGACGCAAGGAGCAGATTCAGAAAACGTACCCTTATCTTTTTCCTGATGAGGTATGTTTATTTGGGGGACCAAATGTTCTTTTTATTTGTGAGAGTTGTAAGGTCTGTGACCTTACTGGGTCAGTTGGGCCAAAAACCCGGCCCATTGACCCGTTTAATTGTTAATATTTTTATAATTAATTGTATTTTTAGATATTTAAGTGGGTTTAGATCATGAACGAGTTTCTTTTAGCATTAGAATAGTATATGCAAAGTTTCGTTCGATTCCGAGTTCGTTTGATCGTAGCAGGGGGGGTAGTTTGCAATTTAAGGAATATTGAGTGTTTTTCCGAAATATTCCAAACGCCGTGATTTTTGGGTTCGTTGGAAAGATCTCGTGATTCTGATCATTTTTGTCTCTTGACTCGTCGCGATCCGACGATCAGAAACCCTTCAAGTGGTCCATCCTTCACCGGACCCATTAAAAGGGGTAAATTGGTCTTTTTCCCTTTCTCTTCTTCTTAAACTAAACTCTAACCCTAATCCTTATTCGTTCTCTGCAACAAAAGTAACCGCAGCCTCCCATCCTTTTCTTCTTCCTTTCTCAAGCCCGGAACCCTAGCCCAGAAGATCCCATTCGAAGATCCGATCCGCTAGGATTCATCCTTGCGATCCCCTCTTGCTTCCGGTACCATTTGGTAGGCATCCTCATACTATCATCTTTTCATTCGTATTCTCTTTGGTTAGATTAGGTCCGATCTTAATTTTTTTTCCTTCCTATCTTCTTCTTGGCTTCCTAGTTTCCGTTTTATCGGGATAGATCGTGGATTTCGGAGTAGAAAAGCTTCTCCTCGAATTTCACCCAATTTCAATCTTCTGACGTTAGGGCAAGTAGATTTACAATGCATAATATAGCATGTGTGTTTGTTCCTTTATTGATTGCAATGGTTTCATGATAGATTTCCCATTAATTCCAAGCCTTGTTAATATTGATATGGAAATTACATGTTAATTTAGAATTGTGAATGAAATGGATAGATTGAATAATTGATAAATCTAATTTGTTTTAAATTGTAAATGGTGAGAATGAGGTGATGGGATTGAATGGAATGGATGATGGGAGAGCAGGAGGCTCTATTTGATGCAGGTTTAAGCCTTGAAAAGGTTTGGGGAATGGAGAAAATGAAATGGGGAAGAAGGAGACCAGAAATGGCCTGAACCCGTACGAGTTCCGTACTGTCGGTTCACTTGTCGGTTCAGTGTCGGTCAACCGACAGCATGGTGTGGGTCAGCCGAAAGCCATGTCGGTTCCAAAAACAGAGAGCCATATTTGACCTGTTGAACTGTCGGTTCACTCCTCGGTTCGGGTCGGTCAGCCTACACCTTGGCGTCGGTCAACCGACACTGTTCTCGGTTCCAAAAACAGAGAGCAAAATATGAACTGTCGGTTCACTTGTCGGTTCGGGTCGGTCAGCCCACATTCAGCCGAAATTATCATTTTGGAATGTCCATAACTTTTAATCCGTCCGGTGGAATTCTACGTATAATATACCGTTGGAAAGCTCTTGAAACGTAGAATCCAATGGTTCTCCTTGTACACTCTCTTGACATAAAACACGTCATTAATTATGAAACATAAATTCTTATAGAATATAGGACTTGGACTTGACTTAGAGTGTACCTTAGGAAACCGTGTCTTGTTTTGATAAACATGACTGGCTAGTGATGGAAGGGATTATCTCGTGTTGCTTGTATTGTGATATCTTGAATAAGATAATCCCTAGGATCTTGTCTTGTACATGGAACTAGCCAGACTTGCTTGTCTTGATATTCTTGTGTCAGAACCACTTTATTATTGTTTGCATATCATGGCCATCTGCAGTTTGGGATTTAATGACGAATCGATTACTCCGGTTGTCAGGGTGGGCAGTCGGCATAGGACGGTGTCCATGGTGTTGAATAGCTGGGAGCGGGCTAGGACTGTGCTACTATTCCCAGGACAGGGAGCTAGGATCCCACTGGAGCCGGACTATGGTATCAGTAGTCCAAGGGGATTGTTACTGGTACCCCGGGAGGTGGCATAGGACATCCTCGGAGTCTCCCTCTTGCTTGTCTTGTTAGCATTTGCATGATAGTGGTTATTGTTAGATGATTGCTAGGATTCCTGTTATTGTTTCTACAAATTAATCTCGCTTTATGCCTAGCTTCATATTCTTGTATTCATATGATCTTATACTTGTCATTACTCTACACTTGATGCATGTCGTGTTTATTATGTTTTGTATATCTATTGCTCAACATGTCGTTGACTTTATTCCTTGATGTGCAGACACATCAGGTGAGTTCTTCTATGAGGAGCAGGCAGGTGAGGAGATCCCAGAGGATCTCCAACCAGCAGAGGAGGCACGAGAGTGGCGTGCCGATGACGTAGAGTAGCATCATCACTTCTGGGCACGAGAGAGATACATTGGGATTCATATAGATTATATTCTTTTATTGATTCTCTCGTTGGACCTTTTACTTCATTAACTCATTTCATTTATTGGCCTTGTTTAGTGGGTTGGCCGATGTAATAAATTACTTAACTCTTAGTTTTGTTTCTTTTTCTTACAAACTTTAATTTAATGAGATTCATATTCATTGCTTGAGATTCCATATGTCAGGAGTTGTTTAGACTCTATTTGTATTGTACCACATGAGGTTTGAGGTTTGAAATATTAAATCCTCACCGCGGACTACGATCCGTGGGCCCAAAGGACAAAATTTTTAAATAGTCCTAAAATTCACTCTCCGGATTTGGTTATTTCTTTAATCGGGTTCGGGGGACGTGACATCTTTTTAGCACAAGTGTTAAATAAGGTAAACATTCTTCAAAGCTAGACCCAAAGACAGAGAAATCATCCATGAAGACTTCCAAAAACCTCTCCACCATGTCAGAGAAAATACTTAACATGCACCTTTGAAATGTCGCGGGTGCATTGCATAGCCCAAAAGGCATGCGTCTATAGGCAAATGTGCCAAAGGGACTGGTGAATGTTGTTTTCTCTTGGTCCTCAGGGACAATTGGAATTTGGTTATATCCAGAATAACCATCTAAGAAGCAATAGTATGCATGACTTGCTAGACGCTCCAACATCTGACCAATGAAAGGTAAGGGAAAATGGCCCTTCCTAGTCATTGCATTCAACTTCCGTTAATCAATGCACACTCGCAAACCAGTTTGGACACGAGTGGGGACCAATTCATTGTGTTGGTTGGAAACTACAGTGACACTAGACTTCTTGGGTACAACTTGGACCGGGCTAACCCACTTACTATCAGAGATGTGGTATATAATACCTGCATCTAGTAGTTTCATCACTTCACCCCGAACTACTTCCTTCAGAACAGGGTTTACCCGCTCTATGGTTCTCTTGAGGGTTTTGCATTTTCTTCAAGATAAATTTGGTGCATTACCACAGAGGGGCTAATCCCTTTGTTGTCAGCAATGGTCCACCCAATAGCTTCTTGATGAGCGCGAAGCACACCAAGTAACTTCCCCTCTTGATCTTTCTCTAAATCTGAGGCAATGATGACAGGTAATGTCTCGGCATTACCAAGGAAAGCATGGCCTGGCCTTACTTTAGAAACATAAACTCGTTTATGAGCCAAGCCCGACATGGGCCTTAAATATCAGGCCCAAGCCTGCTTGCATTTAGTCAATCACACATGGGCTGGACCGGGTTTTTTTATGAGTTGTGTGGGCTTTCAAGTATTTGGTTGAACAAATCTTAACTAAATTATAAGCATTCCTAATTCAGGCCACATAAGGTCAAGTTTTGGGCTGTCTATCACTTTATCCAAGCCAACCCAATTATTAAATGGGCCCAAATTATATATCCATTGATCTTGACCCATAACGGCCCAACTGCCCACGCCATGATCACCCCTATCAAGTCTCCCTCCTTACACACATTATACCAATAACTGGTACAGGGCCAAATGGCACCTTTCAAAATTATTAACACGAGGGTCTTCGATAAGGGGTTGCTAAGATGTCTTAGTGGGGTTGATACTTCGCACGCCCCTAAAAGCATGTTTGGTAATAGGAAAGGAATTCATAGATCTGATCATTCTTTACTACCACTGGAACAAGGATTCCTTACTGGAGATTTGTTTAATTGAGGATTTCACATTGATATTGGTGTGTATCGATGATAGGGTTCGGTGTGCAAATCCACTTAAGTGAGAATTTTCAAATCCTATAGGGGGTGGTCGGATCTAAAAATCCTACCAAATGAAGATTTACATTTGTCCAAATCTTCGGAAATTTACAATTGTCAAATATGGATTTACCACAACTTTAGGAAAATAAAATATCTTTTCTCTAAATACTTGGTTGCCAAATGTGACCTAAGTCTCATTTGATATCTTTCTATCCCATTCCCCCCGCATCATTTTCATAGCCCTAGTGAGTTCCACAAGCAAGTTTGCACCATACCATGTGTAAACACTTCTTACCATAATAGAACTCTATATATTGCTGATAATTAAGCAAGCACTATGGTGCCCACCTGCATACATGAATTGTCATGTCCCTAGGTGAGCCGCGAGCCCCACTAGGTTGTCTCTAAATTCTTTAGATGAACATGTGCACACCTGAAAAGGTCCTTTGTATATATATGCGTGAGTGAATTTGTGAAACTAAAGATTTGTATGATTTGTACTTTAGGGGAATTAAAGAGGAATTTACCAAAAAAAAAGTACTTTAGATGGACAGTATGATCAAAAAGGCCACTTTAAGGGACCTCACACCAAATCGGTCTTCTCGTAAAAAAATTAATAATAATTTTTTGGGAATTTAACGCAAAAAACCCTAATAAACAGGGTATTATTGTAATTGGCCCTAGTAAAAAATATTACACCGATTGGACCCTGAATACACGTTTTCCTTTTTTTTTTCGTCTTTTAGCGCAATAGTCGATATCGACTATCCATAGTAAATACACTTTATACTCGAAATCGCACGCACCTTCTTTTCCCCTTTACATCTTCGTTTCGTCTGGTCCCTGCATCACTACCTGGCGACGAAAATCAACTGCAGCACTTTATTTGCTCCATTAATGGTGGTGGGTGCACTTCTTTAAGAGGTAGGTACATACATGAATCTTTATTATTAGTTTGACAGTTTCCCAAAGCTTGGCTTGTTGATTTGTATTCTGGCTTTTATATTTTACCAGCCCTAGACAACTAATCAACGACCCTGATCTGTCCCAGAAGGATGCGATCCAAGTGCTTGAAGAGTTGCGAACAGTAGATGTCTGCCCCTAAAAAACCACTACTTGTATTTTAATTTTACTTTCATTTACATTTTTGGGTTTAGGAATTTTAAATGTGTATTTTTTTACTGACCCAGAAAATGTCACCTAAGTGCTTTCAGAGTTATGAACGGTGGAGTTATTCTCCTAAAGAGGAAATACCATCTTTAATTTTCACTTACATTTTTTGGGTTTAGGATTTTAAATGTGCTTGCATTTGACAATACAAACTTCACTTCTGTTCTTAACTGTATTATTTAGCCTAAACTAAAACACAACAGTCATGCCCTAATTTTAAATCTGTTTCCACTATTTCATTTTACAAGATCTATAAATTTTAACGGCACATGGACCTTGTCCCATGAAATTATCATAAAAGATGGAAATGCTCCTACAGTTACATTATCTCATTTGTTTTGCATATTCCTTTTTTTTTTTTTTCTGGTGTAGGGTTTAAAATGTACATAGAATCTGTATGGGATTGTTTAACACGTATAATAAGTATTTTCCTTGGAATATCATAATGGATTTACTTTAAACATATACTTGCCCTTTCACCATGGACATTGCTTATGTATACATATTTACCTTTTGTTTCTATTACTATTATCTACTAATTTTTTATTTTGTAAACAGCATGTCTGACTGCGACATCCTAATCATATTCCACTACGTTGGAAACTTTGAATTTGATATGATGTGTCCCGTCTATAACGGAGGAAAGCAGAAGATGAGGTATTTATCAACCAACATGACATATGGGTCATTGGTTGCTGAGGCAATTGAAGCATCCAATTGGGACTCATCGACTGAAAGTTTAACCATACATTATCTTCATCACAATGGACGTGCATTTTCGCTGGCTAGCATTGAGGATGATAATGATGTAAATAGAATGATGAAAGCATCGGGTCGGGATACAAATGGGATATACTTATATGTTTCTAACAGTTCAAACAATGGACAGTGTAGAGGAGGAGAACAATCTAGGTATGTTAACATGTTGTACTCTAAATTAAACACTTATCAAGTATTAATCTCATTCCCTAACTTGTATTTTGTTATATTGTTGATGCTATGTAGGTTTCAGAGGAATGACAAGCATCGATCTTTTCATGTAAAATCCAGGAACATTGTCATGTCAAAAAGCAAAGGAAAAGAAGTGAACGATATGACAGCCGTTTCAAAGCTTCCTACAGTCGATCTCGAAGAAGATAATGACATGCATTTTTCAACTATCCAAAACATTACAAGTCCACTGCATCATTTCGGTCAAGAGATTGATGTTGATAATATAGAGTGTTGACACCAAAAATGTCACTTTGCCCCTTCAAGATCCAAAGAGCTACATGAAGTCGCAACCTGCCATAAATAGGCAATGCTACTTATAAAAAATTAAATCTTGTCAAAACCAAACAAAAACTCCAAGATCCTTCAAGACGGCCAAAAGAGGAGTACACAAGAAGTTTCGGGCTATTTTAAAATCGTTTGGCCTAACTTCGCTTCTCCGGCAACTGAAAAGGAGCTCCTGGCGGCGAAAGCATCGGAGACACCAAATCTTCGATCGGAGCCGATGGATGGTCTCAAAATACATCCAAAAGGCTCCACGTCAAGTTCCGAGTCAAACCGACAACGGTTGACCCTACATCAACCCTCGAACAGCTAAATCAAGCCTCTCAGCGGCGAGAAGCACCGATGCCATCACTCATCAGATAGAGCACATGGACGGCTTCAAAATGCTTACAAAGGGCTACACGTCAAATTTCAGGTCATTTCGACAACATTTGACCATAGTTTGACGCTCGGAAGCCAAATCAGGCCTCTCGACGGTGAAGCTCTCCGGGACCATGGCTTCCAAGACAGAGCCTATGGATCATCTTAAAATGACTCCAATAGGTTCCCTGTCAAATTTCAAGTCAATCGGACATCGGTTGACCGCACATCAAACCGCGACGTCTTCATCACGACAAAAGCAAGTCTATCGGTGATAAGACTCCAAACGGCTTCAAAATGCAAACAAAAGCCTATGGTTAGTCTTATTTATTGCTCAGGAGGCTTCACACCAAATTTCAGGTCATTCCGACATCGTTTGACCCAGTTTCAGCTTCTGACGAAAAATCGGCAACTCTGCGCGACAAAGTCTTCGGCTTTCTCAGAAAATTGGAAACTTTGCAAAATAAAATGCAAGGATTCTCATCAAATTTTCTACAGGGAAATCAGGCCAATAAATGATCAAAAATGTCAAGGAAAAATACAGAAGAAAAAAGAATCGAAAAATAGTAAAAACGGACACAAAACGGGACAAAAAGGGGGAAAACCCCCCAGGGTCGCAGGCCCCTGCGACCTTGGCCCAGGGTCGCCGGTGACCTTGGGGCCCGGGATCACCGGGAAGGCCCCGGAAACCCCGGTTTTCGCCCTTTTTTCATGATTCGAAGCGTCCAGCCTCTGTTATTTTCTAAAATTCATACTTTTGAGACACAAAATCCTCTGACATCCGTCAAAAACATGGGTTAATCATCAAGAGTATCAAAAACAACATTGATCGCCACCCAGTCAATCAAAAAAAGCGTGCTTTCTACCCGACCGATCGAGAAATCGACGAGACAGATGGTAACAACTCGCTGTTGGCAACTAACACCTGAAGTTACATGGTCATCCGATGTCGATCTATATGAAGATTCATCAATGATCACCGCCAGAAGAATCCCAAAAGACGCGGCACGGCCCGTAACTCTTCAACTGCTCGGCGACCACTTAATGCGATTAATTGACTAGCTTTATTACAGTCATTAATCCATTTCTTTGGACGGGCCAATCAGAAGCAAGCATCCGGGAGTTATAAGTCAAGAGATTCATGGCATTTAACCCATGAAACTCCTCCCATCATGGCGATTAAAGGCGATTAAATGCCCTCAATCTCCTCCGGCCAATCAGAAGCCAAGAAAAAGGAGTTACAAAATAAAGAATTCAATCTTGTAACTCCTCCCTTTAAGTAGCTTTATGACAATTAAGGCTCATAAACCCTCCTAAATGGCTACCTAAAAGCCTATAAATAGGAGAGCTCTCCAAGAAGAAAGAGACAATCACAAACACACAGACAACAGACTGCAGAAAATCCGGAAACTCAGACAGAAAAAGGCGTCAGAAATCTAAGAGAGAAAACTCTACGGAAATCCTACACCGACCACCGCTACAAGGTGACAAAAGTCCCTTGGGGGTACCCCCCCCCAAGGTCTTTGCCTTCTCCTTCTGCCTCTAATGGCTTAGACATGGCTTTTCAGCCCGTCTACTCGTTTTTTCATTGGACATAGGACCTCCCTTCGGTCTTTGTTCTCTAAAAACTCGAGGTTATAGCCAAGCCAAGCGAATCAATAGCATCCTCTGTTCTCATCTGCATAATTGATGGTGAAGTCCACATATGGCTTGCGACCGTCAATCTGAACGGGTCCCCCACAATCTCCTGAGAAGTTAGATCCTCCTTTTCTTGCTTTTCTTTGTAGTTTGTATTTTTTAAAGAGACAAAAAAATCACAACTCTTGTCTTTCATTATTGATAAGAATTGTAAATCGGCTATAAACGCCAAAATCGGCTATAAACGCCAAAAATCGGCTATAAACGCCAAAATCGGCTATAAATGCCAAAAAAATCGCCTTTCACGGCAAATCAAGAAAATGTCTTTTTTCTTAAATATATGTGCAATGGAAAACTTGAAAGAAGTTGATTTCCTTTTTACTTGCGAAGGTTGATCTCCGGATCACTACTTGCAATTGCAAGTAAAATAGAAAATCTGGCACACCCACACAAAGAAATGTTGATGCACGCCCCTTGCACCCCGGTTACGAAAGGGTCGGACCCAACGGACTCCCACGTCCGCCAACCTCGGTAGGACCAGGCGCCAGGAGCGCGGTCCATCAAGCTGGCACACCCGGTGGGACCTGTTCATTTGAGAACACGATGTTAGAAATAAAATATTTGCATATCATATCTTTTGCTCTATGCTTATATTTCTTTTCTCGATTCCTTGGCTACTTTCTAATTGGTGGCCTTGTTGGATTCCGCATCTAAAAAATGAGATGATATTTTTTTAGAAATTTCTAATTCTTTGAATTTATTTCCACTTTTTCTCTTTAAAAAAAAATATATATATAAATAAAAAAAATCAGATTTTTCATTTTGAATTAAAAATTGAGAAACCATGATCCGTTCCTATCGTTCATCGCGCTTGCGTAAATGTTGAGCCTGTTCGACTAAGGTTTTGGGCCATCATTTCTCTTCGATGAGTTCATTAAAGATCTAAATATATATATATAAATCAGATTTTTCATTTTGAATTCAAAATTGAGAAACCTTGATCCGTTTCTATCGTTGCTTGCAGAAATGTTGAGCCTGTTCGACTAAGGTTTTGGGCCATCGTTTCTCTTTGATGAGTTCATTAAAGGTAAAAAAAAATAAATAAATAAAAAAAGACATAGACCACTAAGGTTAAACCAACTACGTTCTTTGATCATGGTTGATTCAAGAAAAGCCTTGTCCAGAGTGTGGAGACAGCGTGACTGTTCTAGCAAGGGTCCTCCAAACGGGTTCATTAAGTAATCCTACCCTTACCTGGGGGCAATTCTATTAATCAAGATTTCATAAGACCGGGTTAGGAGGACTATGTGTACTCTCTCGTCTTTTAAATAATTTTTTTCAAAAATAAGATTTTTAAAAATAAAAAATTTTAAAATAAAAATAAAAAAAATATAAAAAAAATTTTCAAAAAAAAATCTAAAAAAAAAATAAAAAAAAAAGATTTTTTTTGAAAAAAAAATCTTTAAAAAAAAAAACTTCCATCATTTTGGGTTTAGATTGGAGAAATCTTGGTCTTCTCCTTTCTGAGCACTGGCGCTCGCGGAAATTGCTGAGCCCGTGTTTAGATTGGAGTACCTTTTGCTCTCTTTGATGAACCCGATATTGGCCTTTCAAAAAAAAAAAACTCGTCATTTTTGGATTCAGATCCGAGAAATTATTGTTCATTTCTTTCTGAGCACTGGCGCTCGCGGAAATCACTGAGCCCGTGTTCAGATCGGAATACCATCTGCTCTCTTTGATGAATCCAATCTTGACCTTTCAAAACAGAGAATCTCATCTCATGGATGCGGTCTCAAAACATTTGTGTCTAGCGGTACTAGTACGCCCTTTCAGGGTCTACTGTATTGCGACCGGCACATTTGTAACTCCAACTTTATATTCTTCTTACCTCGAGCAAGCTCTGCTTCTCGATAAGTCGAATTTAAGTTCACAATTGCTTCTAGCAGTCACTGGAATGCTCATTCTGGGCTTACCATACCTGTGATCAGAACAATTGTATCCTCTATGTCATTTTGCCTTCTTCATATTGTTTGGGTCATTTTCCTCGAGCAATTTGAAAAGACAAAACCATAGAACTTCCCATCTATGATCATTATATTCTTGTGATTACTAATGGATGTAGTCTTGTTTCAGAAACTTTTGAAAAAAAAAAACTAACAATGGAAGCATCGCTTACCATTACTTTCGATGAGAACAAGCACCAAGTCATGCTTCAACAGAAGCAAACTACGCGCACCTACAAGCGCCCCATCAGCGGCCGAAGCGTTAACTCCCTCGGCAACTCTCTGAACTCCGGGTCGACCTCGAATCCCCGGACTATCGTGTTTGGGACGCTGGGACCATTCCCACTTCCCGAGGAACAAACTGCTCCCTCCAAGAAGCAGAAACTCGCCTCTCAACGTGTCACTACCGTGACACCAAAGGCAAGCACCAGAAGGCCCGAAGCCCGTGGCAGCCCCACGAAGCCTCGACCAGCAAACGACCAGATCTATCCCAAGACTTGGTCCCCAAGACCTTCACCAAAACAGAGAAGGTCCCAAACATCTACCAAGCCAGCATTCCTGGCCCCACTCAAGGAGAACCTGTTCTACCCTCTTGCTTACATGAAAGAGGAGAGACCCATCTCCAACCTGACTCCCAAGTAAAACCAGCATGAGTCGGCTTGTTCCTATAAGCCCAAAATCAGATCATGCATCACAAGGCCTCTACAAGCACCTGCTAAGGCCTACAAACCTGCAGTTCGACCCTTCATCTCTACAGGGGCCGAGCTCCAAAAATTCAAAGCTTCGCTGCAACAAGCGAAAGACAGGGTTCGCATCCTATACTTGCCTAGCTGCAAAGAAGACAGGCTCGGCTGCTGCGCCCGAGGGAGCACATCCTTCATCGTCAAAGCCCAGCCAGAGCTGACCGAAGCTCAAATTGCTCGTCGCATACGCCGCCGCGCGTCGTATAGACAAAAGAGACTACAAAAGCAAAGGACCCAGCCTCCTACACTTCAAGTCTCTCCCAAATGGGTCGAAAAAGATAGACCTAACCAAGTTGCTGCCGTCCATATGGTTGGAAAAACCAGAAGGCACCAAAAGTCAGCAACAAAAATCCAAGTCCGACGTCCGATGACCCGCAACGTCTCCAGGACAAGAAGACATTCAGAAGAATCCCCTGCTCCTTTAAGTAAAGGACGGCAGAGTGATCCTTCCTCAAGCTCTTCTTCAAAAAGAATGATCCCCAGCTCAGTCACCAGGACAGTTTCTTCGTTCGAATCACGAAGGATGAACGTCTTGACTACAAATTCTGAGCCACCACCCCGCAATCCACCTCTAGATGATGCGATCACCCGCATCCAGCAGTTGGAACAAGGCCAATAGAGGACTGAAACTATGATGGAAAACCTTCTCCTCGCCTTCCAAAATCAGGGGAACAATGAACCTCCTCCGAATCATCAAGACGATGAGGTAAATGGAGAAGAAAATGAGTCACGCGCCCTTACCAAAAAGGACGTAGACACTATCCTCGCCAAAGCAAAACAAGAGGATATACTCAAGGAGCATGGAATCAAGCCACCATATCCCTTATGGATGGACTCGGTCCCGTTCCCCACCAAATTCAAGCATCCTACTCTCTAAACATATATGGAGAAAGGATCAGCCAGACAGCATGTCATCCACTTCAAGATCCTGACGGGAGCTATCGCGGATCAAGATGCACTCAAGATCCGCCTCTTTGCAAGTACCCTAAACGGTACGGCCTTTGATTGGTTCTCCACTCTTCCGGAGGACTCTATCCAAAACTGGGCCATGCTAGAGACACGCTTCCTGACTCACTTCAAAGGTGAGGATCATCCCGCTACCATGGCTCAGCTGTGCAGCCTAAAACAGGGGGAGAATGAGTCAACATATGACTTCATTCACAAGTGGAAAGCAATGGCATACAAATGCTCTGATGTACTGCCACAAGCGTCGCTAGTCGACATCTGCAGAAACAACATGAGAGCTAGAATCTGCTCCATGATCATTGGCAACAAATCAAAAAACCTGGGAGAACTCCTCGAAGCTTCCATGGAAGTTGAAACGGTGATTAAAGACCTCAACAGTCAGAAATCATCAAGAAAAGAGCCAACCGCCATTGCAACCTCAAAACCAAAGATTAAAGAGGTCCTCAACGTGCAGGCTAAGTCTGCTCCTCGGCCACCAAAGAAAGCTGAAAACAAAGCTGCTGGTAAGAGACCTGAACTCTCAAATGCCTTCAAAGAACGAGTAGAGAAGAAATACCCGTTTGATGTAGATGTTGATGAAATCTTCGGGGATAATGATGAAGAAGACCAAGAGGCTGTACAAGAAAATGCTGCTGACCCAGCACCCCTCATTGCTCCAGTGGGAATCAACCATGTTGAGCCATAAAGAGTTGATAAGGAAAAAGATTTGGCTCCCATGCCTGATCTTGAAGAATATGCAAGGATCTTGCAGCATCTCGCTCTAGAACAAGAGCAAGACCGCGTCAACGAGCCTCCTCTCAATCCAGAGCCTGAAGTCCCTGAAGACCATCAGTTACATCCTCCCTTAACTCCTGAAAATGGAGAAAATTGCTGGATAGACGATCCTCTTACATTCGAGGATGAGTCTGACTCCGATCAGGCAACGTCTCCCGTCAAAGCTTCCTGCAATGTAATAATTCGGGATTATAGCTCTTCTGAAGCATCGTCTGATGAGAGCACTTACACTCCGGCGACGCCTTGCAATGTATCTTCTGGAGCCACCTCGTCTCACGTGACTTTCACTGAGATGACACCCTCTCAGGTTTCTTCTCCTGAGACTGTGACTTCAAAGTTCACACCCTTCCTGACTGAAGAATTCCCAGCTATTGATGCTTGGGACTGTGAATTGGTCAATGAAGAAGAAAGGTTGCAGGATGCTGTTCAGGACTTGTTCCCGGAAAATGCTCCGTGCAACACAATCACTGAGGATGGAAACTTTGCTACTAATACATCATCAGCAAATGAAAAACGACAGCCTCTTAATCCTGAAGACAATCTTCCAAACGAAGACCCTTCTCAAGAAGCTCTCGAAGTTGGTAGAGGCACCCGCTCTGGCCGGGACTACCATAAAAATTACAACCAATCTTCCTTTACATATGTAAATCCTTCGGGAAAAGATGTTGTAAGCGCCCCTAATGGCAACAATGATGAACATGCAGGCCCTAAGGAGGCTTTCAAGTATGACTTGATTGAACACTTCAAGCACATACCTGCACGTCTGCACATCCTAGATTTGTTGCAAATGTCTCCGCATACTCGTGATAATCTCATCTCAGAATTACAAAAGCTGAATGTGGATGTCGACAAACATGCCTCGCAAGTCCTCCAAATTGAAATGGATTACCGGGTCAAAAACTCAGAAGCCTCCTCAAAGGGAGAAAAGAAGAAAACTGAGGGATCATGCATTGAATGCCTCTCGGTTAAAAAAGCAGCCAGTGCAACCATCGCCTTCACAAAGGACGACCTCCTACTTGGCGAAACCAGGCACAACCGACCCCTGTACTTCACAGGGTACATCGAGGAAATGCCTATGCATAGAGTTCAGATCGACCCAGGTTCTGCACTCAACCTCATCTCCACATCGGCTTTTGAAGAGTTGGGCATCCCATCCAGCAAGTTGAGCCACACATCTTTATCTATCTTTGGATACGATGGGAGTACTCAAAGGCCTATCGGCAAAATCAGGTTCAAGTTGCAGATCGGTGATCTTATCTCTGAGGTCACTGTGTATGCAATAAAAACCCCTTCATGCTACAACATCCTTCTCGGACGCCCTTGGATCCACGAGAATGGTGTTGTCCCTTCAACTCTACATCAATGCATCAAGTTTGTTGGCGATGACGGCATGATACATCGAGTCTTTGCAGACGGAAAACCCTTCAAAGGTAAAGAAGTCCACTTTGCAGACTCACAGATGTATGAAGGTGAAAAAGAAGAAGAGGATAAGCACACAGCATCCTTTGCCGAAAATCTTCAGAAAGATAAAGGCAAGGCTCCTCAACAATCACCGGAAGAAAACAAATCATCCGGTAAATGCGAAGAGAGCATTCAAATTCCCTTCATCATCTCCCTCAAACCTTCAAAGCCTTTGGTCATCACAACAAAAGTGAAGAAGGCAAAGCAAAAGCCTGGGGGCAAATTTGTTGTCTCTTTTGTGTCTATCATGCAAGACACGGATTCGGATTCAGAGCCAGAATACGACACATCGTCAAGCCAAGCAGACACTCAGCAAGTTCAGCCTGCTCTCATTCCAATGGAGACAACTTCTGACATAGAAGATCCTACGTCAGCTTCCTTCGTTGTTCCAGCAACTTCAGCAAAGGAAAAGCTGATCTTCTTCCATAGATCGGATGCTTCTTCATCAAACTCTATGCTTGAACCTTTCCAAAATAAAGGTATGCCTCAACTATCCTTATATAGTTCTGTGGCACAAGCTATTATGAAGAAAATGGGCTATGACGCTCAAAACCTAGTCGGTTTGGGAGAAGGACGCGGTATTCTCATGCCATTGGGGCCCGTCTTGACCAAAAGCCAGCTGGAAGATTGGAGACTCTACAGCTATGTAGAAAAGTCTTCACACGGGTTAGGGTATGATCCTGACACTCCCCTGAGACAGTTGACGCAAAGGCTTAAAAGTCAATATACTGACCAAGCCTCAACATCTCAAGTCCATGAAGACATCGATCTCCCTGGATATCTCTTTGATGAGTCACCTGACAAAAATCCAGGAAGCTCATCCAATTGGCACGATTTCTCCGAAAATGAAGAGGAGTTGTCCGATGGCACAGACGTGTGGTCTTCTGACCCAGAAGAACCCTCATCTCGAAAAGAAGTAGCCTACTTCGACCCGGTTTCAACAAGCGATTGGGATCATCTCATAGCAAGCCTTGAAAAAATTACCGATCAAGAAGACCCGTGGAAAGGAACAAAACCTTGGTCTGGAAATACCTTTGAAACCCCAGAAGGTTTCGTTGAGCTAGAAGCCTCCGAAAATATTATGGAGGAACCACCTTCGAACCTTCCAACAGAAGATCCTGCTCAAAAGATAGACTTGGGAACACCAGATAACCCACGTCCTGTATTCATAAGCAAGAATATAAAGGATGATGAGTTACCTAAGTATATCGCCTTTCTTCGTGAGTTCGTTGATTGCTTTGCATGGTCTTACGCTGAAATGCCTGGCTTAGACCCCAAAATAGCAGTTCACAAACTCAATCTTCAAGAAGACATTAAGCGCTACCAACATTGCCAAATTCATGGAGATTACATTCACATGCCTCCAGAATGGCTGCATCCTACAGCGATTTCATGGCCCTTCGAGGCTTGGGGTATGGACATCATAGGTCCTATTTCTCCCCCTTCGAGCAAAGGTCATCGCTTCATCTTCGCCACTACGGATTATTTCTCCAAGTGGTCAGAAGCATTTGCGTTCAACTAAATGAAGACCTCATCAGTCCTTCAGTTCCTGCGCACCAACATCGTTTGTCGTTTCGGCATACCCAAAAGATTCGTCCATGATAACGGACCACAATTCCGGGATCCACGATTCTACAGGTTCTGCGACAAATACAAAATCCAAAACTGTCCTTCGACTCCATACAATCTGGTAGCAAACGGGTTAGCAGAAGCTTTCAACAAGACACTCTGCAAAATCCTCAAAAAAATGGTCTCTAGTCACAAAGGAGACTGGAGCGACTAAATGTCTGAAGCTTTGTGGGCCTATCGGACCACCGTTCGAGGACCAACCCATAGCACACCATTCTCCTTAGTCTATGGATCCGAAGCTGTCGTACTCTTCTTGCTCTGGTCGGGACTACCACAAAAATTACAACCAATCTTCCTTTACATATGTAAATCCTTCAGGAAAAGATGTTGTAAGCGCCCCTAGTGGCAACAATGATGAACATACAGGCCCTAAGGAGGCTTTCATGTATGACTTGATCGAACACTTCAAGCACATACCTGCACGTCTGCACATCCTAGATTTGTTGCGAATGTCTCCGCACACTCGTGATAATCTCATCTCAGAATTACAAAAGCTGAATGAGGATGTCGACAAACATGCCCCACAAGTCCTCCAAATTGAAATGGATTACCGGGTCAAAAACTCAGAAGCCTCCTCAAAGGGAGAAAAGAAGAAAATGAGGGATCATGCATTGAATGCCTCTCGGTTAAAAAAGCAGCCAGTGCAACCATCGCCTTCACAAAGGATGACCTCCTACTTGGCGCAACCAGGCACAACCGACCCCTGTATTTCACAGGGTACATCAAGGAAATGCCTATGCACAGAGTTCAGATCGACCCAGGTTCTGCACTCAACCTCATCTCCACATCGGCTCTCAAGAGTTGGGCATCCCACCCAGTAAGCTGAGCCACACATCTGAATCTATCTTTGGATACGATGGGAGTACTCAAAGGCCTATCGGCAAAATCAGGTTCAAGTTGCAGATCGGTGATCTTATTTCTGAGGTCACTGTGTATGCAATAAAAACCCCTTCATGCTACAACATCCTTCTCGGATGCCCTTGGATCCATGAGAATGGTGTTGTCCCTTCAACTCTACATCTATGCATCAAGTTTGTTGGCGACGACGGCATGATACATCGAGTCTTTGCGGACAAAAAACCCTTCAAAGGTAAAGAATTCCACTTTGCAGACTCACAAATGTATGAAGGTGAAAAAGAAGAAGAGGAGAAGCACACAGCACCCTTTGCCGAAAGTCCCTAGAAAGATAAAGGCAAGGCTCCTCAACAATCACCGGAAGAAAACAAACCATCCGGTAAATGTGAAGAGAGCATTCAAATTCCCTTCATCATCTCCCTCAAACCTTCAAAGCCTTTGGTCATCATAACTAAAGTGAAGAAGGAAAAGCAAAAGTCTGGGGCAAATTTGTTGTCTCTTTCGTGTCTATCCTGCAAGACACGGATTCGGATTTAGAGCCAGAAGACGACACATCGTCAAGCCAAGCTGACACTCAGCAAGTTCGGCCTGCTCTTACTCCAATGGAGACAACTTCTGACATAGAAGATCCTACATCAGCTTCCTTCGTTGTTCCAGCAACTTCAGGAAAGGAAAAGCCGATCTTCTTCCATAGATCGGATGCTTCTTCATCAAACTCCATGCTTGAACCTTTCCAAAATGAAGGTATGCCTCAACTATCCTTATATAGTTCTGTGGCACAAGCTATTATGAAGAAAATGGACTATGACGCTCAAAACCCAGTCGGTTTGGGAGAAGGACGCGGTATTCTCACGCCATTGGGGCCCGTCTTGACCAAAAGCCAGCAGAAAGATTGGAGACTCGACGGCTATGTAGAAAAGTCTTCACACGGGTTAGGGTATGATCCCGACACTCCCCTGAGACAGTTGACACAAAGGCTTAAAAGTCAATATACTGACCAAGCCTCTACATCTCAAGTCCATGAAGACATCGATCTCCCTGGATATCTCTTTAATGAGTTACCTGACAAAGATCCAGGAAGCTCATCCAATTGGCACGATTTCTCTGAAAATGAAGAGGAGTTGTCCGATGGCACAGACGTATGGTCTTCTGACCCAGAAGAACCCTCATCTCCAAAAGAAGTAGCCTATTTTGACCCGGTTTCAACAGGCGATTGGGATCATCTCATAGCAAGCCTTGGGAAAATTACCGATCAAGAAGACCCGTGGAAAGGAACAAAACCTTGGACTGGAAATGCCCTTGAAAACCCAGAAGGTTTCGTTGAGCTGGAAGCCTCCGAAAATATTGTGGAGGAACCACCTTCGAATCTTCCAACAGAAGATCCTGTTCAAAAGATAAACTTGGGAACACCAGATAACCCACGTCCTGTATTCATAAGCAAGAATATAAAGGATGATGAGTTACCCGAGTATATCGCCTTTCTTCGTGACCCGAGTATATCGCCTTTCTTCGTGAGTTCGTTGATTACTTTGCATGGTCTTACGCTGAAATGCCTCAGTTGGACCCCAAAATAGCAGTCCACAAACTCAATCTTCAAGAAGACATCAAGCCTGTCAAGCAAGGCCAAAGAAGATTCCGTCCAGATGTGTTGGATAAAATTGAACAAGAAGTTCAAAAACTCAAAAGCGTTGGCTTCATCCGTGAGGAACAACATCCTGAATGGTTGGCCAACATTGTCCCCGTGACAAAGAAAAACGGGCAGATCAGGGTCTGTATTGACTATAAAGACCTGAATGGCGCATGGCCAAAAGATGAATTTCCGCTCCCCATACCAGAGGTAATGATTGATAATACCTGTGGATTCGAGCAAATGACATTAATGGATGGTTTCTCTGGCTACAATCAGATAAAGATGCATCCTGAAGATGAAAAACATACATCTTTTCGGACCCCATTTGGCGTGTATTGTTACACTGTCATGCCATTTGGTCTGAAAAATGCTGGTGCCACATATCAGAGGGCTATGATGAAAATATTCCAAGATATGCAGCACAAGACGGTTGAATGTTACGTTGATGACCTCGCCGTCAAAAGCAAAAGTAAAGAAGATCATCTCGAAGACCTTCGAGAAGTCTTCCTATGGCTTCGCAAACACAAACTGCGAATGAATCCTTTGAAATGCTTCTTCGGCGTCTCGTCGGGTAAGTTCCTCGGATTCTTAGTTCGGAAAGCTGGAATAGAGCTTGACCCCATAAAAGTCAAAGCCATTCTAGAAATGCCCTCTCCAAGAACCTTGAGAGAACTCAAAGGGCTTCAAGGGAGATTGGCCTACATCAGACGGTTCATCTCCAATCTTTCAGGGAAATGTCGTCCATTCTCCCGGTTGATGAAAAAAGGTGTAAACTTTGTCTGGGATGCTGACTGTGAAGCTGCTTTCCAAGACATCAAGTCATACCTGACAAAACCTCCAGTGTTAGCTGCTCCTACCACTGGAAAACCATTCATCTTGTACACAAGAGCCCTTGATCACTCTTTAGGAGCTCTGCTTGCGCAAGAAAATGATCAAAGAAAAGAAGCTGCTCTATATTACCTCAGCCGCATGCTAGTAGGTGCAGAGCATGGCTACTCTCGAGTCGAAAAAGAATGTCTTGCAGTGATGTTCGCCGTACAAAAGTTGCATCATTACTTGCTTTCCAACACAGTCTACCTGGTCTCGAGAGTCAACCTCTTGAAGGTCCTCGTCACAAAGGCAGGTTCTCTCAATGCTCGACTGGCAAAATGGTCCATCCTTCTGTCCCAATTTTATATTAGGTATGTACCACAAAAGGCAATCAAAGGGCAAGCTCTAGCGGACTTCCTCGCAGAGCATCCATTGCCTAAAGATTCTCCGCTCAGAGATGATCTCCCAGACGAACCAGTCTACAATGTGGAGACTTTCTCAGAAAGTGCCTCCTGGGACATGTACTTTGACGGTGCAACCAGGACAAATGAAAAAAGACAGCTGATCTCGGGAGTTGGCATCCTCTTTGTTAGCCCCGACAAATATATGATTCCACACGCTTTCTCGCTACTGAAACCATGCACAAACGATGCAGCTAAATATCAAGCTCTGATCCTAGGATTGGAACTCGCCATCGAATCCGGTATCACCATGCTGGAAGTCTTTGGAGACTCTCAACTGATCGTCAACCAGATGAATCAGAAATTTGAAGTCAGGAAGCCAGATTTGCTGCCTTACTACAACAAAGCACAATCGCTTCTACAAAAGTTTGACATCTGTCACATCACCCACATTCGTAGAGGTGAAAACATACGTGCAGATGCCCTATCTGGACTTGCCGCATCCATGGCAATCCAGGAAGGGGAAAACAAGCAAACCACAGTGTGCGAAAGAAGAATCCTTCCTCTTCTTAACACACACCAAGTAGTTGCTGAATGCCACCAAGTGGTCGGAAGTCGGATTTCAATCCTTCAAACTTCAATCGGCGACTGGAGGGATCCGTTCATTGACTACATTATGTTCGGAATCCTACCAGAAGATCCAAAAGAATGGGTAAGCATCCAAAGGCGAACCCCAAGCTTTCATTTGGATATTCCTTCAAAAATCCTTTACAGGAAATCCTTCAACGAAGTACTTCTACGCTGCTTGTCACAACAAGAGGCTGAAGAAACACTCAAAGAAGTTCGTGCTGGTCTTTGCAGAGCTCATCAGGCTGGTCCCAAGCTCTATGATCAGATAAAAAGGTTATGTTATTATTGGCCTACCATGGTAGCTGACGCAATGCAATTTGCTAAGCGCTGCCAACAATGCCAAATTCATAGAGATTACATTCACATGCCTCCAGAATGGCTGCATCCTACAGCGATTTCATGGCCTTTCGAAGCCTGGGGTATGGACATCATAGGTCCTATTTCTCCCCCTTCGAGCGAAGGTCATCGCTTCATCTTCGCTGCTACGGATTATTTCTCCAAGTGGTCAGAAGCATTTGCGTTCAACGAAATGAAGACCTAATCAGTCCTTCAGTTCCTGTGCACCAACATCATTTGTCGCTTCGGCATACCCAAAAGATTCGTCCATGATAACGGACCACAATTCCGGGATCATCGATTCTACAGGTTCTGCGACAAATACAAAATCCAAAGCTGTCCTTTGACTCCATACAATCCGGCAGCAAATGGGTTAGTAGAAGCTTTCAACAAGACACTCTGCAAAATCCTCAAAAAAATGGTCTCTAGTCACAAAGGAGACTAGAGCGACTAAATGTCTGAAGCTTTGTGGGCCTATCGGACCACCGTTCGAGGACCAACCCATAGCACACCATTCTCCTTAGTCTATGGATGCGAAGCTGTCGTGCCCTTGGAAGTCAAAATTCCTTCCTTGAGGGTATCCTTGCAAAATGACATGACTCAAGAAAGCAATGTCAAATTGCGTCTCCATGAGCTGGACAATCTCGATGAGAAACGGCTCGAAGCTCAACAAAAGCATTGAACTTTACCAAGCACGCATGGCAGGATCTTTCGACAAAAAGGTCAGGCAACATGCCTACAAAAAGGGTGACTTGGTTCTTGTGGTAAAAAGACCAATGGTCTTCACACACAAGTCCAAAGGCAAATTTGAGCCAAAATGGGAGGGACCCTACGTCATTGACAACGTTTTCTCCAACGGCGCATACGCACTCCTAATCATGGAAGGTGACAGATGTATGCTGCCCATCAACGGCAAGCTCTTAAAGCGGTCCTACCCTTGAAGACTTACCCAACTGGGTAAGAGCAATGCCTGTACAGCCAAAACCGGTTTCCAGGTACACGCTTGCTAAACCCACCATTTTTAGAATTTTCATGTCAAATGTTGAAATTTTTATAAATTTAAACAATGCTTACTTCCATCATTTCATTGTTCAAAAATCCAAGTTTAGGAACCTTTCCCTAACTTGACCAAAATTTTCAACCCTTGAACCCAAAATTCATGGTTTGAAACAAAATCCAGATTCAGGGATTTCCACCCTAGCCCACCCTGCCTTTTACCGCCAAGGATGATTAGAAGAATAGTTGAACTCTAGTTTGGTTTGAGAGGTATGTTTTCGAGCAGATATGTGGACCAGTGTGAAGCCTTCAATCGAATCAGAATGCTGTTGACCGTGCATCTCACCGTCAGGTTTGATCAGAGGCTATCTCAGTTCCCGAGGTTCAGCGTAGGGTGTCAGTGTTTTCTTTTGTCTTTTGGGTTTTTTATTTTGATTTGGTTTAGACCATTTGGAGGACCAAATGGGTTCTGGGGGGGGGGTGCTGTAAGACCCCGACTCCCAATTTCTCTGTTTAGTATTATTTTACTTATGGTTTAACTTATTAAGTGAGATTTGAGTTGGTTTTGACTTTGTCTTTTAGTTTGACTAGATTTTTCATAGCCTTGGAGATTTTGAAGACCGTTGACTTTAGTTTGACCCGGTCTTTGTAAAATGTATTTTTGTGAGAAATTATTCTTATTTTGGAAAAATTACAAATTTTGCTCCTTTTGACTCATTTTATTGAGTTTAACAACTTTCATGTTTTGACCATTTTGATTTGATGCTCTGAAATCGCGTTTTTCGAGAAAAATGGGCAAAAATGACATTTTCACTAAATCTGTCCATAAATTTTAAAAATTTCAGAATTTGGGGAAAATATACTTTTTGGAAAGTAGAAATTTCGCTGATCGTTTTTATCTTCTTCGTCGTTTTCATTCCGGACCCGCAAATGTTAGTTTCAGCCTTTGTAAGATTGGGGCCCATGGGACCCACTTGCCCACTTTATAAAAAGGGCTGAACCCTCTTCTTCTTCTCCCATTTCCTGCAATCTTTCCAGCTGTGGCTGGAACCCTTTTCCAGCCACTCTCTCTCCTCTTGTATCTCTTCTTCTTGGATGCTAAATGGGGATTTGATCGCCAAGCTTTCTTCCCCACCTTCCAAGCTTTCCAAGGATGTATTTTTCAAGAGATTTGAGCTAGAGAAGATCCCTCTTTCAAGCCCTTCTTCTTTGTTTGAGCTACCAAAGGTTAGCAATGGCATTTCTTACTTGAGATCCTTGTTTTTCAAACCATTTGGAGTGTTTTCCTCATTTATGCAAAGGGTTTTCATGGAGATTTGAGAAAGATTGATTTTTAGGGTTTTCTTAGGAAACTTTTGGGGGTTTTTGTAGATTGGGAGCTTGAGACCCTAGAGCATTGTTTGAAGAGCATCTTAGCTTTCATCTTAGCTTGAGGCAAGTGGATCTCCAATTAATATGATCATGATTTCGTTTATTTTGTTTCATATCATGATGTTTCATGCTATGTTCTAATCTTTTTATGTTTCATAGATTTGTTTTGGACAAATGGAGTAATGTTTTGCTTGTTTTCCTATTATGTTATTGTTTTACAATGTATTGGAAGTTTGTTTCTACCTTAGTCATCTTAAAATATAGCCTCCTTCTTGTAAAAGTGTTTGTGCTCAAAGAATGGAGGAAGAAGATTTGATTTAAAAGTGTTTGTTAGATTAATTGGACTGATTATGAATGGTGATTTGATGAGTTTGGGAGGTCAAGGAAGGGTCTAAATGATCTTGGAAATTTGCATGAAAGAAAAAGAATAAAAAAGGATGGAAAAATGAGAAAGAAATGCCCAACCAGCCGGACTGGATAGAGCCCAGTCCGCTCGAGCGACCCAGTGGGCCGCTCGAGCGGACCAGGTTCTACCTGGCTCGCTCGAGCGACCCACTGGGTAGCTCGAGCGACCAAGGCTCTGTCTGGGCTTCGCTCGAGCGGACCTTGGGTCGCTCGAGCGAGCCCAGCCCAACCTAGGGGGCCTTTTCAAGTTTGAATTCTGGGCCAGTTTTTGGGCTGTTTTAAGACCTGTTTCTTGGGCCATTCAAGGTCAGTTTTTGGGCTATTTTAAGACCTATTTCTTGAGCCAATTAAGGGCTTTTTTGGGCTAAATGGGTGGACTGTTTTGGGCTTGGGTTAAGGCCAGCTGTGGGCCTGGTTTAAAGGGATTTGGGTAAATTGTGATGCTTGGAAAATTGTGAGATGGGAATGAGATCAATGAGAGAATGAGCATACGTGAAATTACACGGAAATCTTTCGAGCCTCAATGCGCACTTTATCATTTAAATGTTGTGGATTTTCATTGGCATCAAACATATTCTTTTATTAATCAATGTTTAAAGGTTAAATGTGGATTGAGGTGGTTCCTTGGTAAGTTATTAAGTCATTCTACACTATTCCATTCCATTTCAAGTCAGAGAATGTATTTGTATTCTTCGGTAAACTAATTTGAATAGCATCGGTGATTTGTTATAAAATCATGTGGTTTTCCATGTTCGAAAGGATTGATCGTATGATTTTATACAAATCACTTTGATGTGTATTTGAGCGGTTTACCATGAAAATTCGTATGTTTTCTCCGAATCGATTTGAAAGGAGATTGGAGTGGCTCGCCACATTCGGGATTTCATCGATAAGACTATTATTTGAAAATAAAACCTCGAGGCAAGACGGGGCCAGAGCTTTGTAGTGTGAGCCCATGAGCCAAAGAGACTATTATTTCAAAAATAAAACCTCGAGGCAAGATGGGGTCAGAGCTTTGTAGTGTGAGCACATGAGCCAAAAGGATTATTATGGTTTGATTTGTATCGGTTCGAGTTTTGAAAACTAAAGGCACCACTAGGCTTAGGTCACCTTGTCGGGCTGATTACCCGGGTTGGAATCTTTAATTTGTCTGCCAGCTGCAGTTTGGATTCTGTCTGTACCGACCATGGCAACGGTTTTTATCTGCCGGTCCCACGCGGAGTGGCTACGGTTCTGATTTTGTTTCCGGTCCCACGTGCAGTGGCTACGATTCTGTCTGCTCTTGTTACTTCGGTAATAGGAGAATATAGCTATGTGTGGTTGCCAATGTTTTATCTGTTTATTAATTTGTTTTATGATTCTTGTTTGTTTATATTCATTATACTCTTCGAATTTGTTAATGTTTATGAAATCGATCTTTTATTGAATTATCTCTATTATTCAGGATTTTAAATGAATTTCCAATTATTAAATGTTTTGCGTAGGCTGTTATCTTTGTGAGATATTTATGCTCCAGAGACTGTTCATCTATTTGCCTCGATATTTATGTTCGGTCTTTCGATCGTTTTATTATGATTTATTGCTATTTTTGTTTAGACTCTTTAAGTGGATTTACAATGATTCCATAAGGTTTTATAAATGCCCATGTTACATATTACTTGTTTATTTGTTTGCCAGACCATCGTGTCTGACCCTGTTTGTTTGGTGCCAGATTCCTCTCTTTCTGTTTTTAGGTGTTTGATCGGAGGAGGCGGTGGAGCCGCCAGTCTGACGTGAAAGGCTGCCCATTGATATCATCTAGATGTCAAGTTTGGCACCGGAGTTTGTATCTAAATATTTGGGGTAGTAGTTCTATTTAGTTGGATATTTTTATACGGCTTTGTTAGCCTTTTTCTTGGGTTTGTAATTAAGACACTGTTAATTGTGATTTGAATATGCGGGAAATAAGTAGTCCTGTTACTACCAGCTCAGTATTATTTGAATTATGATTTGTGCCAGTCGGCTTATATGATGACTTTATGATATTAGTCGAGTGCGACACGAAATCCGATGGCCACGGACTCCGCGTCGTAACACCATGATTAGCTTCCGCGAAAATATACTCTGATCGTGACGGAATTTTATTATCCTCATTCACGCGGATCTTGGGAAATTAACAGAAGTTTCAAATTAATTCCAAAATTTTGCATCCCAAGGTCGGATCACTGCAGGGCCCGGTTTCGGGGTGTGATAGATTGGTATCAGAGCTGGTTAGTTTCTAGGAAATAAAATACTCTAGAAACATTAAGACGTGTGGTGAGGATTCGTTAGATTGTGTCGATTTGTTTCCTCTTGTCTTTGTTTCTTTAAATTTGAGTCTACTTTTCTTTCAGTTCGGTAGACTTTGCTTGTCTTTTCTTTTAGTTCTTGTTGTTAGGAGATTTGGATGACCAAATTCCCTCCTTAGTGGTGGAGAATTTAAAGTCTCCATACTCTTGTTCGGTGTCTTTTGTCTGTGCTTGTGTCGGAGACTGAGAACCTCGTGGATTCAGTATGTTGTTTTCGGAGAACATCAGCAGACTTTCAGCCTTCAGCATCTTCATTGTGGTTAATGAGAGAAAACATGTGCATTTGCCAGCCAAAGTAGTACTTAAGCAGTATTTGAAGATCCCCTCTCGGTTAGAAGATCATCATGCAGCGCACCAAGGTAAGTAAATATGGATTTTGGGTGAACTCAAGCCATCATTCCAAGACGAGGGACTGCAAAAGACGTATTAGCTGTTGATTTTATGAAGTGAGAAGTGATTCTTAGTTAGTAAGACTAGAAGTTAGTACAAGAAACTCAGGGATTTTTCGGATTCAATGAGCCTTGTCATAGTTTTGGTTGAGGATTTCCGTAACTTGCAGCTTAGCCAGTGTAGTTGATTCAGCGGTAATACCAAATGGATTTATAGTTGTAGTCAAGACAATTTTCGGTGGCAAAGGAAACGTTGTGGGCTTTACCGACTTACAGGATAATGGATTGGACAACGTGTAGATGCAAATGAATCAACCGATTGGGATGTATGCTAATGGATTTATGTTTCTTCTTTAAGGCTTATTTTGAAATAAACTATGTTATTATACTCTTTTCATGAGTCACATGATTTTGTTTTCATAAGGATTTGTGTTTCGGATTTTTGTTTAATCTTCTTAAGATATTGTTTTACAGTGACCTTGAAATTTTACTCTTGTTTTAATTTTCTTAAATGTTGACATCTACATTTCAAAGCCTTAAAGATTTCAAAATTTTGTATATGTTCGGTTAGAAATGGATGGGTGTTTTTAATGATGGATTGTTTTGACTAGTGGATAAACTAATCTTTAAAAACATGTAACTAAAATTGTGATTCTTTTTCAAAGTATGATGTGAAATTTCTATTTCATTGATTCATTTTCTTTGGCTATGCAAAATGAATTTCCTTAGGGTTTTTATGTTTAGATTATATGCAGATTTCCTACATTTGTTTTAACGCTCAACTTTATTTAGATTTTCGCAAGATTTTTATGAACAAATGAGTTCAAATTTCAACAAGGTATAGTGTTAAACTAACACTCAGATTTTTGCAGATTTTTGCAAAGTTTAATGTATGGTCATACTACATGAATTTGATTTATTTTTGAAATCCTGATTTAAAATTTGTTGAGTATTTCAATGATTTGTTGGGTTATGAAGATATGAATTTCAATATGAATAATGTTATTTCATACTCAGACTTTGATAAAATTTATTTATATAAGTTTTATTTGATAATTTGGAAGTTCAGTTTCTACTATGTTTTAAAAATGATGAAATTCGACTAAGTAATTGTTTTAGTCCTTATGTTTAAGGTTTTAAGTTTTATTTTGTATTGAATGGAATGAGTTGTAATGGCTTATGATTGGAGTTTGGAAGTGTAAGAATTGGAGGGTTGATGGATGTCAGGGGGTGTACTGGTTCAGTTGGAAACAAAGTTAGATTTATGAGAGAATAAACATCATTCGAGACGTGACCTTCGGAAGTTGATGAGACAATTTTTCTTGTAGGAAAGGTAGGGTATAAGGCAGAAACAGATGATTGAGCAGACTCCAGATTGTGAAAAATTTCAGTCAAGCACCATTCAAGGAAAATGACTCTACCCACACTTTTACAAGGATTTAGTTAATTGGTGAACCTTAGAGGACAAACTAAAAGTGGTGGAATTGCTTCGAGACTTGGATTGAAGGTTTCAACTTATCAGGGAATGATGCCAACTTGGCAGGTTTATTTTGTTGATAACACAGTACTACCTAAGAGATCGAGAGCAGCAAGTAGATAGAATCAGATGTGGGCAAGAATTCTGAGTACAGCACAGAAAGATTTGGAATATGGAGTTGTGAACACAGATTGGAATCCCAAGGTCGGCTTTATATGTCAAGGGTAGAAGACTCGAAGAGTGAAATCTAAAGAGGCAAGCCATGCGAAGTTTCGACACAGAACAGCTCAACAGGTTATGGCAGTTTAACATTTAGTGTATAGTAGTATGACATCTAGGTTGTAGCAGACCGAGTCAGTGACAGGAGACCTATAGAATTTGGAGTTTGTGATTTCAAAACAAAGAAGGATTGACGGTATACTTGGAGGCCAGAAGCTGATGATGCATTCGAGAAACATAGTTAGAGCAAACATATGGAAATTTCAAAATTTTTCGGGATGAAGATTTTTCAGGCATGTCTACGATCACATCTCCATGCAAGTGTCAGGGATATGGTATACAGCTCGGTATAACTTGAGGCACAGAATTCCAAGGTGATAGAAAGAGACAAAACTTGCAGTTTCTTGGACCGACAGTCACTGATGAGATAAGTAAAAGAATTGATCCAGTGTGAGAACGACAGATGACACCAAGGATGATTAGAAGAATGGTTGAACTCTAGTTTGGTCAGAGAAGTATGTTTTCGAGCAGATATGTGGAACAGTGTGAAGCCTTCAATCGAATCAGAATGTTGTTGACCGTGCATCTCACCGTCAGGTTTGATCAGAGGGTATCTCAGTTCCCGAGGTTCAGCGTAGGGTGTCAGTGTTTTCTTTTGTCTTTTGGGTTTTTGATTTTGATTTGGTTTAGACCATTTGGAGGACCAAATGGGTTCTAGGGGGGGGCTGTAAGACCCCGACCCCCAATTTCTCTGTTTAGTACTGTTTTAATTATGGTTTAACTTGTTAAGTGAGATTTGAGTTGGTTTTGACTTTGTCTTTGAGTTTGACTAGATTTTTCATAGCCTTGGAGATTTTGAAGACCGTTGACTTTAGTTTGACCCGGTCTTTGTAAAATGTATTTTTGTGAGAAATTATTCTTATTTTGGAAAAATTACAAATTTAGCTCCTTTTGACTCATTTTATTGAGTTTAACAACTTTCATGTTTTGACCATTTTGATTTGATGCTCTGAAATTGCGTTTTTCGAGAAAAATGGGCAAAAATGACATTTTCACTAAATCTGTCCATAAATTTTGAAAATTTCAGAATTTGGGGAAAATATACTTTTTGGAAAGTAGAAATTTCGCTGATCGTTTTTGTCTTCTTCGTCATTTTCATTCGGGACCCGCAAATGTTAGTTTCAGCCTTTGTAAGATTGGGGCCCATGGTACTTGCCCACTTTATAAAAAGGGCTGAACCCTCTTCTTCTTCTCCCATTTCCTGCAATCTTTCCAGCTGTGGCTGGAACCCTTTTCCAGCCACTCTCTCTCCTCTTGTATCTATTCTTCTTGGATGCTAAATGGGGATTTGATCGCCAAGCTTTCTTCCCCACCTTCCAAGCTTTCTAAGGATGTATTTTTCAAGAGATTTGAGCTAGAGAAGATCCCTCTTTCAAGCCCTTCTTCTTTGTTTGAGCTACCAAAGGTTAGCAATGGCATTTCTTACTTGAGATCCTTGTTTTTCAAACCATTTGGAGTATTTTCCTCATTTATGTAAAGGGTTTTCATGGAGATTTGAGAAAGATGGATTTTTAGGGTTTTCTTAGGAAACTTTTGGGGGTTTTTGTAGATTGGAAGCTTGAGACCCTAGAGCATTGTTTGAAGAGCATCTTAGATTTCATCTTGGCTTGAGGCAAGTGGATTTCTAATTAATATGATGATTTCGTTTATTTTGTTTCATATCATGATGTTTCATGCTATGTTCTAATCTTTTTATGTTTCATAGATTTGTTTTGGACAAATGGAGTAATGTTTTGCTTGTTTTCCTCTTATGTTACAATGTATTAGAAGTTTTTTTCTACCTTGGTCATCTTAAAATATAGCCTCCTTCTTGTAAAAGTGTTTGTGCTCAAAGAATGGAGGAAAAAGATTTGATTTAAAAGTGTTTGTTAGACTAATTGGATTGATTATGAATGGTGATTTGATGAGTTTGGGAGGTCAAGGAAGGGTCTAAATGATCTTGGAAATTTGTATGGAAGAAAAAGAATAAAAAAGGATGGAAAAATGAGAAAGAAAAGCCCAACCAGCCGGACTAGACAGAGCCCAGTCCGCTCGAGCGACCCAGTGGGACGCTCGAGCGGACCAGGTTCTGCCTGGCTCGCTCGAGCGACCCACTGGGTAGTTCGAGCGACCCAGGCTCTGTCTGGGCTTCGCTCGAGCGAACCTTGGGTCGCTCGAGCGAGCCCAGCCCAGCCTGGGGGGCTTGTTCAGGTTTGAATTTTGGGCCAGTTTTTGGGCTGTTTTAAGACCTGTTTCTTGGGCCATTCAAGGTCAGTTTTTGGGCTGTTTTGGGTTAAATGGGTGGACTGTTTTGGGCTTGGGTTATGGTCAGCTGTGGGCCTGATTTAAAGAGATTTGGGTAAATTGTGATGCTTGGAACATTGTGAGATGGGAATGAGATCAATGAGAGAATGAGCATATGTGAAATTACACGGGAATCTTTCAAGTCTCAATGCGCACTTTATCATTTAAATGTTATGGATTTTCATTGGCATTAAGCATATTCTTTTATTAATCAATGTTTAAAGGTTAAATGTGCATTGAGGTGGTTCCTTGGTAAGTCATTAAGTCATTCTACAGTAATCCATTCCATTTTAAGTCAGAGAATGTATTTGTATTCTTCGGTTAACTAATTTGAATAGCATCGGTGATTTGTTATAAAATCATGTGGTTTTCCATGTTCGAAAGGATTGATCGTATGATTTTATACAAATCACTTTGATGTGTATTTGAGCGGTTTACCATGAAAATTCGTATGTTTTCTCCGAATCGATTTGAAAGGAGATTGGAGTGGCTCGCCACATTCGGGATTTCATCGATAAGACTAGTATTTTGAAAATAAAACCTCGAGGCAAGACGGGGCTAGAGCTTTGTAGTGCGAGCCTATGAGCCAAAGAGACTATTATTTCAAAAATAAAACCTCGAGGCAAGATGGGGCCAGAGCTTTGTAGTGTGAGCCCATGAGCCAAAAGGATTATTATGGTTTGATTTGTATCGGTTCGAGTTTTGAAAACTAAAGGCACCACTAGGCTTAGGTCACCTTGTCGGGCTGATCACCCGGGTTGGGATCTTTAATTTGTCTGCCAGCTGCAGTTTGGATTCTGTCTGTACCGACCATGGCAACGGTTTTTATCTGCCGGTCCCACGCGGAGTGGCTACGGTTCTGATTTTATTTCCGGTCCCACGTGTAGTGGCTACGGTTCTGTCTGCTCTTGTTACTTCGGTAATAGGAGAATATAACTATGTGTGGTTGCCAATGTTTTATCTGTTTATTAATTTGTTTTATGATTCTTGTTTGTTTATATTCATTATATTCTTCGAATTTGTTAATGTTTATGAAATCGATCTTTTATCGTATTATCTCTATTATTCAGGATTTTAAATGTATTTCAAATTATTAAATGTTTTGCATAGGCTGTTATCTTTGTGAGATATTTATGCTCCAGAGACTGTTCATCTATTTGCCTCGATATTTATGTTCGGTCTTTCGATCGTTTTATTATGATTTATTTCTATTTTTGTTTAGACTCTTTAAGTGGATTTACAATGATTCCATAAGGTTTTATAAATGCCCATGTTACATATTACTTGTTTATTTGCTTGCCATGTCTGACCCTGTTTGATTGGTGCCAGATTCCTCTCTTTCTGTTTTTAGGTGTTTGATCGGAGGACGCGGTGGAGCCGCCGGTCTGACGTGAGAGGCGGCCCATTAATATCATCTAGATGTCAAGTTTGGCACCGGAGTTCGTATCTAAATATTGGGGGTAGTAGTTCTGTTTAGTTGGATACTTTTGTACGGCTTTGTTAGCCTTTTTCCTGGGTTTGTAATTAAGACACTGTTAATTGTAATTTAAATATGTGGGAAATAAGTAGTCCTGTTACTACCAGCTCGGTATTATTTGAATTATGATTTGTGCCAGTCGGCTTATATGATGACTTTATGATATTGGTCGAGTGCGACACGGAATCCGATGGCCACGGACTCCGGGTCGTAACACCATGATTAGCTCCCGCGAAAATATACTCTGATCGTGACGGAATTTTATTATCCTCATTCACGCGGATCTTGGGAAATATAACAAAAGTTTCAAATTAATCCCAAAATTTCGCATCCCGAGGTCGGTTCACTGCAGGGCTCGGTTTCGAGGTGTGACACGTTCTACTCTCACGTATGGCATATTGAAGGGTGGGGGGGACTAGTTGCTTCAGTCCAAATTGCTTCATGACTCACCAAGTGTTATGCCGCTCAACAATCCAGTACCACACGAGCACGGTCGATGAAGAAAAAAGATCCCGATCCCCTTTGGGCACACTCAATCGGAATTTCTTGCTGTAGTTATTATACGGCTGCCAATTGAACTACATTCAATTTAAAAAGAAGACATTAGGCAAATGCAATGAGGAATGAAAGGATTAATTATGTACAATTATGTTATGATAAAACCAATATATTTACCCCATCAGCCAGCAAGGTGTTTAGCTGGTGTCTTACTTCACTGAACGATGATGTGTATGGGTGTTCCCCAAGCCTCCTATGCCATGTCTTGAAAAGTGGGAATTTTATGTCTTTCTTCCAAGATTTATCTGGCAGAGGACACCGGCCAATAGTCAGCCGAGAATAAGCCCATATATGCGATGGAAAATATTAAGACATAGGCATTAGTTAGGCTTTAAATTATGCAACATTTTGCGATGTCATTTTTTACATTAATGACCTTTATAAGCTGCAAAGGCCCCGTTGGTGTTCTGTAGGACTTACTGTCTTCCTCCTGCGAACCTTTCTTCTTACCTTCATCCTCTTTCTTCTTTCCTGCATCCTCTTTCTTTTCCTCACCCCACCAAGTTGCCTTTGCCAACATTCTATAAAGGTTTGCAAGACATGCGGGGGCCCATGCGTAAGGCTTGAATTCCCTAAACAACTCAAGCAGATAAGCAAGCCCCCTCGCACCGGAAGTCTGTGTGAATATTTGACCGGACACCAATAAAAGAAGATATACCCGGGTGGCTCTAATCTCATCATCTTTTTGTTTCTTCCTACCCTCATCCGCCAAGGCAGCAGGGCTAAAGTTATCCTCAAGCCACTTGAACTTTATCGTTATACCAATATAGTCTTGCTTCTTCTATGGCGTGATCCCAAGCAACTCTTGACAAACTGGCTCTACATATCTACCCAAAAAAGTCCGTCCGGTTACGATCGGGCCATCGACAGGCAATCCATAGATATAGGCAACATCTTCAAGTGTTATAGTTGCTTCACTGGTTGGCAGATGGAATGAAATCGTTTCTAGACGCCACCTCTCAATCAAAGCTGTTATCAAGGCATGATCTATGACCATACGATCTATGTCTGCCAAGTGGTGTAGACTCGTTTGCCCTACGTATCGCTTTTGATTGTCTGTAAGCACCCATACATCTTTATCGGGGTTTGTTGGGATACACCTCATGCGCCCGAATTCCTGGTAAGAATAATAACCAGTGAGCAGATTCCATGGACAATACAACCATAAGAAAAATTATAAGATATTGAAGCTATAAGTAGAGACCGTATCTGTAATTACGATATACCTCTCCTTGACGAATTCCCTCCGAAATATGATTTGTTTGCTGGAAGAGGAGTAAACTGGACTCATCGCTACTGTTTTCTTGACGAGCCTGCAAAATATCAAATGTGATAATTGGCCAATTAATATGGATAGTGGACAATCAAATTAGTTTTGACTATTCGAAGTATGGGCCATGCATCACAAGGGCAGCAACTTGTGCAGTTGTGGGAACATAATTTCCTAATGTGTAACAATTCAAAGTCGGAAAAGGTATATAGATAGGCAATGCTTAGTTACAGCTTGGATTACAAAGTCCAATACCGATTATAAATTCGTAATATCCGCAATGATGCCAAGTTGGTGATTACAAACAAATTCCCTCATAAATCATCCGTTACTTTTATTAAATAGATGGAATGAACTTTTAACACTTATATGTGTAGAAGGCCCAAAAAGATTTATTACAAATGGAACATGTAATCCAAGAATTCACACAAATACAAATGTGTACAATAGAATAGTATATATATGTAAGGAAGAGTTACCAATGGCCTGATCCGGAGTTTAGCTAAGTATCATATCACAAACATTGGACAAAGTATCAGCCAAAACAGAAGCAAGCCGATCCTTAATTGTATGATAGTTTGCTGCCCATTTGCTTAGTTGGTGAAGAATTTATTAAGTTTTTAAGGCATCTGTATCTCTCATGTGGTCAAGATTGAAGGATTGGATATCAAGCTTTGTAAGATGCCTTTAAACAACTTCTTTTTTTTTATTCTTGAAAATTAAACTTTAGGAATATAATGAATTTTAGATTATTCAATGACTAGTAGGCACTGATGACATCTTCTACATTCAGATTATTTCAATCGTAAGATTTCCCATGACATGGTTAATGAATGCCGACATTTGCTAAGTTACATGCCAACCTCTCATGAAGTTTTTAGATGACCAAAAGTCGTTTTATAGACTACTATAGGGTATTATAATATATCTGTAAATACTCAACAAATCACGTACAAAATGACATGTCTAATCACTTGTTGAATGTTGTTATTCAACGCCTATTCGAAGACCCCCATTCATATTGGAATTATTAGGAAAATATCAAGTCAAACATCTACAAAATCCGTAGCATATTCAGATCTGTTTGGATCTCTCTAATTGCTAGTCTAATCCCATTGATTAAACAAATGCCATGTCTTGGACTATTCTATTGTTGAGAAATGAACAAAAAAAATCCACTAGTCTCACCCTCTTTATAAAATAGCATATCTTTGAAAATTAGTCAGTCTGTAAAAGTTATTTTGATTCGAAGTCTATTCAGAAAAATCCATTTATATGATAGTATCTAAAATTGGATAATAAAGATGAGGACCCACAAATGACTATCACAATATCTTCTTTTTGATGGTATATCCACCTTATAACCCTCACCCCTTACCTGTATGAAATTGTTTCAATATAACCCATTTCACTATATGATTTTGACGAATTTAATTCAATTTAAACATATGGCCCCAATTATAACTAAACTTACAACATTTATATCAAAAAGTCGTATCAGAATAGATATATAAATCCGAAGCAATCAAATCAGATGTCCATCAAGTTATTCGTAAAATTTGGAAGTGTTCGGTACCACTGGTATGCGTAGTTACGGTATAAGCGATCAACACCTCATTTTGTTTGGTGAGACAGACTAGGTTGGTAAGGCATAAAACATTTTTCCCATGTCTTTTTCCATCTCTAATCATGCCAAGCAAATGAGGAGGAAAAACATGCCAAGCAGTTCTATCCAATCATGGATACATATAAATATTTGTTGATTGATAATGCAGTTGGATTTCAAGTGAATGAGGAGGAAAAACATATATCCAGTATATGTTTTTGGAGAAGTGATGTGTGGTTTCCCAACTGTGACTGTATCAAATTATTACTTTCTTTAGGTTAGACAACAGCACTTGCTACATTTTTAAAGAGGAAAAAATCACTGAAAATAGGAAGCATGGATCCTATTTTCACAAGTGAAAATTTTCATCCTCAAATCAAAGAGTGGGCTACTTCTACTTTGTTATTTGGAATCCAGTTGGTAAATTCCATTGAGATGTTATCTTAATTCAAAACCAATGTACTATTATTCCATACAACCCAACAAAAAACGAACAAATAGCAGCGCTCAACTTCGGTGCAGCCATTTCTAAATGGGCAAACTAGAACGTGTGAATGAGATTGCATTTTATTGAAAATACAGAGTTAGAAGAGATTGCAAGGTTGCTCCCTTCCAAGCGATCAAAACCCATCAAAACACAATAAATCCCACTGCAAATTTATAGTACAGATACTCCTAAGGCACAAACACGACGACGAACAGAAACATACCTCCATGTGCATCGCCCTATAGGATAATGTTGCGAAAAGTCTGGAAGATTGATACCCTGGGACCACCGTTGATAAGAGAGAAGACGACAACGACGATGATAGGGAAAGGGAAAGGGGAAAAAGGGAAAAGGAGACAGAGACGGTGCGAGTTGGTGGGGATACGAAATGCGCAGTAATAGTCGATGTCGACTATTGCGCTTAAAGACAAAAAAAAAGGAAAAACGATGAATTGGGGCCCAATCAGTGTGATCTTCTTTACTAGGGCCAATTGCAATAATACCCTATTTATAAGGGTTTTTCCCGTTAAAACCTCTAATTTTTTTTACCCACTCTTAAACAGATGAAGGTGGATATCGACCCTAAGCTGACAAGATAAAACAATTTAACTCATCTTCTTTCTTCTCTTTTCCCCAAATTCAATCCAAAAAGAAAATACTTAAATATAGTTTCACACTAGTGGAAATGAAACCTAATGAGGTAGGCCTTGCGCATGCACTTTTTGCGTCTCTGTTGATGCAAGATAGGATAGTGTTTTAATAATAATTGACAACAAAGATGGCCACGACACGTCTGTAACCGTTTCCAAATCATCTTCTTTTTTGGTCAGTAAGCAAAGATAACCGCGTAACAATCCAATCAGTTTAGTGCACATTTGTACAACACCTGGTCAAGAGCTGGCAGTTTTTAGATCATTATAGTGTCCGTGGGATGGCCCGTCGTCTAACTCAATGCATGGACACTGCAGAGTGCATCCTTTATTTTTATTTTGTTAGATTGGCAGTTTTATGTGGAGATTACTTTATTGATCTGAGTATGTGTTGTTGTGAAAATGCATTTGGGTCTTTCCTTTGAGTTGGGTTTGGAGAAGAGAGGAGAAAAAAGACAAGAAAAACTATTTTGTTAGCATATACAGGGCTAACATTGACCTTTACTTGTTTAAGGGAGAGGATATCGACCCTCGAAATAATGGGTAAAAAATAGGAATTTTGGTGTGAGATCCCCTAAAGTGACTTTTTGGTCTACTGAACATCTAAATTAGTTTTTCTAATAAATTCCTTTATATTAAATAAATATGAATATTTTTTTTTATTTTCAATATTCATATTTAATTCCATACAAACAAATAGATCCATTTAACAATGAATTCCTATTTATTTTA
Source organism: Litsea cubeba (assembly GCA_012931725.1). Classification (NCBI taxonomy): domain Eukaryota; kingdom Viridiplantae; phylum Streptophyta; class Magnoliopsida; order Laurales; family Lauraceae; genus Litsea; species Litsea cubeba. The sequence goes on along the minus strand of CM022950.1, from coordinate 14,317,478 downwards.
ATTGCATGCAAGCAAACACACTAAATTGAGCCAATGACTTATTCCAATTTCAATGCAAACAATTAAGGCCATTGACAATGAGTTTCTATGCGAACAAATAAGCCTATCTGAATTAACAACTTCCCATGTATTCTATTCTCATACAAACAATAAGGGTCAGTTGAATCAATTACTTTCTCTATATTCTGATTCCACGTAAGCAATTAGGCTTTTATTCATTCAATGAATTCCTATGCATTCTTATTCCAGTAGACAAATAGGTCCATGAGACTAGGGGTGTAACGGTTCGGTTAGACTTGTGTTTTGGAAAAATCGTTAACCGAACCATATTTCACAGTTTTCAGTTTTTAAAAATCATAACCGTAATCATACCCTATAAAACTATTAAAAAACTGAACCGCGTTTAACTGTATTGGACGGTTCGGTTACGGTTAATTGTCACTTAAAATATTTATATATTTTTGTCATAATGCAAAATACATGTTCAAAAGCCAAAACCAAATATCCTAGGCAACAAATTACATAATTCCAAAATACTAAAATAGCATTAAAATATTCACATTGACAAATGAAATAATAAAGTGTATTTTTTCTGGAAACACATCCTTGATCCTTCACTTTTTCCTTTTTCGTTTTTTCATCCAACGATTAGGAATCAGAAGTTAAAAGGGGTTATCTCACTTATAAAATCACACAATACCCCATTTCTTCTTCTTCCTTTTTTCCCTTTTAAATTTGGGTGTAACAGTTCGGTTAACCGTGTGTTTTAGGAAAATAGTTAACCAAATCATATGTTACGGTTCGGTTTGGTTAATAACCGTGAGTCGAGAATGAAAACTGAAATCGAACCATGAAGCACGGTTTCTCAATTTTAATAACAATAACCGTAATTAAAACCACGAAACACGGTTATTAACTGTCGATCAATTTTTCGATTCTTTTCTTTTTACACCCCTACATTTGACAATGAATTTCTATATATTTCAGTTCCAAGCACACATTGGCCCACTTGACAATAATCCCATGTATCCAATTCCATGGAAACAAATGGGCTCATTTGAATACACTAGCAAAACATGCTTCACGGGCAATATAATCATAATATAAAAACTATATAAAATTTTAAAAAAAATCATAAAAGAAATAAAATATGATATTTATATGCATAAAAGAAGATAAAAAAATGAATCACCAAATCAACTTACCTTTACCCATTTTTCAAGTATTATATCTGTAAATGTAAAAAAAGCAGCAGGCTCGTCTAAACTATTCATTGGAGAAAAAGGAGTGAGGAAAGTTGATTTCTAAAATATAAAACATGCACACATGAGAGATAGAGAGAGAATCTTTTTTTTTTCTTTGCTAAAGCAGAGGAGAGAGAATCATTAGGGGATTTAATTAATTAAAAAATACATTCCAACAAAATCAAAAAATCATCTTTAAAGGAAAAATAAATATAACTTAAAATCAATTATAAAATATAAACCATTCTTCTAAATAAAGATTCTTTCTTGTTGATAGAGAGAATATCAATAAAAATAAGATTAACATTTATCTCCATAATTAAAATAAAAAACCTTTCTAGTGAAAGGTAAGTCTTTATTGATATTCATAACTTCTGTTGAAATTCTAAAATAAAATTATAGATATGCTATAACTAAACTAAAAAATATTTATAATATCATTCTTATTTTAAAGACTCATAGTACTTCTTACATAATTAGATTTCTATAAAAACATAACCTTAATGAAAATTGAAAAGAAAGCCTATTAACGAAATAAAAGTAAAATGTTTGCATTATATTTTCCATTTTCACTCACAATGATTATTATTTGCTATGAATAAAGAAGAAACTAACACGATTTGAAATGAAAATTTTCTAAAGTAGGCCCAATGAAGATCCATGAATTTCTATTTGGCCCAATGAGCCAAATCAACTGATGCACCCAGTAATTATCAGAACCGAAAAGAAAATTTTATATCTTGTATAATATCTCAAAAAGGAAGAAATATAATAATATACAGAGAAATATAAAATATTAAGTAAAAATGGAACTCACTTATAGACCTTTGTTGCACCAATTGAAACGTGTGAAAATTTGAAGCTACATGAATTTCTGGTGAGTTAGACTTAGAGAACCATACTCCATTTAATTTGTCTTTTGCATTTAATTTGTCTTTTGCTACATTATCCCCTAAACATATTAAAAAAGAGGATTTTATCCGAAAAAAAACCCGATAGTTGGCTGTTGCATGGAAAAGGACCATGTAGTTAGGGCCTTACAAACGGTCCGTCATCCTGATTTCGTTTTCTTTTTGGAACTTTGAAAGGAGCAACGCATCGTGTCGCTCTCTGCTAGCGTCGCTTCTCATCCGGTCTCTTCCTCGTCCAATATGATCATCTCAATTCTTTACCGGGCTGTCTTCTTGTCATGCCCCCAAAATTGAAACCGGAGTTATGCGTGAGATTAGGGCCAATTAAAATTTTTCCAACTGTTGACACCAAAAATGTCACTTTGCCCCTTCAAGATCCAAAGAGCTACATGAAGTCGCAACCTGCCATAAATAGGCAATGCTACTTACAAAAAATCAAATCTTGTCAGAACCAAACAAAAACTACAAGATCCTTCAAGACAGCCAAAAGAGGAGTACACAAGAAGTTTCGGGCCATTTCAAAATCGTTTGGCCTAACTTCGCTTCTCCGACAACTGAAAAGGAGCTCCTGGCGGCGAAAGCATCGGAGACACCAAATCTTCGATCGGAGCCGATGGATGGTCTCAAAATACATCCAAAAGGCTCCACATCAAGTTCCGAGTCAAACCGACAACGTTTGACCCTACATCAACCCTCGAACAGCTAAATCAAGCCTCTCGGTGGCGAGAACCACCGAGGCCATCACTCATCAGATAGAGCACATGGACGGCTTCAAAATGCTTACAAAGGGCTACACGTCAAATTTCAGGTCATTTCGACAACATTTGACCATAGTTTGACGCTCGGAAGCCAAATCAGGCCTCTCGACGGCGAAGCTCTCCGGGACCATGGTTTCTAATACAGAGCCTATGGATCATCTTAAAATGACTCCAATAGGTTCCCTGTCAAATTTCAAGTCAATCGGACATCGGTTGACCGCACATCAAACCGCGACGTCTTCATCGCGACAAAAGCAAAATCTATTGGTGATAGGACACCAAACGGCTTCAAAACTCAAACAAAAGCCTATGATTGGTCTTATTTATTGCTCAGCAGGCGTTACCCCAAATTTCAGGTCATTCCGACATCGTTTGACCCAGTTTCAGCTTCTGACGGAAAATCAATAGCTCTACGCGACAAAGTCTTCAGCTTTCTCAGAAAATTGGAAACTTTGCAAAATAAAATACAATGATTCTCATCAGGTTTTCTATAGGGAAATCAGGCCAATAAATGATCAAAAAAGTCAAGGAAAAAAACAGAAGAAAAAAGAATAAAAAAACAGCAAAAACGGACACAAAACGGGACAAAAGGGGCAAAAAACCCCCCAGGGTCCCGGGATCGCACGGTGGGCCCCGGAAACCCCGTTTTTCGCCGTTTTTTCGCGATTCGAAGCATCCAGCCTCTGGTATTTTTCAAATTTCATACTTTTGAGACACCAAATCCTCTGACATCCGTCAAAAACATAGGTTAATCATCAAGAGTATCGAAAACAACATTGATCGCCACCCGGTCAACCAAAAAAAGTGTGCTTCTACCCGACCGATCGAGAAATCGACAGGACATATGGCACCAACCCGCTGTTGGCAACCAACACTTGAAGTCACATGGTCATCCGATGTCGATCTACATGAAGATTCATCGATGATCATTGCCAGAAGAATCCCAAAAGACGCGGCACGGCCCGTGACTCTTCAACTGCTCGGCGACCACTTAATGCGATTAATTGACTAGCTTTATTACAGTCATTAATCCATTTCTTTGGACAGGCCAATTAGAAGCAAGCATCCGGGAGTTACAAGTCAAGAGATTCATGGCATTTAACCCATGAAACTCCTCCCATCATGGCGATTAAAGGCGATTAAATGCCCTTAATCTCCTCTGGCCAATCAGAAGCCAAGAAAAAGGAGTTACAAAATAAAGAATTCAATCTTGTAACTCCTCCCTTTATGTAGCTTTATGACAATTAAGGCTCATAAACCCTCCTAAATGGCTACCTAAAAGCCTATAAATAGGAGAGCTCTCCAAGAAGAAAATGACAATCACAAACACACAGACAACAGACTGTAGAAAATCCGAAAACTCAGACAGAAAAAGGCGTCAGAAATCTAAGAGAGAAAACTCTTCGAAAATCCTACACCGACCACCGCTACAAGGTGACAAAAGTCCCTTGGGGGGTACCCCCCCCTAAGGTCCTTGTCTTCTCCTTCTGCCTCCAATGGCTTAGACATGGCCTTTCAGCCCGTCTACTCGGTTTTTTATTGGACATAGGACCTCCCTTTGGTCTTTGTTCTCTAAAAACCTGAGGTTATAGCCAAGCCAAGCGAATCAATAGCATCCTCTGTTCTCATCTGCATGGATGATGGCGAAGTCCACATATGGCTTGCGACCGTCAATCTGAATGGGTCCCCCACAATCTCCTGAGAAGTTAAATCCTCATTTTCTTGCTTTTCATTGTAGTTTGTGTTTTTTTTTAAAGAGACAAAAATCACAACTCTTGTCTTTCATTATTGATAAGGATTGTAAAACGGCTATAAACGCTAAAATCGACTATAAACGCCAAAAATCTGCTATAAACGCCAAAATCGGCTATTAATGCCAAAAAAATCGCCTTTCACGGCAAATCAAGAAAATGTCTCTTTTCTTAAATATATGTGCAATGGAAAACTTGAAAGAAGTTGATTTCCTTTTTACTTGTGAAGGTTGATCTCCGGATCACCACTTGCAAACCAAGTAAAATAGAAAATCTGGCACACCCACACAAAAGAAATGTTGATGCACGCCCCTTGCCCCCGGTTACGAAAGGGTCGGACCCAACAGACTCCCACGTCCGTCGACCTTGGCAGGACCAGGTGCCAGGAGCGCGGTCCATCAAGTTGGCACACCCGGTGGGACCCGTTCATTTGAGAACACGATGCTAGAAATAAAATATTTGCATATCATATCTTTTGCTCTATGCTTATATTTCTTTTCTCGATTCCTTGGCTACTTTCTAATTGGTGGCCATGTTGGATTCCGCATCTAAAAAATGAGATGAGATTTTTTGGAAATTTCTAATTCTTTGAATTTATTTCCACTTTTTCTCTTTTCAAAAAAAAAATATAAATAAAAAAAATCAGATTTTTCATCTTTGAATTCAAAATTGAGAAACCTTGATCCGTTCCTATCGTTCATCGCGCTTGCAGAAATGTTGAGCCTGTTCGACTAAGGTTTTGGGCCATCGTTTCTCTTCGATGAGTTCATTAAAGATCTAAAAATATATATATATATATAAAATCAGATTTTTCATTTTGAATTCAAATTTGAGAAACCTTGATCCATTCCTATCGTTCATCGCGCTTGCAGAAATGTTGAGCCTGTTCGACTAAGGTTTTGGGCCATCGTTTCTCTTCGATGAGTTCATTAAAGATCTAAAATATATATATATAAAATCAGATTTTTCATTTTGAATTCAAAATTGAGAAACCTTGATCCGTTCCTATCGTTCATCGCGCTTGTAGAAATGTTGAGCCTGTTCAACTAAGGTCTTGGGCCATCGTTTCTTTTCGATGAGTTCATTAAAGGTCAAAATATATATATATATATAAAAAAATAAAAAAAAGACATAGACCACTAAGGTTAAACCAACTGCGTTCTTTGATCATGGTTGATTCAAGAAAAGCCTTGTCCAGAGTGTGGAGACAGCTTGACTGTTCTAGGCAAGGGTCCTCTAAACGGGTTCATTAAGTAATCCTACCCTTACCTGGGGGCAATTCTATCAATCAAGATTTCATAAGACCGGGTTAGGAGACCTATGCGTACTCTCTCGTCTTTTAAAATAAGTTTTTTTTAAATAAAAAATTTTTTAAAAATAAAAAATTCTAAAATAAAAAATAAAAAATAAAAAAATCTTAAAAATTTTTTTTTTAAATAAAAAAAATTAAAAAAAAGAATTTTTTTTTAAAAATATTCTTCAAAAAAAAAAAACTTCCTTCATTTTGGGTTTAGATTGGAGAAATCTTGGTCTTCTCCTTTCTGAGCACTGGCGTCGCGGAAATCGCTGAGCCCGTGTTCAGATTGGAGTGCCTTTTACTCTCTTTGATGAACCCGATATTGGCCTTTCAAAAAAAAAAAACTCGTCATTTTTGGATTCAGATCCGAGAAATTATGGTTAATTTCTTTCTGAGCACTGGCGCTCGAGGAAATCGCTGAGCCCGTGTTCAGATCGGAATACCATCTTGTTGGATATCGCGATCACTGAGAGGGGGGGTGAATCAGTGATTTCTAAAAACAGGTCCAATTCAACAACAAAACAAGTCAAACCACACAATGACACCAGATTTAACGTGGTTCACCAAAAGGCTACGTCCACGGATCAAAACCGTCCGAACACCGATCCGGTACAGGTCTGAATATATTTAGTCGCACCAACGACAAAGAGCACCAACCCTTAGTTTCAGATAGCACCAACTATCTAGGAAGCACCGACTCCCCTTACAATTTATCTGCACCACAGATAGGATCACCAAACCCCAAACACCCAAGCACCAACTTGATGTTAAAAACAGATAGAAGATTAACTCTGTCTACAGCCCTTCCCTCTACAATTCTCTCTCTCCTCAATCCCTTACAAATTGAAATCTAAAGCATAAAGAGAGACACTTAACTCATGGACGAATCACCATCTTCAAGAGCACAATCCCGTCCATAATTGCTGTAGAAAGATGCAGCACAACAGCAACAGCAACAGCACCAGTACACAGCACACTCTTCTCTCTTCTCTTCTCTCTTTTCTCTTCTCTTCTGGTGTGTTGTGAACGACCCATTCATGCCTTTTTATAGGTCTTAATAACCCTAGCAAGTCTCCAAATTCGGCTACAATTTGCTTAGAAAGAGTCCCAAACGAAATAATAAAGAATGCTGAATTTTCGTGCACAACTTCTAATTCTGCGCAACTCTGGTTCCCGTGCTCGGTCGACATCCTTGCTTGCTCGGTCGACCGAAGACACTGTCTGGAAATAGACAACTTTCGAGCTCGGTCGACATCCTGAGGTCCTCGGTCGACCGAAGACACACTGTGTCACGAAAATAATTGGGAGCTACCTGAATCTGTTTTCCTGCAGGTTTCTTCTTGCTCGGTCGACCGCATGAAGAGCCCGGTCGACCGGCCACTCTGTTTCAGGAAATCTGAATTCCTGACAGTTTCAATTCTGATTCTTCTCTCAGCTCTATCAATACCAGCTTATTAACATCAAGTTTGTGACAATGTGTTGACAAGAATTCCAACTCAAACAATACTTGAGATGCTAACTTCTTCAATTCATCAAAAGACTTCTCAAGTCATCTCAAATTCCAACAATCTCCCCCTTTGGAATTGTTGGCAACACTATTGGAACTTCAACACTTTCAACTCAACAATCTCCCCCTAGCTTTCATAGCATAACATCTCTCCTTGCTATCATAGTATAACATCTCTCCCCCTTTGACAACAATGTTGGAACTTGAGATGAATTTGAGATGACTTGAAAGTCTTTTGATGAATTGAAGAAGTTAGCATCTCAAGTATTAGTTTGAGTTGGAATTCTTGTCAACACATTGTCACAAACATGATGATAATAAGCTGGTGTTGATAGAGCTTGAAAAGGAGAAACAGAATTGAAACAGCCAGGAATTAAGAATTCCTGATGCAGAGCACGCGGTCGACCGGGCTGTTCATGCGGTCGACCGAGCAAGAAGAAACCTGCAGAAAACAGAAAAAGGCACCTCTCAGTTATTTTTGTGACACAGTGTGTCTTCGGTCGACCGAGCCATCAGGATGTCGACCGAGCTCGAAATTGTCTGTTTTCCAGTCAGTGTCTTCGGTCGACCGGGCAAGCTAGGATGTCGACCGAGCACGGGAACCAGAGTTGCGCAGAATTAGAAGTTTTGCACGAAAATTCAGCACAGTTATCTATTTCGTTTGGGAATCTTTCTAAACGAATTATAGCCCGTTTTGAATACAATTAAGGGTTATTAAAACCTATATAAAGGCATGCTTGGGTCGTTCATAAACACATCAGAAGAGAAGAGAAAAGAGAGAAGAGAAGAGAGAAGAGTGTGCTGTGTGCTGGTGCTGTTGCTGTGTTGCTGTTGTGCTGCATCTTTCTACAGCAATTGTGGACGAGATTATGCTCTAGAAGATGGTGATTCGTCCATGAGTTAAGTGTCTCTCTTTTATGCTTTAGATTTCAATTTGTAAGGGATTGAGAGAGAGAGAATTGTAGAGGGGAAGGGCTGTAGACAGAATTAATCTTCCATTCTGTTTTCACATCAAGTTGGTGCTTGGTGTCTGGGGTTTGGTGATCCTATCTGTGGGTGCAGATAAATTGTAAAGGGAGTCGGTGCTTCCTAGATAGTTGGTGCTATCTGAAACTAAAGGGAGTCGGTGCTTCCTAGATAGTTGGTGCTATCTGAAACTAAGGGTTGGTGCTCTTTGTCGTTGTAGCGACTAAATAAGATTCAGATCTGTCCCGGATTGGTGTTCGGACAGTCTTTGAACCGTGGACGTAGCCTTTCGGTGAACCACGTTAAATCTGGTGTCATTGTGTGATTTGACTTGTTTTGTTGTTGAATTGGACCTGTTTTTAGAAATCACTGATTCACCCCCCCCCCTCTCAGTGATCGCGGTATCCAACAATTGGTATCAGAGCGAGGCTCCCTTGATCAGTTTAAAACGCTAAGGGTGATCTCTTGTCAAATCACATGGCGGTCAATACAGGGAATATGAAAGCACCTCTGTTTGATGGTTCTAATTACTCTTTCTGGAAGATTAGGATGCAAGCCTTCATCAAATCTACTTGGCTATGATGTTTGGGAGGCTGTCAGAGTCGGTTACAATGCTGCCAACGTACCCAATGATACTGCATCGAAGAAGTTGGCAGACAACGACTCCAAGGCGCAGAATGCACTCTTTAGTGGCCTTGTGGACAGCGAGCTTGTCAAAGTAATTGCATGCAAAACAGCCAAGGAAATTTGGGACAAGTTGCAAAGCATACATGAAGGTGATGAGAAGATTAAAGAAGCCAAATTGCAAACCCATCGCTCTCAATTTGAATCTCTTCGCATGGAGGAAAGCGAGAATGTTGACTCGTATATGCAACGAGTGAATGAAGTCACGAATGACATTCGTGGACTAGGGGAGGAGATTAAAGAGCCGGTCATCGTCAAAAAGGTTCTAAGATCTCTTCTTCCTCGGTTTGATTCAAAAGTCTCAGCCATTGAAGAAGCCAAAGATCTGAATGCATTTTCCATGGATGAATTACATGGTTCTCTAACTGCCTATGAGATGCGCATAGGAAAGACGTCTTCATTTGATAAAGAAGCCGCCTTCAAAGTTCAGAAAAAGGCAAAAGAGACTGCTGGTCATGATATTGATTCTGATGATGATGAGCTTGAGGCTCAATTTGTTAGAAAGTTGAAGAAAGGAAGCATTGGCAAGTACAAAGGGAAGCTACCCTTTAAATGCTTCAATTGTGGAGGTATTGGTCACTTTGCTGCGAAGTGTCCGCTAAAAGAAGACAATGAAAGTGACTCTTATGCTGAAAAGAGTAAAGGAAAGAGAAATTTCAGAAAAAGGGGCAAAGCTAAAAACTTTCTATGTCAACAAGATGACAGCACGTCTGAAACTTCAGACGATGATGAATCAACCGAAGCTCTCTTCATGGTCACTGTTGAAGAAGAAGAAGAAGAGCTAGATCCGGAAGAGGATGAGGAGGCTGAAGTCAATCTTGAAGAGGAACTCATAGCCGCACTTGAGGAGCTTAGCATGGAACGCAAATCAAGTAAGAAAAATCTGAAACTTCTCCATGAATCTGAAAGTTCCATTATTGCTTTGAAAACTCAAGTAGAAGAATATAAAAGAATGGTAGAAGTCCTTGAAAACCAAATAAGTATCAAAAAGGAAGAGGCTATGAAACTTGAAACTGAGATCGCTAGAGCAAAGGCTGAAAATTTGGAAAATAGCAAGAAACTCAAAGCGCTCCAAGCGATTGAAGGGACTATGAAACTCAATGAACTACTGAAAGTTCAAAGACCAGCCCACTTCAGATTTGGTCTAGGATTTGAGAAAGGTGAATCCTCTAAGATTGCACCTCCTAAAAGGAAAGAGTTTGTGAAGCAAGTCACTGCACCCTCTAACTCCATGAAGCCCACTCAACCTAGAAAGGAGTCCATTCCTGTTAGAAAGGTAATGAAGACTAACCAGCCACAAAGAAGATACAAATTCTATGGTTATTGCTTTCATTGTAATATGTTTGGACATAAAAGAGCTGATTGCAAATTCTATGTAAGAAACAGTCCATTTGTGACTAGGAATCCTTTTTCAATCCTAAGTAGCCACAAAATTGAGTGTTATATATGTCATAATTATGGACACTTGGCTAGGGATTGTAGGTTGCCTATTGCTAACCAATTTCAGGTTGAAAAGAAACCCAAGTTAGTTAAGGCATGGAGGGCAAAGAAAAGTGCAGAAAGTCTCAAAGAATCTCTCATTGTGCAAACGGCATTCAATGCACAAAAGAAGACAGCACCATGGGTCCTTGATAGTGGTTGTTCAAGCCATATGACTGGTGATAAAGAGAAATTCATCAAATTACAGCACTATGAAGGCGGTTCAGTGAAGTTTGGCAACAATGATGGTGCCAAAATCTGCGGAAAAGGTGTTATTCAGCTTATGGCAAACAAGATCAGATCTGAAGAAGTCTTATATGTGTCTGGATTGAGACACAACCTGCTTAGTGTGAGCCAGATCTGTGACAAGGGTCATGAAGTTATCTTCACAAAGAATGGGTTTGCCATCAAGAAGAGTAGCAACGGCAAAACAGTGGCAACTGGATCAAGAACTGCTGGAAATCTCTATACACTGTCAGATGGAGCTGAAAAGACCTGCTTGATGAGTCGGACAGAGGAAAGTTGGTTGTGGCACAAACGCCTTGGGCATCTAAGCTTTGACAACATGTCAAAGATTTGCAATTCAAAGGCTGTAAGAGGCATGTCTAAAGTGGAAAAGCCTTCCAATCCCATTTGCGACTCTTGCCAAAAGGGAAAGCAAACGAGGGTTATGTTCAAGTCAAAGGAGCATCATTCCAAGAAACCTCTTGAGCTAGTGCACACTGATCTCTGTGGACCGATGCGAACTCAAAGCACCAATGGAGATAAGTATTTCATGTTATGCATTGATGATTATACTCGTATGACATGGGTATTATTTCTTAAGCATAAGCATCAAGCACTTGATCGTTTTAAAGTGTTTAAAGCACAGGTTGAAAATCAATTGGAAAAACGTATCAAGATTTTAAGGTCTGATCGTGGAGGCGAGTTCACATCTGAAGAGTTCACTAAATATTGTGAATATCATGGCATTCAAAGACAGTACTCAGCCCCTAAAACTCCACAGCAAAATGGAGTTGTGGAACGGAAGAATCGCACCGTACAAGAGATGGCTCGTACAATGCTAAGTGAAAGCAAGATGGCTGACAAGTATTGGAAAGAGGCAATTCATACGGCTGTATACATTCAAAATCGATGCTTGATCAGGCCACATGAAGTCAAAACTCCCTATGAGCTATGGTTTGGAAGAAAAGCAACAATCAAGCACTTCAGAGTCTTCGGCAGCAAGTGTTACATCAAGCGGCTCGAACAAAATCCGGGCAAATTTGAAGAAAGAGCTGACGAAGGTATATTTCTGGGTTACTCCTCTACTAGCAAGGCATATAGGTGTCTTAACAAAAGAACCAGAAAAATCATAGAAAGTGCTGATGTTAGAATTGATGAAAACTATGAAGCAAAGAGTGGAACTCATAATGACAGTCCAGTTTATGAGGACTCGAGTGAGATTGATGATGAGATGGCTGAATCTAATGATTCTGAGAAATCAAAAGATGACTCAGAAGATACTTCACCTAAGAAGCACAGCACTTGGGTAGAGCAACACCCTAAGGATCAAATCATTGGAGATCCTACGGCAGGCGTTCAAACTAGACAAAGTGTAGTTAGTAATTACTCACTTGTGTCCACCATTGAACCCAAGACTGTGGCTGAAGCCAGTCTCGATGATAGTTGGTTAAAAGCTATGCATGAGGAGTTGGAGCAAATTGAGAAGAACTCCACATGGGAACTTGTTCCTAGACCTACTGATAAGAATGTTATTGGTACTAAATGGGTCTTTCGGAATAAGCTGAATGAAGATGGTCAAGTCATTAGAAACAAAGCAAGGTTGGTTTGTAAAGGCTATGCTCAAGTTGAAGGCATAGATTTTGAAGAGACCTTTGCACCGGTGGCTCGTCTGGAAGCTATTCGAATGTTTCTTGCATTGGCAGCATACAAAACCTTCAAGGTATTTCAGATGGACGTAAAGTCAGCTTTCTTGAATGGTTTACTTGAAGAAGAAGTCTACATTGAGCAACCTGATGGTTTTCTCATCAGCAAAAATTCAGATCTAGTATGCAAGTTGAAAAAGGCTCTTTATGGACTGAAACAAGCGCCAAGGGCATGGTATGCAAGGCTGGACCTATATCTCCGCAAGATCGGTTTTGGAAAAGGACTTGTTGATAGCAATCTATATGTCAAAACTGAGTTAAGCAAACAGCTGGTTGTCATTGTTTATGTTGATGACATAATCTTTGGTGGCAATGATGAGGAGATGTGCAGGAATTTTGCAGAAGAGATGAAGAAAGAATTTGAGATGTCAATGCTTGGAGAACTAAAGTTCTTTCTTGGTTTACAAGTTCAGCAGCTGAAACATGGCATCTTCATATCACAATTGAAGTACATTAAGGAAATGCTGAAACGGTTCAATATGGAAGACAGCAAGCCAGTGAGCACACCAATGACAACGAACACGAAGCTTAGCAAAGATGATAAGGCCTCGTCCGTTGATCATACCACCTATCGCTCTATGATAGGAAGCTTGCTCTACTTGACTGCAACAAGACCAGATCTTCTACAAGCAGTATGTATGGTTGCACGTTTTCAAGAAGCACCAACTGAAACGCACCTTACAGCAGTGAAAAGAATCTTTCGATATCTGAAAGGTACTATGGAGCTTGGTATCTGGTATCCCAAAGGCAAATCCTTCACTCTAGTTGCATATTCTGATGCCGATTGGGCTGGATGCGTAGATGATCGCAAGAGTACTAGCGGCGGCGCATTTTATCTTGGAGAAAGATTAGTTGCTTGGCATAGTAAGAAGCAAGACTCAGTATCCCTTTCGACAGCGGAAGCGGAATATATTGCAGCGGCAACTTGTTGTACGCAAGTGTTATGGATGCGGCAAATGCTCTCTGATCTAGGAGTTCCTACAACGGATCCTACGCCGATCCTATGTGACAACACGAGTGCAATTCATATATCTAAGAATCCTGTTCAGCACTCTCGCACAAAGCATGTAGCAATTCGTTATCATTTTCTTAAAGATAAAGTTGCTGATGGAGAGGTCAAGTTGGAGTATGTTCCAACAACTGAGCAAGTGGCTGATATTTTCACGAAACCTCTGCCAAAGGAAGTCTTCGAGTATCTCCGGAAAAAGTTGGGAGTTACTCACTCTCCTAAACCGTAGGAGTTGTGCTTGAAAGGGGGAGCAATGCATTCATTGAATATCCTATTCGCTCCTCGGTTTGGTCCCTTTGGACTTGTTGTCAAAGGGGGAGAGATGTTATGATATGATAGCAAGGAGAGATGTTATGCTATGATAGCAAGTAGAGATGTTATGCTATGAAAGCTAGGGGGAGATTGTTGAAAATGCACGGTTGTTATTTCAGAATTTCAGAATTGGTTCCAAGTGAGTGTTGAAAAGAACTTGGAAGAGCTGCAAGCTGGAGTTGAAAGTGTTGAAGTTCCAATAGTGTTGCCAACAATTCCAAAGGGGGAGATTGTTGGAACTTGAGATGAATTTGAGATGACTTGAAAGTCTTTTGATGAATTGAAGAAGTTAGCATCTCAAGTATTAGTTTGAGTTGGAATTCTTGTCAACACATTGTCACAAACATGATGATAATAAGCTGGTGTTGATAGAGCTTGAAAAGGAGAAACAGAATTGAAACAGCCAGGAATTAAGAATTCCTGATGCAGAGCACGCGGTCGACCGGGCTGTTCATGCGGTCGACCGAGCAAGAAGAAACCTGCAGAAAACAGAAAAAGGCACCTCTCAGTTATTTTTGTGACACAGTGTGTCTTCGGTCGACCGAGCCATCAGGATGTCGACCGAGCTCGAAATTGTCTGTTTTCCAGTCAGTGTCTTCGGTCGACCGGGCAAGCTAGGTGTCGACCGAGCACGGGAACCAGAGTTGCGCAGAATTAGAAGTTTTGCACGAAATGCACTTTATCAGTTCGTTGGACTCTTCTAAACGATTTGTAGCCCGTTTTAAATACAATTAGGGTTCAAACCTAAAAAAGGGTAAGGGTCGTTCTAAGCTGAAGACGAGAAGATTTATAGAGCAACCGTTTTGGAGAAGAATACTGCTGTGCACGTGGTCATTATCAGACTCTTATTAGCAATTGTGCGATGCCTAGAGATGGTGATCGTCCATGTAATGTCCTCATGCTTTAGATTTCATTGTAAGAGAGAGAGAATTGTAGAGGGAAGGGCTGAGACGAATAACTTCCATCTGTTTTCACACGGTGCTGGTGTCGGGTTTGGTGCTGGTGGATAATTAAGCGGATCGGTTCTGCTGTGTTGCTGAAACTGGAGTCGGTGCTTCCTGTATGGTGCTATCTCTAGGGTTGGTTGCTCTAGTGATCACTGAGAGGGGGGGGGCGAATCAGTGATCTCTTTTAACAACAGGTCCTTGCTAACAACAATTCCAAATTCAAACCACACAATTGACACCAGATTTTAACGTGGTTCACCAAAAGGCTACGTCCAAGGTTCATCCCGTTCGAAACAACAATCCGGTACAGGTCTGAATCTTATTATGTCGCACCGACGACAAAGAGCACCAACCTTAAATTCAGATAGCACCAACTATCTAGGATAGCACCGACTCCCTTAGGTTCAGATAGCACCAACTATCCTAGGAAGCACCGACTCCCTTAGGTTTCAGATAGCACCAACTATCTAGGAAGCTACAACTCCCTTACAATTTGTCTGCACCCACAGACAGGATCACCAAACCCCAAACACCAAGCCCACCAACTTGATGATTACAGCAAAGAAGATAAACTGATCTACAGCCTTTCCCCTCTACAATTCTCTCTCTCTCAATCCCTTACAAATAGAAATTAAAGCATAAAAGAGAGACACTTAACTCAATGGACGAATCACCATCTTCTAGAGCATAATCCCGTCCATAATTGCTGTAGAAAGATGCAGCACAACAGCACACAGCACAGCACCAGCTTTCTCTCAAGAACTCTCTCTCGTTTCTCTTCTCTTCTTCTCTCTCTGGTGTCTTTTCTTGGTGTTTATGAACGACCCAAGCAATGCCTTTATATAGGTTTTAGTAACCCCTAATTGTGTTTAAAACGGGCTACAATTCGTTTAGAAAGAGTCCCAAACAAATTAGATAAGTATGCTGAATTTTCGTGCTCAACTTCTAATTCTGCGCAACTCTGGTTCCCGTGCTCGGTCGACATCATACTGTGCTCGGTCGACATCATACACTGACTGGAAATAGTCACTTATCGAGCTCGGTCGACATCCTGAGGGCTCGGTCGACCGAAGACACACTGTGTCACGAAAATAACTGGAGCTACCAAAAACTGTTTTCTGCAGGTTTCTTCTTGCTCGTCGACCGCATGAAGAGCTGGGTCGACCGGGTACACTGCACCAGGAAAAACTGATTTCTCACTGTTTTCCTTTTTCATTCTTCTTGAGCTCTATCACTTCCACTCTTTCAACACATGATTGAGACATAGTGTTGACAATAATTCCAATACAATTTGATGCTTGAGACACCAAACACACCAATGCTTCAAGATTCAACTCAATGCATCTCAAATTCCAACAATCTCCCCCTTTGGAATTGTTGGCAACACTTGGAACTTCAACACAGACACTTGGAACATGTTGACATCATAGAGCCTTTTTAGAACAATAAACTCCCCTTGGAACATGATCTTCTCATTCACTATCTTGATACCAATTTTCATTCCAATCTTCCATCTTCCTCATGCTATCATATTTCCATCTTCTTAGCATAAGACTAACTTCAACATGCATATAGTCTTTCCTTGCATAATCTTCTCAGCATAACTTGATACCAATCTCCAGATAACCTTCTCAAGATGACATGCATATCAACCTTTCCATGCATAATCTTCTCCCCCTTTGACAATAATTCCAAAGGGACCAATCTAGGAGCAAATAAGATATTCAACGAATTCATTGCTCCCCCTTTCTGGCACATCTCCTAAGGTGTAGGAGAATGAGTAACTCCTAATTTCTTTCGGAGATACTCGAAGACTCTGAAAGGTGAAGCTATCAGCACTGCTAGTAGGAACGTATCAACTTTACCTCACCATCTGCAACTTTATCCTTGAGAAAGTGATAGCGGATTGCAACATGCTTAGTCCTTGAATGCTGAACTGGATTCTTGGAGATATGAATTGCACTAGTGTTATCACAGAGGATCGGCGTAGGATCTGTTGTTGGAACTCCTAAATCAGAGAGCATTTGCCGCATCCATAACACTTGCGTACAACAAGTTGCCGCTGCAATATATTCTGCTTCCGCTGTCGAAAGTGAGACGGAGTCTTGCTTCTTGCTGTGCCAAGCTACCAATCTATCACCAAGATAGAATGCACCACCACTTGTACTCTTGCGATCATCTACGCAACCAGCCCAATCGGCGTCTGAGTATGCGACAAGAGTAAAGGATTTACCTTTAGGATACCATATTCCAAGCTCCATAGTACCTTTTAGATATCGAAATATCCTTTTCACTGCTGTAAGGTGCGTCTCAGTTGGTGATGCTTGAAATCGAGCCACCATACATACTGCTTGTAGAAGATCTGGTCTTGTAGCAGTCAAGTAAAGCAAGCTTCCTATCATAGAACGATAGGTGGTGTGATCAACGGACGAAGCCTTATCATCTTTGCTAAGTTTCGTGTTCGTTGTCATTGGCGTGCTCACGGGCTTGCTGTCTTCCATGTTAAAACGCTTCAGCATTTCCTTTATATATTTCATCTGAGATATAAAAATACCATTTTTCAGCTGCTGAACTTGTAATCCTAGGAAGAACTTTAGCTCTCCAAGCATAGACATCTCAAATTCTTTCGTCATATCTTCAGCAAAAATCCTGCACATATTCTCATCATTGCCTCCAAATATTATGTCATCAACATAAACAATAACCACCAGCTGTTTGCTTGAATCAGATTTGACATACAGATTGCTATCAACTAGTCCTTTTCCAAAACCAATCTTGCGAAGATAAAGATCCAGCCTTGCATACCATGCCCTTGGCGCCTGTTTCAGTCCATATAGAGCCTTCTTCAGCTTGCAAACTAAGTCTGAATTTTTGCTAATTAGAAAGCCATCAGGTTGCTCAATGTAGACCTCTTCTTCAAGTAAACCATTCAAGAAAGCTGACTTAACATCCATCTGAAATACCTTGAAGGTTTTATAGGCAGCCAATGCAAGAAACATACGAATGGCTTCCAGACGAGCCACCGGTGCAAAGGTCTCTTCAAAATCTATGCCTTCAACTTGTGCATAGCCTTTACAAACCAACCTTGCCTTGTTTCGTATGACCTGACCATCTTCATTCAGCTTGTTCCGAAAGACCCATTTTGTACCAATCACATTCTTATCAGTAGGTCTAGGGACTAGTTCCCATGTGGAGTTTTTCTCAATCTGCTCCAACTCCTCATGCATAGCTTTTAACCAGCTTTCATCTAGACTAGCTTCAGCTACTGTCTTGGGCTCAATGGTGGACACAAGTGAGTAATTGCTAACTACACTTTGTCTAGTTTTTACACCGGCCTCAGGATCTCCAATGATTTGATCCTTAGGGTGTTGCTCTACCCAAGTACTTTTCTTTCTAGGAGAAGTATCCTCTGAATCATCTTTTGCCTTTTCAGAATCAGGTTCAGCCACTTCATCATCAATCTCACTCGAGTCCTCATACACTGGACTGTCATTATGAGTTACCTTCTTTGACTCATGGTTTTCATCAATTCTAACATCAGCACTTTCAATAATTTTTCTGGTCCTTTTGTTAAGGCATCTGTAAGCTTTACTAGAGGATGAGTAACCCAGAAAAATACCTTCATCGGCTCTTTCTTCAAATTTGCCCGGATTTTGTTCGAGCCGCTTGATGTAACACTTGCTACCGAAGACTCTGAAGTGCTTGACTGTAGCTTTTCTTCCAAACCATAGCTCATAAGGTGTTTTATCTTCATGTGGCCTGATCAAGCAACGATTCTGAATATAAACAGCCGTATGAATCGCCTCTTTCCAATACTTATCAGCCATCTTACTTTCAACCAGCATGGTGCGTGCCATTTCTTGCACAGTGCGGTTCTTGCGCTCAACAACTCCATTCTGCTGTGGAGTTCTAGGGGCTGAGTATTGTCTTTGGATGCCATGATGTTCACAATACTTAGTGAATTCATCAGATGTGAATTCGCCTCCACGATCAGACCTTAGCGTCTTGATCTGCTTCCCTAGCATGTTTTCAACCTGTGCTTTAAACACTTTGAACCGATCAAGTGCTTGATGTTTATGCTTAAGAAATAATACCCATGTCATGCGAGTAAAATCATCAATGCAAAGCATAAAATACTTATCTCCATTGGTGCTTTGAGTCCGCATCGGTCCACAGAGATCAGTGTGTACCAGCTCAAGAGGTTTCTTCGTATGATGCTCCTTCGTCTTGAACATTACCCTCGTTTGCTTTCCCTTTTGACAAGAGTCACAAATGGGGTTTGAAGGCTTTTCAACTGTAGCCATACCTCTAACAGCCTTTGAATTGCAAATCTTTGACATGTTGCCAAAGCTTAGATGCCCAAGGCGTTTGTGCCACAACCAACTCTCTTCTGACCGACTCAATAAGCATGTCTTTTCAGCTCCATCTGACAAGGTGTAAAGATTTCCAGCTGTCCTTGACCCAGTAGCCACTGTTTTGCCGTTGCTACTCTTCTTGATAGCAAACCCATTCTTTGTAAAAACAATTTCGTGGCCCTTATCACAGATCTGGCTCACACTCAACAGATTGTGTCTCAATCCAGACACATATAAGACCTCTTCAGATCTGATCTTGTTTGCCATCAGCTGAACAACACCTTTTCCAACAATTTTGGCACCATCATTGTTACCAAACTTTACCGAACCACCTTCATAGTGCTGTAACTTGATGAATTTTTCTTTATCACCAGTCATATGACTCGAACAGCCACTATCAAGGACCCATGGTGCTGTCTTCTTTTGTGCATTGAAAGCGGTTTGCACAATGAGAGATTTCTTGCCTTTTTCTGCACTTTTCTTTGCCCTCCAAGTTTTGACTAACTTGGGTTTCTTTTCAACCTGAATTGGTTTAGCAGTAGGCAGCCTACAATCCCTAGCCATGTGTCCAAAATTATGACACTTGTAGCACTCAATATTGTGGCTATTTAGGATTGAGAAAGGGTTCCTTCTCACAACTGGGCTGTTTCTCACATAGAATTTACAATCTGCCCTTCTATGTCCATACCTATTGCAATGATAACAATAGCCATAAAATTTGTATCTTTTATATGGCTGGTTAGGCTTCATGTCCTTTCTCACTTGAATGGGCTCTTTTCTAGGCAGTGTGGGCTTCACAGAATTGGAAGGTGTAGTAACTTGCTTTACAAACACCGTCTCTACAGAAGGTGTAACCTTAGAAGATTCTCCATTCTCAAATCCTATTCCAAATCTGAAGTGAGGGGGTCTTTGAACTTTCAAAATTTCATTCAGCTTCAATGTACCATTGATAGCTTGAAACTCCTTGAGCTTTTGTTTCATTTGCATATTTTCAGTCCTTGCTCCAAGGATTTCATTCTCAAGTTTCATCACTTCCTCAGTTTTGGTACAGATTTGTATTTCTAGGACATCTACCATTCTTTTATACTCTTCTAATTCAGTTTTCAAAGCAATAACTGAAATTTCAGATTCATGAAGAAGTTTCAGATTTTTCTTACTTGATCTTCGCTCCTTGCTAAGCTCCTCAAGTGCAGCAATGAGCTCTTCTTCAAGATTCACTTCAGCCTCCTCTTCGTTTTCCAGCTCTTGCTCATCGTCTTCTTCAATAGTAACCATGAAGAGTGCTTCAGTCGCCTCGACTGATTCATCATCGTCCGAAGATTCAGACGTGCTGTCATTATGCTGACTGATGAAGCTCTTTGCTTTGCCCTTCTTTCTGAAATTCTTCTTCCATTTACTCTTATCAACATAAGAGTCATTATCATTGTCTTCTTTCAGCGGGCACTTCGCAGCAAAGTGGCCAACACCGCCACAATTGAAGCATTTAAAGGGTAGCTTCCCTTTATACTTGCCATTGCTTCCTTTCTTCAGCCTTCTAATAAATTGAGCCTCAAGCTCATCATCATCAGAATCATGACCAGCAATCTCTTTTGCCTTTTTCTGAACTTTGAAGGCCGCTTCTCTATCCGATGAAGACGTCTTACCTATGCGCATCTCATAGGCAGTGAGAGAACCATGCAGCTCATCCATTGAAAACTCGTTCAGATCTTTGGCTTCTTCTATGGCTGAGACTTTAGAATCAAACCGGGGAAGGAGAGATCTTAGAACCTTTTTGACGATGACTGGTTCTTTAATCTCCTCTCCTAGTCCACGAATGTCATTCGTGACTTCATTCACCCGTTGCATGTAAGAATCAACATTCTCGCTATCCTCCATGCGAAGAGACTCAAATTGGGAGCGATGAGTTTGCAATTTCGCTTCTTTGATCTTCTCATCTCCTTCATGGATGCTTTTCAGCTTATCCCAGATTTCCTTGGCTGTCTTGCATGCTATAACTTTGATCAGCTCGCTGTCAACAAGGCCGCTAAAGAGTGCATTCTGCGCCTTAGAGTCGTTGTCTGCTAACTTCTTCGTTGCAGCATCAGTGGGTACAATGGCAGAATTGTAACCGACTCTGACAGTCTCCCAGACATCATAGCCAAGAGATTTGATGAAGGCCTGCATTCTAATCTTCCAAAAGGATGTAATTAGAACCATCAAACAACGGTGCTTTCATATTCGCTGTGCTGGTTGCCATGTGATTTGACAAAGATCACCCTTAGCGTGTTAAGCTTATCAAGGGAAACCTTACGCTCTGATACCAATTGTTAGATCTCGTGATCACTGAGAGGGGGGGGTGAATCAGTGATCTCTTTTAAACAGGTCCTTGCTAACAACAATTCAAATCAAACCACACAATTGACACCAGATTTTACGTGGTTCACCAAAAGGCTACGTCCACGGTTCAATCCCGTCCGAACAACAATCCGGTACAGGTCTGAATCTTATTTAGTCGCACCGACGACAAAGAGCACCAACCCTTAAATTCAGATAGCACCAACTATCTAGGAAAGCACCGACTCCCTTAGGTTTCAGATAGCACCAACTATCTAGGAAGCACCGACTCCCTTAGGTTTCAGATAGCACCAACTATCTAGGAAGCTACAACTCCCTTTACAATTTGTCTGCACCCACAGACAGGATCACCAAACCCCAAAACACCAAGCACCAACTTGATGATTACAGCAAAGAAGATAAACTGATCTACAGCCCTTTCCCCTCTACAATTCTCTCTCTCTCAATCCCTTACAAATAGAAATCTAAAGCATAAAAGAGAGACTTATCTTATGAACGAAAATACCATCTTCATGAGGCTTCAAAATTCGCACACTTTGCTGTAGAAAACGTCAGCACATCAGCACAACAGCACACACAGCAACACAGCCACAACACTCTATTCTCTCCAAACTCTCTCTTTTTCTCTCTTCTTTCTCTCTTTCTGTTGTGTACATAAAAAACGAGCCTAACATGCCCTTATATAGGTTTTAGCAACCCTTAAGAGTCTTCAAAATAGGCTACAATTCGTTTAGAAAGAGTCCCAAACGAAATAACAAAAAGTTCCTGAATTTTCGTGCAAAGTCTTCTGTTTCTGCGCAACTCTGATCCCGTGCTCGGTCGACATCATGCTTTGCTCGGTCGACATCATACACTATCTGGAAATAGTCACTTATCGAGCTCGGTCGACATCCTGGGGTCCCGGTCGACCGAAGACACACTGTGTCACGAAAATAACTGAGAGCTACCAAATCTGTTTTCTGCAGGTTTCTTCTTGCTCGGTCGACCGCATGAAGAGCCCGGTCGACCGCGTGCTCTGCTTCAGGAATGCTGAATTCCTGAACTGTGTCAACTCTTATTTTTCTTTTTAAGCTCTATCAATTCCACTCTTTCAACACATGATTGAGACATAGTGTTGACAATAATTCCAATACAATTTGATGCTTGAGACACCAACACACCAATGCTTCAAGATTCAACTCAATGCATCTCAAATTCCAACATCTTTCTACAGCAATTGTGGACGAGATTATGCTCTAGAAGATGGTGATTCGTCCATGAGTTAAGTGTCTCTCTTTTATGCTTTAGATTTCAATTTGTAAGGGATTGAGAGAGAGAGAATTGTAGAGGGGAAGGGCTGTAGACAGAATTAATCTTCCATTCTGTTTTCACATCAAGTTGGTGCTTGGTGTCTGGGGTTTGGTGATCCTATCTGTGGGTGCAGATAAATTGTAAAGGGAGTCGGTGCTTCCTAGATAGTTGGTGCTATCTGAAACTAAAGGGAGTCGGTGCTTCCTAGATAGTTGGTGCTATCTGAAACTAAGGGTTGGTGCTCTTTGTCGTTGTAGCGACTAAATAAGATTCAGATCTGTCCCGGATTGGTGTTTCGGACAGTCTTTGAACCGTGGACGTAGCCTTTCGGTGAACCACGTTAAATCTGGTGTCATTGTGTGATTTGACTTGTTTTGTTGTTGAATTGGACCTGTTTTTAGAAATCACTGATTCACCCCCCCCCCTCTCAGTGATCGCGGTATCCAACAAACAAGTCCAAAGGGACCAAACCGAGGAGCGAATAGGATATTCAATGAATGCATTGCTCCCCCTTTCAAGCACAACTCCTACGGTTTAGGAGAGTGAGTAACTCCTAACTTTTTTCCGGAGATACTCGAAGACTTCCTTTGGCAGAGGTTTCGTGAAAATATCAGCCACTTGCTCAGTTGTTGGAATATATTCCAACTTGACCTCTCCATCAGCAACTTTATCTTTAAGAAAATGATAACGAATTGCTACATGCTTTGTTCTAGAATGTTGAACAGGATTCTTGGAGATGTGAATTGCACTCGTGTTGTCACATAGGATCGGCGTAGGATCCGTTGTAGGAACTCCTAGATCAGAGAGCATTTGCCATATCCATAACACTTGTGTACAACAAGTTGCCGCTGCAATATATTCCGCTTCCGCTGTCGAAAGGGATACTGAGTCTTGCTTCTTACTATGCCAAGCAACTAATCTTTCTCCAAGATAAAATGCGCCGCCGCTAGTACTCTTGCGATCATCTACGCATCCAGCCCAATCGGTATCAGAATATGTAACTAGAGTGAAGGATTTTCCTTTGGGATACCAGATACCAAGCTCCATAGTACCTTTCAGATATCGAAAGATTCTTTTCACTGCTGTAAGGTGCGTTTCAGTTGGTGCTGCTTGAAAACGTGCAACCATACATACTGCTTGTAGAAGATCTGGTCTTGTTGCAGTCAAGTAGAGCAAGCTTCCTATCATAGAGCGATAGGTGGTATGATCAACGGACGAGGCCTTATCATCTTTGCTAAGCTTCGTGTTCGTTGACATTGGTGTGCTCACTGGCTTGCTGTCTTCCATATTGAACCGTTTCAGCATTTCCTTAATGTACTTCATTTGTGATATGAAGATGCCATGTTTCAGCTGCTGAACTTGTAAACCAAGAAAGAACTTTAGTTCTCCAAGCATCGACATCTCAAATTCTTTCTTCATCTCTTCTGCAAAATTCCTGCACATCTCCTCATCATTGCCACCAAAGATTATGTCATCAACATAAACAATGACAACCAGCTGTTTGCTTAACTCAGTTTTGACATATAGATTGCTATCAACAAGTCCTTTTCCAAAACCGATCTTGCGGAGATATAGGTCCAGCCTTGCATACCACGCCCTTGGCGCTTGTTTCAGTCCATAAAGAGCCTTTTTCAACTTGCATACTAGATCTGAATTTTTGCTGATGAGAAAACCATCAGGTTGCTCAATGTAGACCTCTTCTTCAAGTAAACCATTCAAGAAAGCTGACTTTACGTCCATCTGAAATACCTTGAAGGTTTTGTATGCTGCCAATGCAAGAAACATACGAATAGCTTCCAGACGAGCCACTGGTGCAAAGGTCTCTTCAAAATCTATGCCTTCAACTTGAGCATAGCCTTTACAAACCAGCCTTGCTTTGTTTCTAATGACTTGACCATCTTCATTCAGCTTATTCCGAAAGACCCATTTAGTACCAATAACATTCTTATCAGTAGGTCTAGGAACAAGTTCCCATGTGGAGTTCTTCTCAATTTGCTCCAACTCCTCATGCATAGATTTCAACCAACTTTCATCGAGACTGGCTTCAGCCACAGTCTTGGGTTCAATGGTGGACACAAGTGAGTAATTGCTAACTACACTTTGTCTAGTTTGAACGCCTGCCTTAGGATCTCCAATGATTTGATCCTTAGGGTGTTGCTCTACCCAAGTGCTGTGCTTCTTAGGTGTAGTATCTTCTGAGTCATCCTTTGATTTCTCAGAATCATTAGATTCAGCCATCTCATCATCAATCTCACTCGAGTCCTCATAAACTGGACTGTCATTATGAGTTGCATTCTTTGATTCAATATTCTCATCTATTCTCACATCAGCACTTTCTATGATTTTTCTGGTTCTTTTGTTAAGACACCTATATGCCTTGCTAGTAGAGGAGTAACCCAGAAATATACCTTCGTCAGCTCTTTCTTCAAATTTGCCCGGATTTTGTTCGAGCCGCTTGATGTAACACTTGCTGCCGAAGACTCTGAAGTGCTTGACTGTTGCTTTTCTTCCAAACCATAGCTCATAGGGAGTTTTGTCTTCATGTGGCCTGATCAAGCATCGATTTTGAATGTATACAGCCGTATGAATTGCCTCTTTCCAATACTTGTCAGCCATCTTGCTTTCACTTAGCATCGTACGAGCCATCTCTTGTACGGTGCGATTCTTTCGTTCCACAACTCCATTTTGCTGTGGAGTTCTAGGGGTTGAGTACTGTCTTTGAATGCCATGATGTTCACAATATTTAGTGAACTCTTCAGATGTGAACTCGCCTCCATGATCAGACCTTAAAATCTTGATACGTTTTTCCAATTGATTTTCAACCTGTGCTTTAAACACTTTAAAACGATCAAGTGCTTGATGCTTATGCTTAAGAAACAATACCCATGTCATACGAGTATAATCATCAATGCATAACATGAAATACTTATCTCCATTGGTGCTTGAGTTCGCATTGGTCCACAGAGATCAGTGTGCACTAGCTCAAGAGGTTTCTTGGAATGATGATCCTTTGTCTTGAACATAACCCTCGTTTGCTTTTCCTTTTGGCAAGAGTCGCAAATGGGATTGGAAGGCTTTTCAACTGTAGACATGCCTCTTACAGCCTTTGAATTGCAAATCTTTGACATGTTATCAAAGCTTAGATGCCCAAGGCGTTTGTGCCACAACCAACTTTCCTCTGTCCGACTCATCAAGCAGGTCTTTTCAGCTCCATCTGACAATGTATAGAGATTTCCAGCAGTTCTTGATCCAGTTGCCACTGTTTTCCCGTTGCTACTCTTCTTGATGGCAAACCCATTCTTTGTGAAGATAACTTCGTGACCCTTGTCACAGATCTGGCTCACACTAAGCAGGTTGTGTCTCAATCCAGACACATATAAGACTTCTTCCGATCTGATCTTGTTTGCCATAAGCTGAATAACACCTTTTCTGCAGATTTTGGCACCATCATTGTTGCCAAAACTTCACTGAACCGCCTTCATAGTGCTGTAATTTGATGAATTTCTCTTTATCACCAGTCATATGGCTTGAACAACCACTATCAAGGACCCATGGTGCTGCCTTCTTTTGTGCATTGAATGCCATTTGCACAATTAGAGATTCTTTGGGACTTTCTGCACTTTGCTTTACTCTCCAAGCCTTGATTAACTTGGGTTTCTTTTCAACCTGAAATTGTGTTAGCAATATGCAACCTACAATCCCTAGCCAAGTGTCCATAATTATGACATATATAGCACTCAATTTTGTGGCTGTTAGGATTGAAAAAGGGTTCCTAGTAACAAGTGGGCTGTTTCTACATAGAATCTACAATCAGCTCTTTTATGTCCAAACATATTACAATGAAAGCAATAACCATAGAATTTGTATCTTCTTTGTGGCTGGTTAGTCTTCATTACCTTTCTAACAGGAATGGACTCCTTTCTAGGTTGAATGGGCTTCATAGAGTTAGAAGGTGCAGTGACTTGCTTCACAAACTTTTCTTTTCAGGAGGTGCGATCTTAGAGGATTCACCTTTCTCAAATCCTAGACCAAATCTGAAGTGGGCAGGTCTTTGAACTTTCAGTAGTTCATTGAGTTTCATAGTCCCTTCAATCGCTTGGAGCGCTTTGAGTTTTTTGCTATTTTCCAAATTTTCAGCCTTTGCTCTAGCGATCTCAGTTTCAAGTTTCATAGCCTCTTCCTTTTTGATACTTATTTGGTTTTCAAGGACTTCTACCATTCTTTTATATTCTTCTACTTGAGTTTTCAAAGAAATAATAGAACTTTCAGATTCATGGAGAAGTTTCAGATTTTTCTTACTTGATTTGCGTTCCATGCTAAGCTCCTCAAGTGCGGCTATGAGTTCCTCTTCAAGATTGACTTCAGCCTCCTCTTCCTCTTCCGGATCTAGCTCTTCTTCTTCTTCAACAGTGACCATGAAGAGAGCTTCGGTTGATTCATCATCGTCTGAAGTTTCAGACGTGCTGTCATCTTGTTGACATAGAAAGTTTTTAGCTTTGCCCCTTTTTCTGAAATTTCTCTTTCCTTTACTCTTTTCAGCATAAGAGTCATTATCATTGTCTTCTTTTAGCGGACACTTTGCAGGAAAGTGACCAATACCTCCACAATTGAAGCATTTAAAGGGTAGCTTCCCTTTGTACTTGCCATTGCTTCCTTTCTTCAACTTTCTAACAAATTGAGCCTCAAGCTCATCATCATCAGTATCAGAATCATGACCAGCAGTTTCTTTTGCCTTTTTCTGAACTTTGAAGGCCGCTTCTTTATCAGATGAAGACGTCTTTCCTATGTGCATCTCATAGGCAGTTAGAGAACCATGTAATTCATCCATGGAAAATGCATTCAGATCTTTGGCTTCTTCGATGGCTGAGACTTTTGAATCAAACCGGGGAAGAAGAGATCTTAGAACCTTTTTGACGATGACCGGCTCTTTAATCTCCTCCCCTAGTCCACGAATGTCATTCGTGACTTCATTCACTCGTTGCAAATATGAGTCAACATTCTCGCTTTCCTCCATGTGAAGAGATTCAAATTGAGAGTGATGGGTTTGCAATTTGGCTTCTTTAATCTTCTCATCACCTTCATGTATGCTTTGCAACTTGTCCCAAATTTCCTTGGCTGTTTTGCATGCAATTACTTTGACAAGCTCGCTGTCCACAAGGCCACTAAAGAGTGCATTCTGCGCCTTGGAGTCGTTGTCTGCCAACTTCTTCGATGCAGTATCATTGGGTACGTTGGCAGCATTGTAACCGACTCTGACAGCCTCCCAAACATCATAGCCAAGATATTGGATGAAGGCTTGCATCCTAATCTTCCAAAAGGAGTAATTCGAACCATCAAACAGAGGTGCTTTCATATTCCCTGTATTGACTGCCATGTGATTTGACAAGAGATCACCCTTAGCGTATTAAACTGATCAAGGGAGCCTCGCTCTGATACCAATTGTTGGATATCGCGATCACTGAGAGGGGGGGTGAATCAGTGATTTCTAAAAACAGGTCCAATTCAACAACAAAACAAGTCAAACCACACAATGACACCAGATTTAACGTGGTTCACCAAAAGGCTACGTCCACGGATCAAAACCATCCGAACACCGATCCGGTACAGGTCTGAATATATTTAGTCGCACCAACGACAAAGAGCACCAACCCTTAGTTTCAGATAGCACCAACTATCTAGGAAGCACCGACTCCCCTTATAATTTATCTGCACCCACAGATAGGATCAACCAAACCCCAAACACCAAGCACCAACTTGATGTTAAAAATAGAATAGAAGAGTAACTCTGTCTACAGCCCTTCCCCTCTACAATTCTCTCTCTCTCAATCCCTTACAAATTGAAATCTAAAGCATAAAGAGAGACACTTAACTCATGGACGAATCACCATCTTCAAGAGCACAATCCCGTCCATAATTGCTTGTAGAAAGATCAGCACAACAGCAACAGCAACAACACCACACACAAGCACACTCTTTCTCTCTTCTCTTCTCTCTTTTCTCTTCTACTTCCTGGTGTGTTGTGAACGACCCATTCATGCCTTTTTATAGGTCTTAATAACCCTAGCAAGTCTCCAAATTCGGCTACAATTTGCTTAGAAAGAGTCCCAAACGAAATAATAAAGAATGCTGAATTTTCGTGCACAACTTCTAATTCTGCGCAACTCTGGTTCCCGTGCTCGGTCGACATCCTTGCTTGCTCGGTCGACCGAAGACACTGTCTGGAAATAGACAACTTTCGAGCTCGGTCGACATCCTGAGGTCTCGGTCGACCGAAGACACACTGTGTCACGAAAATAACTGGGAGCTACCTGAATCTGTTTTCTGCAGGTTTCTCTTGCTCGTCGACCGCATGAAGAGCCCGGTCGACCGGCCACTCTGTTTCAGGAAATCTGAATTCCTGACAGTTTCAATTCTGATTCTTCTCTTCAGCTCTATCAATACCAGCTTATTAACATCATGTTTGTGACAATGTGTTGACAAGAATTCCAACTCAAAACAATACTTGAGATGCTAACTTCTTCATTTCATCAAAAGACTTCTCAAGTCATCTCAAATTCCAACACATCTGCTCTCTTTGATGAATCCAATCTTGATCTTTCAAAACAGAGAATCTCATCTCATGGATGCGGTCTCAAAACATTTGTGTCTAACGGTACTAGTACGCCCTTTCAGGGTCTACTGTATTGCGACCGGCACATTTGTAACTCCAACTTTATATTCTTCTTACCTCGAGCAAGCTCTGCTTCTCGATAAGTCGAATTTAAGTTCACAATTGCTTCTAGCAGTCATTAGAACGCTCATTCTGGGCTTACCATACCTGTGATCAGAACAATTGTACCCTATGGCATTTTGCCTTCTTCATATTGCTTGGGTCATCTTCCTCGAGCAATTTGAAAAGACGAAACCATAGAACTTCCCATTTATGATCATTATATTCTTGTGATTACTAATGGATGTGGTCTTGTTTCAGAAATTTTCGAAAAAAACTAACAATGGCAACATCGCTTACCATTACTTTCGATGAGAACAAGTACCAAGTCATGCTTCAACGGAAGCAAACTACGCGCACCTACAAGCGCCCCATTAGCTGCCCAAGCATCAACTCCCTCGGCAACTCTCTGAACTCCGGGTCGACCTCGACTCCCCGGACTATCGTCTTTGGGACGCTAGGACCATTCCCACTTCCCGAGGAACAAACTGCTCCCTCCAAGAAGCAGAAACTCGCCTCTCAACGTGTCACTACCGTGACACCAAAGGCGAGCTCCAGAAGGCCCGAAGCCCGTGGCAGCCCCACGAAGCCTTAACCAGCAAACGACCAGGTCTATCCCAAGACTTGGTCCCCAAGACCTTCACCAAAACATAGAAGGTCCCAAACATCTACCAAGCCAGCATTCCTAGCCCCACTCAAGAAGAACCAGTTCTACCCTCTTGCTAACATGAAAGAGGAGAGACCCATCTCCAACCTGACTCCCAAGTCAAACCAGCATGATCCGGCTTGTTCCTACAAGCCCAAAATCAAGTCATGCATCACAAGGCCTCTACAAGCACCTGCTAAAGCCTACAAACTGGCAGTTCGACACTTCATCTCTACAGGGGCCGAACTCCAAAAATTCAAAGCTTCGCTGCAACAGGCGAAGGACAGGGTTCGCATCCTGTCCTTGCCCAGCTGCAAAGAAGACAGGCTCGGCTGCTGCGCCCGAGGGAGCACATCCTTCATCGTCAAAGCCCAGCTAGAGTTGACCAAAGCTCAAATTGCTCGTCGCATACGCCGCCGCGCGTCGTATAGACAAAAGAGACTAGAGAAGCAATGGACCCAGCCTCTTACACTTCAAGTCTCTCCCAAATGGGTCGAAAAAGATAGACCCAACCAAGTTGCTGCCGTCCATATGGTTGGAAAAACTAGAAGGCACCAAAAAGTCAGCAACAAAATCTATGTCTGACGCCCGATGACCAGCAGCGTCTCCAGGACAAGAAGACATTCAGAAGAATCCCCTGCTCCTTCAAGCAAAGGACGACAGAGTGATCCTTCCTCAAGCTCTTTTGAAAAAGAATGAGCCCCAGCTCAGTCACCAGGACGTTTCTTCGTTTCGAATCATGAAGGATGAACGTCTTGGCTACAAATTCTGAGCCACCACCCCGCAATCCACCTCTAGATGATGCGATCACCCGCATCCAGCAGTTGGAACAAGGCCAACAGAGGATTGAAACTCTGATGGAAAACCTTCTCCTTGCCTTCCAAAATCAGGCGAACAATGAACCTCCTCCGAATCATCAAGACGATGAGGTAAATGGAGAAGAAAATGAGTCACGCGCCCATACAAAAAAGGACGTAGACACTATCCTCGCCAAAGCAAAAGAAGAGGATATACTCAAGGAGCATGGGATCAAGCCACCATATTGTTGACACCAAAAATGTCACTTTACCTCTTCAAGATCCAAAGAGCTACATAAAGTCGCAACCTGCCATAAATAGGCAATGCTACTTATAAAAAATGAAATCTTGTCAGAACCAAACAAAAACTGCAAGATCCTTCAAGACGGCCAAAAGAGGAGTACACAAGAAGTTTCGGGCCATTTTAAAATCGTTTGGCCTAACTTCGCTTCTCCGGCAACTGAAAAGGAGCTCCCGGCGGCGAAAGCATCGGAGACACCAAATCTTCGATCAGAGCCGATGGATGGTCTCAAAATACATCCAAAAGGCTCCACGTCAAGTTCCGAGTCAAACCGACAACGTTTGACCCTACATCAACCCTCGAACAGCTAAATCAAGCCTCTCGGCGGCGAGAACCACCGAGGCCATCACTCATCAGATAGAGCACATGGACGGCTTCAAAATGCTTGCAAAGGGCTACACGCCAAATTTCAGGTCATTTCGACAACATTTGACCATAGTTTGACGCTCGGAAGCCAAATCAGGTCTCTCGGTGGCGAAGCTCCCCGGGACCATGGATTCCAAGACAAACCCTATGGATCATCTTAAATTGGCTCCAATAGGTTCCCTGTCAATTCTCAAGTCAATCGGACATCGGTTGACCGCACATCAAGCCGCGACATCTTCATCGCGACAAAAGCGAGTCTACTAGTGATAGGGCCCAAAACGGCTTCAAAACTCAAACAAAAGCCTATGGTTGGTCTTATTTATTGCTCAACAGGCTTCACTCCAAATTTCAGGTTATTCCGACATCGTCTGACCCAGTTTCAGCTTCTGACGGAAAATCGGCAGCTCTGCGCGACAAAGTCTTCGGCTTTCTCAGGAAACTGGAAACTTTGCAAAATAAAATGCAAGGATTCTCATCAGGTTTCCTACAGGGAAATCAGGCCAATAAATGGTCAAAATGTCAAAGAAAAATACAGAAGAAAAAAGAATCGAAAAACAGCAAAAACGCACACAAAACGGGACAAAAAGGGGGAAAACCCCCCAGGGTCGCAGACCCCTGCAACCCTGGGGCCCGGGAACGCCGGGAAGGCCCCGGAAACCCCGGTTTTCGCTATTTTTTTGCGATTTGAAGCGTCTAGCCTCTGTATTTTCCAAAATTCATACTTTTGAGATACCAAATCCTCTGACATCCGTCAAAAACATGGATTAATCATCAAGAGTATCGAAAACAACATTGATCGCCACACGGTCAACCAAAAAAAGTGTGCTTTCTACCCGATCGACCGAGAAATCGACAGGACAGATGGCACCGACCCGCTGTTGGCAACCAACACCTGAAGTCACATGGTCATCCGATGTCGATTTACATGAAGATTCATCGATGATCATTGCCAGAAGAATCCCAAAAGACGCGGCACGGCCCGCGACTCTTCAACTGCTCGGCGACCACTTAATGCGATTAATTGACTAGCTTTATTACAGTCATTAATACATTTCTTTGGACGGACCAATCAGAAGCAAGCAACCGGGAGTTACAAGTCAAGAGATTCATGGCATTTAACCCATGAAACTCCTCCCATCATGGCGATTAAAGGCGATTAAATGCCCTCAATCTCCTCCGGCCAATCAGAAGCCAAGAAAAAGGAGTTACAAAACAAAGAATTCAATCTTGTAACTCCTCCCTTTATGTAGCTTTATGACAATTAAGGCTCGTAAACCCTCCTAAATGGCTACCTAAAAGCCTATAAATAGGAGGGCTCTCCAAGAAGAAAAAGACACACAGACAACAGAGTGCAGAAAATCCGGAAACTCAGACAGGAAAAGGCATCAAAGAGAGAAAACTCTGCGGAAGTTCTACACCGACCACCGCTACAAGGTGACAAAAGTCTCTTGGGGGGTACCCCCCCAAGGTCCTTGCCTTCTCCTTCTGCCTCCAAATGGCTCAGACATGGCTTTTTAGCCCGTCTACTCGGCTTTTTATTGGACATAGGACCTCCTTTTGGTCTTTGTCCTCTAAAAACCTGAGGTTATAGCCAAGCCGAGCGAATCAATAGCATCTTCTGTTCTCATCTGCATGGATGATGGCCAAGTCCACATATGGCTTGCGACCGTCAATCTGAACGGGTCCCCCACAATCTCCTGAGAAGTT
Source organism: Litsea cubeba (assembly GCA_012931725.1). Taxonomy (NCBI): domain Eukaryota; kingdom Viridiplantae; phylum Streptophyta; class Magnoliopsida; order Laurales; family Lauraceae; genus Litsea; species Litsea cubeba. Next base: position 14,284,180 of record CM022950.1, on the reverse strand, counting down.
TGTATCCTCCTTTTCTTGCTTTTCATTGTAGTTTGTATTTTTTTAAAAGAGACAAAAAAATCACAACTCTTGTCTTTCATTATTGATAAGAATTGTTAAACGGCTATAAACGCCAAAATCGGCTATAAACGCCAAAAAATCGGCTATAAACGCCAAAATCGACTATAAATGCCAAAAAAATCGCCTTTCACGGCAAATCAAGAAAATGTCTCTTTTCTTAAATATATGTGCAATGGAAAACTTGAAAGAAGTTGATTTCCTTTTTACTTGCGAAGGTTGATCTCCGGACCACCACTTGCAATTCCAAATAAAAATAGAAGATCTGGCACACCCACACAAAGAAATGTTGATGCACGCCCCTTGCCCCCCGGTTACGAAAGGGTCGGACCCAACGGACTCCCACGTCCGCCGACCTCGTAGGACCAGGCGCCAGGAGCGCGGTCTATCAAGCTGGCACACCCAGTGGGACACGTTCATTTGAGAACACGATGCTAGAAATGAAATATTTGCATATCATATATTTTGCTCTATGCTTATATTCTTTTTCTCGATTCCTTGGCTACTTTCTAATTGGTGGCCTATGTTGGATTCCGCATCTAAAAAAAATGAGATGAGATTTTTTGGAAATTTCTAATTCTTTGAATTTATTTCCACTCTTTCTCTTTTAAAAAAAAAACAAAAAAATTTAGATTTCTCATTTTGGATTCAAAATTGAGAAACCTTGATCCGTTCCTATCATTCATCGCGCTTGCAGAAATGTTGAGCCTGTTCGACTAAGGTTTTGGGCCATCCTTTCTCTTCGATGAGTTCATTAAAGATCTAAAAAAATAATATATATATATTTATAAAATAAAAAAAAACAGATTTTTCATTTTGAATTCAAAATTGAGAAACCTTGATCCGTTCCTATCGTTCATCGCGCTTGCAGAAATATTGAGTCTGTTCGACTAAGGTTTTGGGCCATCGTTTCTCTTCGATGAGTTCATTAAAGATCTAAAAATATATATATATATATATATAAAATCATCAGATTTTTCATTTTGAATTCAAAATTGAGAAACCTTGATCCGTTCCTATCGTTCATCGTTTCTCTTCGATGAGTTCATTAAAAAAAATATAATAAAAAAAAAAGACATAGACCACTAAGGTTAAACCAACTGTGTTCTTTGATCATGGTTGATTCAAAGAAAAGCCTTGTCCAGAGTGTGGAGACAGCTTGATTGTTCTAGGCAAGGGTCCTCCAAACGGGTTCATTAAGTAATCCTACCCTTACCTGGGGGCAATTCTATCAATCAAGATTTCATAAGACCGGGTTAGGAGGCCTATGTGTACTCTCTCGTCTTTTAAATAAATTTTTTTTAAAAAAATAAAATTTTAAAAAAAATAAAAAAATTTAAAATAAAAAATAAAAAAATTTTCAAAAAAAAATCTTAAAAATAAAAAAATAATAAAAAATAAATAAGTAAAAAAGATTTTTTTTAAAAAAATCTTCAAAAAAAAATATATATATTAAAAAAAAAACTTCCGTCAATTTGGGTTTAGATTGGAGAAATCTTGGTCTTCTCCTTTGTGAGCACTGGCGCTCGCGGAAATCGCTGAGCCCGTGTTCAGATTGGAGTGCCTTTTGCTCTCTTTGATGAACCCAATATTGGCCTTTCAAAAAAAAAACTCGTCATTTTTGGATTCAGATCCGAGAAATTATGGTTCATTTCTTTCTAAGCACTGGCGCTCGCAGAAATCGCTGAGCCCGTGTTCAGATCGGAATACCATTTGCTCTCTTTGATGAATCCAATCTTGACCTTTCAAAACAGAGAATCTCATCTCATGGATGCGGTCTCAAAACATTTGTGTCTAGCGGTACTAGTACGCCTTTCAGGGTCTACTGTATTGCGACCGGCACATTTGTAACTCCAACTTTATATTCTTCTTACTTCGAGCAAGCTCTACTTCTCGATAAGTCGCATTTAAGTTCACAATTGCTTCTTGCAGTCACTGGAATGCTCATTCTGGGCTTACCATACCTGTGATCAGAACAATTGTACCCTCTATGGCATCTTGCCTTCTTCATATTGCTTGGGTCATCTTCCTCGAGCGATTTGAAAAGACGAAACCATAGAACTTCCCATTTATGATCATTATATTCTTGTGATTACTAATGGATGTGGTCTTGTTTCAGAAATTTTTCGATAAAAAACTAACAATGGCAGCATCGCTTACCATTACTTACGATGAGAACAAGCACCAACTCATGCTTCAACAGAAGCAAACTACGCGCACCTACAAGCGCCCCATCAGCTGCCGAAGCATCAACTCCCTCGGCAACTCTCTAAGCTCCGGGTCGACCTCGACTCCCCGGACTATCGTCTTTGGGACGCTGGGACCATTCCCACTTCCCGAAGTACAAACTGCTCCTTCCAAGAAGCAGAAACTCGCCTGTCAACGTGTCACTACCGTGACACCAAAGGCGAGCACTAGAAGGCCTGAAGCCCGTGGCAGCCCCACGAAGCCTCGACCAGCAAACCACCAGGTCTATCCCAAGACTTGGTCCCTAAGACCTTCACCAAAACAAAGAAGGTCCCAAACATCTACCAAGCCAGCATTCCTGGCCCCACTCAAGGAGAACCAGTTCTACCCTCTTGCTTACATGAAAGAGGAGAGACCCATCTCCAACCTGACTCCCAAGTCAAACCAGCATGAGTCGGCTTGTTCCTACAAGCCCAATGCATCACAAGGCCTCTGCAAGCACTTGCTAAAGCCTACAAACCTGCAGTTCGACCCTTCATCTCTACAGGGGCCGAACTCCAAAAATTCAAAGCTTCGCTGCAACAGGCGAAGGACAGGGTTTGCATCCTGTCCTTGACCAGCTGCAAAGAAGACAGGCTCGGCTGCTGCGCCCGAGGGAGCACATCCTTCATCATCAAGGCCCAGCCAGAGCTGACCGAAGCTCAAATTGCTCGTCGCATACGCCGCCGCGCGTCGTATAGACAAAAGAGACTAGAGAAGCAAAGGCCCCAGCCTCCTACACTTCAACTCTCTCCCAAATGGGTCGAAAAAGAAAGACCCAACCAAGTTGCTGCCGTCCATATGGTTGGAAAAACCAGAAGGCGCCAAAAGTCAGCAACAAAAATCCATGTCCGACGTCCGATGACCCGCAGCGTCTCCATGATAAAAAGACATTCAGAAGAATCCCCTGCTCCTTCAAGCAAAGGACAGTAGAGTGATCCTTCATCAAGCTCTTCCTCAAAAAGAATGAGCCCCAGCTCAGTCACTAGGACAGTTTCTTCGTTCGAATCACGAAGGATGAATGTCTTTGGCTACAAATTCTGAGCCACCACCCCGCAATCCACCTCCAGAAGATGTGATCACCCGCATCCAGCAGTTGGAACAAGGCCAGCAGAGGATTGAAAATCTGATGGAAAACCTTCTCCTCGCCTTCCAAAATCAGGCGAACAATGAACCTCCTCCGAATCATCAAGACGATGAGGTAAATGGAGAAGAAAATGAATCACGCGCCCTTACCAAAAAGGACGTAGACAATATCCTCGCCAAAGCAAAAGAAGAGGATATACTCAAGGAGCATGGGATCAAGCCACCATATCCCTTATGGATGGACTCGGTCCCGTTCCCCACCAAATTCAAGCATCATACTCTCCAAACATATATGGGGAAAGGATCAGCCAGACAGCACATCATCCACTTCAAGATCCTGACTAGAGCTATTGCGGATCAAGATGCACTCAAGATCCGCCTCTTTGCAAGTACCCTAAAAGGTACGGCCCTTGATTGGTACTCCACTCTGCCGGAGGACTCCATCCAAAACTGGGCCATGCTAGAGACACGCTTCCTGACTCAATTCAAAGGTGAGGATCATCCCGCTACTATGGCTCAGCTGTGCAGCCTAAAACAGGGGGAGAATGAGTCAACATATGACTTCATTCACAAGTGGAAAGCAATGGCGTACAAATGCTCTGCTGTACCGCCACAAGCATCGCTAGTCGACATCTTCCGAAATAACATGAGAGCTAGAATCTGCTCCATGATCATCGGCAACAAATCAAAGACCCTGGGAGAACTCCTAGAAGCTTCCATGGAAGCTGAAACAGTGATTAAAGACCTCAACAGTCAGAAATCATCAAGAAAAGAGCCAACCGGCATTGCAACCTCTAAGCCAAAGAAGAAAGAGGTCCTCAATGTGCATACCAAGTCAGCTCCTCAGCAAACAAAGAAAGCTGAAAACAAAGCTGCGGGTAAGAGACCTGAACTCTCAGATGCCTTCAAAGAACGAGTAGAGAAGAAATACCCGTTTGATGAAGATGTTGATGAAATCTTCGGAGCTCTTGTGGCAAACGGCAAGCTCACCTTGCCTGAACCAAAAAGACCGGGTGATGTTGGCAAAACCAACGATCCTCGGTACTGTCCATACCTCCGGATGATCTCGCATCCTCTCAATCAATGCTTCGTTGTGAGGGAGAAAATAAACGAGATGTGGAAAGGCGGAGTCATCACCTTTGACAAAAACTATGGGTTTGCCTCCGTCAACATGGTGACATGTGGACAAACATCAAAACCACCGAAGAAGAAGATCACTACTTCCTTCAAGGTGATAAACTCAATCCAAGCGTCCGAGGAGCTGGTTCCTTACCCGACACCAGACGGACAACCCATATGGGTACATCCCGATCTCCTAGAAGATGAAAATTGGGAGGTCGTGAAAACAAAGCCTACAGCTCAACAGCGAAGGCAGGCTAGGAAATATCTCCTCAAGCTCAAACGGCAAGAGAAGACCCAGCCAAAACAAGAAGTCAAAGAAAAGGCAGAGGCTTCCTCTACCGCTTCACTGGAGGCAACAAAAACATCCCTTCCAGAGACTTCAAAAGGGGTAAGAAAATTCACTCTCAGCGATTTCATGCAACCTCAATTCAAAGAAGCCATGCAGGAGGCATCATACTCTTGCAATTCGGTAGTTGGATTCTCCATTGATGGATACGAGTCCAGTGACACCGATGATGGATTCGAATCCATGTCAACAGGCGACCTCTCCGTATATCCAGGAGAACCGCCAACAAAAACCCCGGTCTTGATTACATTTGTCCTTCTCACCCAGCTTGGAGGATCTTCCCTCTTAGAGCACGTGGGGGCAAGGCTCATGATCGAAACGGTGCGATCAAATGTCGACCGGGTAACAACAGTCTTCTTCTCACCATCTGCTGTAAAAGAGAACTGAAAACACCTCCTCTGGTATGTCATGTCATCAGGGACTGCATCACCAAAGAAGAAGGTAGGCTTGGACAAAACGCTCTGATCTTCCATCACCCATGGACGACTGCTTATCATGATCTTATAGAATTCCTCTCCCTTGAGAGAGATCAGTCGCTGCCTCATCTCATCTCTGTTAAGGGAGTCGCATTCTTCCAGATTTCTCTCAACATACTGGACCTTCTCAAAGGCCTGCTGAACGGCTGGATTAGAAGATCTAGAAGATCGCCGAGGTATGCTTGTAGCAGGCTCTTTACCCTTTTTCGTTCTGGAGGAACCACCTGCAAAGGATGGAAAAGAAAAAGATCAAACATCAAAATGACAGAATCTCGCTAAAAAAAATCTAGCGAAATTTTGACATGATGCCGGGGCAATTCCAAAGAAAAGGAACTATCCCGAAAGAAATAGAAAGCTTGAAGATGGGCTCAACATTGCTGCGAGCTCCGAAACTCCAAACTTTCGAAACCTCAAAGTCCCCGCAAAATCAGAAAGGGCTCAACATCGCTGCAAGCTCCAAATTCCTAAATTTGCGAAAACTTTCAAGTATGCTATCACATCATGCTACAAATTTAATTTACAATTGAATGCATGCATAAACATCAAGGTTTGCAAAAAAAAAAAAAAGGGGGCATTATAATGATGAAAAAAAAAGGGAAAGAAACTTTCTCAAAAAAGAGGGGAAAGAAAACAAAAAAAAAAGGAAAAGAAACTTTCTCAAAAAAAAAAGAGGGAAAGAAAACAAAAAAAAAGGGGGATGGCCCACAGGCCACGTGGCCGTACGGATCTGTCCGTACGGCCCACAAACAAAAAAAAAAACAAAACATGAAAAAAAAAAGAATAAAGAAAGCAAAAAAAAAAAAAACTTGTAAAAAAAAAGAAGCAAACACGTGAAAAAAAAAAGAAAAGAAGAAAAGAAAGAAACAAAAAAAAAGAAAGAACTGTTATTTTTCCTATAATGGAGTTTTCTTGAAAAAGGGAATTTACTTGAAGCCATTGATGGAGAATAAGAAGAAAAGTCTTGAAGATCTTGAAGAAGAAGAACTCTTGGTCTTGAAGCCCTCTTGGGATTGTTGCAAAAGAAAGTAATAAGAGCAAGAGATCCAACCTCCTCCTTGCTTTTATAGAAGAGAGCAAACTAAAGAAGGAAACAAGAAAGAGGTGAGTGTTACTAATTAGTAACATTACCAAAAGAAAGAGATTAGAAAGATTCTTTCCCAAAAAAAAGATATCTTGAGGGATTCTCTCCCAAAAAGAAATCAATGAGAATTTTTCTCCCAAAAGATAGGATCAATGAGGGAATCTTTCCCAAAAGAAAGATATCTTGAGATATCATATCCCAAAATAAAGGGAACATGAGAGATTCTCTCCAGGTAAAGATATTCTTAGATATTCTCTATCCAAATGAGATATTTTTGGATATTCTTTACAAAAATGACACCATATGAGATCTAAGCCATTTCAAAAGCTTAAGGTCCCATGGGTTAGCCCATATGAGCCAGGTTTGACCACCTAGGTACACAAAAAAAAAAATTGGGCTTTTAGTCAAAGATAAATCCCTCTTACCAAGAGTATACAGAAATGGTTCTATGCCTCTTTTGAGTTGATTCGACCATACAAAAAGAATTCCAAGCCCCATGAGCTTCCAAAAATCAAACCATCCAACCTCATCTACCAAATTGAGCCAAAATCTTGAAATTGGCATTCCACAAAAATCAAACCAAATCCTGGTCCCCTAACTTGCCACATACAGCTTGTTAGGTCACAAGACCAAAACCAAAAACCAAAACCTGATCCCCTACCTTGCCACATACAGCCTGTTAGGTCACAAGATCAAAACCAAAATTGATCCCCCAACATTCCACATACAGCTTGTTGGGTCACAGGGTCGAAACCAAACCCGACCCCCTAACTAGGCACATACAGCCTGTTAGGTCACAAGGTCAAAACCCAAATCCACATCCCTGATGTCATCTTCAAAACTTTGCCTCGAGATGGTATGTGATCCCTTTCACTACCATATAATTCCCATGGAAACTCAAAAGGCTACAAATACCAAAAAGAAAGACTGCTCAAAGACTCTTGGTCAAGTCACAGGCTCTCCTTCAAAAATCTCTTCAAGGCACATCGACTACAAATGATAAGCAACTCGTCGCTGTATCTCGAGGGGGCATTTGTTGACACCAAAAATGTCACTTTGCCTCTTCAAGATCCAAAGAGCTACATGAAGTCGCAACCTGCCATAAATATGCAATGCTACTTCCAAAAAATCAAATCTTGTCAGAACCAAACAAAAACTGCAAGATCCTTCAAGACAGCCAAAAGAGGAGTGCACAAGAAGTCTCGGGCCATTTCAAAATCATTTGGCCTAACTTCGCTTCTCCGGCTGCTGAAAAGGAGCTCCCGGCGGCGAAAGCATCGGAGACACCAAATCTTCGATCAGAGCCGATGGATGGTCTCAAAATACATCCAAAAGACTCCACGTCAAGTTCCGAGTCAAACCAACAACGTTTGACCCTACTATTGGGATTGGTGTATGCCCTAAAGCCCACTAGCTGCACTCTCATCTTTTGTTACTGGATATTTACTGGTTACTTAATGGAAAGACTCTTTTATGCTTAAACATGTATATATGTTTGGTTGTGTAAGGCCCATTGTTTATAGTAAATGAATTAGGTGCGTAGTGTCTACGCAAAGATAGGTCTAATTCATGGACAACTGGAAACATCATATTTGTTCATAACTGAAAGATGGAGCTGGGCACTTCATCTTGGTATAAGTTATAATGAGAGACTCTCATGTATTCAGGGTGACTTACCTAAGTCATGGGAGGGCTTTCCGGGATTCATCTCATTAGTGCATATGCAATGCATTGAACAGGACCATGGTAGGTGTGATCTCTAAAATAAAACTATCACAGAGAGAAATCAAGTCACCTCATGCTACTGAGTAACCGGTGCTCTTAATCTTGAGCATTTGTGGATGAACTGACGAAGCCAAGTTCTTGTGCTTTAATTCACTATGGGTGAGATTCTTTTCATGGGTCAACAGCTCTGTGTTTTGGGTACTCGGACTTGATCAGTTGGGACGTGCAGATGCAATAAAGAATCTATGTCATCTGATGATGGAATGATCGTCGCCTTAGAATTATCCGATTAATCATCAAAATCTAAGATCTTAGTATATGGATGTTCCATATGGATATTGAACTTGTGGGTCGCTCCCTTGATCAAGAGAATGATATTCGAATGATGATTATGTTAAGGATATGAAGTTCTAAGGTTTAGATGTAATCGGGAAGGTTGATAGTACATGTAATAACCTGACTCGATTATGGATGTTACATAGAGGGGCATTCAGGTCATTACACTTAGTAGGTCGAAGACAACCGTCATTTTATGACGATCTTATTATATTATATATTTGTCCTTGGAGTTCAACCATAACTCTTTAGTGGAATGAGTTAAGGTTAAAATGGACTTAATATTGCTATGAGTTTAGCATGGACATTTTGGTCACTTTTGGAGCCAATGGCAAATACGTCTTTTGGTCCCTTCTCTAGTCACTTTCCAAGATTGGCATGGTTTCCTAAAATGTTTAGATAACATTTGGATGAATTATTTTAGTGGAAAAATAATTTTGAGTTTAAATTCAAATAGGCCTTTGATGGCATACATGAATTTAATTCTAGATAAATTGTATGTGGGCCATGGTGTGCATTATCATGAGGGACGTCCATAATAGGATTTCCATGGGTAAGGTTTCAAATTTTAAGTAGGTCTCTCTACTTGAAAGGTTGGACTCCTCTTTGGAATAGTATTCCTATGAGAAAGTTTCTTTTTTGGATTAGGAACTTAAAATTAGTACGTGTTCTACAACTAGGATTACTAATTGCATGGGAAGTTCCTTTTAGTTTCCTTTTCTAATTAGAGTGTTTCTTAAAGGAAATAAGTCTTTCCTTTGCGGACATCTATGAGAATTAGAAGAGATAAGCTTCTAGGAAAGGTTTCCTTAGTTTCTATAAAAGGGAAAGTGTTCTTCCCCCTTGGACGTCCATAAGAGAGTGCAAGGAGTCTCCCACACGTCCAGCCTTGGATAGGTTCTCTTCTTGATAGATGAGAGCTTAAGTTCTGAGATTTTTCCTTGGAGAAATAGTTCTTAATTCCTAGATTAAGATCCCACCATCTTAGCCAATCAAATTTGGAAGTGAGATAGAGGAGAAAATCAAAGGCAATACTAGTGCAGAAAATTCCAGCAACTTGTTTGCTAATTGCAAGTCTGAGTTCGGGCCTTTGGATCTATTTTTTCAGAGATTTGAAGTCTACAAATCTTTGAGGTAATAGTCTTCTTCATTCTCCTTTAATTATACACTTGTTGGTCATGAATTCATGGAGTTCTCATGCGATCTATATGGCTGATTTATGCTGCCCAAATCAGATTTTTAAAATCTGTCATGTTACAAATTAGCCATGAATGTCTTCCGCTAATTCAGATCTGAATCGCAGTTTCTTTCAGTGGTATCAAAGCCACTCCATGTGAAATCATGATCCCATGTTGTGTATAATTAATCCTAGATTGATTATGGGTATGGTGGCACCCTATTAAAGTTATGTTGTGATGCATGTTGTGTGCAAGTTTCATTAACATTGCTGGAATTTATTTTCCAGATTTGTTTAATGATGCACATAGTGAGTTTGCATGCACTAACCTCTTTGTTTGCAGCCATGTATTGCATCCTTGATGGTTCGCATGATTGTTATGTGGATTTGGATGTTTTTCTTTAGTTGGAAAGTGTACGATTGCGCGTTTAGCAATCATAGGAAGTTGTAATTCTTTCTTTACTTTTATTCCAACTAGTCTTGATGTAAGCTTTCTTGAAAAGCATAGGTATCTCCAATGTAATTTGGGGTTTTGTTTTTTATGGGTTTGCTTATATAAATTTAATTTATTGGAACAAGCAAGAAGCAGAAAGTTTCAAGAAAGGTTGCAAGTAACCGGACTCCTTAGTGGTGGAGGAGACAAGACTTCTTGGTGAAAGATGAGACCTATTCTTGATGCCCTAGTTCGATAAGGATTAGAAGTCCGAAGAGCGAGGAGCCATCAAGGATTGCATACTTTTATTTGCTTTTATATATGGAATGCATGGATGAGTGCTTTATATAATTGCTATAATTGTCACCTAAAAACATGGCCACCATTAGGTTCTAAAATTGACATCTTTATTGAATTAGATTGTTTTTAGTTTGGCAAATTGTTTTAAACGGAACTTAGACCAGCACCTTCTGTTTGTCTAAGGTTTAAGATTGGATAGGGTTTAGTTTATCTTGGTACCCTTGGTTTCCAAAGAAGGCTAAACTAAAATCTAATTAGATGCTACCTATGGGTTTTCATAACCCAAGATAGGTTTTTGACTCTTTGAAGGGATTTGCTCAAATGTTTTAAAGCAAAGGTTATTTAATTTTAAGATGACTTAAGTCATAAATTTAATTAACCAAGTTTGCTAGATTTAAAAAGAGCTTTTGAGTAAAACAATGTAAAGGTCAAAAAGTATAAACCCTAGCGATAAATAATCAAGTGGGAGAGGGGTTTTAGGAAAGACCCCACGGCCTTCCATTTTCGGTTCATGTTATCTCATTAAAGTGTTAGTAGGAACGGCCATCCCTTCGGTGGAGTTCTTTACTAAAGACCGCTTTGATGGGTTAATGGGTGAACTAATGTGAATATTCGTAATGAGGTGTTAGTAGGAGCGGCCATCCCTTCGGTGGAGTTCTTTACTAAAGATCACTTCTATAGAATGTCAATGAAGTGTTGGTGGGAGCGGCCATCCCTTCGGTGGAGCTCTTTACTAAAGGTCACTTCTAGGATGGATAAAAGTCTCTTCCCTTCGGAAGACTTAATCATAGACATTCTGGGAAATTTCATAAGAGATGGTTATACACTTGACATAAGACGGTAATGACCTCTCCTTAGGAGTTAAAGGGTTATTTGTCATATGAGGCCAAACCAATCAGTGATTGGACTACCACTGGATATGTGTCCAGATAGTGATAATCCAAATAAGTCTGCCTTAATTCAACGTGACTGTAGGCTCGGCCATCCCTTCGATGGAGGGTCTATGAGGAGGTTGAAACACTGATACATTATGATTGGGGTTGAATAATGTAAAAAGTTTTTGTGCTTTGTTTTTCCTATTGTAACAAGCACCATATGCATATTACATATATACTGCATGTCTAGTTATAAACCGTTTTATATCCAGAAAGAGATGGGTAAAGACTCTTTTAGTCCGTTGATGTGCATTCTTCGTGAGAATAAACTGACTGGCCCTAACTACGTAGATTGGAAGAGAAATCTTGACATAGTACTCACTGCTGAGGAGTACAAGTATGTCTTGCTGAAAAACTGTCCCGATATTAATGCTAATTCTACTGATGACCAGCGAAAGGCTGAGAGGAAATGGAAAAAAGCGAATAGCATGGCTAAATGCTACATGCACGCTTCCATGTCCAACGTGTTGCAAACACAGCACGAGCATATGGACACAGCCTATGAAATCATGATGTCCTTGTCTGAGATGTTCGCAGACAAGAGCAGGCCAGCTAGGCAAGCTGCTATGAGGACTATCTTGAATGCTAGGATGGCTGAGGGAACACCTGTCAGAGAGCATATGCTCAAGCTGATGGATTGTTTCAATGAAGCTGAGATTCTAGGGGCTGAGATTGATGCAGGGAGTCAAACTGACATGATTCTCGAAACTCTACCGGACTCTTTCAATCAGTTAAAGCTCAATTTCAATATGAGCAAGATGGACATGACTCTACCTGAGTTAATGAAAGAACTCCAGGCGGCAGAGGCCATCATGAAGCCCAAAGCCCAAGCTCATTTTTTCCAGTCTTCCTCTAAACCAAACCCGAAAGGGAAGAAGCTCAAGAAGAAGCAGAATAAAGGAAAAGGGCAGAAAAGGGACAATGCTGGTAATAAGAAGGACAAGGGTACAGATGGAAAGCCCAAAGGGAAATGCTTCAAGTGTGGCCTCAAAGGTCATTGGAAGAAAGATTGTCCCAAGTTCCTGGCCTCAGTTAAGAAAGGTACATCTTTTTCATACTACATTGAAACTTGTCTAGTGGTTGATTCTACTGACTCATGGATAGTAGACTCAGGAGCCACTAATCATATCTGCAATTCATTGCAGGGGTTTCAGATAATGCAGAGAATTGAGAAAGGAGAGTTTGCCTTTAGAGTCGGAACTGGAGCTAAAGTTTGGGCAGTTGCAGTAGGAGTTGTTACCTTACATTTTCCATGTAATAGGATATTAGTTTTAAATAATGTTTTCTATGTTCCGGACATGAGGAAGAATTTAATTTCAGTTTCCAGATTAATTGAATTTAATTATTCAGTTTCTTTCCATTCTGGTATTGATATCAGTAGAGATGGAAATATTATATGTTCCGGTAGAATACATGACAACTTATTTTATATATATCCTATTGCTCCCACACTGCATAATGTACAACAAGAAAACTCAACTTCCCTTAAAAGAAAGGTATCTTCAATCAATGACACATATCTTTGGCACTTACGTTTGGGTCACATTAACCTAAAACGGATTCAGAGGTTGGTAGAAGATGGGCCTTTGGGCTCATTAGATTTCGAACCTTTTCCTCAGTGCGAATCTTGTCTCAAGGGAAAGATGACCAAATAGTCATTCTCTGGAAAGGGACTAAGGTCAAAGGAGTTGTTAGAATTGATTCACACTGATGTGTGTGGTCCTATGAACAAACCGGCTCGAGGAGGGTATGAGTATTACATCACCTTCACCGATGATTACTCTAGGTATGGATATGTATACTTAATGCGACGCAATCTGAGGCGTTTGATAAGTTCAAGCAATTCAAGGCTGAGGCGGAGCTACAACTAGGGAAACATATCAAAGCCCTTCGATCTGATCGAGGTGGCGAGTACCTCCTGGGTGAGTTCAAGGAGTACCTCACACAACATGGGATTGTGTCTCAGTTGTCTGCACCGGGTACACCCCAGCAAAATGGTGTAGCGGAGAGAAGAAACCGTACCCTTCTTGATATGGTAAGGTCCATGATGAGTCATGCAACCCTACCTATATCTTTTAGGGGATATGCCCTAGAAGCAGCAGCATACATTTTAAATCTGGTGCCTTCTAAATCAGTACCTAGGACACCCCAAGAAATGTGGACAAGTCGAAAACCTAGTTTAAGACATATTCACATTTGGGGTTGTCCAGCCTATGTACTGAATGATAAAGCTACCAAGCTGGAACCCAGATCAGAAATGTACTACTTCATTGGGTATCCTAAGCGAACGAGAGGTGGCATCTTTTATCATCCAAAGGAGCAAAAAGTGCTCATCAATACTCATGCTAGGTACTTGGAGGATGATTATATGATGCACCAAGAGCTTAGTTGTAAAGAAACCCTTGAGGAGATTCTTCCGGGATCTCCTATAACATCTGCACCAGATCCTGAGACAGTAGATGAACAAGATATTCCTTTAAACACTCCGGAGCCTCGTCGTAGTGGGAGAATTTCTAGACAGCCAGAAAGATATCTAGGAGTATCTTTTAAGACAGACTCTGAAGATCTGGTTGAGGATCCTACTAGTTATGATGAAGCAGTAACGGATATAGATGCTGACATGTGGCAGCAAGCGATGAAATCTGAAATGGATTCTTTGTATTCCAATCAAGTCTGGGAACTTGTAGATGCACCTGAAGGGATTAAACCCATAGGGTGCAAGTGGATCTACAAGAGAAAGAGAGGAGTGGATGGGAAGGTGGAAACCTTCAAAGTAAGACTGGTGGCGAAAGGATATACTCAGAAAGAGGGTATCGATTATGAGGAAACCTTTTCACCAGTGGCTATGCTTAAGTCCATAAGGATTCTCTTGGCCATCGCATGTCATTATGACTACGAGATATGGCAGATGGATGTCAAGACAGCTTTTCTTAATGGAAGTCTTGACGAATGCATCTATATGATGCAACCAGAGGGCTTCATTACTAGTGGCCAAGATAACATGGTTTGTAAACTTAAGAAGTCCATTTATGGACTTAAGCAAGCATCTAGAGCATGGAACATCAAGTTTAATCAGGCAGTCAAATCCTTTGGCTTTGATCAAAACATTGATGAACCATGTGTGTATAAGAAAGGAAGTGGAAAAGCAGTTGCATTTTTGGTTCTGTATGTAGATGACATATTACTCATAGGAAATGATGTAGGTTTATTGTCATCCACAAAGGTTTGGTTATCCTCTCAATTTCAGATGAAGGATTTGGGTGAGGCCAGCTATATCTTAGGGATCAAGCTTTTGCGTGATCGCAAGAATAAGATGTTAGCCTTATCCCAATCTTCATATATTGAGAAGATATTGGTCAAGTTTAACATGCATGACTCCAAGAAGGGCCTCCTACCTTCTAGACATAGAGTACCACTATCCCGAGATCAATGTCCAAAGACATCTGAAGAGATAGAGAGCATGAGGAGAGTTCCATATGCATCCGCCGTAGGAAGCCTCATGTATGCTATGTTATGTACTAGACCAGATATTTGCTTTGTCGTTGGCATGGTTAGCAGATATCAGTCAAACCCTGGACCTACGCATTGGACAGCTGTTAAGCATATATTCAAGTATCTTCAGAGAATGAAAGATTATATGCTAACCTTTCGAGCAGATGATCTAACGCCATTGACGTATACATACTCTGATTTCCAATCTGATAGTGACGCCAGAAAGTCTACCTCAGGGTACGTCTTTACTTTGTCAGGAGGGGCTATATCATGGAGAAGTGTCAAGCGATCCTGTATAGCTGATTCTACCATGGAAGCAGAGTATGTGGCGGCATCGGAAGCTGCAAAGGAAACGGTATGGCTCAGAAAATTCCTGTTGGAATTGGGAGTTGTTCCTGCAGTGCATAAACCGATTGTCATGTACTGCGATAACACTGGTGCTGTAGCACGGTGCAAAGAGCCCAGGAATCACAAGAAAGGCAAGCACATTCAGAGAAAGTACCACTTGATCCGGGAATTCATTCAGGATGGAGAGATAGTGGTGGAGCATATTGCTTCAGCAAATAACTTAGCTGACCCATTCACTAAGACTCTTACTGAGAAAGTCTTCACTTCTCATGTTGAGTCTATGGGTGTTAGGTTAGGAAGAAGTGATCTTTACTGCAAGTGGGAGTTTGTTGGGATTGGTGTATGTCCTAAAGCCCACTAGCTGCACTCTCATCTTTTGTTACTGGATATTTACTGGTTATTTACTGGAAAGACTCTTTTATGCTTAAACATGTATATATGTATGGTTGTGTAAGGCCCATTGTTTCTAGTAAATGAATTAGGTGCGTAGTGTCTACGCACAGATAGGTCTAATTCATGGACAACTGGAAACATCATATTTGTTCATAACTGAAAGATGGAGCTGGGCAATTCATCTTGATATAAGTTATAATGAGAGACTCTCCTGTATTCAGGGTGACTTACCTAAGTCATGGGAGGGCTTTCCCAGATTCATCTCATTAGTGCATATGCAATGCATTGAACAGGACCATGGTAGGTGTGATCTCTAAAATAGTACTATCATAGAGAGAGATCAAGTCACCTCATGCTACTGAGTAACCGGTGCTCTTAATCTTGAGCATTTGTGGATGAACTGACGAAGTCAAGTTCTTGTGCTTTAATTCACTATGGGTGAGATTCTTTTCATGGGTCAACAGCTCTGTGTTTTGGGTACTCGGACTTGATCAGTTGGGACGTGCAGATGCAATAAAGAATCTATGCCATCTGATGATGGAATGTTCGTCCTCTTAGAATTATCCGATTAATCATCAAAATCTAAGATCTTAGTATATGGATGTTCCATATGGATATTGACCTTGTGGGCCGCTCCCTGGATCAAGAGAATGATATTCGAATGATGATTATGTTAAGGATATGAAGTTCTAAGGTTTAGATGTAATCGGGAAGGTTGATAGTACATGTAATAACCTGACTCGATTATGGATGTTACATAGAGGGGCATTCAGGTCATTACACTTAGTAGGTCGAAGACAACCGTCATCTTATGACGAGCTTATTATATTATATATTTGTCCTTGGAGTTCAACCATAACTCTCTAGTGGAATGAGTTAAGGTTAAAATGGTCTTAATGTTGCTATGGGTTTAGCATGGACATTTTGGTCATTTTGGGAGCCAATGGCAAATATGTCTTTTGGTCCCTTCTCTAGTCACTTACCAAGATTGGCATGGTTTCCTAAAATGTTTAGATAACATAAGGATGAATTATTTTAGTGGAAAAATAATTTTGAGTTTAAATTCAAATAGGCCTTTGATGGCATACATGAATTTAATTCTAGATAAATTTTATGTGGACCATGGTGTGCATTATCATGAGGGACGTCCATAATAGGATTTCCATGGGTAAGGTTTCCAATTTTAAGTAGGTCTCTCTACTTGAACGGTTGGACTCCTCTTTGGAATAGTATTCCTATGAGAAAGTTTCCTTTTGGGATTAGGAACTTAAAATTAGTAAGTGTTCTACAACTAGGATTACTAATTGCATGGGAAGTTCCTTTTAGTTTCCTTTTCTAATTGGAGTGTTTCTTAAAGGAAATAAGTCTTTCCTTTGAGGACATCTATGAGAATTAGAAGAGATAAGCTTCTAGGAAAGGTTTCCTTAGTTTCTATAAAAGGGAAAGTGTTCTTCCCCCTTGGACGTCCATAAGAGAGTGCAAGGAGTCTCCCACACGTCCAGCCTTGGATAGGTTCTCTTCTTGACAGATGAGAGCTTAAGGTCTGAGATTTTTCCTTGGAGAAATAGTTCTTAATTCCTAGATTAAGATCCCACCATCTTAGCCAATCAAATTTGGAAGTGAGATAGAGGAGAAGATCAAAGGCAATACTAGTGCAGAAAATTCCAGCAACTTGTTTGCTAATTGCAAGTCTGAGTTCGGGCCTTGGATCTATTTTTCAGAGATTTGAAGTCTACAAATCTTCGAGGGTAATAGTCTTCTTCATTCTCCTTTAATTATACACTTGTTGGTCATGAATTCATGGAGTTCTCATGCGATCTATATGGCTGATTTATGCTGCCCAAATCAGATTTTTAAAATCTGTCATGTTACAAATTAGCCATGAATGTCTTCCGCTAATTCAGATCTGAAACGCAATTTCTTTCACCTACATCAACCATCGAACAACTAAATCAAGCCTCTCGGTGGCGAGAACCACCGAGGCCATCACTCATCAGATAGAGCACATGGACGGCTTTGCAAAGGGCTACACGCCAAATTTCAGGTCATTTCGACAACATTTGACCATAGTTTGACGCTCGGAAGCCAAATCAGGCCTCTCGGCGGCGAAGCTCCCCGGGACCATGGATTGCAAGACAGAGCCTATGGATCATCTTAAAATGGCTCCAGTAGGTTCCCTGTCATTTCTCAAGTCATCGGACATCGGTTGACCGCACATCAAGCCGCGACATCTTCATCGCGACAAAAGCGAGTCTACTAGTGATAGGGCCCAAAACGGCTTCAAAACTCAACAAAAGCCTATGGTTGGTCTTATTTATTGCTCAACAGGCTTCACTCCAAATTTCAGGTTATTCCGACATCGTCTGACCCAGTTTCAGCTTCTGACGGAAAATCGGCAGCTCTGCGCGACAAAGTCTTCGGCTCTCTCAGGAAATTGGAAACTTTGAAAAATAAAATGCAAGGATTCTCATCAGGTTTCCTATAGGGAAATCAGGCCAATAAATGGTCAAAATGTCAAGGAAAAATACAGAAGAAAAAAGAATCGAAAAACAGCAAAAACGCACACAAAACGGGACAAAAAGGGGCCCGGGATCGCCGAGAAGGCCCCGGAAACCCCGGTTTTCGCCGTTTTTTCGCGATTTGAAGCGTCCAGCCTCTGGTATTTTCCAAAATTCATACTTTTGAGACACCAAATCCTCTGACATCCGTGAAAAACATGGATTAATCATCAAGAGTATCGAAAACAACATTGATCGCCACCCGGTCAACCAAAAAAAGTGTGCTTTCTACCCGACCGATCGAGAAATCGACAGGACAGATGGCACCGACCCGCTGTTGGAAACCAACACCTGAAGTCACATGGTCATCCGATGTCGATCTACATGAAGATTCATCGATGATCATTGCCAAAAGAATCCCAAAAGACGCGGCACGGCCCGCGACTCTTCAACTGCTCGGCGACCACTTAATGCGATTAATTGACTAGCTTTATTACAGTCATTAATCCATTTCTTTGGACGGACCAATCAGAAGCGAGCATCCGGTAGTTACAAGTCAAGAGATTCATGGCATTTAACCCATGAAACTCCTCCCATCATGGCGATTAAAGGCGATTAAATGCCCTCAATCTCCTCCGGCCAATCAGAAGCCAAGAAAAAGGAGTTACAAAATAAAGAATTCAATCTTGTAACTCCTCCCTTTATGTAGCTTTATGACAATTAAGGCTCATAAACCCTCCTAAATGGCTACCTAAAAGCCTATAAATAGGAGGGCTCTCCAAGAAGAAAACGACACACAGACAACAGACTGCAGAAAATCCGGAAACTCAGACAAAAAAAGGCATCAAAGAGAGAAAACTCTGCGGAAGTTCTACACCGACCACCGCTACAAGGTGACAAAAGTCTCTTGGGGGGGTACCCCCCCCAAGGTCCTTGCCATCTCATTCTGCCTCCAAATGGCTCAGACATGGCTTTTTAGCCCGTCTACTCGGCTTTTTATTGGACATAGGACCTCCTTTTGGTCTTTGTCCTCTAAAAACCTGAGGTTATAGCCAAGCCAAGCGAATCAATAGCATCCTCTGTTCTCATCTGCATGGATGACGGCGAAGTCCACATGTGGCTTGCGACCGTCAATCTGAACGGGTCCCCCACAATCTCCTGAGAAGTTAGATCCTCCTTTTCTTACTTTTCATTGTAGTTTGTATTTTTTTAAAAGAGATAAAAAAATCACAACTCTTATCTTTCATTATCGATAAGAATTGTAAAACGGCTATAAACGCCAAAATCGGCTATAAACGCCAAAAATCGGCTATAAACGCCAAAATCGGCTATAAATGCCAAAAAAATCGCCTTTCACGGCAAATCAAGAAAATGTCTCTTTTCTTAAATATATCTGCAATGGAAAACTTGAAAGAAGTTGATTTCCTTTTTACTTGCGAAGGTTGATCTCCGGATCACCACTTGCAATTCCAAGTAAAAATAGAAAATCTGGCACACCCACACAAAGAAATGTTGATGCACGCCCCAACGGACCCAACGGACTCCCACGTCCGCCGACCTTGGTAGGACCAAGCGCTAGGAGCGCGGTCAATCACATATCCCTTATGGATGGACTCGGTCCCGTTCCCCACCAAATTCAAGCATCATACTCTCCAAACATATACGGGGAAAGGATCAGCCAGACAGCACGTCATCCACTTCAAGATCCTGACTGGAGCTATTGCGGATCAAGATGCACTCAAGATCCGCCTCTTTGCAAGTACCCTAAAAGGTACGGCCTTTGATTGGTACTCCACTCTGCCGGAGGACTCCATCCAAAACTGGGCCATGCTAGAGACACGCTTCCTGACTCAATTCAAAGGTGAGGATCATCCCGCTACTATGGCTCAGCTGTGCAGCCTAAAACAGGGGGAGAATGAGTCAACATATGACTTCATTCACAAGTGGAAAGCAATGGCGTACAAATGCTCTGATGTACCGCCACAAGCGTCGCTAGTCGACATCTGCCGAAATAACATGAGAGCTAGAATCCGCTCCATGATCATCGGCAACAAATCAAAGACCCTGGGAGAACTCCTAGAAGCTTCCATGGAAGCTGAAACAGTGATTAAAGACCTCAACAGTCAGAAATCATCAAGAAAAGAGCCAACCGGCATTGCAACCTCTAAGCCAAAGAAGAAAGAGGTCCTCAATGTGCATACCAAGTCAGCTCCTCAGCCAACAAAGAAAGCTGAAAACAAAGCTGCGGGTAAGAGACCTGAACTCTCAGATGCCTTCAAAGAACGAGTAGAGAAGAAATACCCGTTTGATGAAGATGTTGATGAAATCTTCGGAGCTCTTGTGGCAAACGGCAAGCTCACCTTGCCTGAACCAAAAAGACCGGGTGATGTTGGCAAAACCAACGATCCTCGGCACTGTCCATACCTCCGGATGATCTCGCATCCTCTCAATCAATGCTTCGTTGTGAGGGAGAAAATAAACGAGATGTGGAAAGACGGAGTCATCACCTTTGACAAAACTATGGGTTTGCCTCCGTCAACATGGTGACATGTGGACAAACATCAAAACCACCGAAGAAGAAGATCACTACTTCCTTCAAGGTGATAAACTCAATCCAAGCGTCCGAGGAGCTGGTTCCTTACCCGACACCAGACGGACAACCCATATGGGTACATCCCGATCTCCTAGAAGATGAAAATTGGGAGGTCGTGAAAACAAAGCCTACAGCTCAACAGCGAAGGCAGGCTAGGAAATATCTCCTCAAGCTCAAACGGCAAGAGAAGACCCAGCCAAAACAAGAAGTCAAAGAAAAGGCAGAGGCTTCCTCTACCGCTTCGCTGGAGGCAACAAAAACATCCCTTCCAGAGACTTCAAAGGGGGAAAGAAAATTCACTCTCAGTGATTTCATGCCACCTCAATTCAAAGAAGCCACGCAGGAGCTATCATACTCTTGCAATTCGGTAGTTGGATTCTCTACTGATGGATACGAGTCCAGGAACACCAATGATGGATTCGAATCCAACTACACAGACGAGTGGGAGGAGTCCCTTGAAACAGGAGAATATCTCTCCGATGAAGAATGGGTTCCTGAGTCTCATCTTATGCCAGTAATCTGGTATAATCCTCTACCGCCACAAGGATCCTGGTCTGATGATGAAGAAGACCAAGAGGCTGTACAAGAAGATGCTGCTGACCCAGCACCTCTCATTACTCCAGTGGAAATCAACCATGTTGAGCCACAAAGAGTTGATGAAGAAGAAGATTTGGCTCCCATGCCAGATCTTGAAGAATATGCAAGGATCTTACAGCGTCTCGCTCTAGAACAAGAGCAAGACCGCGTCAACGAGCCTCCTCGCAATCCAGAGCCTGAAGTCCCAGAAGATCATCAGGTACATCCTCCCTTAACTCCTGAAAATGGAGAAAATTGCTGGATAGACGATCCTCTTACATCCGAGGATGAGTCTGACTCTGATCAAGCAACGTCTCCCGTCAGAGCTTCCTGTAATGTGATAATTCGGGATTATAGCTCTTCTGAAGCGTCGTCTGATGAGAGCACTTACACTCTGGCGACGCCTGGCAATGTATCATCTGGAGCCACCTCGTCTCACGTGACTTTCACTGAGATGACACCCTCTCAGGTTTCTTCTCCTGAGACTGTGACTTCAAAGTTCACACCCTTCCTGACTGAAGAATTCCGAGCTATTGATGCTTGGGACGATGAATCAGTCAACGAAGAAGAAAGGTTGCTGGATGCTGTTCAGGACTTGGTCCCGGAAAATGCTCCGTGCAACACAATCACTGAGGATGGCAACTCCGCTACTGATACATCCTCAACAAATGAAAAACGACAGCCTCTTGATCCTGAAGACAATCTTCCAAATAAAGACCCTTCTCAAGAAGCTCTCGAAGTTGGTAGAGGCACCCGCTCTGGCCGGGACTACCACAAAAATTACAACCAATCTTCCTTTACATATGTAAATCCTTTGGGAAAAGATGTTGTAAGCGCCCCTAGTGGCAACAATGATGAACATGCAGGCCCTAAGGAGGCTTTCAAGTATGACTTGATTGAACACTTCAAGCACATACCTGCACGTCTGCACATCCTGGATTTGTTGCGAATGTCTCCGCACACTCGTGATAATCTCATCTCGGAATTACAAAAGCTGAATGAGGATGTCAACAAACATGCCCCGCAAGTCCTCCAAATTGAAATGGATTACCGGGTCAAAAACTCAGAAGCCTCCTTAAAGGGAGAAAAGAAGAAAACTGTGGGATCATGTATTGAATGCCTCTCGATTAAAAAAACAGCCAGTGCAACCATCGCCTTCACAAAGGACGACCTTCTGCTTGGCGAAACCAGTCATAACTGACCCCTGTACTTCACAGGGTACATCAAGGAAATGCCTATGCACAGAGTTCAGATCGACCCAGGTTCTGCACTCAACCTCATCTCCACATCGTCTCTTGAAGAGTTGGGCATCCCACCCAGCAAGCTGAGCCACACATCTGTATCTATCTTTGGATACGATGGGAGTACTCAAAGGCCTATCAGCAAAATCAGGTTCAAATTGCAGATCGATGATCTTGTTTCTGAGATCACTGTGTATGCTATAAAAACCCCTTCATGTTACAACATCCTCCCCAAACGCCCTTGGATCCACGAGAATGATGTTGTCCCTTCAACTTTACATCAATGCATCAAGTTTGTTGGCGATGACGGCATGATACATCGAGTCTTTGCAGACAGAAAACCCTTCAAAGGTAAAGAAGTCCACTTCGCAGACTCACAGATGTATAAAGGTGAAAAAGAAGAAGAGGATAAGCACACAGCATCCTTTAACGAAAATCTCCAGAACGATAAAGGCAAGGCTCCTCAACAATCACCGGAAGAAAACAAACCATCCGGTAAATCCGAAGAGAGCATTCAAACTCCCTTCATCATCTCCCTCAAACCTTCAAAGCCTCTGGTCATCACAACAAAAGTAACGAAGGCAAAGCAAAAGCCTGGGGGCAATTTTGTTGTCTCTTTCCTGTCTATCATGCAAGACACGGACTCGGATTCAGAGCTAGAAGACGACACATCGTCAAGCCAAGCTGACACTCAGCAAGTTCAGCCTGCTCTCACTCCAATGGAGACAACTTCCGACATAGAAGATCATACGTCAGCTTCCTTCGTTGTTCCAGCAACTTCAGTAAAGGAAAAGCCGATCTTCTTCCATAGATCGGATGCTTCTTCATCAAACTCTATGCTTGAACCTTTCCAAAATGAAGGTATGCCTCAACTATCCCTATCTAGTTCTATGGCATAAGCTATTATGAAGAAAATGGGCTATGACGCTCAAAACCCAGTCGGTTTGGGAGAAAGACGCGGTATTCTCACGCCATTAGGGCCCGTCTTGACCAAAAGCCAGCTGGAAGATTGGATACTCTACGGTTATGTAGAAAAGTCTTCACACGGGTTAGGATATGATCCCGACACTCCCCTGAGACAGTTGACACAAAGGCTTAAAAGTCAATATACTGACCAAGCCTCAACATCTCAAGTCCATGAAGACATCGATCTCCCTGGATATCTCTTTAATGAGTTACCTGACAAAGATCCAGGAAGCTCATCCAATTGGCACGATTTCTCTGAGAATGAAGAGTAGTTGTCCGATGGCACAGACATGTGGTCTTCTGACCCAGAAGAACCCTCATCTCCAAAAGAAGTAGCCTACTTCGACCCGATTTCAACACGCGATTGGGATCATCTCATAGCAAGCCTTGGGAAAATTACCGATCAAGAAGACCCGTGGAAAGGAACAAAACCTTGGTCTGGAAATACCTTTGAAACCCCAGAAGGTTTCGTTGAGCTGGAAGCCTCCGAAAATATTGTGGAGGAACCACCTTCGAACCTTCCAACAGAAGATCCTAATTAAAAGATAGACTTGGGAACACCAGATAACCCACGTCCTGTATTCATAAGCAAGAATATAAAGGATGATGAGTTACCCGAGTATATCGCCTTTCTTCGGGAGTTCGTTGATTGCTTTGCATGGTCTTACGCTGAAATGCCTGGCTTGGATCCCAAAATAGCAGTTCACAAACTCAAGCTTCAAGAAGACATCAAGCCTGTCAAGCAAGGCCAAAGAAGATTCCGTCCAGATGTGATGGATAAAATTGAACAAGAAGTTCAAAAACTCAAAAGCGTCGGCTTCATCCGTGAGGAACAACATCCTGAATGGTTGGCTAACATTGTCCCCGTGACAAAGAAAAACGGGCAGATCAGGGTTTGTATTGACTATAGAGACCTGAATGGCGCATGCCCAAAAGATGAATTTCCGCTCCCCATACCAGAGGTAATGATTGATAATACGTGTGGATTCGAGCGAATGACATTCATGGATGGTTTCTCTGGCTACAATCAGATAAAGATGCATCCTGAAGATGAAAAACATACATATTTTCGGACTCCATTTGGCGTGTATTGTTACACTGTCATGCCATTTGGTCTGAAAAATGCTGGTGCCACATATCAGAGGGCAATGATGAAAATATTCCAAGATATGCAGCACAAGATGGTTGAATGTTACGTTGATGACCTCGCCGTCAAAAGCGAAAGAAAAGAAGATCATCTCGAAGACCTTCGAGAAGTCTTCCTCCGGCTTCGCAAACACAAACTGCGAATGAATCCTTTGAAATGCTTCTTCGGCATCTCGTCGGGTAAGTTCCTCGGATTCTTAGTTCGGAAAGCTGGAATAGAGCTTGATCCTATAAAAGTCAAAGCCATTCTAGAAATGCCCTCTCCAAGAACCTTGAGAGCACTCAAAGGGCTTCAAGGGAGATTGGCCTACATCAGACGGTTCATCTCCAATCTTTCGGGGAAATGCCGTCCATTCTCCCGGTTGATGAAGAAAGGTGTAAACTTTGTCTGGGATGCTGACTGTGAAGCTGCTTTCCAAGACATCAAGTCATACCTGACAAAACCTCCAGTGTTAGCTGCTCCTACCACTGGAAAACCATTCATCTTATACACAAGAGCCCTTAATCACTCTTTAGGAGCTCTGCTTGCGCAAGAAAATGATCAAAGAAAAGAAGCTTCTCTATATTACCTCAGCCGCATGCTAGTAGGGGCAGAGCATCGCTACTCTCCAGTCGAAAAAGAATGTCTTGCAGTGATGTTCGCCGTACAAAAGCTGCGTCACTACTTGCTTTCCAACACAGTATACCTGGTCTCAAGAGTCAACCTCTTGAAGGCCCTTGTCACAAAGGCAGGTTCTCTCAATGCTCGACTGGCAAAATGGTCCATCCTTCTGTCACAATTTGACATTAGGTATGTACCACAAAAGGCAATCAAAGGGCAAGCTCTAGCGGACTTCCTCGCAGAGCACCCATTACCTAAGGATTCTCCGCTCAGACATGATCTCCCAGACGAACCAGTCTACAATGTGGAGATTTTCTCACAAAGTGCCTCCTGGGACATGTACTTTGACGGTGCAACCAGGACAAATGAAAAAAGACAGCTGATCTCGGGAGTTGGCATCCTCTTTGTTAGCCCCGACAAATATATGATTCCACACGCATTCTCGCTACTGGAACCATGCACAAACAATGCAGCTGAATATCAAGCTCTGATCCTAGGATTGGTACTCGCCATCGAATCCGGTATCACCATGCTGGAAGTCTTTGGAGACTCTCAACTGATCGTCAACCAGATGAATCAGAAATTTGAAGTCAGGAAGCCAGATTTGCTGCCTTACTACAACAAAGCACAATCGCTCCAGCAGAAGTTTGACATCTGTCACATCACCCACATTCGTAGAAGTGAAAACATACGTGCAGATGCCCTAGCTGGACTTGCCGCATCCATGGCATTCCAGGAAGGGGAAAACATGCAAATCACACTGTGCAAAAGAAGAATCCTTCCTCCTCTTAAAACACACCAAGCAGTTGCTGAATGCCACCAAGTGGTCGGAAGTCGGATTTCAATCCTTCAAACTTCAATCGGCGACTGGAGGGATCCGTTGATTGATTACATTATGTTCGGAATCCTACCTGAAGATCCAAAAGAACGGGTAAGCATCCAAAGGCGAACCCCAAGCTTTCATTTGGATATTCGTTCAAAAATCCTTTACAGGAAATCCTTCAACGGAGTACTTCTACGCTGCTTGTCACAACAAGAGGCTGAGGAAACACTCAAAGAAGTTCATGCTGGTCTTCGCGGAGCTCATCAGGCTGGTCCCAAGCTCTATGATCAGATAAAAAGGTTAGGATATTACTGGCCTACCATGGTAGCTGACGCAATGTAATTTGCTAAGCGCTTCCAATAATGCCAAATTCATGGAGATTACATTCACATGCCTCCAAAATGGCTGCATCCTACAGCGATTTCATGGCCCTTCGAAGCTTGGGGTATGGACATCATAGGTCCTATTTCTCCCACTTCGAGCAAAGGTCATCGCTTCATCTTCGCCGCTACGGATTATTTCTCCAAGTGGTCAGAAGCATTTGCGTTCAACAAAATGAAGACCTCATCAGTCCTTCAGTTCCTGTGCACCAACATCATTTGTCGTTTCGGCATACCCAAAAGATTCGTCCATGATAACGGACCACAATTCCGGGATCATCGATTCTACAGGTTCTGCGACAAATACAAAATCCAAAGCTGTCCTTCGACTCTATACAATCCGGCAGCAAACGGGTTGGCAGAAGCTTTCAACAAGACACTCTGCAAAATCCTCAAAAAAATGGTCTCTAGTCACAAAAGAGACTGGAGCGACAAATGTCTAAAGCTTTGTGGGCTTATCGAACCACCGTTCGAGGACCAACCCATAGCACACCATTCTCCTTGGTCTATGGATGCGAAGCTGTCGTGCCCTTGGAAGTACAAATTCCTTCCTTGAGGTTATCCTTGCAAAATGACATGACTCAAGAAAGCAATGTCAAATTGCGACTCCATGAGCTGGACAATCTCGATGAGAGACGGCTCGAAGCTCAACAAAGCATTGAACTTTACCAAGCATGCATGGCAGGATCTTTCGACAAAAAGGTCAGGCAACGCGCCTACAAAAAGGGTGACTTGGTTCTTGCGGTAAAAAGACCAATGGTCTTCGCTTACAAGTCCAAAGGCAAATTTGAGCCAAAATGGGAGGGACCTTACGTCATCGACAAGGTTTTCTCCAACGGATAATACGCACTCCTAAACATAGAAGGTGACAGATGTATGCCGCCCATCAACGGCAAGTTCTTAAAGCGGTACTACCCTTCAAGACTTACCCAACTGGGTAAGAGCAATGCCTGTACGACCAAAACCGGTTTCCAGGTACACGCTCGCTAAACCCACCTTTTTTTAGAATTTTCATATCAAATGTTGAAATTTCTAGAAATTTAAACAATGCTTACTTTTATCGTTTCATTGTTAAAAAAAAAATAATCCAAGTTCAGGAACCTTTCCCTAACTTGACCAAAATTTTCAACCCTTGAACCCAAAATTCATGGTTTGACACAAAATCAGGATTCAGGGATTTCTACCCTAGTCCACCCTGTCTTTTACCACCAAAATGGTTTTAGGTCAAAACTTATGACCCTCGTGTCTTTAAACAAAAAAATGGTTTTTCAAAAAAAAAAAAACCGCGGGGAAGCGACGCTTAGTCGATACTCGCACAAATTGGAAGCATACGAACCACGTTCGACACTTCCAAAATCACAGGGAAGCGACATTTCGTCGATACTTGCAAAATCCAAAACCGTGGAGATGCAACATTTCAGTTGATATCCACAACCCAAATTTCAAAGGTTCGAAAAAACCTAAAAAAAAAAAACCATGGAGACGCAACATTTCAGTTGATATCCATAACCCAAAGGTTCGAGAAAACCACAAATTTCAAAAATCGTGGGGAAACAACATCAAGTCAGTACCCGCAGAACAAATTTTTTTTGAAAAGCAAGGATGCGACATTCCATCGATACTTGCACCCAAATTCGCGAGGATGCGACATTCCATCGATACTCGTAACCGAATGAGCAAGGATGCGACATTCCATCGATACGTGCAAGAACATTCAGCAGGGAGGCGACTTTTACTCGATACTTGCATTTTTTTTAAAACCAAACCGGCTATAAATGCCACAAAACGGCTATAGATGCCACCAAACCAAACTGGCTATAGATGCCACCAAAACAAATCGGCTATCAATGCCACAAAACAAAACCGGCTATCAATGCCACAAACAAAAAATTGGCTTTAAAAAAAAAAACCCGGTTATCAATGCCACCAAAACCCGGCTATCAATGCCACAAACCCGGCTATAGATGCCACCAAAACCGGCTCTCATGCCAAAAATCGGCTTCCATGCCACAAACAAAATTCAGGCTTCCATGCCAAAGCAATCATTTGACAAAAGATTTTCACAAAATGATAAGCTTTTGATCAAATCCCATTTAGCAATTACTTTTATCACAAAAAGATTTAAGTGAGCGTAGGGAAAACCAAAAAAAAAAAGAATCCCATTTAGCAATTACTTTATCACAAAAAGATTCAAGTGAGCGTAGGGATAACAAAAAAAAGAGTACCACAAAAAAGTAAATGTGGTACCAAAAAAAAAGGAAAGTGTTCACAAACACTACAAAAAAAAAGAAGAAAAAGAAAACTTTCTAAAAAAAAAAAGGGGGAAAGAAAACAAAAAAAAAAAGAAAAAAAAGGGGATGGCCCACAGGCCACGTGGCCATACGGACAGATCCGTACAAAAAAAAAAAACATAACATGAAGAAAAAAAAAGAAAGAAGAAAAAGAAAGCAAAAAAAAAAAAACGTGCGAAAAAAAAAGAAGCAAACACGTGGAAAAGAAAAAAAAAGAAAAGAAGAAAAGAAAGAAATAAAAAAAAGAAAGAACTTTTATTTTCCCTACAATGGAGTTTTCTTGAAAAAGGGAACTTACTTGAAGCCATTGATGGAGAAGAAAAAGAAAA
This sequence comes from Litsea cubeba, assembly GCA_012931725.1. Lineage (NCBI taxonomy): Eukaryota > Viridiplantae > Streptophyta > Magnoliopsida > Laurales > Lauraceae > Litsea > Litsea cubeba. The sequence goes on along the minus strand of CM022950.1, from coordinate 14,255,203 downwards.
GTCTTGAAGATCTTGAAGAAGAAGAACTCTTGGTCTTGAAGCCCTCTTGGGATTGTTGCAAAAGAAAGTAATAAGAGCAAGAGATCCAACCTCCTCCTTGCCTTTATAGAAGAGAGCAAACCAAAGAAGGAAAGAAGAAAGTGGTAAATGTTACTAATTAGTAACCTTACCAAAAGAAAGAAATTAGAAAGATTCTTTCCCAAAAGAAAGATATCTTGAGGGATTCTCTCCCAAAAAGAAATCAATGAGAGATTTTCTCCCAAAAGATAGGATCAATGAGGGATTCTTTCCCAAAAGAAAGATATCTTGAGATATCTTATCCCAAAATACAGGGAACATGAGAGATTCTCTCCAAGTAAAGATATTCTTAGATATTCTCTATCCAAATGAGATATTTTTTGATATTCTTTACAAAAATGACACCACAGGAGATCTAAGCCATTTCAAAAGCTTAAGGTCCCATCGGTTAGCCCATATGAACCAGGTTTGACCACCTAGGCACACAAAAAAAAAATGAATAAATATATTTTTTGGGCTTTTAGTCAAAGAGAAATCCCTCTTACCAAGAGCATACAAATGGTTCCTTGCCTCTTTTGAGTTGATTCGACCATAGAAAAGAGAATTCCAAGCCCCATGAGCTTCCAAAAATCAAACCATCCAGCCTCATCTACCAAATTGAGCCAAAATCTTGAAATTGACATTCCACAAATATCAAACCAAATCCTGGTCCCCTAACTTGCCACATACAGCTTGTTAGGTCACAAGACCAAAACCAAAAATCAAAACCTGATCCCCTAACTTGCCACATACATCCTGTTAGGTCACAAGATCAAAACCAAAATTGATCCCCCAACATTCCACATACAGCTTGTTGGGTCACACGGTCAAAACCAAACCCGACTCCCTAACCTGCCACATACAGCCTGTTAGGTCACAAGGTCAAAATCCAAATCCACATCCCTGATGTCATCTTCAAAACTTTGCCTCGAGATGGTACGTGATTCCTTTCACTACCCTAAAATTCCCCTAGAAGCTCAAAAGGCTACAAATACAAAAAAAAAGACTGCTCAAAGCTCTTGGTCAAGTCACAGGCTCTCCTTCACAAATCTCTTCGAGGCACATCGACTACAAATGATAAGCAACTCGTCACTGTACCTCGAGGGGGCATTTGTTGACACCAAAAATGTCACTTTGCCCCTTCAAGATCCAAAGAGCTACATGAAGTCGCAACCTACCATAAATAGGCAATGCTACTTACAAAAAATCAAATCTTGTCAGAACCAAACAAAAACTGCAAGATCCTTCAAGACAGCCAAAAGAGGAGTACACAAGAAGTTTTGGGCCATTTCAAAATCGTTTGGCCTAACTTCGCTTCTCCGGCAACTGAAAAGGAGCTCTTGGCGGCGAAAGCATCGGAGACACCAAATCTTCGATCGGAGCCGATGGATGATCTCAAAATACATCCAAAAGGCTCCACGTCAAGTTCCAAGTCAAACCGACAACGTTTGACCCTACATCAACCCTCGAACAGCTAAATCAAGCCTCTCGGAGGCGAGAACCACCGAGGCCATCACTCATCAGATAGAGCACATGGACGGCTTTAAAATGCTTACAAAGGGCTACACGTCAAATTTCAAGTCATTTTGATAACATTTGACCATAGTTTGACGCTCGAAAGCCAAATCAGGCCTCTCGGCGGCGAAGCTCTTCGGGACCATGGTTTCCAAGACAGAGCCTATGGATCATCTTAAAATGACTCCAATAGTTTCCCTGTCAAATTTCAAGTCAATCAGATATCGATTGACCGCACATCAAACCGCGACGTCTTCATCGCGATAAAAGCAAGTCTACTGGTGATAGGACCCCAAACGGCTTCAAAACTCAAACAAAAACCTATGATTGGTCTTATTTATTGCTCAGTAGGCTTCACCCCATATTTCAGGTCATTCCGACATCGTTTGACCTAGTTTAAGCTTCTGACGAAAAATCGGCAGCTCTGCGCGACAAAGTCTTCGGCTTTCTCAGAAAATTGGAAACTTTGCAAAATAAAATGCAAGGATTCTCATCAGGTTTTCTACAGGGAAATCAGGCCAATAAATGATCAAAAAATTCAAGGAAAAATACAGAATAAAAAAAGAATAAAAAAAAAAGCAAAAACGGACACAAAACGGGACAAAAGGGGGAAAAAACCCCCCAGGGTCGCAGGCCCCTGCGACCCCGGGGCCCGGGATTGCCCGGTGGGCCCCGGAAACCCCGTTTTTCGCCGTTTTTTCGCGATTCGAAGCGTCTGGCCTCTGGTATTTTCCAAAATTCATACTTTTGAGACACCAAATCCTCTTACATCCGTCAAAAACATGGGTTAATCATCAAGAGTATAAAAAATAACATTGATCGCCACCCGGTCAACCAAAAAAAGTGTGCTTTCTACCCGACCGATCGAGAAATCGACAGGACAGATGGTACCGACTTGCTGTTGGCAACTAACACCTGAAGTTACATGATCATCCGATGTCGATCTATATGAAGATCCATCAATGATCATCGCCAGAAGAATCCCAAAAGACGCGGCACGGCCCGTGACTCTTCAACTGCTCGGCGACCACTTAATGCGATTAATTGACTAGCTTTATTACAGTCAGTAATCCATTTCTTTGGACGGGCCAATCAGAAGCAAGCATCCGGGAGTTACAAGTCAAGAGATTCATGGCATTTAGCCCATGAAACTCCTCCCATCATGGCGATTAAAGGCGATTAAATGCCCTCAATCTCCTCCGGCCAATCAGAAGCCAAGAAAAAGGAGTTACAAAATAAAGAATTCAATCTTGTAACTCCTCCCTTTATGTAGCTTTATGACAATTAAGGCTCATGAACCCTCCTAAATGGCTACCTAAAAGCCTATAAATAGGAGAGCTCTCCAAGAAGAAAAGGACAATCACAAACACACAGACAACAGACTGCAGAAAATTCGGAAACTCAGACAGAAAAAGGCGTCAGAAATCTAAGAGAGAAAACTCTGCGGAAATCCTACACCGAACACCGCTACAAGGTGACAAAAGTCCCTTGGGGGGTACCCCCCCCCAAGGTCCTTGTCTTCTCCTTCTGCCTCCAATGGCTTAGACATGGCTTTTCAGCCCGTCTACTCGGTTTTTTATTGGACATAGGACCTCCCTTTGGTCTTTGTTCTCTAAAAACCTGAGGTTATAGCCAAGCCAAGCGAATCAATAGCATCCTCTGTTCTCATCTGCATGGATGATAGCGAAGTCCACATATGGCTTGCGACCGTCAATCTGAACGGGTCCCCCACTATCTCCTCAGAAGTTAGATCCTCCTTTTCTTGCTTTCCATTGTAGTTTGTATTTTTTTTAAACGAGACAAAAATCATAACTCTTGTCTTTCATTATTGATAAGGATTGTAAAACGGCTATAAACGCCAAAATCGGCTATAAACGCCAAAAATCGGCTATAAACGCCAAAATCGGCTATAAATGCAAAAAAAATCGCCTTTCACGGCAAATCAAGAAAATGTCTCTTTTCTTAAATATATGTGCAATGGAAAACTTGAAAGAAGTTTATTTCCTTTTTACTTGTGAAGGTTGATCTCCGGATCACCACTTGCAATTCCAAGTAAAATAGAAAATCTGGCACACCCACACAAAAGAAATGTTGATGCACGCCCCTTGCCCCCCGGTTACGAAAGGGTCGGACCCAACGGATTCCCACGTCCGCCGACCTCGGTAGGACCTGGCGCCAGGAGCGCGGTCCATCACCAACATTAATCAAATGTAACTTTTCCCCAATCATATCCAATCTGGATTGAAGACCGCTGTGAGGTGTAAACATTTTCTCAATTAAAATAACAAATGGCGAAAGCTTCATAATTACAACTGGTATCTAAAAGATGTATAGTTTAGAGCAAATACTTAATATTATAACTAGAGTTCAAGTTTGAGACTGTTAACAAAAGTATTAATTACAATAAGAAGGTCACGATAAAACTTGGCCTAATCAAAATTGGAAAGAAACCAAAAGATAAAACTAATCCAGATAAACATGAAGGTTCTCTTGTACAGAGTTGATACGGCTGTACAATGCCATCCATACTATACTCTAGGAAGTCATCAAGTTGATCTGCCAGAACTTCTTCCGTCATCTCCTCCTCGGTAAGGAAGGGCTAGGTACCTATGCACCAAGAGTAGCATCATCAGACATGAAGGTCGACAAAAAATATATATAAAAATCAACAGATATGCAAAACAAATCAGAATAGACGATATACAAGATTATATATATGAGAAGCATAGCATTCTGATCGTAAGAAATGCATAGCATTTGAGTCATAAATAGACTAACAAATAGGCAGCCACATACGCTAATCACCACGGGATAGTTCCACTTGTCCCTCCCGGCTCAACATGAGAGTTGTGGTAGAGTAAACATTAGGCACGGGATAAAAACCCGGCAAGCAATCATATGAATGACAAAATAAAATAAAACATAACATCATACTTCTTTCATAACAGGTATCTGATGGTGTACATCCATCTAAAATATAAAACATTCGTACTGCGCAGACGTTCATTCATACGTCCTCACACAGGTGGTGCCCCAGCTGTGTTGGACGTTAACCGCTGAGTGGTGCCTAACACAAAAGTCGTAAACATACAATAGTGAGGAGCTAGACTTTCTTGCGTGAACAAGATTCATTAAATCATAGAGAAACTGCTTTTCCATTGTTAAATAAAAACCAATACCATCAAGCTTCTTCAAAGCATTATCATTATAAGTAGTTCTCAACAAGCTTTACAATCAAAGCTGCCTAACTTCAACACTTTCATCAAACTGTGAAACAAACGGAATATCAAAACGGATCCTAAGTTCATCATCTAAGTTCTTCATATGATCCCAAACAAAAACAAAGTAAACAAAGCTAATGAACATGGACATTTCATGCGGAATGTACCAAACAGTACAATTCGGAATCATAAGCAATAGACAAACCAATCCTAAGTACAATGTTAACCCCGAAGCATCGTACAACCTACTCAGTCAACGAAAGGGATTAGGATTCACGATACTCAGACGAACAATCTACGTGCATAGATATAAAGAAGGGTATCCCGTTGTCCCGTGCCGTTCAAGATTGAGTTAGGTTGGATCCCGATGCAACCGGAATAACCGTGAAGCACGTCGGCTCAAAACATCCTCACACATAGTCAAACGAGTCCAAACAGATAGCTAAGGTTCCAATTAAGTCCATCCAAAAAGGGTGAGAAAAAAAATCCCTTCCAAAAAGGAATTCGCAGTTGTCGGGCCCGGTCGACCGCGTACACAAGAAGCCTGGTCAACCGACCCCCCATGGTCAAGTCGACCTCCTTCATACCCGGTCAACCAAGCCCTTGGCTGGTCGACCAGCAGTTGTAAGCATAAATGGGGCACGGTGTTTTGGTCAGGTTCCAAAACACCTGACCCCGTGTGGCCGGTCGGCGGCGTGCACTGCGGAAACAAAACCCAGGTTCTGTTTCTGCAATGAACATGGGTCATTTCCCTCATCTCATTCATGGACCTGATAAGCCATCAAAACATGGATACAACAAGTCCATAAATATCCCATCCATCTATCTAATCAAGTCATTAAATTCATAATCCATTTTATTATGCTAACAAGCCTAATTATCATGTTTTCAAATCCCTAAATTATCCATTGAGCAATTAACATCTAAATCATGAATTTCTTTTTCATACAAATCAAGGAAGACAAACATATCAAGCATAATTATATATATCTACTTGCCTTGATGAAGAGCTTTGACAAAAGTCATGAAGAAATTTGGGGAAAAACCCTCTTTTGAGCTCAAAGTTCTGAAATGGCCTCCAAATCCAAAACCTTTCTACAATGAAATGCAGATGGGTCGGGTGACTTCCTCTAATCCATTTCTAAGCTAAAGAAAGAAGATTAGCTAGGTCTACAAGCTTTGAGAGCCTACCTTAGAAAAGAGAATGATTGAGATCCTAGGAGCTTGAGGAATAAGATGGAGAACTTCGTCGGCGAAGATTGAGCTTCGGTGACCGCCGGCAGTGAGGGGGCTGGGTCTTGTTGAGAGTGAATAGTGAATGAGAGAGAGAGAGATGAGATAAGAGATGGGTGAGGGCGTTATATTAGGTTAGGTTATTGGATATTTAAGTTTAGTCCTTGGCTCCACTAATAGAGATGTTTGGGCCTCTTTGACGCGTCGAATCAAAACGTGACTGAAGACTAATGTTCGTGCAATGCCGAGACTTACTCGATGTACCCAATTTACCAAAACTCATAATCTCATAAAAACCCTTGAAAACTTCCCAAAATAGCAAACCACCCCCTACTGTATCCAAATGAGCTCGGACTCACGCTAAACTTCACACGCGTGATCCACACGTCAAACCCGACTCGCTAAGACTCTAAATGCACTTACTAACTAATCAAGCAATTAACTATAATTAATATGAGGTTAAGGGACGGGTGTTACACTTCTTCACCATGTCCTCTAATTTTTAGACATCAAAACATTAGTTCTCACAGGCATTTTGTCAAGCAGATGGAGGTCTCTTTCTAGTTCCCTTCCCAAATCTACTTCATATAATCCGATCATGAATACGAACCTATAATTGGTGAAAAGCTGGACGATTTTGTTAGATTCATAGACCGAAATCTTCTCCTAAATTTTACCCTAACTATCCAGAAGTTCCACCTCTCCTTCCCCTACGACGAGGAGTGTGTTTCTCATGTAGATACATGCATTAGCTTCGAGATGCAAAACACCATTCAGGAGCTAGATCTAACCTTCACTAGGAACGGCTCCCGCCATACAAGTTGCCTTCTTCCTGTTGAAATCTAGCTAAGACATTGGCCTCGTTGAAGCTGGAAAATTGCGTAGTTGGTGTTCATCATATTGCCAACTTTACCAAGCGCATTGCCTTGTCTCTGTCTGCTTGAAGATTTAGTTATGGAAGACTTCATGTGTCGTACTCGTCTCAAGATTGGCTCTTCTTCTCCTTCATGTGTTGGACGAGTAAGAGACATGAATAAGGAGCAACATTAGAGACGAGCGAAGCTAGCGTCGCCCTATCAGAGACAAGCGACACTAGCATCGCTCCTCTCGAAGTTCCAAAAAAACAAAGAAATCAGGGCGACGGACCCAATTTTAAGGCCCTAACTACAGGGTTCTTTTCAGTGCAATGGCCATTTACCGGGTTTTTTTTTTTCCAGTAACACCCTCTTAAAAAAGGATCCCTGCAATATTTACATGTGAATATATTACCAAGAGTTACTCTCAGTAACACATGAAGATTAAAATCCCCATTGATGCAATTTATTACTTACAGAGGTCTTTCCTTGAGTTGACTGAGTAAGCCATCTTTCACGAGTACATTTATATAAACACCTAAAATGGATGAATTTTCTTCATGGGCAATAAAAACATCAACCATGGTCGAATTTAGCTAGGGTTTTGTTTGTCTAAGCTTTCTCATTGAGTTTTGTTACCAACTCTACAATCTACCTGCCCAACCAATCAGTTGTTCCAAGACCATGCAACTTATCTCCATTGAAACTCAAAGAAAATGGATAAAACTCCCACATATTTGTGTCACAAGAAAAGTAAATTAATCGGATTAGAATATGCAAATCCTAACAAGGTGCAGGTTCTCTCAACAACATGAGTGCCATGTATGCATACAAAATCGTTTTATCTGGGAAACCATTTTCAATTTTAGGTGGACACTACTCCACCCAAGCAAATATGTCACAAGAGGACACATTAGATAGCGAGACACGACTGAGCTATATGAGTCTTTACGTACATTCTTCTCAATTGAAACCTCAACGAGAAGTTAAAGGAGTGGGTCTTTGTAAAAAGTTAAATGAATGAAAAGTAAAGAGTCGCAAATGAAGAGTTTAATAGGAGGGTCAGAATTATGTAAATCTAGGGATTGAAAGTTGAAACAGTTGTGAATAGTTAAGGAAAGGGCTTTTTTGGTAGAAAAGAGAGAGACTTTATCGATGAGTTAAAAGGAAGAAACGGGAGAGTTAGGAATGAGGAGTTAAATATGAGGGTCAAGACTATGTAAATCTAGTCAAAATCAAATTGCAAATAGAGGCTGATTTCTCAATTAGAATCAGTCTCTTTAATATACAATAACTAGCAAAAAAGGCCCGCGCTAACCCCAGGCCAAAATATAAAAATATATTACAATTTGAATACGAGGCTTCAGCATTGTGAGTCTTATCATTGAATCTCCCTGGAAGTCGAGAAGAGAAAATAGGTTATTCAAAATTAGCTTGACAAAAATTAGTGTGGAAGTTCCTTTCCTCACCGGAAGAGCTACGGAATAAGAAAAATTGAAAGAAATATCACTCAATTGAGAATTATATGATGTCTAGCTGTAAGGTCCACTTGGGCCACTTATGATCAATTTGCCCCTTCACGCCACTAATCCTCCAAGTAATTGACATTCCCCATAATTTTGCCACTCTTCTAAACTTTAACCACTGTTGAATTCTCATACAAAACTACAAAAAAAAAAAAGAAGAAGAAATCAAGCACTTGATCTAAGGTTTAAAAATCGTCAACTTAAGCCACCAAACTAAAGTTTCTAGAATTATCAAATGACCTTTCTGTAAGTGAAAAAAATTATAACTCACAAGATTACGGGGTACCTGGTAGGACTTATCCAAACGTATTGTGACGCCCCGGAGTCCCACATCGACTATAGAGAGGAAAGTGATTGAGATTATATGTAGAGCTTACACCCTTACCTTGCTTGAGGCCTTTTGATGGGTTGAGGCCCATCAGAAACAAAACCGTGAGGCCAGTGGGTCAAAGCGGACAATATCATGCATGTGTGTAGGGTGGGGCGTTACAAATGGTATCAGAGCCGACTCTCGACTAGTTTGAGTGTGGGTCCCCTGCTGTGGTCTGGTGCAAGTGGGCGGGCTTCCATGTGGGCGGGCCAAGAGGGCTGGCAGGCTACTGCACAGGGACGTGCAGCCCTAAGGGGGGTGGAATGTGACGCCCCGGAGTCCCACATCGACTATAGATAGGAAAGTGATTGGGATTATATGTAGAGCTTACACCCTTACCTTGCATGAGGCCTTTTGATGGGTTGAGGCACATCAGAAACAAAAACCGTGAGGCCAGTGGGCCAAAGCGGACAATATCATGCATGTGTGTAGGGTGGGGCGTTACAAAACTGTCACGTCCCCAAAATAAGAATTGGGGAAAAACGTGAAAAATTAAAACTAATTCAAATTCCTGTGTTTAATACAACACAAGCTTCCAAAAGTGGACCCACATCACATCACAAACCGTGATGAGTCCAAATAAAATTCCATTAAATGCAACGGAAGCTTCATTCAATTGGTATTTAATGATCGTAATTAAGATCTAACACGAAAATCAAATAAACATTCATAGTTAAAGTTGCAGAATAAATTAAACAATTACTACAAAAAGTTTATCATTAATATAAAGTTCATCTAAAGAGTTTCTAAGATGACGTCCTCTCTAATGCAGGCTCAGACGGCTTCGAAACCGTCTCCAGCATCCCACTCGGGTTCGTCAGTTGGCTCAAACGTTTGAAACGTTTGATCCTCCTCCGTCTCCTCGGTAAAGCAGGGCTCGGTACCTATGCACCAAATGTAGTAACGTAAATAGCAAGAACATGATCATAATTCGAAATTAAGATACGATATCAAAACGAGTAAAAACAAGTGAGATTATAAGAAACAATGATAAAGATAAGGACAAGAAAGAACGTATGACAAAAATCCAAAAGACACCAAATGGAGCAATATATAATTCACACAGAGACAAGTGTCCCCGTTTTGGGTGGTCAGTCCTACATAATCGGGAAAGCCCGTCCACAATGTCGGTGGTCATAAACTGATCTATAAACACATAACAGGATAAGCTGTTCACATACAAAGCGGATTATAAGTGATCCGGACACATCGGTGATCAACCGTCCACATACGATCTGCAGTCGTTCACAAATGACCAACATAAAAGGAAACATATATGCATAATAGACCCGAATAATAATGCTCCGACACAAGAGTCCTAAGTCAAATGAAGGGCTGGCCAATCCATATCATAGTCAAATCTCATATATCAAATTTGTTAAGCCACCTCATAATCCATAATATAAAGTAGGGTATGCATCTAAGGGAATACATAACCTAAACCAATATATGCATGCAAATACAAAGGTTAAGACATATTGTAAATCGATCCTAAGGTTAAACGTATATTCATATACTCTGTCAACACACAATAATAACGCTAGTAAGTTAAGGACGTTACATCTCTCGAAATTCATGGTGCATAGATCCAATGAAGGATTTTCAATAGAGATGTATTGACCCTTTCTCGCTAGAGTTCATTAAAATCATAACAGGTAATTGAATCCTACGTCCATAAGATACCGTATGCCCAAAGACGGTTCTTATGTCAAGTCCAAGTAGATAATTTAAGGTTATTAGATCCATATGAAGTCCCATACATTATATCATAAATCCCCAAATTAATCAGAGCCAAAACAATGGAAAATAAACACTAATTACCTAAGTACACTGAACGTTCGAACGTACGAGACCAACGTTCGAACGTTCAGGGTCTCGGGTTTTTGGCTCAGCAATGAGGGAAAATCAGACGTTCGAACGTTCATGAGGCACGTTCGAACGTTTGATGCCTCGGGTTTTTTGCTCAGGGGCGAGCAGACTCGAACGTTCGAACGCACGAAGGGAACGTTCGAACATTCGACGTCTTTGTCATTTACCTCAGACGATTCTGAACTCACTCGTTCGAACGTTCCAAAGCAACGTTCGAACGTTTGACGTTCAGAATGTTGTCCAAGTTCGTGCAGTCACAGAAATTGGGATTTTTCCCCTATTTATCCATTTTCCTCTCTTTTTCTAAAAGAGAGTGCATCCCATTCAAATCCACACGAATCATAACCATTAGAAAGAAAATGGAATCCACATATCAATTTATAAACTCCTAATCTATCATTATCATTTAGAAAAGGGCAAATAAACAAACCTATATGCATTAGATAGGAATCAAAGATCAATTAACGCATTCAATAATAAATTATAATAATGTACTTGCCTTAGATCCGAAGTTGAAGAAATGTGCAGTAGGTTTCCTAACCAAAACCCAAATCGAGATTACCAGGGCGCTCGATCACAATCCTAACACCAATCTGACATAAAAGATGGGATAGAAATGCTCAGATGAACAGATCTATGGTATTCCTACCCAAAACCTAACATTGGAAAGAATAAGAAGATAATCTAATAGTATAGATCTATTCCTAATGGTATGAGGATAGTATTACCTGTGATAAGAAAGTCGAACTAATAATGATGGTATCTTCAGATCTTGATTCTGATGGCTGGATCCTAAAGTTGCAGAGGTTTGGGAAGTTGAAAGAGGAAGAAGACGATGAAGAAGAACCGGGAGAGTTGCAGAGATTAGTGGGGAGAGATAAAGACGAGCGGTTATTTAAAAGAAGGGATTAGGTTAAGTATTGGGCTTAAGTCATTGAGTTGCATTGAACAGGACCATTGTAGGTGTGATCTCTAAAATAGTACTATCACAGAAAAGAGATCAAGTCACCTCATGCTACTAAGTAACCGGTGCTCTTAATCTTGAGCATTTGTGGATGAACTGACGAAGTCAAGTTCTTGTGCTTTGATTCACTATGGGTGAGATTCTTTTCATGGGTCAACAGCTCTGTGTTTTGGGTACTCGGACTTGATCAGTTGGGACGTGCAGATGCAATATAGAATCTATGCCATCTGTTGATGGAATAATCGTCCCCTTAGAATTATCTGATTAATCATCAAAATCTAAGATCTTAGTATATGGATGTTCCATATGAATATTGAACTTGTGGGTCGCTCCCTGGATCAAGAGAATGATATTCGAATGATGATTATGTTTAAGGATATGAAGTTCTAAGGTTTAGATGTAATCGGGAAGGTTGATAGTACAATTGATAACCTGACTCGATTATGGATGTTACATAGAGGGGCATTCAGGTCATTACACTTAGTAGGTCGAAGACAACCGTCATCTTATGACGAGCTTATTATATTATATATTTGTCCTTGGAGTTCAACCATAACTCTCTAGTGGAATGAGTTAAGGTTAAAATGGTCTTAATGTTGCTATGGGTTTAGCATGGACATTTTGGTCATTTTGGGAGCCAATGGCAAATATGTCTTTTGGTCCCTTCTCTAGTCACTTACCAAGATTGGCATGGTTTCCTAAAATGTTTAGATAACATAAGGATGAATTATTTTAGTGGAAAAATAATTTTGAGTTTAAATTCAAATAGGCCTTTGATGGCATACATGAATTTAAGTCTAGATAAATTGTATGTGGGCCATGTTGTGCATTGATATGTGGGATGTCCATAATAGGATTTCCATGGGTAAGGTTTCCAACTTTGAGTAGGACTCTACTTGGAAAGTTGGACTCCTCTTTGGATTAGTATTCCTATGAGTTAGTTTCCTTTTTGGATTAGGAACTTAAAATTAGTAAGTGTTCTACAACTAGTATTACTAATTGTATGGAAAGTTCTTTTTAGTTTCCTTTTCTAATTGGAATGTTTCTTAAAGGAAGTGAGTCTTTCTTGGACATCCATGAGAATTAGGAAAGATAAACTTCTAGGAAAGGTTTCCTAAGTTTCTATAAAAGGGAGAGAGCCTTCCCTTGGACGTCCTACACCATAACAAGGAGAATTACAAAGGTTGCACACGTCCAACACACTTTGTGAAACACTTTGCAAGTATCCTAAGAGTGCCCCACACGTCCAGCCCTTGGTTGCTTCTCTTCTTGATTGAAGAAGGCTTAAGGTCTGAGATTTTCCCTTGGAGAAATACTTCTTAATTCCTAGATTAAGATCCCACCATCTTAGCCAATCAGATTTGGAAGTGAGATAGAGGAGAAGATCAAAGGCAATACTAGTGCAGAAAATTCCAGCAACTTGTTTGCAAATTGCAAGTCTGAGTTCGGGCCTTTGGATCTATTTTTTCAGAGGTTTGAAGTCTACAAATCTTTGAGGTATGAGTATTCTTCATTCTCCTTTAATTATACACTTGTTGGTCATGATTTAATGGAGTTTCTATACGATTCTTTATGGCTGATTTCCGCTGCATAGTGCAGAAATCAGATTTTTTAAAATCTGTCATGCTTTGCATCAGCCATAGTAGTCTCTTTATGAGAAGTTTCAGATCTGAATCGCAATTTCTTTCAGTGGTATCAGAGCCACTCCATGTGAAATCATGATCCCATGTTGTGTGTAATTAATCCTAGATTGATTATGGGTATGGTGGCACCCTATTAAAGTTATGTTGTGATGCATGTTGTGTGCAAGTTTCATTAACATTGCTGGAATTTATTTTCCAGATTTGTTTAATGATGCACATAGTGAGTTTGCATGCACTAACCTCTTTGTTTGCAGCCATAATTAGCATCCTTGATGGTTCGCATGTATGTTGTGTGGATTTGGATGTTTTTTAATTAGTTGGAAAGTGTACGATTGCGCGGTTAGCAATCATAGGAAGTTGTAAAGTTTCCTTAATTTATTCCAACTAGTCTTGATGTAAGCTTTCTTGAAAAGCATAGGAATCTCCAATGTAATTTTGGTTTTGTTTTTCATGGGTTTGCTTGTATAAATCAATTTATGGAAACGAGCAAGAAAAGGAAAGTTTCAAGACAAGAAGGTTGCAAGAAATTGGAGTCCTTGGAGATGAAGGAGTCAAGACTTCTAGATGCATGAGGAGTCCTAATTCGATTAAGATTTGAAATCCTAAGAGCAAGGAGCCATCAAGGATTGCATACTTTATTTGCTTTATATATGGAATGCATGGATGAATGCTTTATATAATTGCTATAATTGTCACCTAGAAACATGGCCACCCTTAGGCTCTAAAATTGGCATCTTTATTGTATTAGATTGTTTTTAGTTTGGCAAATTGTTTTAAACGGAACTTAGACCAGCACCTTCTATTTGTCTAAGGTTTAAAATTGGATAGGGTTTGGTTTATCTTGGTACCCTTGGTTTCCAAAGGAGGCTAAACTAAAATCTAATTAGATGCTACCTATGGGTTTTCATAACCCAAGATAGGTTTTTGGTTCTTTGAAGGGATTTTTCACAAATGTTTTAATGCAAAGGTTATTTACTTTCAAGATGACTTGAGTCATTAAGTCATGAATTTAATTAACCAAGTTTGCTAGATTTAAAAAGAGCTTTTGAGAAAACGAAGTAAAGATCAATGGAAAGTTTATAAACCCTAGTGATAAATTATCAAGTGGGAGAGGGGTTTAGGAAAAACCCCACGACCTTCCATTCTCGGTTCATATTAATCTCATTAGAAGTGTTAGTGGGAGCGGCCATCCCTTCGGTGGAGTTCTTTACTAAAGATCACTTCGATGGGTTAGTGGGTGAATTAAAGTGAATGTTCGTAATGAGGTGTTAGTAGGAGCGGCCATCCCTTCGGTGGAGTTCTTTACTAAAGATCACTTCTATCGAATGTCGATGAAGTCTTGGTGGGAGCGACCATCCCTTCGGTGGAGTTTTTTACCAAAGCTCACTTCTAGATTAGGACATTCTGGGAATTTTCATAAGAGATGGTAACACACTTGACATAAGGCGGTAATAACCTCTCCTACCGGTTAAAGTTATTTGTCTTATGAGGTCAAACCAATCAGTGATTGGACTACCACTGGATGCGTATCCAGATAGTGATAATCCAAATAAGTCTGCCTTAATTCAACGTGACTGTAGGCTCGGCCATCCCTTCGGTGGAGGGTCTATGAGGAGGTTGAAACACTGATACATTATGATTGGGGTTGAATAATGTAAAAAGTTTAGTGCTTTGTTTTTCCTTTTGTAACAAGCACCATATGCATATTACATATACTGCATGTCTAATTATAAACCGTTTTATATCCAGAGAGAGATGGGTAAAGACTCTTTTAGTCCGTTGATGTGCATTCTTCGTGAGAATAAACTGACTGGCCCTAACTACGTAGATTGGAAAAGAAATCTTGACATAGTACTCACAGCTGAGGAGTACAAGTATGTCTTGCTGGAAAACTGTCCCGAAATTGATGCTAATTCTACTGATGACCAGCGAGAGGCTGAGAAGAAATGGAAGAAAGCGAATAGCATGGCTAAATGCTACATGCTCGCTTCCATGTCCAACGTGTTGCAAACACAGCACGAGCAAATGGACACAGCCTATGAAATCATGATGTCCTTGTCTGAGATGTTCGCAGACGAGCAGGCCAGCTAGGCAAGCTGCTATGAGGACCATCATGAATGCTAGGATGGCTGAGGGAACACCTGTCAGAGAGCATATGCTCAAGATGATAGATTGTTTCAATGAAGCTGAGATTCTAGGGGCTGAGATTGATGCAGGGAGTCAGACTGACATGATTCTCGAAACTCTGCCGGAATCTTTCAATCAGTTCAAGCTCAATTTCAATATGAGCAAGATGGACATGACTCTACCTGAGTTAATGAAAGAACTCCAGGCGGCAGAGGCTATCATGAAGCCCAAAGCCCAAGCTCATTTTTTCCAGTCTTCCTCTAAACTGAACCCGAAAGGGAAGAAGTCCAAGAAGAAGCAGAATAAGGGAAAAGGGCAGAAAAAGGACAATGCTGGTAATAAGAAGGACAAGGGTACAGATGGAAAGCCCAAAGGGAAATGCTTCAAGTGTGGCGCCTGAAAGGTCATTGGAAGAAAGATTGTCCCAAGTTCCTAGCCTCAGTTAAGAAAGGTACATCTTTTTCATACTACATTGAAACTTGTCTAGTGGTTGATTCTACTGACTCATGGATAGTAGACTCAGGAGCCACTAATCATATCTGCAATTCATTGCAGGGGTTTCAGATAATGCAGAGAATTGAGAAAGGAGAATTTGCCTTTAGAGTCGGAACTGGAGCTAAAGTTTGGGCAGTTGCAGTAGGAGTTGTTACCTTACATTTTCCATGTAATAGGATATTAGTTTTAAATAATGTTTTCTATGTTCCGGACATGAGGAAGAATTTGATTTCAGTTTCCAGATTAATTGAATTTAATTATTCAGTTTCTTTCCATTCTGATATTGATATCAGTAGAGATGGAAATATTATATGTTCCGGTAGAATACATGACAACTTATTTTATATATATCCTGTTGCTCCTACACTGCATAATGTACAACAAGAAAGCTCAACTTCCCTTAAGAGGAAGGTATCTTCAATCAATGACACATATCTTTGGCACTTACGTTTGGGTCACATTAACCCAAAACGGATTCAGAGGTTGGTAGAAGATGGGCCCTTGAGCTCGTTAGATTTCGAACCTTTTCCTCAGTGCGAATCTTGTCTCAAGGGAAAGATGACCAAACGGTCATTCTCTGGAAAGGGACTAAGGTCAAAGGAGTTGTTAGAATTGATTCACACTGATGTGTGTGGTCCTATGAACAAACCGGCTCGAGGAGGGTATGAGTATTACATCACCTTCACCGATGATTACTCTAGATATGGATATGTATACCTAATGCGACGCAAGTCTGAGGCGTTTGATAAGTTCAAACAATTCAAGGCTGAGGCGGAGCTACAACTAGGAAAACATATCAAAGCCCTTCGATCTGATCGAGGTGGCGAGTACCTCCTGGGTGAGTTCAAGGAGTACCTCACACAACATATGATTGTGTCTCAGTTGTCTGCACCGGGTACACCCCAGCAAAATGGTGTAGTGGAGAGAAGAAACCGTACCCTTCTTGATATGGTAAGGTCCATGATGAGTCATGCAACCCTACCAATATCTTTTTGGGGATATGCCTTAGAAGCAGCAGCATACATTTTAAATCTGGTACCATCTAAGTCAGTACCTAGGACACCACAAGAAATATGGACAGGTCGAAAACCTAGTTTAAATCATATCCACATTTGGGGTTGTCCAGCCTATGTACTGAATGATAAAGCTACCAAGCTAGAACCCAGATCGGAAATGTGCTACTTCATTGGGTATCCTAAGGGAACGAGAGGTGGCATCTTTTATCATCCAAAGGAGCAAAAAGTGCTCATCAGCACTCATGCTAGGTACTTGGAGGATGATTGTATGATGCACCAAGAGCTTAGTTGTAAAGAAACCCTTGAGGAGATTCTTCCGGGATCTCCTATAACATCTGTACCAGATCCTGAGACAGTAGATGAACAAGATATTCCTTTAAACACTCCGGAGCCTCGTCGTAGTGGGAGAATTTCTAGACAACCAGAAAGATATCTAGGAGTGTCTTTTAAGACAGACTCTGAAGATCTGGTTGAGGATCCTACTAGTTATGATGAAGCAGTAACGGATATAGATGCTAACATGTGGCAGCAAGCGATGAAATCTGAAATGGATTCTTTGTATTCCAATCAAGTCTGGGAACTTGTAGATGCACCTGAAGGGATTAAACCTATAGGGTGCAAGTGGATCTACAAGAGGAAGAGAGGAGTGGATGGGAAGGTGGAAACCTTCAAAGCAAGACTGGTGGCGAAAGGACATACTCAGAAAGAGGGTATCGATTATGAGGAAACCTTTTCACCAGTGGCTATGCTTAAATCCATAAGGATTCTCTTGGCCATCGCATGTCATTATGACTACGAGATATGGCAGATGGATGTCAAGACAGCTTTTCTTAATGGAAGTCTTGACGAATGCATCTATATGATGCAACCAGAGGGCTTCATTGCTAGTGGCCAAGATAACATGGTTTGTAAACTTAAGAAGTCCATTTATGGACTTAAGCAAGCATATAGAGCATGGAACATCAAGTTTAATTAGGCAGTCAAATCCTTTGGCTTTGATCAAAACATTGATGAACCATGTGTGTATAAGAAAGGAAATGGGAAAGCAGTTGCATTTTTGGTTCTATATGTAGATGACATATTACTCATAGGAAATGATGTAGGTTTATTGTCATCCACAAAGGTTTGGTTATCCTCTTAATTTCAGATGAAGGATTTGGGTGAGGCCAGCTATATCTTAGGGATCAAGCTTTTGCGTGATCGCAAGAATAAGATGTTAGCCCTATCCCAATCTTCTTACATTGAGAAGATATTGGTCAAGTTTAACATGCATGACTCTAAGAAGGGCCTCCTACCTTCTAGACATGGAGTACCACTATCTCGAGATCAATGTCCAAAGACACCTGATGAGATAGAGAACATGAAGAGAGTTCCATATGCATCCGCTGTTGGAAGTCTCATGTATGCGATGTTATGTACTAGACCAGATATTTGCTTTGCCGTCGGCATGGTTAGCAGATATCAGTCAAACCCTGGACCTATGCATTGAACAGCTGTAAAGCATATATTCAAGTATCTTCGGAGAACGAAAGATTATATGTTAACCTTTCGAGCAGATGATCTAACGCCATTGGCGTATACAGACTCTGATTTTCAATCTGATAGTGATGCCAGAAAGTCTACCTCAGGGTACGTCCTTACTTTGTCAGGAGGGGCTATATCATGGAGAAGTGTCAAGCAATCCTGTATAGCTGATTCTACCATGGAAGCAGAGTATGTGGCGGCATCGGAAGCTGCGAAGGAAGCGGTATGGCTCAGAAAATTCCTGTTGGAATTAGGAGTTGTTCCTGCAGTGCATAAACCGATTGTCATGTACTGCGATAACACTGGTGCTGTAGCACAGTGCAAAGAGCCCAGGAATCACAAGAAAGGCAAGCACATTCAGAGAAAGTACCACTTGATCCGGGAATTCATTCAGGATGGAGAGATAGTGGTGGAGCATATTGCTTCAGCAAATAACTTAGCTGACCCATTCACTAAGACTCTTACTGAGAAAGTCTTCACTTCTCATGTTGAGTCTATGGGTGTTAGGTTAGGAAGCAGTGATCTTTAGTGCAAGTGGGAGTTTGTTGGGATTGGTGTATGCCCTAAAGCCCACTAGCCGCACTCTCATCTTTTGTTACTGGATATTTTCTGGTTATATAATGGAAAGACTCTTTTATGCTTAAACATGTATATATGTATGGTTGTGTAAGGCCCATTGTTTCTAGTAAATGAATTAGGTGTGTAGTGTCTACACACAGATAGGTCTAATTCATGGACAACTGGAAACATCATATTTGTTCATAACTGAAAGATGGAGCTGGGCACTTCATCTTGGTAGAAGTTATAATGAGATACTCTCCTATATAGGGTGACATACCTAAGTCACGGGAGGGCTTTCCCGGATCTATCTCATTAGTGCATGTGTCATGCATTGAACAGGACCATTGTAGGTGTGATCTCTAAAATAGTACTATCACAGAAAAGAGATCAAGTCACCTCATGCTACTAAGTAACCGGTGCTCTTAATCTTGAGCATTTGTGGATGAACTGACGAAGTCAAGTTCTTGTGCTTTGATTCACTATGGGTGAGATTCTTTTCATGGGTCAACAGCTCTGTGTTTTGGGTACTCGGACTTGATCAGTTGGGACGTGCAGATGCAATATAGAATCTATGCCATCTGTTGATGGAATAATCGTCCCCTTAGAATTATCTGATTAATCATCAAGATCTAAGATCTTAGTATATGGATGTTCCATATGAATATTGAACTTGTGGGTCGCTCCCTGGATCAAGAGAATGATATTCGAATGATGATTATGTTTAAGGATATGAAGTTCTAAGGTTTAGATGTAATCGGGAAGGTTGATAGTACAATTGATAACCTGACTCGATTATGGATGTTACATAGAGGGGCATTCAGGTCATTACACTTAGTAGGTCGAAGACAACCGTCATCTTATGACGAGCTTATTATATTATATATTTGTCCTTGGAGTTCAACCATAACTCTCTAGTGGAATGAGTTAAGGTTAAAATGGTCTTAATGTTGCTATGGGTTTAGCATGGACATTTTGGTCATTTTGGGAGCCAATGGCAAATATGTCTTTTGGTCCCTTCTCTAGTCACTTACCAAGATTGGCATGGTTTCCTAAAATGTTTAGATAACATAAGGATGAATTATTTTAGTGGAAAAATAATTTTGAGTTTAAATTCAAATAGGCCTTTGATGGCATACATGAATTTAAGTCTAGATAAATTGTATGTGGGTCATGGTGTGCATTGATATGTGGGATGTCCATAATAGGATTTCCATGGGTAAGGTTTCCAACTTTGAGTAGGACTCTACTTGGAAAGTTGGACTCCTCTTTGGATTAGTATTCCTATGAGTTAGTTTCCTTTTTGGATTAGGAACTTAAAATTAGTAAGTGTTCTACAACTAGTATTACTAATTGTATGGAAAGTTCTTTTTAGTTTCCTTTTCTAATTGGAGTGTTTCTTAAAGGAAGTGAGTCTTTCTTGGACATCCATGAGAATTAGGAAAGATAAAACTTCTAGGAAAGGTTTCCTAAGTTTCTATAAAAGGGAGAGAGCCTTCCCTTGGACGTCCTACACCATAACAAGGAGAATTACAAAGGTTGCACACGTCCAACACACTTTGTGAAACACTTTGCAAGTATCCTAAGAGTGCCCCACACGTCCAGCCCTTGGTTGCTTCTCTTCTTGATTGAAGAAGGCTTAAGGTCTGAGATTTTCCCTTGGAGAAATACTTCTTAATTCCTAGATTAAGATCCCACCATCTTAGCCAATCAGATTTGGAAGTGAGATAGAGGAGAAGATCAAAGGCAATACTAGTGCAGAAAATTCCAGCAACTTGTTTGCAAATTGCAAGTCTGAGTTCGGGCCTTTGGATCTATTTTTTCAGAGGTTTGAAGTCTACAAATCTTTGAGGTATGAGTCTTCTTCATTCTCCTTTAATTATACACTTGTTGGTCATGATTTAATGGAGTTTCTATACGATTCTTTATGGCTGATTTCCGCTGCATAGTGCAGAAATCAGATTTTTTAAAATCTGTCATGCTTTGCATCAGCCATAGTAGTCTCTTTATGAGAAGTTTCAGATCTGAATCGCAATTTCTTTCAAAGTATTGGGCTTAAGTCATTGGGTCGGGTCACACTGCGGGTCAAATCATCTACCCATTAACCCAACTCACCAATCTACGCATCTGATCTAACGTGTGCCCCACTTAGTCCTAACCACTTAAATAACTAAAATACATTCAATTAAAATAATAATAATAATATTTAATTAAAATATATTAAATATATTAGTAGAGGGACCGGGATCTTACACGTATGATGAAGGTTAGCCGCCTTTAAGCCTGAAAGGGGAGGAACAAACGGTCAGAGGACCCTGGCCTGAGTGGCGCAAGGCTCTCCGATGCCTAAGTTAGTGTATGAACTAAACAGAGGAAGAAGAGGGAGAAGTGAGACAGAGTAACGGCTCAAGAGGGAATGTTTGTGCATACCTTTGTTATGAAATGTCATTCTATTTATAAAGGATTCTACTTGATATCTTGGAGTGGGCCCCTTGATTTGATGGGAATGATCTCATTAGCCCACAAAGTAATAAATGCGGGTCCATCATAGCCCACGAAGCATTTAATGCCAGTCCGATCAGCCCACGTCGCATTAAATGCACGTCATGTTGGGCCTGATCGTGTCTCAAGTCTTTGGCAGTTGAGGTCCCATCGGATCCATCCTCGGGCCCTGCCCTGATTTGGCTACAGCAGCTGGATGCCGCCTTATCAGGGATCTGGCGAAGATTGTGGACGGCTGGGATGGCCCATCTGTTCCAATGGCTCATGCCCGTACTCTGCCACGTGTCCTATGACATGGCAGACGTAGGGGCGAGAGCATGGTTTTTTCTTCATTTCGGCTACCGACCCGGCTTCCTCAGCCGGGGTCAGGCGTACAGCCGAGGTCAGCCTTCATAGCCGAGCTCGGCATGGAAAGCCAAAGTCAAGCCGGTTTCGACCGAGGCTCTGACCCTGCTGCCGAGGTGTGCCTGGACGGCACGTGGGTGCGTTAATTGACGTCTTATCGTCGAGATCAACATAATCTTGGTGTCTTGAAAATCTCCCCACACAATTGCCCCTAGCTTGTGACTTCCTTGGGGCCCTAGCCTTTATAGGTCGGAAGCTAGAGAGTCCGACTGGAGACGTTCGATCATTACCCGGCACCGTTTCGACTCTTTGAGGTAATTAATGTCGCGTCCTGCTTAACCCGGGAAACGAACCGGGAGTTATACGTGTCGTTTCATTACTGATTGTGCTGTCAAATTGATGAGACAGGCGCGGATCGCGATGCTGTCTTTTCGAATTCCTAAATGGTGCCCAAGGAGGGCTTCCTTCTCTTTATAAATAGGGGCGTCTTCCTCTGCTCTACCTTCTTTATTTTCTCTCCTGATTTTCCTTATCTCCACCTTTGATCTTCGTTCTGCTCTTCGTCTTCATTCTCAAGATCTTTCCAGAGGCTCAGGCGAGGAAGGCCGCAAGACGTGCCCAGGCTGATTTTCGTTCCTGATTTGCCCTTCCACTTCTGTAAGTCATCTCGAGCTTCTGTCTTTTTAGGGTTTTTCCCTTCTAGGCTCTCTTCTTGCCTCTCTTCTCTTAGGCTGTAGAAATGGCCAGTCCTACGTTCCAGTTAGAGACATCTGAGGGTATAGCCAAGTTTAGGGGAGCGTACAATATCCCGGAGGGGGTTCGCCTCAGGCCGGCGACTCCCTATGACCATGCCCTGCGCTGCTGGTCCAGCGGCGGGATGTCATTCCCCTTGATCCCTGTGATCGAGGGCGGGGTTAGATTTCCCCTACATCCCTTGCTGAGGGCTTACCTCAGTGCTTGGTCCCTTGCCCCTTGTCAGTTGATGCCCAACGGCTACAAGGTCGTCATGGGCACAACGAAGTTGAATGAGGTTTTAGGGATCAATCTCGGTGTCCATGACATCGAGGATGTATATGACACCTGTAAGGCCGGGGGAGGCAACTACTATCTCCGAGTGAAACAACTCCGAAAGGGCTTCGTCTTGGCTTTGGAAGATTCGGGTAAGAACGCCGAGGACGACCTTTTTTGCGTCTCGGGGGACTAGGAGTTCGGCGCCGGTGAGGATAGGACGCACATGGTCCCGCGCCATCTCGGGGTCATTCCAAGTAAACATCGTCCCTCCATTTTGCTTATTTCGCCCAACTTTTGAATTGCCGAACTGATACCCTATTTTTACTGTGCAGAACTGCGAGAGAGGCAGCGTCGAGCAGCACGTGACGGTTGGAAGAAGATCGTCGCCGACCATAAAAAGGTCGAGAAGTACACCGGGAACGAGAACAGGGCGGCCTGAAAGCTGCTAGGCTATACGCCAAGGTACCGCTGTCACTACAAGAGGGTCGAGGTAGCGTCGGGGGATGAGCTGCAGACTGGTTTGCCCTCTGTCACTTTGGCTGTGCACGGGGGCATTCCGGTGACTGATCCAATTGCAAGCCGAGTTGCGTCTGGTGCCAAGGCGTCTGCTTCCACCAGCTCGGGGTCTTCAAGCTTAAGGGAGGCTGTGGAGGCTTATACATCCGATCAAGGAGAGGGGATGGAAGGCAACTCGCGAGTGCCGGAAACCAAGGATCTAGCGGCCAAATTCAGGCGCGGGTCCTCGTCCTCCGCAGCGCCTTTTTCTGCCAGCACCCGCGCGGCTTCGGGCTCGGGGGGTGTCGCCGTTACATCCGCCCTTGTCATCACCCTGAGCGAAGGAGAGCAAAGACGCTCCCTCGAGCGTGCGAGGGACGGATCTCCGCCCAGAAAGAAGCCCAAAGCGGGGGGAAAGGACTTAGGGGCTGAGCAGACCCCAAAGGGCAATACGCCTACGCGCGTCCCTGGGGGTAAAGCTCCCCCTGAAAAGAGCGCGCCAGCGAACAGGGCTGCTGCTGCGACGGCCCGCGAAATCAGCGGACCTTCGGTGCAAGGATCTGGATCGGCCTCCGGGTCTCGCGCTGTCGTGCCGGCAACGTGGAGGCTAAGGCTGGAGATTCAGCCTGGGAGGCCCCTGAATGTGGAGGACCGGGTGTTGGGGGACCCTCTTATTATCGGGGCTCTCGCAAAAGCCTGCGCCCTCCCGCACGACATGGAGCGGCATGCAAAGTCCGACAACGAGAATCTGCTGGCTTCGGTGATTCAGGCCGCTGTCCTAGTAAGTATTCCTGATGCATATCTGATGGATTTGGTTCCGGCTACTCTTGTGTCTAATCCGTTCTCCTTTGCAGAATGTCCAAAGGCTCCAGCTGGTGTTAGAAAGGAGCGACAAAAACGTCTCCAGGGTTACTCAACTGGAGTCCGCAAGGGAGAAGCTCAGGAAGGAGCTGGCGGACTTGGAGGAGCAACACCGAGCTGAATGCACAAATGGAGGTGACACTTGCCAGCATCACCGACCTCACGTCGACGACCCACCAGCTGAGGGGTGAGATATGGGTGAAGACGAAAAGGTCGCTCGAACTGGAGACTGAGCTGGCAAAACTGAAGGCAGAATCGCGACAGAATCGTCAAGACAGCGTGCCGAAGTGGAGAGGCTACAGAGGGAAAATGTCGAACTGACAGCTCAGCATGCCGAAGTGGAGTGGCTGCAGAAGGAGAATACCGATCTCAAGTCTTCGCTGCAGGCCGAAGCCCACGCCGCCTTCCAAAAAGGAGTGGACTGGGCCACGGTTGAATATGAAAGACAGGTGGAGGAGATAACCTCCATTCTGTTCGAGGAGGGATGCTGGGCCGCATTGAAAGAGGCAGGGGTTCCTGAAGATCACCCGGTCTATCAGAACCTGCCGAAGTACTCAGGCCCGGAACCCGAACCGAGTTCTGCCCCACTGCTTGAGGGTCCCCGGGTCGAAGTCCCTACTGCTGACCCTCTTTTGGACGGTGCTTCATCTATCCCTCCTGCGGGCGATGCTCCATCTATCCCTTCTGCAGGCGATGCTCCAGAGACGGCTGCGGCGGCTGCTGAGACTGCCGGTCCCCCGGAGAAGCAGTGAGGATGCTGACCAAGTCGCCGAAGTCCCTGCAGCTTTTGAATACATTGTATTTCCTGCTTTCAGTCTGTAACCTTTTATCCTTTGAAATGTAAAGTAACTCACTTGTAATCTTTTTTCCTTCGAATGAAAAGCCAAGTTGTTTAATCGAGTTCTCTCCTTTCTTTTCCTTTTTGAGTTCGGCTAAATGTTGTGGTAGGAGAGTTGTCTGAGTTGGAAAGAGGATACCTAGCGGTCTTCATGGTTATCCGCCCTGATATCCCGCATTCCGAGGCCCATAAATAGCAATAAGTACAGCGGTACGATCAATGCGGAAAGCGAGCAGATGGCTCCACCTGTCACCATTGGATCCGTCAATCAATTCATAGGAAACGTGCGTTCCACGCGAGGCATGGGATACCTCTCCCCATTAATAGGCCCTTGAGTACTGAGCCCTCCTTCCTCCTATAAATAGGAGTGGTAAGCCTGCCAAAGAGGAGAGAAAAGGAACCAAACCAGTAGCCCCTCCTTCGTCATTTATGATGGACCGCGCTCCAATGCTCGGTTCCTACCGAGGTCGGCGGACGTGGGAGTCCATTTGGTTCCGACCCTTTCATAACCAGGGGGCAGGGGCGTGCATCAACATTTCTTTTTTTGTGTGGGTGTGCCAGATTTTCTATTTTTACTTGGAATTGCAAGTGGTGATCCGGAGATCAACCTTCGCAAGTAAAAAGGAAATCAACTTCTTTCAAGTTTTCCATTGCACATATATTTAAGAAAATAGACATTTTCTTGATTTGCCGTGAAAGGCGATTTTTTTTGGCATTTATAGCCGATTTTGGCGTTTATAGCCGATTTTTGGCGTTTATAGCCGATTTTGGCGTTTATAGCCGATTTACAATCCTTATCAATAATGAAAGACAAGAATTGTGATTTTTGTCTCTTTTGAAAAAAATACAAACTACAATGAAAAGCAAGAAAAGGAGGATCTAACTTCTCAGGAGATTGTGGGGGACCCGTTTAGATTGACGGTCGCAAGCCATATGTGGGCTTCGCCATCATCCATGCAGATGAGAACAGAGGATGCTATTGATTCGCTTGGCTTGGCTATAACCTCAGGTTTTTAGAGAACAAAGACCAAAAGAAGGTCCTATGTCCAATGAAAAGCCGAGTAGACGGGCTGAAAAGCCACATCTAAGCCATTGGCGGCAGAAGGAGAAGGCAAGGACCTTGGGGGGTGTACCCCCAAGGGACTTTTGTCACCTTGTTGCGGTGGCCGGTGTAGAACTTCCGCAGAGTTTTCTCTCTTTTTCCTTTCTCTGGATTTCTGTGCTTCTGTCTTTCTGTGTGTTTGTGCTTTTTTCTGATGATCTCTGTGTCTCTCCTTTTCTTCTTGGAGAGCTCTCCTATTTATAGGCTTTTTAGGTGGCCATTTAGGAGGGTTTATGAGCTTTGATTGTCATAAAGCTACATAAAGGGAGGAGTTACAGAATTGAATTCTTTATTTTGTAACTCCTTTTTCTTGGCTTCTGATTGGCCGGAGGAGATTGAGGGCATTTAATCGCCTTTAATCGCCATGATGGGAGGAGTTTCATGGGTTAAATGCCATGAATCTCTTGACTTGTAACTCCCGAATGCTTGCTTCTGATTGGGCCGTCCAAAGAAATGGATTAATGACTGTAATAAAGCTAGTCAATTAATCGCATTAAGTGGTCGCCGAGCAGTTGAAGAGTTGCGGGCCGTGCCATGTCTTTTGGGATTCTTCTGTCGATGATCATCGATGGATCTTCATGTAGATCGACATCAGATGACCATGTAATTTCAGGTGTTTGTTGCCAACAGCGGGTCGGTGCCATCTGTCCTGTCGATTTCTCGATCGGTCGGGTAGAAAGCACACTTTTTTTGGTTGACCGGGTGGCGATCAATATTGTTTTCGATACTCTTTGATGATTGACCCGTGTTTTGGACGGATGTCAGAGGACTTGGTGTCTCAAAAGCATGAATTTTGGAAAGTACCAGAGGCTGGGCTCTTCGAATCGCGAAAAAACGGCGAAAACCGGGGTTTCCGGGGCCTTCCCGGCGACCCCGGGCTCCAAGGTCGCCGGCGACCCTGGGCCAGGGTCGCAGGGGTCTGTGACCCTAGGGGGGTTTTCCCCCCTTTGTGTCCCGTTTTGTGTCTGGTTTTGCTGTTTTTCGATTCTTTTTCCTTCTGTATTTTTCCTTGACATTTTGACCATTTATTGGCCTGATTTCTTTGTAGGAAACCTGATGAGAATCCTTGCATTTTATTTTGCAAAGTTTCCAATTTCCTGAGAAAGCCGAAGACTTTGTCGCGCAGAGCTGCCGATTTTCCGTCAGAAGCTGAAACTGGGTCAAACGATGTCGGAATGACCTGAAATTTGGTGTGAAGCCTCCTGAGCAATAAATAAGACCAACCATAGGCTTTTGTTTGAGTTTTGAAGCCGTTTGGGGTCCTATCACCAGTAGACTTGCTTTTTGTCGTGATGAAGATGTCGCGGTTTGATGTGCGGTCAACCGATGTCCGATTGACTTGAAATTTGACAGGGAACCTATTGGAGTCATTTTAAGATGATCCATAGGCTCTGTCTTGGAAACCATGGTCCCGGAGAGCTTTGCCGCCGAGAGGCCTGATTTGGCTTCCGAGCGTCAAACTATGGTCAAATGTTGTGGAAATGACCTGAAATTTGACGTGTAGCCCTTTATAAGCATTTTGAAGCCGTCCATGTGCTCTATCTGATGAGTAATGGCCTCGGTGGTTCTCGCCGCCGAGAGGCTTGATTTAGCTGTTCGAGGGTTGATGTAGGGTCAAACGTTGTCGGTTTGACTCGGAACTTGACGTGGAGCCTTTTGGAAGTATTTTGAGACCATCCATCGGCCCTGATCGAAGATTTGGTGTCTCCGATGCTTTTGCCGTCGAGAGCTCCTTTTCGGCTGTCGGAGAAGCGAAGTTAGGCCAAATGATTTTGAAATGGCCCGAAACTTCTTGTGTACTCCTCTTTTGGCTGTCTGGAAGAATCGTGCAGTTTTTGTTTGATTCTGACAAGATTTGATTTTTGGAAGCAGCATTGCCTATTTATGGCAGGTTGCGACTTCATGTAGCTCTTTGGATCTTGAAGAGGCAAAGTGACATTTTTGGTGTCAACAAATGCCCCCTCGAGGTACAGCGACGAGTTGTTTAACTTTTGTAGTCGATGTGCCTCGAAGAGATTTTTGAAGGAGAGCCTGTGACTTGACCAAGAGTCTTTGAGCAGTCTTTCTTTTTGGTATTTGTAGCCTTTTGAGCTTCCAGGGGAATTTTTATGGTAGTGAAAGGGATCACGTACCATCTCGAGGCAAAGTTTTGAAGATGACATTCAGGGATGTGGATTTGGATTTTGACCTTGTGACCTAACAGGCTATATGTGGCAGGTTAGGGGGTCGGGTTTGGTTTTGATCGTGTGACCCAACAAGCTGTATGTGGAATGTTGGGGGATCAATTTTGGTTTTGATCTTGTGACCTAACAGGCTGTATGTGGCAAGTTAGGGGATCAGGTCTTGGTTTTTGGTTTTGGTCTTGTGACCTAACAGGCTGTATGTGGCAAGTTAGGGGACCAGGACTTGGTTTGATTTTTGTGGAATGTCAATTTCAAGATTTTGGCTCAATTTGGTAGATGAGGCTGGATGGTTTGATTTTTGGAAGCTCATGGGGCTTGGAATTTTCTTTTGTATGGTCTAATCAACTCAAAAGAGGCATGGAACCATTCTTGTATGCTCTTGGTAAGAGGGATTTCTCTTTGACTAAAAGCCCAAAATAATAATTTTTTTTTTGTGCCTAGGTGGTCAAACCTGGCTCATATGGGCTAACCCATGGGACCTTAAGCTTTTGAAATGGCTTAGATCTCATATGGTGTCATTTTTGTAAAGAATATCCAAAATATCTCATTTGGATAGAGAATATCTAAGAATATCTTTACTTGGAAAAAATCTCTCATGATCCCTTTATTTTGGGATAGGATATCTCAAGATATCTTTCTTTTGGGAAAGAATCCGTCATCGATTTCTTTTTGGGAGAAAATCCTTCAAGATATCTTTCTTTTGGGAAAGAATCTTTCTAATCTCTTTCTTTTGGTAAGGTTACTAATTAGTAACACTTACATCTTTCTTCTTTCCTTCTTTGGTTTGCTCTCCTCTATAAAAGCAAGGAGAATGTTGGATCTCTTGCTCTTATTACTTTCTTTTGCAATAATCTCAAGAGGGCTTCAAGACCAAGAGTTCTTCTTCTTCAAGATCTTCAAGACTTTTCTTCTTCTTCTCCATCAATGGCATCAAGTAAGTTCCCTTTTTTCAAGAAAACTCCATTGTAGGAAAAAAATAAAGTTCTTTCTTTTTTTTTTTGTTTCTTTTTCTTTTCTTCTTTTTTTTTTCTTTCACGTGTTTGCTTCTTTTTTTTTTCACACGTTTTCTTTTTTTTTTTTTCCTTTCTTTTCTTTTTTTTTTTTGTTTTATTTTTTTTTTTTTTGTTTGTGGGCCGTACGGACAGATCCGTACGGATCTGGCCGTACGGCCACGTGGCCTGTGGGCCACGGCCTGTGGGCCATCTCCCTTTTTTTCTTCCCTTTTTTTTTTCTTTCCCTCCCTTTTTTTTTGAGAAAGTTTCTTTTCTTTTCTTTTTTGTTTTCTTTCTCTTTCTCCCTTTTTTTTTTGAGAAAGTTTCTTTTCTTTTTTTTTTTCTTTTTCTTTCTCCCTTTTTTTTTTTTTGAGAAAGTTTCTTTTCTTTTTGTTTTTTTTTCTTCTTTCTTTTTTTTTTTTTTTTTGAGAAAGTTTCTTTTCTTTTTGCTCATCATGATAATGCCCCTTTTTTTTTGGCAAACCTAGATGTTCATGCATGCATTCAATTGTAAATTAAATTTGTAGCATGATGTGATAGCATACCTGAAAGTTTTCGCAAATTTGGGAATTTGGAGCTCGCAGTGATGTTGAGCCCTTCCTGATTTTACGGAGACTTTGAGGTTTCGAAAGTTTGGAGTTTCGGAGCTCGCAGCGATGTTGAGCCCATCTTCAAGCTTTCTATTTCTTTCGGGATAGTTCATTTTCTTCGAAATTGCCCCGTCATCATGCCAAAATTTCGCCAGATTTTTTTTTAGCGAGATTCTGTCATTTTGATGTTTGATCTTTTTCTTTTCCATCCTTTTCAGGTGGTTCCTCCAGAGCGAACAAGGGTAAAGAGCCTGCTACAAGCGTATCTCGTCGATCTTCTAGATCTTCTAATCCGACCGTTCAGCAGGCTTTTGAAAAGGTCCAGTATGTTGAGAGAAATCTGGAAGTATGTGACTCCCTCAACAGAGATGAGATGAGGCAGCGACTGATCGCTCTCAAGGGAGAGGAATTCTATAAGATCATGGTAAGCAGTCGTCCAAGGGTGATGGAAGATCAGAGCGTTTTGCCCAAGCCTACCTTCTTCTTTGGTGATGCAGTCCCTGATGACATGACATACCAGAGGAGATGTTTTCAGTTTTCTTTCACAGCAAATGGTGAGAAGAAGACTGTTGCTACCCGGTCGACGTTTGATCGCACCGTCTCGATTCTGAGCCTTGCCCCCACGTGCCCTAAGAGGGAAGATCCTCCAAGCTGGGTGAGAAGGACAAATGTAATCAAGACCGGGGTTTTTGTTGGCGGTTCTCCTGGATATACGGAGAGGTCGCCTGTTGATATGGACCTGTTGATGCCATCCAGCGGCTACCAGGGCTCTGATTATCCGTCGGTCGATTTGAGACCGGTGGGCCTTGGTATTTTCAGCGGTGACGGCAGCAATTGGATCAAGCCTTTTCGACTTCGAGGCCGTTTCAATGCTGACTCCGAGTGGAAGTCGTGGACTGATCGCGTCCTGCTGATTGGTGGCGCCGTTTTGAAGGAAGCCGGGATTTTTGATGCGGTCCGCGCCTTTAGGGAGACCGTGATCTTTTCCGATGAGGCCTTCATGGCTATGCTGGAGTCATTCCTCCCACAAACCAATACCTTCGTTGTGACGAATGGCGAGATTGGTTTTTCTTTGAAGGAGTTGAGCGCTATTACCAGATTGCCCATCCTCGGCAAACTCTATGAGGAGTTTATGCCGATTGACAGCGTCCTCGAGGGACAGTCTGAGGAGTTCAGGCTTCTATACTTCAGCTTGTCGCCTTCTATGATTTTTTGAAGGAGAAGGGGGTTCGAAAGTTAGGTCCAGCAGTTGGAAGAGTTTTTGCTCTTCATTCCCCAACTTTTTTGATAGTAGGGAGCCTTCTGATAGCATGACCCAGGAAGCTGGAGCTCAGGATCCAAGTTCAAGGAAGATCTTGGCCATGCAAGAAGAGTTGAGAGATTTCTGTGCAAGCACAAACGCCATATGTCCTGACATTGCACTGCGGAGAGATCTCGCTGTTTACCTCACTTATTGGCTTGGTGAGGCTGTATTTGCTGGAGGAGATGGAACGCACATCAGGCCGCATTGTATTTTCCCGGCTTGTCAGATGGCGTTTGGAGAGCAGCTTGCTTTGGTGCCAGCTCTTTACTCCTACCTGTGTACCGAACTGCAGGCTGCTGCTTTTCTGGTTCGGCTTGGGCTTCCCATGAATAGGGTATTTTCAGCCCATATCTTTTATTCATGGTATGTATACCACTGTCCTGGCTTCCATCGGCTGGGTGCTGCACAGGATGATGATCCTCTGATGATTCGACTGGCTAAGGGCAAAGCCGTGTCCGAATCACTTTGTTGCCCGCATGAGGATCGACGGTTCAGGGACGTCGAGATGGGGCAGTCTTCAGTGAAGCTTTCTCCGGAGTTGCGGAAGAAGGCTTTTGATTTTGGTGCCTCCCGAGACTCTACCAGGGCGGGGTCGGGAAGGCATTATTCCTTGACAAATGCAGAGAGAGAGTGGCTTTTCAGCATACGTGTCGGCACGATGGTGTACCGTAGACATCTTTTCGTCGACATCCAGCCGTATGTACCCTCTCGCTTTGCTTTGCAGCTGGGCTTTTCTCAAGGCGTTGTTGGAGCGCCTTCAAGCATGGTGAAGCGCTTTGGAGGCTTACAGGACGGGAGAAATGCATGGGCTTTCTATAGTGCTGAAGACACTACAGCCATGATTTCTTATCCTGTGTTGCTGACTTCCCGGACTGCCGGCTTTGCGAAGTGGTTCGCGGAGAGCTTTTCGGCATATCGGGGGCTTTCCAAGAAGGAGCTTGATGTGAAGCTGGCATCTGGAAAGGGCCTTGGAAAGTCGGATGGCGTCCGGCGAGAGGAAGTTTGGGCCTTCCTTTCTGGAGAGAAGCACAAGATAGGCTTTCTCGGTGACCAGGGCGTCATTGGTTCTGAAGCTGTTCGAGAAATAACTGATGAGGCTTTAGAGCAGCTAGGAACAGGAGGAAGCCGAACTTGGCGCTTGGATGCAAGCGGCACAGAGGCAAGCTTCCGTGGAGTCTACTGGCAAGAGTAGACCATCCAGTGAGGAGTCAAGTGGGAACCTGACTCTGACAGTGGGGCAGGTTCCTCTAAGAAGCGAGCCCGCCGGGGTAAGAGGGGGAGGAGTCATCATCGCAGCAAGGGGCAGCATGAGGACTCTCCTGACTTGGAAGTTCCTCTTACTATCAATGAGGATGTGCCAGTGGATGCTGACGAGCCTCCAGAAAAGAGAAGTCGAGAAGAAGAGACCGTCGGTGAAGGTATGATTCTTCCTTTTTCTCTTTCCATTTCTTTTCATGGGATTTTTTCATGTTCTGATTTGCTTCTTGTTTCTGCTTTTCTTTTTTTTCTTTTTTTAGCAGAGGAAGACTTGGTGATGCATGAGGTTTCGGTCGATGAGTGTGTGACGGATCCTGTCGGGGCACCTGAAGAAGAACCGAGGGACTCTGGGTGATTCCAGAGTCTCCAATTGGTATGACTTCCTTTTTTTTTGTGTCTGTGACTCGGTTTGCTAACATTTTTTTTTGTCAGCTGACTTGCCACAGGGTTCTGATGACTTTGAACCATCGATGGACGCAAATGTTGATGATGCTTCCGATGAGTTCATGGAGGAAGAAAGTGTTCCGCCAGTCGTCGAAGAAGGTATTTTGTAGTTATAACTCTGATAATGATTTTCAAACAGGATTATATTCATACCTTTTTGTGTTTCTTTTGGCAGGTTTTGAAGTGACAGAGGAGGGTCCGTCGCTTCCAGAGCAAGGGATGCCAAGGTTGATCCAGAGGTAGAGACTCCTGGGACCAGTTCTGACACTGTTGAGGAGATTCCTCGCGCTGAGATTCCTTCCCGAGCAGGAGCAGCTTCAACTGGAAAGAGTTCTTTTTTACTCTTTCAACAGATGATGACATGAGCAGCCGACCAACGGAGTTGGCGAATCTTCAGCTGGGCCATCTCTTCTTTTTGCGAAGAAAGGTGGTGGTGCGAGTTCTGAGCTCTTGGATTGAGACTCTCTTTTCTGGGCACTTGGAAGCCGGATTTAGCATGATCCAGCATGTGCGTGAGATTCTCGGTGATGCCGAAGAGGCTGGTCTGGATGTCACAGATGCCAGGGCGATCGTAATAGGATCATTGAGCTGGGTGACAAGTGGTTTTGAGACCATGGGTTTTCCTGACGATCAGTTCTTCAAGGAGATGTTCTTGGACCCTGCGGATAAGGCTCAATCTAACCTGGATGAGGCTACAGAAAGCAAGAAGCAGGCAGTCCGAGAGAGGAACTTAGAAGAGCTAACCATCATTGGGCTGACACATGAACTAACATCCTGATAGGGAGGTCGATGAGGCCAGGAAACGTCTTGAGCATCTGCAGGCACAAGTCGCTGCCAAGTGGACTGAAATAACAGAGGCTCGTGAAAGGGAGACTGCTCTGATTCACCGAGTTGCGGATGCCAATCGAGTTCTCAAAAGGAAGTCTGATGAGAACAAACAATGGAAAACCGCTCGAGGGAAGCTTCCCAGTGCGAAAGAAGAGTTACAACCCACCCCAGCATCTCATGGCAGGTTCTTGAAGAAGCGTGCCTTGGAATCCTTGACGGATGAGGCCAAAAGCTTGCTTAAGGAGCTGAACTCTTGGCTGGAGACCATTTTTTATTGAGCTCCTGTATATTTTTTTTTATAACAGAAACTATCCCTTTTCTCTTTTTTTTTGTACCACTTGTATTTTTTTGGTACTTTTTTTTTGTAGTGCTTGTGAACACTCTTTTTTTTTTGGTATCCCTACGCTCACTTGAATCTTTTGTGATAAAAGTAATTGCTAAATGGGATTTGATCAAAAGGTTGTCATTTTGTGAAAATCTTTTGTCAAGTGATTCTTTTGGCATGAAAGCCAGGTTTTTGTTTGTGGCATGGAAGCCAATTTTGGCATGAGAGCCAGCTTTTCTTGTGGCATTGATAGCCGAGTTTTTTTTTTGTGGCATCTATAGCCAGTTTTGGTGACATTGATAGCCGGTTTGTTTGGGGGCATTGATAGCCGGTTTGTTTGTGGCATCTATAGCCGATTTTTGGTGGCATGATAGCCTGTTTTGTTTTTGGTGGCATTGATAGCCATTTTTTTTTTGAAATCCAAGTTTTTTTGTTTGTGGCATTGATAGCCGGTTGTTTTGGTGGCAGGCCAATTGATAGCCTGGTTTGTGGCATTTATAGCCGTTTTGATGGCATTTATAGCCGGTTTGGTTTTCAAAAAAATGCAAGTATCGACTAAAGTCGCCTCCCTGCTGAATGTTCTTGCAAGTATCGATGGAATGTCGCATCCTTGCTCATTCGGTTGTGAGTATCGATGGAATGTCGCATCCTCGCGGATTTGGGTGCAAGTATCGATGGAATGTCGCATCCTTGCTTTTCAAAAATTTTGATTTTGCGGGTACTGACTTGATGTCGTTTCCCCACGATTTTGAAATTTGTGGTTTTCCTCGAACCTTTTGGGTTATGGATATCAACTGAAATGTTGCGTCTCCACAGTTTTTTTAGGTTTTTTCGAACCTTTGAAATTTAGGTTGTGGATATCAACTGAACTGTTGCATCTCCACAGTGTTGGATTTTGCAAGTACCGACGAAATGTCGCTTCCCTGCGATTTTGGAAGTGTCAACGTGGTTCGCTTGCTTCCGATTTGTGCGAGTATCGACTAAGCGTCGCTTCCTCCACGGTTTTTGAAAAACCATTTTTTTTTTAAAGACACGAGGGTCATAAGTCTAAAACCATTTTGACGGTTAAAAGGCAGGGTGGACTAGGTGGAAATCCCTGAATCCGGATTTTGTTTCAAACCATGAATTTTGGGTTCAAGGGTTGAAAATTTTGGTCAATTAGGGAAAGGTTTTCCTAACTTGGATTTTTTTTTTTGAACAATGAAACATGAAAGTAAGCATTGTTTTAGATTCTAGAATTTATTTCAACATTTGATATGAAAATTCTAAAAAAGGGTGGGTTAGCGAGCGTGTACCTGGAAACCGGCTTTGACCGTGCAGGCATTCTCTTACCCAGTTGGGTAAGTCTTTAAGGGTAGTACCCCTTTAAGAACTTGCCGTTGATGGGCATCAACCTGTCACCCGTTCCATGTTTAGGAGTGCGTAGCGCCATTAGAGAAAACCTTGCGATGACGTAGGGTCCCTCCCATTTTGGCTCAAATTTGCCTTTGGACTTGTGAGCGAAGACCATTGGTCTTTTTAAACCCCGCAAGAACCAAGTCACTCTTTTTGTAGGCGCGTTGCCTGACCTTTTTATCGAAAGATCCTGCCATATACGTGCTTGGTAAAGTTCAATGCTTTGTTGAGCTTCGAGCCGTCTCTCATCGAGATTGTCCAGCTCAGGGAGTCCGCAAGTTGACATGGCGTTCTGAGTCATGTCTTTTGCAAGATACCCCTCAAGGAAGATTTGTACTTCCAAGGGCACGACAGCTTCGCATCCATAGACCAAGGAGAATGGGTGGGTGCTATGGGTTGGTGTCCTCGAACGGTTTCGATAGGCCCACAAAGCTATCAGGAACGTTTTGTCGCTCCAGGTCTCTTTTGGATTAGAGACCATTTTTTGTGAGGATGTTGCAAGAGTGCTTGTTAAAGCTTCTGCTAACCCTTTGCTGCTCGATTTGTATGGAGCTGAAGGGGCAGCTTTGAATTTTTTTGTATTTGTCGCAAGAACCTGTAAAATCGATGATCCCGGAACTGTGGTTTCGTTATCATGGCGAATCTGTTGGGTATGCCGAGACGACAAATGATGTTGGTTGCGTTAGGAACTGAGGGACTTATGAGGTCCTTTCCATTTCGGTAAAAACACAAAGCTGCTGACCACTTGGAGAGAATAAGAGGAGCGGCGAAGAGGAGCGATGACCTTTGCTTGAAGGGGGGAGAAATTAGGACCTATGATGTCCATACCCCAGGCTTCGAAAGGCCATGAGATCGCTGTAGGATGCAAGCCATTCTGGAGGCATGTAATGTAATCTCCATGAACTTGGCATTGTTGGCAGCGCTTAGCAAATTGCATTGCGTCAGCTACAATGGCAGGCCCAGTAATATCCTAACCTTTTTATCTGATCATAGAGCTTAGGGTCCAGCCTGATGAGCTCCACAAAGGACCAGCATGAACTTCTTTGAGTGTTTTTTCTTCAGCCTCTTGTTTGACAAGCAGCGTAGGAGTACTCTCCGTTGAAGGATTTCCTGTAAAGGATTTTTGAAGGAATATCCAAATGGAAGCTTGGGGTTCGCCTTTGGATGCTTTCCACCCGTTCTTTTGATCTTCAGGTAGGATTCCGAACATAATATAATCAATGAACGGATCCCTCCAGTCGCCGAATTGAAGTTTGAAGGATTTGAAATCCGACTTCCCGACCACTTGGTGGCATTCAGCAACTGCTTGGTGTGTGTTAAGAGAGGAAGGATTCTCCTTTCGCACACTGTGATTTGCATGTTTTCCCCCCTTTCCTGGATTGCCATGGATGCGGCAAGTCCGGCTAGGGCATCTGCACGTATGTTTTCACACCTCTACGAATGTGGGTGATGTGACAGATGTCAAACTTTTTGCAGAAGTGATTGTGCCTTGTTGTAGTAGGGCAACAAATCTGGCTTCCTTGACTTCAAATTTCTGATTCATCTGGTTGACGATCAGTTGAAGTCTCCAAAGACTTCCAGCATGGTGATACCGGATTCGATGGCGAGTTCCAATCCTAAGATCAGAGCTTGATATTCAGCTGCATTGTTTGTGCATGGTTCCAGTAGCGAGAAAGCGTGTGGAATCATGTATTTGTCGGGGCTAACAAAGAGTGCCAACTCCCGAAGCTGTCTTTTTTCATTTTTGTCCTGGTTGCACCGTCAAAGTACATATCCCAGGAGGCACTTTGTGAGAAAGTCTCCACATTGTAGACTGGTTCGTCTGGGAGATCATCTCTGAGTGGAAATCTTTAGGCAATGGATGCTCTGCGAAAGTCCGCTAGAGCTTGCCCTTTGATTGCTTTTTGTGGTACATACCTAATATCAAATTGTGACAGAAGGATGGACCATTTTGCCAGTCGAGCATTGAGAGAACCTGCCTTTGTGACAAGGACCTTCAAGAGGTTGACCCTCGAGACCAGGTAGACTGTGTTGGAAAGCAAGTAGTGACGCAGCTTTTGTACGGCGAACATCACTGCAAGACATTCTTTTTCGACTGGAGAGTAGCGATGCTCTGCACCTACTAGCATGCGGCTGAGGTAATATAGAGCAGCTTCTTTTCTTTGATCATTTCTTGCGCAAGCAGAGCTCCCAGAGAGTGATCAAGGGCTCTTGTGTACAAGATGAATGGTTTTCCAGTGGTAGGAGCAGCTAACACTGGAGGTTTTGTCAGGTATGACTTGATGTCTTGGAAAGCAGCTTCACAGTCAGCATCCCAGACAAAGTTTACACCCTTTTTCATCAACCGGGAGAATGGACGGCATTTCCCCGAAAGATTGGAGATGAACCGTCTGATGTAGGCCAATCTCCCTTGAAGCCCTTTGAGTTCTCTCAAGGTTCTTGGAGAGGGCATTTCTAGAATGGCTTTGACTTTTATGGGGTCAAGCTCTATTCCATCGCTTTCCGAACTAAGAATCCGAGGAACTTACCCGACGAGACGCCGAAGAAGCATTTCAATGGATTCATTCGCAGTTTGTGTTTGCGAAGCCGGAGGAAGACTTCTCGAAGGTTTTCGAGATGATCTTCTTTTCTTTTGCTTTTGACGGCGAGGTCATCAACGTAACATTCAACCTTCGTCTTGTGCTGCATATCTTGGAATATTTTCATCATAGCCCTCTGATATGTGGCACCAGCATTCTTCAGACCAAATGGCATGACAGTGTAAAATACACGCCAAATGGGGTTCGAAAGGATGTATGTTTTTCATCCTCAGGATGCATCTTTATCTGATTGTAGCCAGAGAGAAACCAGCCAGGAATGTCATATCGCTCGAATCCACAGGTATTATCAATCATTACCTCTGGTATGGGGAGCGGAAATTCATCTTTTGGGCATGCGCCATTCAGGTCTCTATAGTCAATACAGACCCTGATACTGCCCATTTTCTTTGGTCACGGGGACAATGTTGGCCAAACCATTCAGGATGGTTTGTTCCTCACGGATGAAGCCGACGCTTTTGAGTTGTTGAACTGCTTGTTCAATTTTATCCATCACATCTGGACGGAATCTTCTTTGGCCTTGCTTGACAGGCTTGATGTCTTCTTGAAGATTGAGTTTGTGAACTGCTATTTTGGGGTCTAAGCCTGGCATTTCAGCGTAAGACCATGCAAAAGCAATCAACGAAACTCACGAAGAAAAGCGATATACTCGGGTAACTCATCATCCTTTATATTCTTTGCTTATGAATAAAGGACGTGGGTTATCTGGTGTTCCCAAGTCTATCTTTTGAACAGGATCTTCTGTTGGAAGGTTCGAAGGTGGTTCCTCCACAATATTTCGGAGGCTTCCAGCTCAACGAAACCTTCTGGGTTTCAAGGGCATTTCCAGACCAAGTTTTGTTCCTTTCCACGGGTCTTCTTGATCGGTAATTTTCCCAAGGCTTGCTAGAGATGATCCCAATCGCCTGTTGAAACCGAGTCGAAGTAGGCTACTTCTTTTGGAGATGAGGATTCTTCTGGGTCAGAAGTCACACGTCTGTGCCATCGACAACTCCTCTTCATTTTCGGAGAAATCGTGCCAATTGGATGAGCTTCCTGGATCTCAGTGACTCATCAAAGAGATATCCAGGGAGATCGATGTCTTCATGGACTTGAGATGTTGAGGCTTGGTCAGTATATTGACTTTTAAGCCTTTGTGTCAACTGTCTCAAGGGAGTGTCAGGATCATACCCTATAACCCTGTGAAGACTTTTCTACATAGCCGTAGAGTCTCCAATCTTCCAGCTGGCTTTTGGTCAAGACGGGCCCCAATGGCGTGAGAATACCGCGTCCTTCTCCCAAACCGACTGGGTTTTGAGCGTCATAGCCCATTTTCTTCATAATAGCTTGTGCCACAGAACTGTATAAGGATAGTTGAGGCGTACCTTTATTTTGGAAAGGTTCAAGCATGGAGTTTGATGAAGAAGCATCCGATCTATGGAAGAAGATCGGCTTTTCCTTTGTTGAAGTTGCTGGAACAACGAAGGAAGCTGACGTAGGATCTTCTATGTCAGAAGTTGTCTCCATTGGAGTAAGAGCAGGCTGAACTTGCTGAGTGTCAGCTTGGCTTGACGATGTGTCGTCTTCTGGCTCTGAATCCGAGTCCGTGTCTTGCATGATAGACACGAAAGAGACAACAAATTTGCCCCCAGGCTTTTTTTTGCCTTCTTCACTTTAGTTGTGATGACCAAAGGCTTTGAAGATTTGAGGGAGATGATGAAGGGAGTTTGAATGCTCTCTTCAGATTTACCGGATGGTTTGTTTTCTTCCGTGATTGTTGAGGAGCTTTGCCTTTATCTTTCTGGAGATTTTCGGCAAAGGATGCTGTGTGCTTCTTCCTCTTCTTCTTTTTCAACCTTCACATCTGTGAGTCTGCGAAGTGGACTTCTTTACCTTTGAAGGGTTTTCTGTCCGCAAAGACTCGATGTATCATGCCGTCGTCGCCAACAAACTTGATGCATTGATTAGAGTTGAAGGGACAACCATTCTCATGGATCCAAGGGCGTCCGAGAAGGATGTTGTAGCATGAAGGGGTCTTTATTGCATACACTGTGACCTCAGAGATAAGATCACCGATCTGCAACTTGAACCTGATTTTACCGATAGGCCTTTGAGTACTCTCTCCCATCGTATCCAAATAGATACAGATGTGTGGCTCAGTTTGCTGGTGGGATGCCCAACTCTTCAAGAGCCGATGTGGAGATGAGGTTGAGTGCAGAACCTGGTCGATCTGAACTCTATGCATAGGCATTTCCTTGATATACCGTGAAGTACAGGGTCGGTTATGCCTGGTTTCTCCAAGCAGGAGGTCGTCCTTTGTGAAGGCGATGGTTGCACTGGCTGCTTTTTTAACCGAGAGGCATCAATGCATGATCCCTCAGTTTTCTTCTTTTCCTTTTTCTCCCTTGAGGAGGCTTCTGAGTTTTTGACCCGTAATCCATTTCAATTTGGGACTTTGCGGGCATGTTTGTCGACATCCTCATTCAGCTTTTGTAATTCCGAAATGAGATTACACGATTGTGCGGAGACATTCGCAACAATCTAGGATGTGCAGACGTGCAGGTGGTATTGCTTGAAGTGTTCAATCAAGTCATACTTGAAAGCCCTCCTTAGGGCCTGCATGTTCATCATTGTTGCCACTAGGGGCTTACAACATCTTTCCCGAAGGATTTACATATGTAAAGGAAGATTGGGTTGTAATTTTTTGGTATCCCGGCCAGAGCGGGTGCCTCTACCAACTTCGAGAGCTCTTGGAAGGGTCTTCGTTTGGAAGATTGTCTTCAGGATCAAGAGGCTGTCGTTTTTCATTTGCTGAGGATGTATCAGCAGCAGAGTTACCATCCTCAGTGATTGTGTTGCATGGAGCATTTCCGGGAACAAGTCCTGAACAGCATCCAGCAATCTTTCTTCTTCGTTGACTAATTCATCGTCCCAAGCATCAATGCTGGGAATTCTTCAGTCAGGAAGGGTGAACTTTGAAGTCACAGTCTCAGGAGAAGAAACCTGAGAGGGTGTCATCTCAGTGAAAGTCACGTGAGACGAGGTGGCTCCAGAAGATATATTGCTAGGCGTCGCCGGAGTGTAAGTGCTCTCATCAGACGATGCTTCGGAAGAGCTATAATCCCGAATTATCACATTACAGGAAGCTCTGACGGGAGACGTTGCCTGATCGGAGTCAGACTCATCCTCGGATGTGAGGATCGTCTATCCAGCAATTTTCTCCATTTTCAGGAGTTAAGGGAGGATGTACCTGGTGGTCTTCAG